>JAQPCC010000111.1:0-653156 GCA_028392965.1 Lindernia subracemosa | reverse complement strand
ACAGAAACCTCGAGTCCCGATGAAATGATCGAAATTGGATTCCATGGAGTCGAACAATCTCTTGAATATATAATTCCGCATACTTCTCCATGGAATATGTTTTATTGATTGGCAGGAAATGGCAGATTTTGTCAATCTATCGACAATTACCCAAATTGCGTCGTGGCCTTTCACACTTTGGCGTCCAACGACGAAATCCATTGTTATATGGTCCCACTTCCATTCAGGAATCGTTAACGTTGTAACATTCCTGCCGGCCTTTGGTGTCCGCCTTAATCTGTTGGCAAGTCAGCATGATTTACATAGGCGGCAACATCTTTCTTTATCCCCGGCCACCAATAGTTAACTCGTAAATCCTGATACATTTTCGTTACCAGGATGTACAGAGTATTGTAGTATGTGCCTCCGTCAATACTTTAAATCGGAGTTCTTCCTTATTTGGCACATACAGACGGCGTTGTATCGTAAGCTCCCGTCTCCTCGGATTTCAAAATCCGCCGTAGTGCTTTGTTTTGTTCCCTTTAATCTTCACATAAAGATCATCTTCCTTTTGGGCCTTAGTGATTTGTTCCAACAATGTTGGTTTGAGCGTTAGTGCTTCCATTCTCGCTTCGACTTCACCGAAGTTGATCACCTCTACTCCAATCTGGCACAGCTCCGCACTCACGGCTTTACGACTCAAAGCATCTGCGACTACGTTGGCTTTACCCGGATGATAATTGATCACGCATTCGTAATCGTTCACCAACTCAAGCCATCGTCGTTGCCTCATATTTAACTCCTTTTGGGTGAAGAAGTCTTCAAGCTCTTGTGATCGTAAAATCTCTCATCTTTCTCCGTAGAGGTAATGTCGCCAGATCTTCAGGCGAATACCACGGCTGCGAGTTCCAGATCGTGCGTGGGGTAGTTTTTCTCGTACTCCTTTAGTTGTCGGGAGGCATAGGCAATTACCTTCCCGTTCTGCATTAGCACGCATCCCAAGCCACTCTTCGAGGCATCCGTATACACCGAAAATCCTTCAGTTCCTGACGGTATTGCTAAAACGGAGCGGTCGTTAGTCTCTTTTTCAGTTCTTGGAAGCTTTGCTCACACGATTCCGTCCATTTAAACGGAACATTCTTCTTCGTCAAATTGGTGAGTGTTGAGGCAATGCTGGAAAATCTTTGATGAACTTCGATAATATCCAGCAAGCCCGAGAAAACTTCTAATTTCCGTGGGAGTGGTTGGTCGTGGCCATTCTTAATTGCTTCAATCTTACTAGGATCCACCGAAATCCCGTCTCCAGAATAATGTGTCCCAGAAAGGCCACTTCGTCAACCAAAATTCGCATTTCTTGAATTTGCGAATAACTGCTTCTCCCGTAAAATTCCTAGAATTGTTTTTAGGTGTTCTTCATGTTCATCTTTCGTCTTTGAATAAATAAGGATATCATCTATAAAGACGATCACGAAGCAGTCTAGGAAATTCTTGAATACCCGATTCATCAGATCCATGAAAGCGGCTGGAGCATTCGTTAACCCAAAAGGCATGACCAGAAACTCGAAATGGCGTACTCTGCTGAACGCATTTGGGGACGTCTGCTCACGGATCTTTAACTGATGATACCCAGAGCGCAGGTCGATCTTAGAGAATACCGTTGCTCCTTGAATTGGTCAAACAAGTCATCAATCCTCGGCAACGGATACTTATTCTTTATCGTATCTTATTTAGCTCACGATAATCGATGCACAATCTCATCGACCCTCTTTCTTTCGAACGAAAAGAACCGGTGCTCCCTATGGAGAGAAGCTCGGTTGGATGAATCCCTTCTGCAACAATCTTCCAACTGTTCTTTCAGTTCCCGTAGCTCGTTCGGCGCTAATCGATATGGGGCTTTCGATATCGGGGCAGCCCCAGGTACAAGATCGATTTTGAATTCGATCTCTCTATCAGGAGGTAAACCTGGAAGGTCGTCGGGAAACACGTCGGGGTATTCATTCGCAATCGGAACCTCCTCGAGTCTCAAAAGAGGAGATTCCTCGGCCTTCATGGCAGAACAAAGATAGAATTCGCAACCCGAGTTAACAAGTCGTCGGGCCTTCAGGGCAGATATTTGAGGAATTCTATCCGCTTGTCTTTCCCCAAAAACGAACTCTCCTCCCTCGGGTGATTGGAACCTCACGATTTTCTTAGAACAGTCAATCATGGCTCCGTATTTCGAAAGCCAATCCATCCCGAATATGATGTCGTAATCATTCATCGGGATTACAATTAGATCGACTAACAATTCCCTACCCTCCATATTTACTGGGTACTTTTCTATCACTAAATTGGTTCGGGTCGGGTTCCCATGTGGCAAACTAACTAAATAATCCTTCTTAGAATGGGTAGGATATATTCCGACCCTTGTCACAAAATCAGCCGACACAAAAGAATGTGTGGCTCCCGAGTCAATTAAAATAGAAGTCGGGACATGGTAAATTCAACGTACCCGTCACACATCGGGGTTTGTCTCCGCCTCCTCTTTTGTTAATGTAAAGACCCGTACTGGTACAGGTGGAGGTCGGATCAACGGTTGGGGCTGATTCTGCACCAGGGGTTGTCTCTCCGTGCATGCCCTGGCGTAATGCCCCACCTTTCCCACTGGTAGCACTGCGGAGGTTGCCTTACTCCATAGCAGACCCCAAAGTGATAGCGTCCGCATTGCTGGCATTGGGGCGTAATATTCTGAGGTCGATTAGAGATATTTGTCGGCCCTTGATTCGGCCTCGGGCGCCAGTTTTGTTGGCCCGGTCGGTTTCCTTGGCTAGACCGCCCTTTGCCAAAGAATTGACGCTTCTTGTTTCCCCCTCCGCCTTGTTGATTCTCTCTCCTTTTCCTCGCTTCCTGGGCTTCCACAACTACCCGCTCTGCTTGCTCGGCAATTAAGGCGCGTTCGGTAACTTGCATGAACTCCAGCTGTCGCGCGCCGGCTATGCTCAAATCCCGATAGATTTCGGGCTTGAGTCCCTGAATGAATCGAGTCACCTTCAGGGTGTTAGTTGCCACGAGAAACGGGGCAAAACGGGACAATTCTTCAAAACGACGGATGTATTCCGCCACTGGCATGCTTCCTTGTCGTAAATTCATGAATTGGAGCATACGCTGCTCCTGTTCATGAGCGGTGAAATATTTGGTGAAGAACAGCTCCTTGAACCTGTCCCACATCATGGTGATGATGGTCTTCCAATACTTTTACTGTGTTCCACCAATAGCGCGCATTCTCCCGTAGGAGGAAACGGCACAAAGTACCTTCTCATTATCAGGCACTCTGCTATAGATGAACATGTCCTCTATAGTGCCTATCCAGTCCTCAGCCACCGCAGGGTTGGCGGCCTCGTTAAAGATGGGAGGATTCAATTTTCGGAAGCGCTCCCCGATTATTTGTACATGATCGGGCTGTGGGGAAAGACGATGCTCCGACGAGCTCCGATGGTGTATAAGGTCACTAATTTGCTCCGACTGATGCTGAATTAGTTCGGTCAGTCTATCGATGGTATTATGTTCGTGCGTTGGAGATTCGGGCTCGCCTCTTTGGCTCGACTCCCAACGTGTTTACGTCCCCCTCTCGGCATTTTGTAACTATTCTCCATTCACAGACACATACAAGCCATAGTCATGTACCACATACTATCGTTAAAATTAAAACTTACAGGCCGGCTGGTTCTCCCGGCTTTTGGGCAGCAGTTGTGGCGACCCCACTTTTTATAAAATAGTTGGCGGGTTTTCGCAACGAAAGCCGCGGAAAGCCCATTTTACAAAACAACACATATATATATACAATATATAAAAGAGTTGTTTTACAAAAGCCGTGCTAGTCTTTACAGCGGTCCGAAGCCCCAAAATATCAAAACAATCCTACGCCTCCACAGGTCGCATCCCATGTCTGCATCCGCCCCAAAAGCCCGTGGAGTCACCGCCACCAGCCGTCTACTTATTAGTACCTATAAAACATGCAACCCTGAGCAAAATTGCCCAGTAGGTGAACACCAAAATAATGCGATGCATGCGTGCACATGTCCCCAAATCCAATATCTCACATGACAAATGCACGCTCATTTTTCTCATATCTCAATACTCAGGGCCCTAGGTTAGACTCGGCACCTCGCGCGCAACATTACATCAATCATCCGGTCACACAGACTCGGAAATCACATTTCATGGCGGTGGGCACCCCGAGTCGCGTTTTCACGCTGTACCCGGTAGATAGAACGATCACGTCTATCTCCCGTCAAGTCGAGCAATCCTACGACGGTGGGCACCTCAGGTTGCTCAAGCCTGAGTAGACAGGGCGATCACGTCTGTCTCCCGTCAGGTGCACCTACGAGTCTTAACCTCACAAATCTCGCCAAAGAAAGGCATACACTCTTGTCTCCCATCGCACAAATGCGATCAATCTCTCGTCATGTCATGCCGTGGATGCATGAACAATTAATCGCAGAACATATCAAGTATATTCGAAAAACCTCAAAAATCATTAGAATATTTAAAACGTACTTTTGGTTCAAATACTTAAATCCCGAGAATAGTGAATTATTTACCCATTACTCCTTTATCAGTTGACCCAGAAATTGGGTCCAAGCTCGAAATATTTTATAAAAGCTTAGTTCAACAAAAATTAAAAGATTTGGGCTGAAATCAACTAAAGCCCAGAATGGTCACACTAGGCTCATGAAAAGCCTACTAAAAATGCCCTGGCGAAAACCTTTTGACCTGGCGAAAACCTTTCTATGTTGCGAAAAGTTTTGGCATTGTGAAAAACTGGCGAAACTTTAACTGGCGAAAAGCTTAGGCTAGCGAAAAGTAGCGAACAGCTCAAACTTGGCGAAAACTTTGAAAGTGGCGAAAAGCTTTTTCATTTTGAACAGTAGCTAGCGAAAACTTATATTAAGTAGCGAAAAGTTTTAGTTCGCGAAAACTCACAAAAATGGCGAAAAGCTGTTTTGCGAAAACCTCATAAAAAGTGGCGAAAAGCTTGGTTCGCGAAACTTCACAAAGTTGGCGAAAAGCTTGGTTCGCGAAACCTCACAAAAGTGGCGAAAAGTTTGGTTCGCGAAACTTCACAAAAAGTTGGCGAAAAGCTTGGTTCGCGAAACCTCACAAAAGTGGCGAAAAGTTTGGTTCGCGAAAACCTTATTATTGGCCCGCGAAAACTTTTTCCTCTCACATACCGAAAACCTTAGGCCCGCGAAAACTGATTTTTCGGCCCGCGAAAACTTTTTCTTCCTCACAATTCGCAAAGTAACTGGCCCGCGAAAACTTAAAATGGCCCGAAAATGGTTTTCGGCCCGAAAACAAGAAATCATCCGAAAACTTTACTGTTCATGCGAAAAACTAATTTTCATGCATAAACCCTAAATTTCTGGGAATTTTCATCACACAAACATCCTTCCAACTCACATAAACACCTAAATAGATTATAGAACTCATATGTTGAGCTCGAACAAGCATCATAACACTTCAAAAACATCACGTAACACACAAGCAGCTTATGAATTTTAAAAGGAAACTTGGTGATCCTTTCACCATGAATTTAAAGCTGTTAAGAACGATTTTTCGGGGTTGTAGGTTTCACCTACCTCACTTCCTAAGCAGTGTTTAAGGAGATTTTTGTTGATGAAGATTGGAAGGAGCGTTTGCCAAATTCCTTTGTCTCTTTCTTCTTTTCTCTCGCCTTCTTCTCCTTTCTCTCTTGCTGCTCTTATTTATCTCTAATGATGGTTTTTACTGCTTTGTTCAGCAGGTGATGAGGCATGGACGTGTTTTTCCTCATGTCCTAAGCAACCCATCAAAAATTTCCTTCTTTATCGGGCTTGGGCCCAATTATTATTTGGGCTCAATTTCAAGCCTGCCCAAACTTATCTTCACCAATTTCGAAGTTTTGCGAAATCCCCGTATTAAATTTTACGGGTATTACAGCAGTACATGGACAGTCTTCAGAATCTAAAACCTAGGCTCTGATACCACCTGTGGCGACCCCACTTTTTAACATAAATAGTTGGCGGGTTTTTCGCAACGAAAGCCGCGGAAAGCCCATTTTACAAAAACAAAATAGTATATTATACACTATATAAAAGAGTCGTTTTACAAAGGTCTTTACAACGGGCCGAAGCCCCAAAAATCAAACTAATCCTACACCTCCACAGGTCGCGTCCCATGTACTGCATCCGCCCCCAAAAGCCCGTGGAGTCACCGCCACCAGCCGCTACTCACCCGTACCTATAAAACATGCAACCCTGAGCAAATTGCCCAGTAGGTGAACACCAAAATAATGCATGCATGCGTGCACATGTCCCCAAATCCCAATATCTCACATGACAAATGCACGCTCATTTTTCTCATATCTCAATACTCAGGGCCCTAGGTTAGACTCGGCACCTCGCGCGCAACATCACATCAATCATCTGGTCACACAGACTTTTTTTTTTTTTGGAAAAATCCCGTTTATATATAAATATGTAACTGTACAGAAAACAAAAAGTGATAGAATGTCTCAGCGACCACTACCACGCAACTTGCCAGACCCGCCTTATAGCAGCTCTCTGCAAAGAAAATTTCGCAGAGAGGCCATTAAGACGCATACAGACTAAATCAACCACACACATACAATCTCTCAGGGGACATGATGGTGCCCTCCCGCCACCGTGATTGCGTGCCATCCAGATATGATATACAAGCGAAGCGAGGATGTGCCTATTCGCAGCCATAAGCAGGTGATTACTCCGCCAGCGTAATGAAGCCCAGACGATGCCGTGCGGCCACTCCTGTAGGGCCACGCCCATCGGACTCGAAGGCGCAGAAGGCGAAGGCACCGTCGCGAAAACGGACAATCAAAGACAGGTGGGTCGTCTCGAGCACCAATGCATCACATAACACACAGGCCGAGTTCCGCCCGAAGGGACACCCACGGCTTATCTCTCGTCGAAAGACGCTCGCGTACTGCCAGCCAGAGGATGAACTCATGCTGCGCGGGACCCGAAGTGGGCCACCAAACAGGTTGGCCCCCCAACAGGTTGGCGCCGCGGCCGGATGGTCTGCTGAATCAGCTGAGGACGGGAGCCCATCAACGGTTCTTCCAGTAAAAAGAATCCCGCCTGGTCGGATCAACAGGAGGGAGCTCCCGACTGAGCTCGAGATATTCGACCGTGGACCGGCCGGGCCAATCCCACCCATACTCAGTTATCACCTCGCAAAGGCGAGAGCCAGTGGGGAGGCCCATCGCAATAGGGCCCCGCGGAAAGCGCTCCAATAAGGGGCCAGACGGCATCCACGGATCCTCCCACAGCCAGATTGATGACCCATCCCCAATACGCAACTCCACATGCTGTCGGAACTCCGGATGTAGCTTCATCAATTTGCGCCAGCTCCACGATGTAGTCTGCGAAATAGGAACTGTCCAAAAGGAGCGTGTGCGGAGTCGAGTACGATATATCCACTCCACCCAGATGGACCCCGGGGAGCGGGAGATGAGTCGCCAAAGTAGCTGAAAAAGGAGCACCCTATTTTCCGAAGCCACCGAGCGGATACCCAAGCCCCTTCCGCCACAGGCAGACAGATGTCATCCCAGGCTACTTTGGCAGAGGTGCCACCCCATAAGAACTGCCGGAACTTACCCTCAAGGGCCCGAACAATGCCCTTGGGTAGCAGGAAAACACCCGACCAATAAAGATGCAACGACTGAAGGACTGACTTTATTAGTTGCACCCGGCCAGCATATGAAAGGGATCGATTAAGCCACGAGCCTAATCGTATATCCACCTTCTGCAATAAAGGAGCGCAGTCCGCCAGTGACAGTCTTGAGGCCAGCAGTGGTACTCCTAGGTAGCGTACGGGGAGAGTACCTAAAGGAAAACCCAAGATGGGCTGCAGCTGGCCCAGTAAACCCTCTTCCCGTCGGGGGAGAAACATCGAGCTCTTAGCCGGATTAGGAGGGAGGCCCGAGAGAACCGAGAATCGATCCAGCGATGTCTTGAAAACCCCAACCGAGACTGCAAAAAAGGAGAAGGTCATCAGCAAAGAGTAGCATGGGTAGGGAGATATCGGCACACCGCCAGTGGAATTGGAACCGAGGCTCCGCCCTAATACAGTCATCAACAATGCCATGAAGCACTTCCATAACCAAGGTAAATAGGTATGGGGAAATGGGGTCGCCCTGACGGGATCCGAAACCTACTTGATTATCTACCAGCAAATCGAAACGATAATCAAGAGGTCTTCACTTGAGTCTTCGATCGATGTTTGTATGTGTGTGCTGGCGCGCGTAAAGTGAGAGTGAAGGAGAGAGAATTTTATCAAAGTATTTTCTATTCACTTTTTAATCTTTACACGTCAAACTTCTTTCCAAAACTCTACCCAATTCTATGAGGACCTTTACTATATATACCTTTCTGCACTAGGTATATATTTACAATACTAACCAATTACAAGAGGATTATGATGATGAACACAATAAATATTCCTAACACAATGTGCTATTTAGTTTGGGGTGGGGCGACACATGTGTTAGGAATATTTATTGTGTTCATCATCATAATCCTCTTGTAATTGGTTAGTATTGTAAATATATACCTAGTGTAGAAAGGTATATATAGTAAAGGTCCTCATAGAATTGGGTAGAGTTTTGGAAAAGAAGTTAGACGTGTAAAGATTGAAAAGTGAATAGAAAATACTTTGATAAAATTCTCTCTCCTTCACTCTCACTTTACGCGCGCCAGCACACACATACAAACATCGATCGAAGACTCAAGTGAAGACCTCTTGATTATCGTTTCGATTTGCTGCAAGAATAATCGAGTAGATTTCGGATCCACTCTTCTAAGATCGAAAGGTTTCTCAATTGATTAAGGTTTGAATGTTGCTTCCGCGCGTTTATCATTGTGTTCGAACCTAAAGTGTGTGTTAATTACTTGTGTTGAATGATTTCTGGACCTACAATTGGTATCAGAGCATACTTGCGTGATTGATCGTAGGATAATTGAGGTTAATTCGATTGAATTTGCTGTGATTTTAATCAAAAAGTGTTCGACGTTCTTAAATGATGTCGACTTGTATTTTGGCTAATTGCACTTAATAGTGTTTATATCCTCTTAATTGAGTGTTAGGCATTGAGTATTGTGACATTTCATTCGATATTTTGATGTCAATTAGCTAAAATGAGGTGTAGATTGATTAAATTGACTGTTTTTGAAAGTTTACGGGCGATGAACTTGGTTTGCAAGTGATGAACTAGGTTTACGAGCGTAGAACTGTTATTTAAACCGTAAGTAACTGTCATTTTGAGCTGTTTACGAGCGTTGATTGTCTGTTTAAACAGCAAAGTCAACCTGATAACTATGCGGTCAAAGTAAAGTTTACGGGTATAAGTTTGCATTGTTCAAGTTTACAAGCGATATTCAATCGTAAACTAGGAAAAGCTGGGTTTACGATTCATCAAATCTGAGATTATCAGAGTTTACGAACGGATTTCAATCGTAAACCTACTAAAATCCAGTTTACGAATCATCTCTTATCGTAAAGCACATAAATCAGTGTTTACGAGAAGTGTCAGTCGTAAACCTCCAAAGATCAATTTTACGAATCATTACTGATCGTAAACCTCTGGAATCACTGTTTACGAATAATTTTTATTCGTAAACTACAGTAGTGTACGTTTATGAATACTTGTCAATCGTAAACTATCCAAAAGACTGTTTACGAACCATTACTGATCGTAAACTTCTGGGATTCCTATTACAGATCATTATCGATCGTAAACCTTTCCAAAATTTGTTTACGAATCATTTTTTTTTTTTTTTTTTTTTTTTTTGGGAAACGGTCACTAAAATAAAAATAAAAAGGGGAACAATTTGTTCAGCAGAAGGACTGCGCCAACCAGTAACACAGTACCGGTGAAAAACCAAACGCACAAATGCAAAACAAATCAAAGATCAGATAAAACAGTGTCTACATGCGTTGCCAAGCAATGCGCCAAACGCGTCGTAGTGTGCAGACCTGGAGCTGATATTTCTTCGAAAGGGTAGATAATCATAACCATAAGAGAGTCTCGATATCAGCAACAATCTGATCTGGTGTCCGTCGTCGTCCCTCCCGCCATCTTCTGTTGCGCTCAGCCCATAGATGATAAACAAGTGAAGATAAGACATGGCGAGGGCCCATCCATGCAAGATGCTGTCCCCGCCACCTTTGCGCAGCCCAATGAATTCCCTCGAACCAATCCATCAAAGGCCATCCAAAGCGAAGCTTATCCCGCACTAGCCGTAAACATCGTCTAGAGAAGGGGCACTCAAAAACATGTGACATGTCGTCTCTGCGACTTGAGCGTCGCACAAAAGGCACGAGGAGGTTCCTGGTGCCGCCGCAACCCATGGTTTGTCTCTCGTCGCCAGTCTGTTTACGAATCATTATCGATCGTAAACCTTCCTAGAACCTATTTGCGAATTATTATTGATCGTAAACCTTCATAGAACTAGTTTACGCATCATTAACGATCGTAAACTCTTTCAAGATCTAGTTTACGAATATATAGCAATCGTAAACTGAACAATCTAAAGTTTACGAATCATCTGCATTTGTAAACAACTCAAGACAACGTTTACGAATACATTTCGATCGCAAACCTTCACAAGTCTACTGTTTCCGAATAAATATCATTCGTAAACTAACCATAAGTTAGGTTTACGAATATTTCACATTCGTAAACTTACTTAGTACAAGGTTTACAAATCAGTTTCCATCAGAGACAGTTTACGAATATCACTCATTCGTATACTAACAACATAAGATCGAATTAGTACCGGGGTTGTGCGCGTGGATCCCCCAAGAGGTTACTATAACATCGTATAAGCTCGTCTTTGACCGCCCCCTCTCCTTCAAAAGTATTGCCGTGGTCATCCTCAAGGCTGAAAATGCGATTCTGTGCCCGACGCATGGTAACCTTCTTGAAAAAGAACGAGGTACATTGATCCCCCTCCGATAACCAAGATAATTTTGCCCTTTGCGATAACGCAGATTGCTCCATCGTTACAGCTGCAGCATATAGGACACGACATGCCCTTTCCAATGCATGGAAGCGATCTTCATGCGGGTGACTATATGCAAAATGTTGGCTGATATCCAGGAAGATTTTTGCTTCCGTCACATTACGAGTCAGATTACCTTTGGCTCTTCGAAGGCTCTTAAACAGTGGTTTCATCAGTTTGATCTTTCTTACTACTTGGAATAAGAGACAACCACCAATCTGGATCTTCCATATGCGTGTGACAATATCCAAAAATGTCGGGTCTTTTGTTAGGAAATTATCAAAGCGAAAGCAAGTGCCCCGGGGTCGAATCAATGGCGCCTTCCAAATTAGTGGGCAATGATCTGATGTGGCCGGTAGATCATAATGATAGTCTGTATCCGGGAACCGCCCAAACCAGCCCGGATTAGCCACCATTCGGTCAAGCCTTCGCCATATTGCCCTCTCAGAAAGTTGCTGGTTGAACCACGTAAACAGCTGACCCGTCACTGGTAAGGTCGTGAGATCAGCGGCTATAAGGCAGTTAGAAAGGTCCTCAAAATCTCGTGGATTGGGTACTCCTCCTGATGCATCCTGCTCTCCCACGATTGCGTTAAAATCTCCCATAACCAGCCAAGCTTCCCCAGCGCGTGATGCTGACATAGCAACAAGATCAGCCCAAAGTGGTCTACGTGTCTCCTGAGAATTCATGCCATAAAGAATAGGCACGTAGACGACACTGTGAGAGGGAAGTAAAGCCACCCTACAGTGAACCACTTGTTCACTAAATACCTCAATATGGACCTGAACATAGGTAGGATCCCAACCCACCCACATTCCTTTACCCGGACCAATATCATAATCATAAAACCAGCTCCATGTAGGTCGTATACGCGCTGAAATTGACGAGGCATTTTGGGCAGCAACTCTCGTCTCCACCAAACCAAGCAATTTGAGATTATTTTTTGTAATCACCTCCCCTACTGCTCTACTGTGGTCACATTTGTTTAGACCATGGACATTCCAAACTCCAAGGGGGATCATTATATAACAACCACATGATGGGCTGCATTGCTTTCAGGGCCCTCAGAATTATCTTCCAACGATTGTAAAATAGCAAACTGGTTTACGTCCACCACTGACACATGATGCGTACTCTGCTCCTCATGATGCCGGATCAAGTGTGGTTGACGTTGTTTCACCAACGTGTTCTTCTGCTGATGATGACCTCGAACTGTCCCCTCCAGCTCCGATCTATTCGCATTCTCCCCCTCACGATGTTGCTTTCCTCCTTGATTTGGGGCAGGCCTTTTCACAGGCTGCCACTTCTGCTTAGTCTTAGAATGCTCCACTTGTTGAGGTCTAACTTGTCCTTCATCTCGTACCGGAATTGCAGCGGGTTCTGCCCCATGTTGCCCTGGTCGCCACTCATATTCCACAGCAATTGTGATAACCCTCTGATCATCGGAGAATTCCGATGGCAGCCGCAAACGGAAAGACTCCCGATAAGGCTCCTCAAGTTTCTTCATGATGCAGACCCGCGCATAATCAATGCGTTCCATACGAGTGGTAATTGCATCCGTAAAAAGAGGGATTCCAACCGCGCTTGCAACAACCCCTAAACCTTCAGGTGTCCAGTATTCAGATGGTAAGTTGCGCAAACGAACCCAAGTTGGCACCTCAGTATGTACTTTCCGTTCTAGTGTCATCCCTAATCGCCATTCTTCCAAGAAAAAGGAGGTACACTGATCGCCATCCTGCAGCCAGGCCAGCTTAGCCCGTTGGGACATGGCTGTCTGCTCCATCTCAACGGCCCGTGCGTACAGGGAACGACACGTGCGCTCAAGTACGTGAAACCGCTCCTCAAGAGGGAAGAGAGCCGTAAACTGCTGCACGACGCCCAAGAAATGCATGGCCTCCTTTACATTGGCGGCTAGGTCTCCCTTGGCACGCCTCATCTGAGAGAACGTCGGCTTCAACAGCTTCAGGCGATGGACGACAGCATACATCGGGTGGTCATTGAGCGAAATCGCCCAGACCCGACGGACCTCATCAAAAAACCGCGGGTCCTTAAGCAAGAAGTTCTCGAAGCGAAAACACGTGCCTCGCGCGAGAACCGGAGCCTCGCCCAAAGTCAGTGGTGAGTGATCGGATGTAGCCGGCAGCTCGCAATGCACACGCGCGTCAGCATGAGTGACAAACCACTGGGGGTTCGCCAACATACGGTCCAGCCGTCGCCAGATGGCGGCAGAGCCGAGTTGCTGATTCTGCCACGTAAACGCCTGACCCGTCGATGGTATACAGGCCAGGTCGGCACGGACCAAGAGAGACCGTAAATCCTCCATGTCATGGGTGTTCGGTGCGCCCCCCCAGCTCTCAGTAACATTGAGGATGGCATTAAAATCACCAGCCACCAACCACGCATCCTCAACATGAGAGGAGGAGAACTGAACTAACTCCTCCCACAGGCGAGCCCGCTCAACACGGGTCGATTTCCCATAAACAAATGATACAAAAAGCACCAGACCTGTGGTCACGAGCTCCACACGGCAATGGATAGCCTGGTCGGACGTAGCCAATACTGTAACTCGGAGGGAGAAAGGATCCCAGCCGACCCAAATCCGAGTACCAGGGCCGGCTCCATAGTCAAAATACCAAGTCCAAGTGGGTCGCAACCCACGAGAAAGACGGATAGCATTCTGCGGCGCTACTCTCGTCTCAAGAAGCCCAATTAACGGGATTCGCGTTCTCGTAAGCCAATCTCCTACTGCCCTCCTGTGATCTTGTCGATTAAGACCACGAACGTTCCAAGATCCGAGCCGTATCATGGATCACCACCAGGGCGGGCTGCATCTACTTTAGGGCCCGTAAAGTCGATCACATCCATAGCATCAGGTTCTAGCCTACCCAGGACAGCGAACGCATTATGGTCCGTCTGAGAAAGATCGTAAGGCTGCTTGGGAGGGGAGCGGTCCCGCGGGGAAGAAGGCGGAGCTGGTTTGTGGCCTCCATTGGACGGGGCTACGCGACGGATAATAGGGGAAGCAGCAGAAGGTGTGACTCGTAGAGCCTTGCCTTTGGCACCCACTTGGCGCCATTCCGTGACCCGGCCCCCACCCACCTTAGAGGGACGGTAGGCATTCAGATAAAGCCCAGGCGACACCGTCTGAGCTACCCTGCCTGTCGAGGTACTAGTAATCGGTAGCCCACCCTGAAGCGCAGGCCTAGGTTCTTGAGTCTGCCCGTGCTTCGGGCGCTGCAGCCGGGGTCGGACAGAAGCCGTCGGCTGCGGCGTAGGCTGTTGGGGACAATGAGTCGGGCCATGCGTCCACGTGTCACAGGCGGCGCACTTAGACGGCTGCCATTCATACTCAATTCGTACCGGTATAAGGCCCGCCACTCCACCATCCGCCGTCGGCATGCGTAGATGGAGAATGTCAATAAAAGGATCAGCCAGCCGCTTCATGACACAAACGCGTGCAAAATCAATACGCTCTCCATCCGTCGTAATACCATCCGTAAAAAGCGGTTTGCCCACTGCACTAGCTATAACACCTAGGCCCTCGGCCGTCCAAAACTCACCGGGGACATTCCAGAGCTTAACCCATAAGGGAACTTCGACAACCTCGCGACGCTCAAAGGACAGTCCCGGCCGCCATGCTTCGAGAAAAAGGGGCTGCCCATTGAGAAGCCAAGGGCCGCCATCAAGAACGGCATGCATTGCCGTAGCTGAAGCAAACCGAAACTTGAAAAACCCATTAATGGTAGCCCGCACTTCCACAAGACCATTCCAACGAGCTCGCCAATATCGTTCAACAACGGGGAAGTAAGGTTTACGACCTAAGAAATAGCCCACCAACGTATGTTCCCAACGGGCAAATCCTTTCTGAGCAATATCCCACGTAGGGGAGACTTCAACGATCCCATTCGTTGTAATAGGTGGAGTGTAGGACAATGGAATCTTTCGACCAGCTTTGGCTATAGGGCCACCAAGAGAACGAGACGGGGAGCCCACCAGCTTTGCCGCAAAGGTGGGAGGGGGCTGGGCGTATCCCCGGCGGCGCACGGCAACCGGATCGCTGCCAGCAATCGCACCAAAACCATGGGAATTAGGAGCTTCCGGCATGAAGACATCCGAGCTGTGGGCACCATGGGAAGTAGGAGGCGTCCCAGCAGCAGATTCAGCAACCCGTGTCGTGCGAGTCGACTGGACCCCAAGATGATCATCCGGCACAGGAAGGGGGCTGTGTGCACCTACGGGAGACACGGGATCATCCTCAGACTGCCCAGCGACGGCCTGCGAGGGCTGAGCAGGCACCGCCGTCCTCTCCTCGTCGCCACGAGCATGCGACCCTTCGTCTCCCACCATGGCCTGATCATCGCCCAGCCCCGTTGGCACCAAGGGGAACGGGCCAACAGGATCACCCACCGCAGCAACAGTGGGCCGAGCCACAACCACCGACTCAGCCGCCACCGAACGTCCAAACCGTGGGCCATAAGGACTCGACGCCAAGCGTCGGGACAACCGGCCAGCCACAGGCGGGTCCCTTCGCGTTGGCAAGGAGCGCGAACCATCGCGTAGTAGGGGCAGGTCCGGCGCGGGCTGGGCGGCAGCCGAGGAGCCGGCAAGCGTCGTCAATCCAATGATCTTATCGACGAGTCCCTTGAAGCGAACCCCGTCGAATTCCGTCGAGAAGCGAGGATATGCCCCGCCCAGGCTGGCAAGGTCCGGCATGGCTGCCACCACAGGTGGGCAGTCGGCCGGAACACCATCGGAGTCGGCCTCCATGAAAGGTGGCGGATCGATCGTGAGAACCCGAAGAGTCACGCGAGTTGGCTAGAGAGAATTTTGGTCACACAGACTTGGAAATCACATTTCATGGCGGTGGGCACCCCGAGTCGCGTTTTCACGCTGTACCCGGGTAGATAGAGCGATCACGTCTATCTCCCGCCTAATCTCATCTCATGACGGTAGGCACCCCGAGTCGCGCTCCCACGCTGTACCCGGGTAGATAGAACGATCACGTCTATCTCCCGTCAAGTCGAGCAATCCTACGACGGTGGGCACCTCAGGTTGCTCAAGCCTGAGTAGACAGAGCGATCACGTCTGTCTCCCGTCAGGTGCACCTACGAGTCTTAACCTCACAAATCTCTGCCAAAGAAAGGCATACACTCTCCCATAGCATAAATGCGATCAATACTCTCGTCATGACATGCCGTGGATGCATGAACAATTAATTGCAGAACATATCAAGTATATTCGAAAAAACTCAAAAATCATTAGAATATTTAAAACGTACTTTTGGTTCAAATACTTAAAATCCCGAGAATAGTGAATTATTTAAAACCCAATACTCCTTTATCAGTTGACCCGAGAAATTGGGTCCAAGCTCGAAAATATTTTATAAAAACTTAGTTCAACAAAATTTAAAAGATTTGGGCTGAAATCAAACTAAAGCCCAGAATGGTCACACTAGGCCCATGAAAAGCCTACTAAAAGTTGACCTGGCGAAAACCTTTTGACCTGGCGAAAACCATTTCTTTTAAGTGGCGAAAAGCTTAGGCTAGCGAAAAGTAGCGAACAGCTCAAACTTGGCGAAAACTTTGGAAGTGGCGAAAAGCTTTTTCATTTTGAACAGTAGCTAGCGAAAACTTATATTAAGTAGCGAAAAGTTTTGGTTCGCGAAAACTCACAAAAATGGCGAAAAGCTGGTTCGCGAAAACCTCATAAAAATGGCGAAAAGCTTGGTTCGCGAAACCTCACAAAAAGTGGCGAAAAGCTTGGTTCGCGAAAACCTAACAAAAATGGCGAAAAGCTGGTTCGCGAAAACCTCATAAAAATGGCGAAAAGCTTGGTTCGCGAAACCTCACAAAAAGTGGCGAAAAGCTTGGTTCGCGAAAACCTAACAAAAAGTGGCGAAAAGCTTGGTTCGTGAAAACCTCATTATTGGCCCGCGAAAACTTTTTCCTCTCACATACCGAAAACCTTAGGCCCGCGAAAACTAATTTTTCGGCCCGCGAAAACTTTTTCCTCTCACATACCGAAAACCTCAGGCCTGCGAAAACTAATTTTTCGGCCCGCGAAAACTTTTTCCTCTCACATACCGAAAACCTTAGGCCCGCGAAAACTGATTTTTCGGCCCGCGAAAACTTTTTCTTCCTCACAGTTCGCGAAGTAACTGGCCCGCGAAAACTTAAAATGGCCCGCGAAAATTGTTTTTGGCCCGAAAACAAGAATCATTCGCAAGTAAAGAACAGTATACGAAAAACACTAAGTTCTTCAAATCTTCATATCTTCAACAAATTACAGAAACTCATAACATAATTAAAACCCATATTTTGGGTTTTTAAACATCAATCATCACACATAGCATTTTATCGAACCAAAAACGATGGTGATCCTTTCACCATAAATATAACAGCTTAAAAATATCAGTTTTGGGTTTGTAAGTTTCACCTACCTCACGTCCGAAGTTAGCTAAGCTACGATTTTTCCTAGCTCTCGATCGTTGGTTGTTGAGTTTGAAGGTTTTCTTCTCCCCTTTTCTTCTCCTTGTTCCTTTTCTTCTTAATGAAGTTTTTGAAGTATGGTTGTATATTTAAATTGGGATAGACTTATGTGATGACAAGGAGGTGATAAGGTGGTGATGTAATTTTCCTCTTAGGCTAAGAAAGGTTCTTTTTTGTAATTTTCCTCCTTTTGAAGAAACCTCATAGGTGTTAGCAACGTATCTTTCTTCATCGCAAACCATTTTGGCCATTGGGCCATTCAGTCCTTTTGGACCAAATTATTTTTCAGCCCATCAAAGTTTTCCTTCTTTATCGGGTTTGGGCCCAATTATTATTTGGGCTTAATTTCAAGCCTGCCCAAACTTATCGTCACCAATTTCGAAGTTTTGCGAAATCTCCGTATTAAATTTTACGGTTATTACATCCTCCCCTCCTTCAAGAAATTTCGTCCTCGAAATTTAGGCAGTCGGAAAATAATTCGGGGTACTTCTGCCGCATTTCGTCTTCTCGTTCCCACGTTGCTTCCTCAATTGCCTGATTACGCCACAAAACTTTGACCAACGGAATATTTTTATTCCGAAGTTGCTTTACTTCATATATCAAGATTTCTACCGGCTTCTCCTCGTAACTTAAGTCCGGTTTCAACCGTTGATGAAGGGTTTCATTTTGTAGCACATGGCTTGGGTTGGCGACGTATTTTCGCAATGTTGACACGTGAAAGACGTCCTGAACCTGATCTAAAGACGCCGGTAATTCAAGTTGATAAGCGACCTCGCCGATTCGTTTTAGAATTCTGAAAGGGCCTATATACCTTGGACTCAACTTCCCTTTGCGTCCGAACCGCTTCACGCCCTTCATTGGGGATATCTTCAAGAATACCCAATCATCCTCCGCGAATTCTAACGGCCTTCATCGTTTATCAGCGTAGCTTTTCTGACGACTTTGGGCTGTTTGCATTCTCTCTCGAATCTTTGCAACAGCTTCCGTCATTTCTCGAACCATTTCGGGACCTAGTAGCGCTCGTTCACCGATCTCGTCCCAATGAACTGGGGATCGACATTTACGCCCGTACAAAGCTTCATACGGCGCCATTCCGATCGTAGCCTGAAAGCTGTTGTTGTACGAGAATTCGATCAGCGGAAGGTATTTGCTCCAATTTCCTTTAAAATCTAGCACGCATGCTCGCAACATATCTTCCAGTGTTTGGATCGTCCGTTCAGATTGTCCGTCTGTCTGGGGATGATAAGCTGAACTGAAAGACAACTTGGTCCCCATAGCCTTTTGTAAACTTTCCCAGAAGTTAGACAGAAACCTCGAGTCCCGATCTGAAATGATCGAAATTGGAATTCCATGGAGTCGAACAATCTCTTGAATATATAATTCCGCATACTTCTCCATGGAATATGTTTTATTGATTGGCAGGAAATGGGCAGATTTTGTCAATCTATCGACAATTACCCAAATTGCGTCGTGGCCTTTCACAGTCTTTGGCAGTCCAACGACGAAATCCATTGTTATATGGTCCCACTTCCATTCAGGAATCGTTAACGGTTGTAACATTCCTGCCGGCCTTTGGTGTTCCGCCTTAATCTGTTGGCAAGTCAGGCATTGATTGACATAGGCGGCAACATCTTTCTTTATCCCCGGCCACCAATAGTTAACTCGTAAATCCTGATACATTTTCGTCGTACCAGGATGTACAGAGTATAGTGTAGTATGTGCCTCCGTCAATACTTTAAATCGGAGTTCTTCCTTATTTGGCACATACAGACGGTCGTTGTATCGTAAGCTCCCGTCTCCTCGGATTTCAAAATCCGCCGTAGTGCTTTTGTTTTGTTCCCCTTTAATCTTCACATAAAGATCATCTTCCTTTTGGGCCTTAGTGATTTGTTCCAACAATGTTGGTTTGAGCGTTAGTGCTTCCATTCTCGCTTCGACTTCACCGAAGTTGATCACCTCTACTCCAATCTGGCACAGCTCCGCACTCACGGCTTTACGACTCAAAGCATCTGCGACTACGTTGGCTTTACCCGGATGATAATTGATCACGTATTCGTAATCATTCACCAACTCAAGCCATCGTCGTTGCCTCATATTTAACTCCTTTTGGGTGAAGAAGTACTTCAAGCTCTTGTGATCTGTAAAAATCTCGCATCTTTCTCCGTAGAGGTAATGTCGCCAGATTTTCAGGGCGAATACCACGGCTGCGAGTTCCAGATCGTGCGTGGGGTAGTTTTTCTCGTACTCCATTAGTTGTCGGGAGGCATAGGCAATTACCTTCCCGTTCTGCACGCACGCATCCGTATACACCGAAAATCCTTCAGTTCCTGACGGTATTGCTAAAACTGGAGCGGTCGTTAGTCTCTTTTTCAGTTCTTGGAAGCTTTGCTCACACGATTCCGTCCATTTAAACGGAACATTCTTCTTCGTCAAATTGGTGAGTGTTGAGGCAATGCTGGAAAAATCTTTGATGAACTTTCGATAATATCCAGCAAGCCCGAGAAAACTTCTAATTTCCGTGGGAGTGGTTGGTCGTGGCCAATTCTTAATTGCTTCAATCTTACTAGGATCCACCGAAATCCCGTCTCCAGATATAATGTGTCCCAGAAAGGCCACTTCCATCAACCAAAATTCGCATTTCTTGAATTTTGCGAATAACTGCTTCTCCCGTAAAATTCCTAGAATTGTTTTTAGGTGTTCTTCATGTTCATCTTTCGTCTTTGAATAAATAAGGATATCATCTATAAAGACGATCACGAAGCAGTCTAGGAAATTCTTGAATACCCGATTCATCAGATCCATGAAAGCGGCTGGAGCATTCGTCAACCCAAAAGACATGACCAGAAACTCGAAATGGCCGTATCTCGTGCTGAACGCAGTCTTGGGGACGTCTGCTTCACGGATCTTTAACTGATGATATCCAGAGCGCAGGTCGATCTTAGAGAATACCGTTGCTCCTTGTAATTGGTCAAACAAGTCATCAATCCTCGGCAACGGATACTTATTCTTTATCGTGATCTTATTTAGCTCACGATAATCGATGCACAATCTCATCGACCCGTCTTTCTTTCGAACGAAAAGAACCGGTGCTCCCTATGGAGAGAAGCTCGGTTGAATGAATCCCTTCTGCAACAATTCTTCCAACTGTTCTTTCAGTTCCCGTAGCTCGTTCGGCGCTAATCGATATGGGGCTTTCGATATCGGGGCAGCCCCAGGTACAAGATCGATTTTGAATTCGATCTCTCTATCAGGAGGTAAACCTGGAAGGTCGTCGGGAAACACGTCGGGGTATTCATTCGCAATCGGAACCTCCTCGAGTCTCAAAAGAGGAGATTCCTCGGCCTTCATGGCAGAACAAAGATAGAATTCGCAACCCGAGTTAACAAGTCGTCGGGCCTTCAGGGCAGATATTTGAGGAATTCTATCCTTGCTTGTCTTTCCCCAAAAGACGAACTCTCCTCCCTCGGGTGATTGGAACCTCACGATTTTCTTAGAACAGTCAATCATGCCTCCGTATTTCGAAAGCCAATCCATCCCGAATATGATGTCGTAATCATTCATCGGGAGTACAATTAGATCGACTAACAATTCCCTACCCTCCATATTTACTGGGTACTTTTCTATCACTAAATTGGTTCGGGTCGGGTTCCCATGTGGCAAACTAACTAAATAATCCTTCTTAGAATGGGTAGGATATATTCCGACCCTTGTCACAAAATCAGCCGACACAAAAGAATGTGTGGCTCCCGAGTCAATTAAAATAGAAGTCGGGACATGGTAAATATTCAACGTACCCGTCACCACATCGGGGTTTGTCTCCGCCTCCTCTTTTGTTAATGTAAAGACCCGTACTGGTACAGGTGGAGGTCGGATCAACGGTTGGGGCTGATTCTGCACCAGGGGTTGTCTCTCCGTGCATGCCCTGGCGTAATGCCCCACCTTTCCACACTGGTAGCACTGCGGAGGTTGCCTTACTCCATAGCAGACCCCAAAGTGATAGCGTCCGCATTGCTGGCATTGGGGCGTAATATTCTGAGGTCGATTAGAGATATTTGTCGGCCCTTGATTCGGCCTCGGGCGCCAGTTTTGTTGGCCCGGTCGGTTTCCTTGGCTAGACCGCCCTTTGCCAAAGAATTGACGCTTCTTGTTTCCCCCTCCGCCTTGTTGATTCTCTCTCCTTTTCCTCGCTTCCTGGGCTTCCACAACTACCCGCTCTGCTTGCTCGGCAATTAAGGCGCGTTCGGTAACTTGCATGAACTCCAGCTGTCGCGCGCCGGCTATGCTCAAATCCCGATAGATTTCGGGCTTGAGTCCCTGAATGAATCGAGTCACCTTCAGGGTGTTAGTTGCCACGAGAAACGGGGCAAAACGGGACAATTCTTCAAAACGACGGATGTATTCCGCCACTGGCATGCTTCCTTGTCGTAAATTCATGAATTGGAGCATACGCTGCTCCTGTTCATGAGCGGTGAAATATTTGGTGAAGAACAGCTCCTTGAACCTGTCCCACATCATGGTGATTGGGTCTTCCAATACTTTTACTGTGTTCCACCAATAGCGCGCATTCTCCCGTAGGAGGGAAACGGCACAAAGTACCTTCTCATTATCAGGCACTCTGCTATAGATGAACATGTCCTCTATAGTGCCTATCCAGTCCTCAGCCACCGCAGGGTTGGCGGCCTCGGTAAAGATGGGAGGATTCAATTTTCGGAAGCGCTCCCCGATTATTTGTACATGATCGGGCTGTGGGGAAAGACGATGCTCCGACGAGCTCCGATGGTGTATAAGGTCACTAATTTGCTCCGACTGATGCTGAATTAGTTCGGTCAGTCTATCGATGGTATTATGTTCGTGCGTTGGAGATTCGGGCTCGCCTCTTTGGCTCGACTCCCCAACGTGTTTACGTCCCCCTCTCGGCATTTTGTAACTATTCTCCATTCACAGACACATACAAGCACATAGTCATGTACCACATACTATCGTTAAAAATTAAAACTTACAGGCGCAGCTGGTTCTCCCGGCTTTTGGGCAGCAGTTGTGGCGACCCCACTTTTTAATATAAATAGTTGGCGGGTTTTCGCAACGAAAGCCGCGGAAAGCCCATTTTACAAAAACAACATAATATATTATACAATATATAAAAGAGTTGTTTTACAAAAGCCGTGCTAGTCTTTACAGCGGTCCGAAGCCCCAAAATATCAAAACAATCCTACGCCTCCACAGGTCGCGTCCCATGTACTGCATCCGCCCCCAAAAGCCCGTGGAGTCACCGCCACCAGCCGTCTACTTATTAGTACCTATAAAACATGCAACCCTGAGCAAAATTGCCCAGTAGGTGAACACCAAAATAATGCGATGCATGCGTGCACATGTCCCCAAATCCCAATATCTCACATGACAAATGCACGCTCATTTTTCTCATATCTCAATACTCAGGGCCCTAGGTTAGACTCGGCACCTCGCGCGCAACATCACATCAATCATCCGGTCACACAGACTCGGAAATCACATTTCATGGCGGTGGGCACCCCGAGTCGCGTTTTCACGCTGTACCCGGGTAGATAGAACGATCACGTCTATCTCCCGTCAAGTCGAGCAATCCTACGACGGTGGGCACCTCAGGTTGCTCAAGCCTGAGTAGACAGGGCGATCACGTCTGTCTCCCGTCAGGTGCACCTACGAGTCTTAACCTCACAAATCTCTGCCAAAGAAAGGCATACACTCTTGTCTCCCATCGCACAAATGCGATCAATACTCTCGTCATGTCATGCCGTGGATGCATGAACAATTAATCGCAGAACATATCAAGTATATTCGAAAAACCTCAAAAATCATTAGAATATTTAAAACGTACTTTTGGTTCAAATACTTAAAATCCCGAGAATAGTGAATTATTTAAGACCCATTACTCCTTTATCAGTTGACCCGAGAAATTGGGTCCAAGCTCGAAAATATTTTATAAAAGCTTAGTTCAACAAAAATTAAAAGATTTGGGCTGAAATCAAACTAAAGCCCAGAATGGTCACACTAGGCTCATGAAAAGCCTACTAAAAATTGCCCTGGCGAAAACCTTTTGACCTGGCGAAAACCTTTCTATGTTGCGAAAAGTTTTGGCATTGTGAAAAACTGGCGAAAACTTTAACTGGCGAAAAGCTTAGGCTAGCGAAAAGTAGCGAACAACTCAAACTTGGCGAAAACTTTGGAAGTGGCGAAAAGCTTTTTCATTTTGAACAGTAGCTAGCGAAAACTTATATTAAGTAGCGAAAAGTTTTGGTTCGCGAAAACTCACAAAAATGGCGAAAAGCTGGTTCGCGAAAACCTCATAAAAATGGCGAAAAGCTTGGTTCGCGAAACCTCACAAAAAGTGGCGAAAAGCTTGGTTCGCGAAAACCTAACAAAAATGGCGAAAAGCTGGTTCGCGAAAACCTCATAAAAATGGCGAAAAGCTTGGTTCGCGAAACCTCACAAAAAGTGGCGAAAAGTTTGGTTCGCGAAAACCTCATTATTGGCCCGCGAAAACGTTTTCCTCTCACATACCGAAAACCTTAGGCCCGCGAAAACTAATTTTTCGGCCCGCGAAAACTTTTTCCTCTCACATACCGAAAACCTCAGGCCTGCGAAAACTAATTTTTCGGCCCGCGAAAACTTTTTCCTCTCACATACCGAAAACCTTAGGCCCGCGAAAACTGATTTTTCGGCCCGCGAAAACTTTTTCTTCCTCACAGTTCGCGAAGTAACTGGCCCGCGAAAACTTAAAATGGCCCGCGAAAATTGTTTTTGGCCCGAAAACAAGAATCATTCGCAAGTAAAGAACAGTATACGAAAAACACTAAGTTCTTCAAATCTTCATATCTTCAACAAATTACAGAAACTCATAACATAATTAAAACCCATATTTTGGGTTTTTAAACATCAATCATCACACATAGCATTTTATCGAACCAAAACGATGGTGATCCTTTCACCATAAATATAACAGCTTAAAAATATCAGTTTTGGGTTTGTAAGTTTCACCTACCTCACGTCCGAAGTTAGCTAAGCTACGATTTTTCCTAGCTCTCGATCGTTGGTTGTTGAGTTTGAAGGTTTTCTTCTCCCCTTTTCTTCTCCTTGTTCCTTTTCTTCTTAATGAAGTTTTTGAAGTATGGTTGTATATTTAAATTGGGATAGACTTATGTGATGACAAGGAGGTGATAAGGTGGTGATATAATTTTCCTCTTAGGCTAAGAAAGGTTCTTTTTTGTAATTTTCCTCCTTTTGGAGAAACCTCATAGGTGTTAGCAACGTATCTTTCTTCATCGCAAACCATTTTGGCCATTGGGCCATTCAGTCCTTTTGGACCAAATTATTTTTCAGCCCATCAAAGTTTTCCTTCTTTATCGGGCTTGGGCCCAATTATTATTTGGGCTTAATTTCAAGCCTGCCCAAACTTATCTTCACCAATTTCGAAGTTTTGCGAAATCCCCGTATTAAATTTTACGGTTATTACAGTTTATGCGTGTCCCCTTCTCCCCCTCATGGCGATTCGTGTTAACGAGATCGGCATGCTTGTGTAGGAAGATTAGGAGGACACAAACGACAGGTCAGTGATGGTAATAACCAGACGGAGCCACAAAGGCAATCCGTCGTGTAAGAAACCGGGGTCACGAAGACTTCCCGTTAACATCGATCTAGGAGCTATGCTCGTAGACGATGGCCTGAAACCGTTGTTGCTTTGATGTTGCAACGACAGGACTTCCTTCCGATCCTCGAATCATGTCGAAGCAAGACATGTCTACGAAAGTTCTTACTTGATCACAAAGATCAGGTGTTTAAAAGTGTATGTGTCCTAGAAAATATAAAAATATATGGAAAGTGAGGACACACTAGACTCGAGTGCGCAAGGAAGTGTGGTGGTGGGGCTGAGTACCACATAATTCAATATCTCCCGCTTCCGAGTGAAGCGGTGATAAAAGACGTGGTTCCCCGTGATTTCTGAAACACCTGTCTTTTGTGAGACAGACGAGTGGGTAAGGCTCGGTTGTGCACGCGCCGTTGGACCTATTGCGGCGACTTCTACCCGGGAGCTAATAAAATTAGCACCTGTACCTATGGGGGTTGGTCCGAATAATTTGTGAGATGAGGGAATCATGTAGCGTCGGTCTTTTCAAAAGGTTTTAATAGACATGGCTATAATTTTGACTGTCTCTCGGTGATGTTCCGGGGTTAGATTCAGTTGGGTTTGACTGAATCATGGGAACGAAGTCCTTGCATCCGGTAGGAAGTGGTGAGTGCTGCTTTGTTTGTCAGCAATCCGGAGCAGGTCGATTGAAGCGAGCATCGAGATTTGCATTTGTAGCCACCGTCGCCTTTTGAAAAGAGTTGACCGTTGTAGGCTCGAGATTCTTCTTTTGAGGTCCATCTTCGGAGGTCGGAGGTAATCTCCATGAAGCTTGATGAGGAGAAAATAAGTTTTTTTTTTTTTTATGGCCTTGTATTTTTAATTTTGATGGCCCTCTTTTTTTTTTAATATAATATTAATCGTTATTAGTAATATGTATATTAGTATATATGGATATAATATATATTAATCGTTATTAGTAATACATATTTCTATATTATATTATATGATAATAGTATTATTTATTATTACTATTGTTATATGTATTATATTTATATTATTTATACATATAGATATATTTTATTTCTCCTTCTCAAAATGTGCTTCCTAAAAGAACTTGCTCCCCCTCAAAAGATGCTAAGTAAGATCGAAAAATCTACGAATCTCTTTCCCAAAATTCACGCATTTAAGGTTCGCTCCCCCTCAAAAATGTAATTATTGCTCCCTTTTAAGAAAATAAGGATCACTTCTCTTTTAAAAAATAAAAGAGTAGCTCCCCTCAAATTAAGCTCATTTTAGAGAAAAGAAATGGTATTTATCACTTCCGTGCGTAATATGCATTTTAAATTTTAAAGTTTGGAAAACGCATATTTAAAATGTACCATTTTGAAAAAGGTATTTTTCAATTCAGCTCGTATGCGTAAGCAAATTAAAATTTTGAAAATTTGGTTAACGCATAATTAGAATGTACCTTCGTGTGGTTGCTCGCATCGTTAACCAGTCATGTATGTGGAGCAACCCGAGATACCATACATGCTAAGATTTTTGAAGTCGCTCACGCTGCATACCAGTCATGGTTGTGGAGCAACTTCCAGAATACCAACCATGTTGGAAGTTGTGGTTGCCCTCGTCTCGTACCGATCATGAGTATGGAGCAACCATCTTCTAATTACTACTCATGATCGGAGTTTTGTGGTTGCTCTCATCTCATACCAATCACGCGTGTGGAGCAACCATCGTCGAATTACCACACGTGATTGGGCTCCTGCAAAACATTATCGGGACTTTGGTACCCATTTTTGGATGGGTCCTCCCATATTAGCAGAAAACAAGTTAAGCACATTTGGTTCAGATATACATCCTAAATCATCCTTTAAAGTCCTATTTAATTTGATTTCTGATTTAGGAATCCAAGTTTGGTGAACCTTAGAGGGAAATGACAATTCAGCGCCGGTGAATGTGTGTCTAGGTTTAGAAGATCTAAAGATTCTCCCTAGCCAGTCGCAGAAGGTGTCTTTCAGACTTAATCTGGACCGGGTATTTTAAGTATGAATACGAGCTTATCGCACTATATGCATCATCAAATGATGAGTCGTATTGCCTACAAGAATTCACACCATTCACTCTATAATGATGGAAAATAAGAGTGGAAGTTCGCTTGCTTAAGCTTGGAACTTCTTCTTTGCACGCTTTCCTACTAAGAGGAATAGGAGAGGGAAAATCTTGAGCATGTTCGACCTTAATTTTTGAAAATAATGTTGATTTTCCTTTCTCTTTCCTAATCTTCTGTTCTTTGGAAGTATTAAGCTTAAGACTTTTACTTATCGTTTCTGCGCCAGCCAAAGGAGATTTAGAATGCGTAATTGCTTTCGTCACCGTTGACTTAGAATTATTAACAAAAGCCTTTTTAGCTTTGGGAACAAAGGCGTCGGTTTGTGTGCCCATATCCTGCTTAAAAGAAGATTTTTCTATAGAGAGTTCATTTAAGACGGATAGGGACGGGGAATTTTTGAGATTAGAAATCTCCTCTAGAAGTTTTTGCTTTTCTACTCGGAAACCTACTCTTTCCGATTCCAAGGTTGCGTTCAATTCTGCAATTTTACTAGCAACCTCCGGAATTTCCCAACAAGAAGTAGGTTTATTAGAATGTAAACTATTTTCCCCATTGGACGCAAAGTTAATTGAGGAACTTTGGTCAATTTGACCCTTTTTCGCAAGAATGCCCTCTAAGTGATGAACTTTAGAGTACAATTTACTGCGTTCCTCAAATAAAAGTTTAAAACTACTCCGCGAATTGCTCAAATCAGACAGATAATTATTGCGTTCGAGTTCGCAATTGTTTAATTTATTTGTTAGTTCACTAATTTGAGCTTTTAATTTTACTTCTTGAGATTCAAGATTAGTGATTTTCTCACGCGCATTTTCTAAATGGCAAGTAAGACTACCTCTTAATTCTAAACTCTTGACTAAGCATTTGTAATTATTATCTAGTCTACTCTCTAACTCACTTATAGTCATTTCGTGACTTATAAGTTGAGTTTGGCCTAGCTTAGAGGAATTTAGGTTCTTGGTTAGCTCACAAACGTTAGTTTCTGAGCTAGCTAATTTTGATTCAAGACTAGAAATAGTTTCTAGTGCACTAGCTAACTTAGTTTCTAACGCTTGGATAGTCCTACGTTCGTGTTTATGTTCACGACGCATGGTTTTATAATCTTCCTTCAAAGAAAGAAAAGCTTTATATAAATCACTCTCGTCAAAGCTCATCTCAGAAGTTGCGGAAGTAGAATCCATAATTTTTAAAATTTTAAAATATTACCAATTTTTTTTAATTTAGTTGGATACGCGATCGTTAACGCGTTGTGTAGATTTGATAATTTTTGGCTTTTGAAAAATTCAGTTCCGAAAAGTTTTGGTGTGTCGATAAAAGTCGTGAAGTTTCGAAAATTTTAAGTGTCGAAAACTTTTTGGGGTGTACCGAAAAGTTTTGAAGAAATGTCGAAGAACTTCAAAAATATTACCAAGAACTTTTTCTACAATATGCCAAAAAGTTTTTGAAATAAATATAAAGATTGGCTTTTAAAAGTTTAGTGCCGAAAAGTTTGATTTATCGAGAAATTATTGTGAAGTTCCGAAAGATTTTAGGTGTCGAAAACTTTTTGGTGCGTACCGAAAAGTTTTGAAGTGAGGTCGAAAACTTCGAAAATTTATCAAACTTTTCTAGAATGTGCCACAGATGTTTTGGAGAAAAAAAATGGCTTTGAAAAAAAATTTTGTGCCGAAGAGTTAGGTTTTTCGATAAATAATGTGAAGTTTCAAAAATTTTAGGTGCCGAAAACTTTTTTGGTGATACCGAAAAAAAAAAAAAAATATTTCGATGTGATTTCGGAAGAACAGTAATTTTCGAGCCTTTATTAATTTTTTTTATTTATTTATTTATTAATAATTAAATTTTTTTTATTATTAAATTTTTTTTTAATACTTGCGAAAAAGTTTTTATTTTTTTATTATTATTTTTATTTTTTTTATTTTTTTTGCGAAAACTTTAGTACCGAAAAGTTTGATTTTTTTTTTTTTAATTTATTTATTTAGTTTTCGATGGCAAAGCTGTAATTAATTTTTTTATTTTTTTATTTTTTTTTTGCGAAAACTTTCTACAGTACCTACCGAAAACTTTTTTTTTTTTTTACTGTAGCTGCGAAAACTTTCCTGTAGCACCGAAAACTTTCCTGTAGTACCGAAAACTTTACTGTAGCACCGAAAACTTCACTGTAGCACCGAAAACACTGTAGCAACGAGAAGTTACTGTAGCTGCGAACAAAATGAGCTATTTTTCGATCCCGAACACAAAATTTAATCATATTAGCCCCGGGTAAAGATCAAACCATGTATATTCTAACTCCTAAACACTAAATCAAGCACAAAAACACCAAAACATGTCAAATTTTTCGAAAAATTTCGAAGAACATGCGATGAACACCGAAAAATAAAACGAAAAATTTGACTCAAATCTTAACGCGCGTGGCTCTGATACCACTTGTCGGTCACCAAAACCCAGCAACCCTCGATTTATCTAAGGATTTTGCTCTCTTCTCTCCTTTGGATGGTTTTCGTTGATAGAACAGTGAGAGAGAGAGAGGTGGCGGCTGCCCTTTGCAAGAAGTGGGAATTTCTTTTTTGATTGTAGGATCATTAAAAGTGGAAGCCCTAACCCACTTTTATGCCAATATTTTGGCATAATTACACTTTTGGTCCCTAGACAAACTAAACATCTAATATAATGAGCCTAAGTCTAAAACAACAATACAAATAAATATTTCTAGTATACAAAGACCCAAAAGACTAAAAGAACACAACTAAAAATATTCCTAACACTTCACATATCTACTGTTTACGAATATATTTCATTCGTAAACTATCTTTAAGAAAGGTTTACGAATATTCTTCATTCGTAAACAAGCGCTATTAGTTTACGATTAACCTTTACTTCACGAAAGTTACTGTTTACAGTTCTTAAAGGTTTACGAACGATTCTCATTCGTAAACATTCTTTACTCGTAAACCAAAAAGCACTGTTTACAGCTTCTCTTTAATTCGTAAACTAATATTGTGTCAAATCAGAACCGTAAAACTTACATTCTTTTAATAATATACAAAGTCTAAGATACAATCCAAGCTGATAATTAATATTTTGTATCTAAATTTTGCTGTGCTGAAAAGTTTACGAACTGAACTGAAATTCAAAGTTTGCGGTTAATATCAAAAATTCAATTTTTTTTTAACAGAATCGAAAATATTGATCACAAACTAAATCAATTCTAAAACACGTCAACGATCAATATACATCCAACAATTTTATTTGAACAAAATTTAAAAATCCAACATTCTATATAGAATTTAATTACCAACATTATTTGAACTTAAATTTCAAATTTCATATCTGGGCTAAAAAGATTAAAATGGATTACTATACATATGATCAAGAAATGTATTAACTTAATAAACAATTAAAGAAGGAAAAGCCATTATCTAGCTCATCCTCCTCAACAAGCTCAAATACTTCAAGCTCAAAAATTGAGACAATGCAATATAAAACTATAAATTCTAACACTATAAGGCCTAGAATATCCAACTAAACAAAGATTAGAACGAGTTTACCACGATTTGGATGGGAAGAATCGAAGCTTGCGTGGGGTGTTGTGTTCTTGAGAGGTTGGGGGCTCACTTTCTCTCTCTAGTTAGAGTTTCACACAATACACCCTTTGTTATGTGTTAGGGTTTGGGTATTTATACCACAAGTTGGTATATAATACTTGGGCCCCTAACAAAGCCCAATTACACTAAGCCTCTTTTTAAATTAAATCTATTTAAATAAACTACAAAGATAATTCTAATTAATTGAACACAATAAAATATTCCTAACAATCTCCCCCTTTGTGTTCAATCTTCAATTTGGCATGGATTATCTTTGCGGGGCTTAGTGCGCTTGCCTGAGTCCTAAAGGAATTTCCTCGTCTTGTCTTTTGACCTCTTCTTTTGGAGATCTTCAACCTCACCGTGTCTTGATCTTCGCTTCTCGGCAACAGATCTTCTTAATCTTCTTTTGGAGCTCGACTCGTAAATGCCGGAAGGTGTTTGAAGTTGCTTGTCGGATCTTGAAGAATTTTCTCTTTTTGTGTGTTACATTTCTCCCTCTGATAGCGCGAAACTCCCCCTACTTTTGTTCAACCTTGAGTTGGGATTGTGGAGTTTTCTCTTTTGGAAATTGGAGAGATGCACACGAGGTGGTTGCCGGATTTCTTCTTTTTGTGTTCGATCTCTCCTTATGATAGTAGCGCAACTCCCCCTACTTTTGGTCAAACTTATGTTGGAATTGGGAAGTTCTCTTTGAAATTTAGAGAGACGCACACGAGGCGGCAACTTCGATCTTTGAAGGTCGGCGGTGTTTGCTTGATTTGACGACGCTTGATGATTTCAGCATTTCTGATCAATCTTGCACTTTCGTCGTGGTATTGCTCCCATTTTGCTTTAGTACTACTCCCCCTCATGAAGATCGAGTTGGGGAGATCGTCATGCGATGGGTCAAAATGAAGCATCGTCTTGGGCAAGAAGATCACGTCGTCGGGACAAGGAAGTGGCGTTGGTAGGCACAGTAGGAGCTCAGGTTTGTTCATAACCCGACGGAGCCACAAAGGCAATCCGTCGTATAAGAGAACGGGGTCACGAAGACTTCCCGTTAACATCTTGACCTGACGCTATATTCTGTAGACCGGATGTAAATAGTGATCCACGCCCTGATATTTAACTTTGATGATGTCGCGGATCTTGGACTTTGTTTGGATCTTATCCTGATCTTTCTCTATAGTTTGAAGTCGTCAAGTCTGCTCTAATCTTCTTCTTCTCGGCGTCAGATTCGTCTTCTTCGAAGGAAGTTGTCTGGTTCGGCCTCGAGGAAGCTTGTCTGGCTCCGGAAGAAGGTATGCGTGGGGTGTTAGGCTCCTTTGGAATGTTCCATTCAAGTGCAGGGGAGCCCGACTTCAGAGTGGTGAGCGCGGCGGAGATTGGTGGGTGGTCCGACCTGTTTGTTAATGCGTGTCCCCTTCTCCCCCTCATGGCGATTCGTGTTAACGAGATCGGCATGCTTGTGTAGGAAGATTAGGAGGACACAAACGACAGGTCGGTGATGGTAATAACCAGACGGAGCCACAAAGCCAATCCGTCGTGTAAGAAACCGGGGTCACGAAGACTTTCCGTTAACATCGATCTAGGAGCTATGCTCGTAGACGATGGCCTGAAACCGTTGTTGCTTTGATGTTGCAACGGCAGGACTTCCTTCCGATCCTCGAATCATGTCGAAGCAAGACATGTCTACGAAAGTTCTTACTTGATCACAAAGATCAGGTGTTTAAAAGTGTATGTGTCCTAGAAAATATAAAAATATATGGAAAGTGAGGACACACTAGACTCGAGTGCGCAAGGAAGTGTGGTGGTGGGGCTGAGTACCACATAATTCAATATCTCCCGCTTCCGAGTGAAGCAGTGATAGAAGACGTGGTTCCCCGTGATTTCTGAAACACCTGTCTTTTGTGAGACAGACGAGTGGGTAAGGCTCGGTTGTGCACGCACCGTTGGACCTATTGCGGCGACTTCTACCCGGGAGCTAATAAAATTAGCACCTGTACCTATGGGGGTTGGTCCGAATAATTTGTGAGATGAGGGAATCATGTAGCGTCGGTCTTTTCAAAAGGTTTTAATAGACATGGCTATAATTTTGACTGTCTCTCGGTGATGTTCCGGGGTTAGATTCAGTTGGGTTTGACTGAATCATGGGAACGAAGTCCTTGCATCCGGTAGGAAGTGGTGAGTGCTGCTTTGTTTGTCAGCAATCCGGAGCAGGTCGATTGAAGCGAGCACCGAGATTTGCATTTGTAGCCACCGTCGCCTTTTGAAAAGAGTTGACCGTTGTAGGCTCGAGATTCTTCTTTTGAGGTCCATCTTTGAAGGTCGGCGGTGTTTGCTTGATTTGACGACGCTTGATGATTTCAGCATTTCTGATCAATCTTGCACTTTCGTCGTGGTATTGCTCCCATTTTGCTTTAGTACTACTCCCCCTCATGAAGATCGAGTTGGGGAGATCGTCATGCGATGGGTCAAAATGAAGCATCGTCTTGGGCAAGAAGATCACGTCGTCGGGACAAGGAAGTGGCGTTGGTAGGCACAGTAGGAGCTCAGGTTTGTTCATTACCCGACGGAGCCACAAAGACAATCCGTCGTATAAGAGAACGGGGTCACGAAGACTTCCCGTTAACATCTTGACCTGACGCTATATTCTGTAGACCGGATGTAAATAGTGATCCACGCCCTGATATTTAACTTTGATGATGTCGCGGATCTTATCCTGATTTAAAAATACAAGGCCATAAAAAAAAAAAAAAAAAAAACTTATTTTCTCCTCATCAAGCTTCATGGAGATTACCTCCGACCTCCGAAGATGCACCTCAAAAGAAGAATCTCGAGCCTACAACGGTCAACTCTTTTCAAAAGGCGACGGTGGCTACAAATGCAAATCTCGGTGCTCGCTTCAATCGACCTGCTCCGGATTGCTGACAAACAAAGCAGCACTCACCACTTCCTACCGTATGCAAGGACTTCGTTCCCATGATTCAGTCAAACCCAACTGAATCTAACCCCGGAACATCACCGAGAGACAGTCAAAATTATAGCCATGTCTATTAAAACCTTTTGGAAAAGACCGACGCTACATGATTCCCTCATCTCACAAATTATTCGGACCAACCCCCATAGGTACAGGTGCTAATTTTATTAGCTCCCGGGTAGAAGTCGCCGCAATAGGTCCAACGGCGTATGCACCTACCCCACCCAGCCACTCATCTGTCTCACAACAGACAGATGTTTCACACACTCACGGGGATCCTCGTCCACCATCCCCCCCTCGCTCGGAGGCTGGGGATGTTGAAATTAGTCGTCCACCGCCCCAGACCACGACCTTCATTCATAGCACATCGAGTCTAGGTCCTCGAATGCCTATATTTTTTCCACCTTTTACTAGGACACATACACATCTTTCTGCCAGCTCTCTGAAGCTGTCCACAACGGCTGTCGATGTCTCAATTTCTGAGGTTCTTCGAACACTGGCCGGAAGACCCGATGAAGGAATCTCTTCCCCTCCTTCCTCGTCGGGCCATCAGGCCATTTCCACCTCAGGCCTGATGACAACAGGAAGCCTCAGTGGCCCTGGTCCTTCGGTACGTCTAAGTGATGTACCCTTAACGACCGCAACTTCATCGTTTCTCGACGAGTTGCTTGCAACGGTCGGAAGCCCCAAACGCGTCGAAGTACCCCCTACTTCGGCAAGTGCAGGCCTCAATGACTCTGTCATTGTGTCAACGGAGCGCCTTAGTGGCCCCGGTGGTGATTTCCCCTTCGTAACCAAGGCCAAGCTGAACTCACTCCTGGAGTCGTTCGCCAAAGCACTCAAAGAAGACATCTTGGCGACCGTTCGTGACACCTACGGGCTCAACGAACGTGACAAAGGGAAGGCCCCCGCCACAGCTGGCCCGTCCTCATCTCAACCTACACCTCCACCATTCTCATCACCCCCACAAGGCCCCTCCTATAGCATCCCTCTCCCCTCTCCCAAAACTCTCGCTCGAATGATCGACCCCGACACCATATCCATTGACGAGCTACAAACCCACTACCTCAAGCGGCTCATGACGGCAGATCACCTCACGCCCGATCAACAGTCTATCCTAGACTTTCTCTGCCGTCTGTCTGCTCCACAAGGACCCCCACCGACCGAAACATGCCGAGACGCTGAACCCTCTTCAAAGAGGCGTCATGACGATCCTGACGGAGATCGTCATGAGGGGGAGAAACGACAGCGAACCTCAACAACAACAACAAGGGGAAGAGGTAGAGGAAGCCAAGCCCACGCAAACCGAGCCCCAACCAGCAAACAATACCAATCCAAAACCCAAAATAAAAAACAAGCCTCAGACGACAAAATCCCCAGCTTCGAAGATGCGCACAAGGATGATCCAACGACAGATCCCCATCAAGTGCTCGACGAATACGTCATGACAGAACCGTGGTCAAAGAAGGACGAATTTGAAGCAGAAGCCGTGGCAAGAATTACAAAATACAGAGAAGTGTTTAAGAGAGCCATGGCCAACATCTACTCCTTCGACCCGATCGAGCTTGAAGAGGGCGAACATCTCGAGAAGCTGTTAGACAACAACATGGACTACGGGATCTACAGAGCACCCGAAGTCCAAGTCCCAAGAAGCATATCAAGAATGGAGACTGAATGGGACAATGTGAGACTAACAGCACCATTTCTCGAAGAATCATCCAAGCGCATCTGGAGGACATCAGACAAAATCAAGAAGCTGGATGAACTCAACCTGAGGGGTCTATCATATCTCAAAGGCAGGGACGCTACGGGCTATCTATGGATCCTCGGTGACCGAGGAAGCATGCCGACAAGGACGGCCAAAGAACAGCGTGCCCACTTCCAGTCAAAGTCGCCTTTGATCAACATCATACAGATGAACGACAAGAACGTGGGAAGAACGCACTACCCAGAGTTCAAGGTGATGTGGAATGATGTCTCTATCTCAACCATCACCGAGGCCGATCTACAATTCCTGAAAAGATTCGACGTCAACCAAATGTACTACCTCTGCCGGAATTTTGGAGCTACAAAGCACGAATATAGGCAAGGGTACTACGCGATCAAAGGGTTCATGCTCAGAGATGTCAAATTCCATGTTGCCCAAGATCTCTAAATGGCGTTGGAAAACGGAATGAAGAAGGTCAACCTCACACGACCAACGAGCGGTGACTACAATCTGGATAAATGCATTGAAGCCGATGTATTTCAGAATCCAGAATTAGCCATCGTCTATCTAAACCCCAAGGAAGAAAAAAAAGGTCATGTTGGTGTCAGAAATTCCAAAGTTCAGTGATGGTACGTTGAAGCTGATCAGAGAAAGAGTAGATTTCTGGATCAACGAATACCACAAACCAAGATCACCAACAGAGAAGGAGATAGAGTATAGGAACCTCCTAGACAACATCAGAGAAGCCATTGATGAGAGGATCCAGCTCCGCAACGATCTCAGACACTTTGAAGTCAACTTGGGGTTGAGGAAGTCCTTCTTCAGACGAAAAAGATGATCGTGCCGTGTCGAAGACGATGAACACTAAGGGGGAGAATGTTAGGATCATTTTCTAGTGTTCATCATATAACTTGTATTGATGTATTTCTTATTGGGTAAGTTTATTAATGAGTTTGCTAGTTGGGGGCACTCTTGTATTTATACCAAAGTATGTTTGGTATAAATAGTGGGCTAGGGCTTATTTTAATGTAACACTTCCCATTTGAATAAAGAATCCATATTGAGCTAAACCTAGAAAAGTGTGAACTCTCTCTCTACCCTTAACAGCCGCCACCTTCACATAAAACACGCACAAACACACACTCGAAGGTGTGCACTATTCCATTGAGTTTGAGAGCTCTTGCTTGGATTAGGGACCAACAAACACCTCTCACGAACAAAAGATTATAAAAGAGCTAAAAGATAGACTAGCAAATAATGAACGTGTCCTAAGAAAACACTTACTAGAAGAAGCAAATCTTGGGATACAACTTAAATTAGCCAATGAAAAAATAGCTAGTTTAACAACTAAGGCAGATTCACAAGAAACAAAAATTCATGAACTTACAAAAAGCTTGTCTGCCTCCAAAGAAGAAAATAAAAATTATCAAGGTCAAAGTAAAGATCTTTCTGAAGAACGCACTAGATTACACTCTAAAATTAAAGAACTAGAGGTTCTTCTTGCAAAGAAAGATCAACTTGAGCAAAATTTGTCTCTAAATAAGTCGACTCAAACAATTGAGTCAGTGCCAACCGAGGAACATTCTATACTATCGATAAAACCCGAACCTAAGGATTGCTACACTCCAGAAAGTGCTCGCAAAATTGATGAATTGCACTCTCTTCTGGATTCCGAACGAAACGGGTTTCGAGCTCAAGTGGATAAACTTTTAAAGGAGAATTTAATTCCCAAAAATTCCTTAGAAAAGGGCGCAACCTCCGCTTCCTATTATGTTAAAAACGAACCATTAAAAGACACATCTCCAAAACAGAATAAGAACACACCACGAATGACTAAAGCTATCAAGAAAGAAAAAATAGAGGAAGGCAAATCATCTTCTATTGCCACGACTAAATTTGGTTCTACCTCTATTCCTAATCCAAAAATGCCTAAAGTCATTCTAAAATCAAAATTAAAGGAAGAGGCTACTAAAGCTAAAGCAGACAATAATTACACATTCTCTATTAAAACTGAAACGTCCAAAAGTAATAATTGTCTAAACAAAAGTAGCTCATTTAGTACACATTACAAAGTGAATGATGTGAGTTTAGAAGGTAGGAAATACGATACTTCTATACTTAATGCTATTGATTCTATAAACTCGTATTCCTCTCTCAAGTACCCGGTCAAAGTCAAATCCGAATTGCATCTTTAGCGACTGGCGAAAGAGAAAATTTTCTCTTCTACAAAAAGACACACATTCACCGAAGCTGAAAAGTTAAATTTCAAAAAGGTACAACAAATTTGGAAACCTAAGCTACAAATGGAAATAAGTAGTCCTCGACAAATGTGGATTCCTATGACTGCTTTATGTGATAATTTTGCTTCCAAATTTGAACCTTATATGCATAATTGTTTTACTGCTAATCAGGGAGGACCCGTCCAAAAATGGGTACCAAAGTCCCGATAATTTGTTTTGCAGGTCCCGATCATACATGGTAAATAGACGACGATTGCTCCACATGTATGGTCGGTATGCGATGATGAGCAGTCGTACAAGACCCCGACACATGTGGTTTTCGGTTTGCTCCACACACGTGATCGGTATGTGACGTGAGCAAACACACCAAATCAAGACTATTCCAAAGCTCTTGATTTGACATTGGTTTTCTTTTTATTTTTTCGTTATAAAAAAAAGAAAAGAAAAGAAAAGGCCATTAAAAAAAAGGTCATAAAAAAAAGGGCCATAAAAAAAAAAGGGAAAAGGCCATAAAAAAAAAGGGGTCATAAAAAAAAAGACCATAAAAAAAAAACACACAAAAAAAAAAAAAAAACAGAAGAGAACTTTTGAGCTTCAATGTTTAAAGAAGGCCGAGCCGATTTCAAAGTCAAAGGCGCTTGAATTTCAGGGGAGTCAAACTCTATATTTTCCGTTTTTGATTTTCATAGGGAGTTCGACTTACTATAAATAGCGCTTACCTTTACCATAGTTCTAATGTAAAAAGCGCATATGTTTTAGGGGGAGTGAGACTTATAAGTGCAAAAGGCACATTTATTGGGGAGTGTCACTTCACATACAAAAGGCGCTTGATTTCTTCGTAATATGCAATTTCTCAAAAACAAAACGCATCAATTTAGGGGGAGCACGGACATCACATTAGAATTAGCGCAAGTATTTAGGGGGAGTGTTACCTAAAAACAGCGCTAGAGCTTAAAAGGGAATGTCCTGAAGACAAACTTCAAGCTTTAAGGGAGTGTCAACGACAATCAGCTCATGGACAATACGAGTTGTTCACATACATGTTCCCATGGTTCAGTTCATCCCAACTGCACCTATCCCAGGAACAACCCCGAGTGTATGTGAGGGTATTTGAGCGTATAACGATGAAATCCTTACAACTCAACCACAAACTATCCGGGCCATAACCATATAGGTACATGACTGATTTATTAGATCCCGGGTAGAAGACGCTTCATCTGGTCCAAAAGCGCATGCACACCCTTCCTAACTACTCATTTGTCTCCCTAAAGACGGATGTTTCAATATCTCACGGGGAACCGCATATGCTATCACCGTTTCATTTGGAAGCGGGAGATATTGAACAAAGTGGTCCACAGCCCCACACCACGACTTTCTTGAACACTTAAATGTCTAGTGTGTCCTCATAGCCTAAATATTTTTATATTTTCTAGGACACATACATTCTTTTACACACATATTGCAGGTCTACGTGACCATGCCAGAACTTCTGTAGACACATCATTAAATGATGTACTTCTATGATCAGAAGGAAGTCCTGCCGTTGCAACATAAAAACAAAAACGGTAGCAGGCCATCTTCTGGAGCACGACTCTAGAACGATGTCAACGGGATGCCTATGTGGCCCCGTAGTCCCTTCAAATGCAAGTCTGTGTGACTTCGCATCAACGACCAAGAGTGACATCAAGGGATGTCTCACGATGATCGGTCATCTGTCCCGTTTTCAGGTACTTCATCCGGAATTCAACGACAACACGTTCCACGTACACTCAGGTTCACTTTGATCACACAGCATGACGATACAAATGAATCGCCATGAGGGGGAGAAGTATATCAAGGAGGCGAAGCACGTGAACTCATTAAAGAAGCCAAGCTTTCAATGCACGTGCTAAACCACAACAAATAAGACCTTTCTCCATGGTTCGAGCATACACGACAAGTCAATGCCGATGATCCGCGCGACTCTGATATATGCAAGAAGGTGACGAATATTCAAGTTGCAAAGAAGAAAAAGAGGGTGCATGTAAATAGGGGGAGACTGAAGATTCTCCAGATGCTCTCAGCTATTTTCTTCAAACAGCAACAAAGACCGTGTCAAATTCAAAGTTGAACACAAAGGGGGAGATTGTTAGGAATCTTTCTGTTGTGTTCAAATGATGATGAAGACTGAAGATTATCAAAGACTAAGACAACCGGCGCTTCAATGACAATTGAACACTAAGGGGGAGATTGTTAGGAATATTTTCTAGTGTTCAATAATCATGTTATCTTTGTTTAGGGACTTAATTGTATTTTATGTAAATATAGGGACTAAAGTGTAAATATACCAAAGTATGCTTTGGTATATATAGGGCAAGTGTGTGTAAAATACACATAACTTGAGTTTTAGCTTTCTCTCACTAGAAACACTCTCTCATCATTATCTTAATTAGGGCTTAATTGTAGAGAGAGAAAGGAGCTTATTGTAGAGAGAAGCTTGGTGATTAATTGAAGGTTGATTGATAATTACCCAAAGTCTTCCGCGTGTTTAATCAAGGTAATTCTAATTTGATCGATCTATTCTCAAGTTTAATCATATGTTGGATGAAATCTGGACTTACAATTGGTATCAGAGCTGAGCGTGTGATTGAATTGATTGAAATTAGTATTCTGGTTTTTGATTTTGAGCTGAAAATGTTTTTGATCAAAATTGTTCTTCATTCGCTTTGTGCTGTGTGCTTCAAATTGGTATCAGACACTCATTGGTAGATTATTACTACAAACATAATACCATCAACCCAGTGCCCAAAATTAGCACGCATTGATTAAAATGATCCTTGTAGTTCATATATGCAAACACGGCGTATTAACATGAAAATTCAGAAAATCTAAAATTTGCAACATGAAAATTCAGAAAATCTAAAATTCAATATTAACATAAATAGTTTCATCACAAATAGAAGGATATTATATCCAACATTTTATATTCTACTTTTTCTGTTTTTTCCTTCTGCGATACGGAATGCACTCATCAATGGCAGTCTTTCTAACCAAACCCGTCATTGGCAACTTGTCCTTTTCGTCTCTATCTTCAACCTTCACGTTGTTGATCTCGATACATTGATTGATTTTTACAGTACCTTCTTGTACAGCGCTATCTGGAGAGCGCATATATTCCACATGTTCATGAGGGTTTTTGACGGCAATGATGCGGCCTTCTGCCTTCTAGGGGTGTTTATCTACATCCACATTGATATCGCTGGAGGTTGCATGAGAATTATCCTATATTTTCAGTAATTACAGTCGTAAGTATTAGCAATTGTTTATAACAAATGTTGATCCATACAATAATAGAAAATGGTATATACCCCAACAGCTTTAAGATGGTCAGTCTGACTGTTCTCACCAATGATTTCTGTCATATGATAAACTGCAAAACTGTGGTATGAACTCGACCTTCCCAAAAGTAATTCTCTAAAATGATCAACTCGCATACTTTGAATCGAAGCTTGCATCAGGGTGTCCTAGTGTTCAACACAACAGAACAACACGTAAGTAACATGAATAACATAATTCATCAACTGCTAATATTGACAATACCTTTTCGTCCAGCAACATGAGGTCTACACTCATTAACTCTCCATCTCTTTTAAAGTTTCTTGCCTCCCATGTTCGCAACAGGCGAACAATTACTGTGCACTTTTTAATCTTCGGGTGTAGCGCTTCAAGCATTGTATAGCCATCCACAGGTTCCATTAGGAAACTAAAATAGTGGAGTACTGCGTTTTTTTTTTTTTTTTTTTTGGCAAAGACTAATGTAATAGCAGCTCATTTTATAGTAAAACTATGAAACTCAGAAGATGCTATAAATGCTGAAGATGGTTGGCCTAACATCCCAAAGATTCATGAATCTGAAAAGGATGCTTGATATTATCTTATAGCAAGAAATGCATGCATGTACGTGGTCATTCAAATTGCCCCTCAATAAATGCATGCATATACATTTTGCATTGATTCTTCTCTGGGCACATAGGATCAAACGTAAAGCAGCGGTCTCTTGGCAGAGTTTTAGGCGGATTTTAATAGGGTATTGTATCCATCTTTTATCTATATAAGATTATATTATATAAAATTATGTTTGGTTTTTATTATTCCAGTCCACTTTTAATATTTCAGCCCGATATTAAAACCCAAGCCCAATACAAATAAATTGTATAAGTGGGGTTATATTAATTATATTGGGCCTGTATTAAATAAATTATAAGTGGGCTTTTATATATGCCTTATAATCAAACGGACCCAAGTATAGATATGCACACCCTAAAAAATATTTTGAAAAGACACGCTAGATATCTCTTATGTTCAATGTATTTTCCCTACTCATCGCAATCTCTCTTGGAATCTCTCCGATTGAAAAGAAAGAAAATCCTTCGACGTTGGTGAGATTCAATCCTCGCAACGGTCCATCGTCATTCATTGTATCCGTGAATTTACTGCTTCCTCGATTGTCTCCCTTTAGAGCATTTATTTGCCCCGCTCTGACTTCGGGATTTTTTTGCCGTTTATTGTTGTTGATTACGTTTTAGGCCGGTCCTCGCCTCCACACGTACCCTTTGGGACGATTTAATCCGGCTATTTTGTGATCTGCATTCGGTTGATCTTACAAGGGGAATTAATTTTTGGGTTTAGGCTTCGATATTTGATATGTGGTGTTAGGATTTGATTTTGGAGTGTTTATTTTCCGGTTTTTGCTGCTCGGCAGTTACATTAGATTTAGTATTTGGGGGACTGGGGTTGGATATCCTTTCGAGATAACATGGTCGTGTCGGAGGGTTTGACCAGAGAAAAAGCCAAGCAGTGGGGAGTGACGAAGCCCTTGTCACTTGCAGGGCCGTCCGAGGTGGATAAACAGAGGAATGAGTCCATTATTGTTCGAAATGAGTCCATCTTTGTTCGAAATAAGAAATTTCAGATTTGGTGGTGAAATGTCTATTACCAAGGTAGGTATGTTGATTTATACTTTTCTGATTTTTCTCTTCATTCTTGATGGCTTAGACTACATACAAGCATTTTTCGGAAGAGGTACGCGGTGCACATGATTCTTCTGGTTGACTTATTTGCCAACTTTTTGCATGTAAGCTTGCACATGTCTGCTTATGTTCAATTGAAGGTTCCTCAGACACTTCTGTTATGTTTATAGTTAGTGTGTTCTCTTATCTTCCCTGAATTAACTCCTTGATGTGTCTTTGGCAGAAATGTTTAAAAGGATTGGGGCAAGCAAAAATGCTCAATTGGTCTATAACAACCTCTAACGGGTAACTTATCGAAAATCGCCCTGTCCAAGCATATGAAAGCTTTCAGTTGCGCGCTTTACCTTACGGCAAATATATTTTAAAGCCTGGCAATACTTATCTTCATGTGTCGTCACGATTCGTTATTTTTGTCTTTGATGTAGGGAGAACTACAAACATTCTGAAGTTCTCATGGATTGAATTCCATTCTGAAGTACTAAGTCTTTGTGATGCAACCCTACTCTCAAGGAACACATACCCTAGGGATTTCTTATATTGTTACATATGAACTGCTTTACTTTAATATCTCACTTATTTGTAGTTTTTCTTTTTCTGTTCAGATCTTATTCCTCTCAGACTAACTTGGTCGTGTTTGTCCTATGTCTTGGAGGAAAAAGTAAACACAATTATCTATTGCTTTTCTTTTCGGTAACTAAATTTTTTGATTTGCAGATCTGATTTTGCTGAGCAAAGTGGTGAACTTTCATGGTCTAGGACTTTAACAACCTCTAACAGGTAATTTAGCGAAAATCTCCCTGTCCAATCATATGAAAGCTTTCAGTTGCGTGCTTTACCTTAGGGCAAATATATTTTAAAGCATGACAATATTTATCTTCATGTGTCGTCACGATTTGTTATTTTTGTCTTTGATGTAGGGAGAACTACGAACATTCTGAAGTTCTCATGGATTGAATTCCGGTGCATCCAGCATATTCCATTGTTGGCCCCACGAACTGGAACGAAGCTTTGGATTTCATACAAAAGGATCTACGGTCATTCTGATGTTCTCATGGATAGAATTCCGGTACCTCAAGTATATTCCATTGTTGGGTTTGGATTTCATAGCAAATAGATCTGCTGACCAGGTATAAACCATATGTCTGTAGTTCATGTTGATGTGGTAGTCTAACATGATAGTAAAGAGATTTCCAATGAAACTGACTTGCCTTTGTGTGAAGCATTAGCTTTCTGTATTTCTTTTTCTTTTTTCTAGTTTTATTATTGCATTTAGTATAGGTATTTCCGCAACTAATAAATGGGTATCCTTGTTGATCAGTCTGTTGAGGGGACGAAAGTCGTGTGCTTTCAGTTGACGCAGGGAACTACTGATCTCGAATGTAGGGGCACAACAGATGAAATATTGAAAGATGCTGACAGGCTTGTTTCATTTCTAGCAATAAGGCAAATTCAACACTTCCTCCCTCCCCCCTAGTTCTATCTATTAGACTCCGTATCAATATTTCCTTTTTTTTTGTTATCACAGGTGGCAAAGACTTGATTTTAGTCTCACTGGAGAATCGTCGAGATCGTGTAAATATACCTTAATGCAGGTAATTATGGGTTTTCCATTTGCAATCTTTTTGCTGCACTGTCAGAATTATGTTAACACATCAATAAAACATAGCCTGAATATTAGTTTCTGTGTTATTCGCAGACTTTTTAGAACAAGAAACTCATGAAGTCAAGGAAAGCACATTAGACAACTCATTGTTATGGCTTTTGGATGAAAGGGTCCCACTGATGGACGTTGGCTGTCAGCTCTTCTGAGCACTAAATATCCTTATGTATAAGATTTTGGCAACTAACTCTGAACCTCTCTTTAGTTGACACTTTGATATTAATATATTCTTGATGTTGCTACTTGCCCTGACTCTGTTCCAACTTCAGGATATTGGCGATCGAACTTCCTCGTCTGTCTTTCTAAGAAATGTCTTGCGGCCTCTCGATCAGTCAAAATGGCCAGCTCCCACTGTGAATGAGTCTATTATTGTTCTAAATAGGAAATTTTCAGATTTGGTGGTGAATTCTCCATAACCAAGGTACGGTATGCTGATTTTTTTTTCCAATTTTTCTCTTCATGCCTTATGGCTTAATACAAACAAGCATTTTTCGTACCGCAGGTCCTGAAAAGTACAATATACGGAGTTGAGCTTGATTTAGAAATGGATGGAATTCGGAAGAGGTACGCGGTGTACATAATTGTTGTGATTGACTTATTTGCCAACTTTTTGCGTGCATGTTTCCACCCTTCTGCTTTTCTGATATCTTTCATCTTGGATGCTGAAGAGAAGCTGTTGATGACATACCACTGAGGATGGTTTCAACTGTTATGCACGTTCCAGAATGTTGACACCATATGTGCCTGTTGAACAAAGCAGACATTGGCTATTGCGCATAATGTTGACACCATTTGTGGCCGTTGCACATATTATGTGGAGCTGGAGTGCGAGACAGATGCTGATTGCCCTCCACTTTATGGCACTACTACCCACTCTGTTGATGCTCAACTAAAGGTTCCTCAGACACTTCCGTTATCTTTATTGTTATAGTGTTTTGTCCTCTCTTCCTTGAATTAACTTCTTGATTTGCATGAGAACAGCAAGAATTGGAAGCAATGTTTAAAAAGATTGGGGACAAGCAAACATGCTCAATTGGTCTATACGAACTGTACTGCATAACGTAGTCGTATCCACATGTAATTTGGTTCACTGCTCTGGGTAACATACACAGTTCTTATTGAAATGGCTTGTAAATGTTCCAGTAGTACCCCAGGAACCGCTTGTCTTTTTCACTACTTATTTCAAAATGATGTCAGGTTGATTTCTGCTCAGCTACCCAATGCTAGTGAAGGATTTCGAGCATACATCAGCGATGGTTTAGCCCAGATCTGAATCTTATTTCTGAAAAACTATATGTTTTTTCAATTTCGTTTCTTTCCAATTATTGTTTACAGCTTAATATATACATTCTTCTGGCAGATGAAGAGAAATGTTGTAGCTGAAATAAGTCATTCTAGAAGGCCCTTATCTACTCATCTGCCTTTGGCTCTCAATTCTTCTTCAAAGAACGGTTCTCTTTCCCCTATAAATAATACCAGACTGGTGGACGATTCACGAAATCCAACTGCACGACCCGAGCCTCCCAATTTTGGCTTGTCACCATCATATTCCCAAGACGATAAACCTACGGGTGAAATCATCTCACTTAGAGTTCCAAGTATTTATCCTTCAGGTTGCACGACAAACACCGAGGGGCCAAGAAATGATAGAGTAACATCTGGTAAGCCAAACTCTGCTTATCCTGTTTTGATTAGGTTGTAGTACTGATTCTTTATGTAGTGCGTATGTTTGAAAATTGTAAGTCTATTCTTCATGCTAAGTACTAAGACTTTGTGATGCAACCCTACTGTCAAGGAACACATAGCCTAGCATTTCGTTGTTGTTAGGGCTTCCTTAGATTGTTACATACGAACTGCTTTACCTTAATATCTCACTTATTGGTGGTTTTTCTTTTTCTGTAAAGAGGCTATTCCTGTCTGACTAACTTTGTCGGGTTTGTACTATGTCTTGGAGGAAAAAGGAATCACAATTATCTGTCACTATTCTTTTTGTTAAATTCATTTTTTTTTTATCTTCAGATCTGATTTAGCTAAGCAAAGTAGTGAACCATCAGTGTCTATTACTGTAGCAACCATTAACAGGTAACTTATCCAATATCGCTCTGTCCAAGCATATGAAAGCTGTTAGTTGCGGGCTTTTTCTTAGTGCAAATATATTTTAGCATGTCAATATTTATCTTTATGTGTCGTCACGATTAGTTATGTTTGTCTTTGATGTAGGGAGAACTACAGCGTTATGATGTTCACATGGATAGAATTCTGGTGCCTCAACTATATGTCTGAAGTTCATGTTGATGTTGTAGTCTAACATGGTACTAAAGAGATTTGCAATGAAACTGACTTGCCTTTGTGTGAAGTATCAGCTTTGTGTATTTCTTTTTTTCCTTTTTTTTTTTTTTTTTTTTTTTTTTTTTTTTTGCTGCACAAAGGATATGGGACAAACTTTCTCTCTCTAGCGAATTCTCTCTCAACCTAAACCTAATTTCTACATCTCGCGCTGCCACCCTTCCTTCTTTCCGACGACCTGCGGCCTCAACTCCGACGCCTTGGTGCTCCGTGGGTTACGCCGGTGACCTCCACCGCTGGGTTCTGCCGGCGCGTGGAGGGTTTCCTGCTCCTCTTGTGCGGTTGGCAGTTTTTGTGTGTCTCCCCCTCTTCTCCGGCTACCACTGGCCATCGGCGGGTCTGGTGCCGTGGGTCACAGGGTTGGGTTGTGTTGGGGCCACGACCTTTGTGTCTATGGTTCTCGTAGCTTGGGTTCATCGGCGTTGTGTCCGATTTGGTGGGCTCGGCTGGGGTGGATTCGTCTCCGCGGTTGTTTTATGGCCCGGGTCTCTTCCTTGGTGTCTCATGACTCTTGGTCTCCTGGCTGGTGTCGTGCTGTGCTGGGGTGGGTTCTCACGCGACTCTTGGTCTTGCGGCTAAGCTTGGGTGGGTCTTTGGCTGCGGTTGTTTTGTGCTGTCTCATGACTCTTGGCCTTGTGTCTCGCTGGGTCTGTAGCCGGGCTGTGGGCTGTTTCCTTGCGGCTTTGGGCAAGGTCTGTTGCTGTGCTGGAGGCTCTTGATATTGTGTTCGTTGGGTGCTGGGATTGGGTGCTGGTTGGGTGGTTGTCGCCTTGCGATTGGGGCTGGGGGCTGCGGCTGTTTGAGGCGGTTGCTGCTGCTTCTTGCCCGTCCGGGTGCTGTGTTTCAGCTGCTGGCGGGTTCCTTGCTGCGTTTGGTGCTGCCTGCAGCTTTTTGGGTTTCAGCCTGGGGTTCTTCACGTTGGGCTGGTCCTCTTGTTGCTCGTGCTCTGTGGTTGTGCTTTCTGTGGGGCCTGTGTTGCGCTTTCCCCGGTCGTCTTTCGACGACGGGCAGCTCTGTGTCTTCTCTGGTGGTTGGTTGTGCGGCGCTTGTCGTCGCTGTGTGGTCCTGTTTGGTGGCTGCAGGGCTGTCGTTGGGATTCTGCTCGTTCTCTCCATTTGTGTCGTCTGTGGCGGGGTTGTGGTTGCGGGGCTGTCGCCCCTTGCTGGTGCTTACCTTTCACGGTTTGGGCATCGTCGGTTTCTTCTTGCGGCCTGTTCTCTCCCCTTTTTTGGCCTGGGGGTTTTGGTGTTTGGTGGTGTTGGGGCGCCTTTGTTGGTGGGTTCGCTAGCTGCTGTGTGTGTGCAGCTTGCATCACCTATCCGACCTGCCTCTTTGTTCCTGGCTGAGCTGCTCGGTGCCTGTTCCAATCGTGGGTGGGCTGCCTTCTGGTTTGGCTTGGAGGTGTTCCCTTTGGGTGTTCTGAGGTCCGCGGGTTGATGGCTCCGTTGTTTTTTCGGTTGGTTGTCGCTGCGGGCTGTATTGCATCTAGCATTGGTATTTCTGCAACTAATAAATGGGGTATCCTTGTTTATCAGTCTGTTGAAGGGACGAAAGCCGCGTGCTTTGAGTTGACGCTACAATTGATCTCGAATGTAGCGGACCAACAGATGAGCTACTGGAAGATGCTGACGGCTTGTTTCATCCTAGCAAATAAGGCAAATTCAGCACTTCCTCCCTCCCCCTTAGTTTTATCTATTATACACCTTACCAATATTTCCTTTTTTTTGTTATCACAGGGGGCAAAGACTTGATTTTAGTCTCACCGTAGAATTGTCGAGATCGTGTAATTATACCTTAATGCAGGTAATTATTGGTTTTCCATTTGCAATCTTTTTGCTGCACAGTCAGAAATATGTTTATACATCAATCAGACATAGTCTGAATATTAGTTTCTTTGTTAATCGCAGACTTTTTAGAACAAGAAACTTGGTAATGCAGTAAAGGAAATCACTCTAGACAACTCATTATAGAACTATTGTTATGACTTTTGGATGAAAGGGTCCCACTGATGGACGATGGCAGTCAGCTCTTCTGAGCACTAAATATCCTTATGTATAAGATTTTGGTAGCCAACTCTGAACATCTCTTTTGTTGACACTTTGATATTAATATATTCTTGATGTTAATACTTGCCCTGACTCTGTTCGAACTTCAGGATATTTCTGATCGGACATCCTTGTTTGTCGTCCTATTAACAAGATTTAGGAATGGATGAAATACGGATAAGTACACCTAATTCTTGTCATTGACTTATTTGCCAACTTTAACTTTTTGTGCGGACGCTTCCACATTTCTAATTTTCTGGTATCTTTCATCTTGGATACTGAAGAGCAGCTGCTGATGAAAAACCATGAGGATAGTTAAAGCTGTTATCTCGAGCTTGTTTAATTCGGCGGAACTGCCATTAAGGACCATCTAGCCATGGTTCCAGTAGACATGCAACCGCAACCTATAATTCTTGCCTATATTGACCTTAATTGTCAGGTTAGAGAAGATTGGCGCAACGCTCATCATTGGTTATATTTACCATGGATGGTTCATTTACATACTCATGAAAATTTATTTTTACATTTGAATAAAGCAGACATTGGCTGCTGCGAGAACGTTGACCCCATCTGTGCCTGTTGCGCAAATGCAGTGGAGCAAGAGTGCGATACAGCTGCCAATAACCCTCCAGTTGTTGCTGTTACTACCCACTCTGCTGATGCTCAATTGAAGGTTCCTTAGATAGACACTTCCGTTATCTTTATAGTTATTGTGTTTTCTCTTCTCTTCCCTGAATTATTCTCTCGATGTTCCTTTGGCCGAAATGTTTAAAAGGATTGGGGACCAGCAAACATGCTCAATTGGTCTATACGAACTATACCGCATATATCAGTTGTATCCTCAGTTAGTTTGGTTCACTGCTCTTAAGTTTTTAGTGCCTAACATGCACAGTTATAGAATTGGCTTGTAAATGTTCCAGTAGAGCAGTGAACTGGAACGGAGCATTATCCATTGTTGGACCTATGAACTAGAACGAAGCTTTGGATTTCATAGCAAATGGATCTACTGAGGAGGTATAAACCGCATGTCTGAAGCTCATGATGATGTGGTAGTCTAACATGATGATAAGGGATTTGCAATGAAACTGACTTGCCTTTGTGTGAAGCATCAGGTTTGTGTATTCTTTTTTTTTTCTGGTTTATAATAGCATGTAGTATAGGCATTTCTGCTACTAATAAATGGGTATTCTTGGTTATCAGTCTGTTGAGTGGATGAAAGTCGGGTGCTCGGGTGCTATGAGTTGACCAGGCAACAACTGATCCCGAATGTAGCGGCACAACTGATGAAATACTGAAAGATGCCGACAGACTTTTTTCATGTCTAGCAATTAAGGTAATCACTTTTCCCCCCTTCTTAGAATTCTTTTAGTTTTATCTATTAGACTCCTTACCAATGGTTTTTTCGTTATCACATGTGGCAAAGACTTGATTTCACTCACGCTGGAGCATCGTCGTGATCGTGTAAGTATGTATTGAATACCTTAATGCAGGTAATGATGGGTTTTTCGTTTGCCATCTTTTGCCTGCATTTTCAGAATAGATGTTAATACATAAATAAATCATAGCCTGAATATTAGTATCTGCGTTAATCGCAGATTTTTCAGAACAAGAAACTTGCTCATGCAGTCAAGGAAAGCACTCTCGATAACCTCATTACAGAATTCTTTTTATGGCTTTTAGATGAAAGGGTCCCACTGATGGACGATGGCAGTTAGTTCTTGTGAGCACTAAATATCCTTGTGTTGAAGATTTTGGTAACAAACTCTGACCAAGTCTATAGTTGACACTTTGATATTAATATATTCTTGATGTTGCTACTTGCCCTGACTCTGTTCCAAATTCAGGATATTTCCGATCGGGTTTCCTCATTTGTCGTGCTGATAAATCTTTTGCGGCATCTTGATCAGTCAAGATGGCCAGCTCCCGCTGTGAATGAGTACATTACTGTTCGAAATAAGAAATTGTCAGATTTGGTGGTGAAATATCGATTGCCAAGGTACGGTATGCTGATTGTTTTTCCCTGATGTTTCTCTTTATTATTGATGGCGTAGAATACTTACAAGTATTTTTTGTATTACATGACTTGACAAATACAATACGTAGTTGAGCTTGATCGCAGTCTTCAAAGTAGTCATATATATTAACAAAATTTAGGAGTGGATGAAATTCGGAGAGGTATGTGGTGCACTTAACTCTTGTCTGTGACTTATTTGCTTACTTTTTGCGGTTCATGCTTCAACATTTCTGCTTTTCTGATGTATTTCATCTTGGATACTGAAGAGCAGCTGCTGATGACAAACCACCGAGGATGGTTAAAGCTGTTATGCACGAGCTTGTTAAATTTTGCGGAACTTCCAGGACCATCTTGCCTTGGTTATAATATATATGCAACCGCAATCAATAATTCTTGCCTATATTGACCTTAATTTTCAGGTTAGAGAAGATTGGCGCCACGCACATCATTGGTTTATGTGTATATTTCTTTACAATGGATGGTTCATTTACATACTCATGAAAATTAATTTTACATTTGAACAATGCAGACTTTGGCTGCTGCGAGAATGTTGACACCATCTGTGCGCAAATTCAGTGGAGCGAGTGTGATACAACTGCCAATAAGCCTCGAGCTATTGCTGCTACTACTCACTCTGCGATGCTCAATTGAAGGTGTTCCTTAGACACTTCTGTTATCTTTACAGTTTTTGTGTTTTCTCTTATCTTCCCTGAATTACTCCTTGATGTTCCTTAGTCAGAAATGTTTATAAGGATTGGGGACAAGCAAACATGCTCAATTGGTCTATACGAACTATACCACACATATATCAGTTCTATCCTCCGGTAATTTGGGTCACTGCTCTTAATTTTTTAGTGACTAACATGCACATTTCTCATAAAATTGGCTTGTAAATGTTCCAGTAGTACTGTAGGAACCACTTTGGCTCTTTCACAATATATTTCAAAACGATGCCATTGATATTTTTGCTCAGATACACAATGCTAGTGAAGCATTTCGAACATATATTGGAGATGGTTGTTTAGCCCCGGTCTGAACTTATTGCTGAATATATAAATATATATATATATATATATATTGTTTCATTCAGATTAGAATACATAATACAGCTTAATATATACATTATTCTGGCAGATGGAGAGTAATGATGTAGCTGGAAGAAGTCCTTCTAGCATGGCCTTAACAGTCCTCAGCCTTTGGCTCTCAATCCATCTTCAAAATCAAAGTATGTTCCCTATCCCCTAATAATACCGCTGGTGAACAATTCACGAAATTCAGTCGCATGACCCAAGCCTACAAATTTCGTCTTGTCAGTATCATATTCCCAAAATGATAGACCTAAGGGTGAAATCATCTCTCCTAGAGTTGCAAGTATTTATCATTCGTGTTACACGACGAACATAGAGGAGCCAAGAAGTGATAGACTACCATCTGGTAAGCCAAACTCTGCATAACGTAATTGTATTATGTTGTAGTACTAATTGTTAATGTAGTGCGTATGTTTGAAAATTGTACGTCCGTTATTGTTGCCAAGTACTAAGTCTTTGTGATGCAACCCTACTCTCAAGGAACACACAGCCTAGGGATTTCTTACATTGTCACATATGAACTGCTTTACATCAATATCTCGCTTATTTGTAGTTTTCCTTTTTCTGTTCAGACCTTATTCCTCTCAGATTAACTTGGTCGTGTTTGTCCTATGTCTTGGAGGAAAAAGTAAACACCATTATCTATTGCTTTTCGTTTTGGTAACTAAAATTTTTTGATTTGCAGATCTGATTTTGCTGAGCGAAGTGGTGAACTTTCAAGGTCTAGGACTATATCAACCTCTAACACCAACTTAGCAAAAATTGCTCTGTCCAAGCATATGAAAGCTTTCAGTTGCGTGCTTTACCTTAGGGCAAATATATTTTAAAGCATGGCAATATTTTTTTTCATGTGTCGTCACGATTCGTTATTTTTGTCTTTGATGTAGGGCGAACTACAAACATTCTGAAGTTCTCATGGATTGAATTCCATTCTGAAGTACTAAGTCTTTGTGATGCAACCCTACTTCGAGGAACACATAGCCTAGGGATTTCTTACATTGTTACATATGAACTGCTTTAGTTTAATATCTAACTTATTTGTAGTTTTCCTATTTCTGTTCAGACCCTACTCTTCTCAGACTAAATTGGTCGTGTTTGTCCTATGTCTTGGAGGAAAAAGTAAACACTATTATCAATTGCTTTTCTTTTTGGTAACTTAAAATTTTTGATCTGCAGATCTGATTTTGCTGAGCAAAGTGGTGAACTTTCAAGGTCTAGCACTATAACAACCTCTAAAAGGTAACTTAGCGAAAATCGCTCTGTCCAAGCATATGAAAGCTTTCAGTTGCGTGCTTTACCTTGGGGCAAATATATTTTAAAGCATGTCAATATTTATCTTCATGTGTCGTCACGATTCGTTATTTTTGTCTTTGATGTAGGGAGAACTACAAACATTCTGAAGTTCTCATGGATTGAATTCCATTCTGAAGTACTAAGTCTTTGTGATGCAACCCTATTCTCAAGGAAGACATAGCCTAAGGATTTCTCACATTGTTACATATGAACTGCTTTACTTTAATATCTCACTTATTTGTAGTTTTCCTTTTTCTGTTCAGACCTTATTCCTCTCTGAGTAACTTGGTCGTGTTTGTCCTATGTCTTGGAGGAAAAAGTAAGCACAATTATCTATTGCTTTTCTTTTCGGTAACTTAAATTTTTTGATCTGGAGATCTGATTTTGCTGAGCAAAGTGGTGAACTTTCAAGGTCTAGGACTATAACAACCTCTAACAGGTAACTTAGCGAAAATCGCTCTGTCCAAGCATATGAAAGATATCAGTTGCGTGCTTTACCTTAGGGAAAATATATTTTAGCATGGCAATATTTATCTTCATGAGTCGTCACGATTCATTATTTTTGTCTTTGATGTAGGGAGAACTACAAACATTCTGAAGTTCTCATGGATTGAATTCCGGTGCATCCAGCATATTCCATTGTTGGCCCCACGAACTAGAACAAAGCTTTGGATTTCATAGCAAAAGGATCTACGGTCGTTCTGATGTTCTCATGGATAGAATTCCGGTGCCTCAAGTATATTCCATTGTTGGCTTTGGATTTCATAGCGAATAGATCTGCTGAGCAGGTATAAATCATATGTCTGAAGTTCATGTTGATGTGGTAGTCTAACATGATAGTAAAGAGATTTCCAATGAAACTGACTTGCCTTTGTGTGAAGCATCAGCTTTCTGTATTTCTTTTTCTTTTTAGTTTTATTATTGCATTTAGTATAGGTATTTCTGCAACAAATAAATGGGGATCCTTGTTGATCAGTCTGTTGAGGGGACGAAAGTCGTGTGCTTTCAGTCGACGCAGGCAACTACAGATCTCGAATGTAGGGGCACAACAGATGAAATACTGAAAGATGCTGATAGGCTTGTTTCATTTCTAGCAAATAAGGCAAATTCAGCACTCCGTATCAATATTTCCTTTTTTTTTTGTTATCACAAGTGGCAAAGACTTGATTTTAGTCTCACTGGAGAATCGTCGAGATCGTGTAAGTATACCTTAATGCAGGTAATTATGGGTTTTCCATTTGCAATCGTTTTGCTGCACTGTCAGAATTATGTTAAGACATCAATAAAACATAGCCTGAATATTAGTTTCTGTGTTATTCGCAGACTTTTTAGAACAAGAAACTCACGCAGTCAAGGAAAGCACATTAGACAACTCATTATAGAACTATTGTTATGGCTTTTGGATGAAAGGGTCCCACTGATGGACGTTGGCTGCCAGCTCTTCTGAGCACTAAATATCCATATGTATAAGATTTTGGGAACTAACTCTGAACCTCTCTTTAGTTGACACTTTGATATTAATATATTCTTGATGTTGCTACTTGCCCTGACTCTGTTCCAACTTCAGGGTATTGGCGATCGAACTTCCTCGTCTGTCGTTCTAATAAATGTCTTGCGGCCTCTCGATCAGTCAAGATGGCCAGCTCCCACTGTGAATGAGTCCATTATTGTTCGAAATAAGAAATTTTCAGATTTGGTGGTGAAATCTCCATAACCAAGGTACGGTATGCTGATTGTTTTTTCCAATTTTGCCCTTCATGGCTTATGGCTTAATACATACAAGCATTTTCCGTACTACAGGTCCTGAAAAATACAATATACGAAGTTGAGATTGATATGATTCTTGAAAGTACCCATATATATATTCACAAGATTTAGAAATCGATGGCATTCGGAAGAGGTACACGGTGAACATAATTCTTGTGATTGACTTATTTGCCAACTTTTTGCGTGCATGTTTCCCCACTTCTGCTTTTCTGATATCTTTCATCTTGGATGCTGAAAAGAAGCTGTTGATGACATACCACTGAGGATGGTTTCAACTGTTATGCACGTTCGAGAATGTTGACACCATATGTGCCCGTTGAACAAAGCATACTTTGGCTATTGCGAGAATGTTGACACCGTCTGTGGCCGTTGTGCATATTCTGTGGAGCTGGAGTGCGAGACAGTTGCTGATAGCCCTCCACTTGCTGCTACTACTACCCACTCTGTTGATGCTCCACTGAAGGTTCCTCAGACGATGCCGTTATCTTTATAGTTAGTGTTTTGTCCTATCTTCCCTGAATTAACTCCTTCATTTGCATGAGAACAGCAAGAATTGGAAGCAATGTTTAAAAAGATTGGGGACAAGCAAACAAGCTCAATTGGTCTATACGAAATGTTCCAAAAGGATGTCAGGTTGATATTTTTGCTCAGCTACACAACGCTATTGAAGCATTTCAAACATACTTCGGAGATGCTTGTTTAGCCCATGTCTGAATCTTATTCCTGAATATTTTTTTTTATTTTGTTTCATTCAGAATGTGTACAGCTTAATATATACATTATTCTGGCAGATGGAGATAAATGTTGTAGCCTGAAGAAGTCCTTCTAGCATGCCCTTAACCATTCCTCCGCCTTCGGCTCTCAATCCTTCTTCAAAGTACAGTTCGCTTTCCTTTATAGATAATACCAGCCTGGTGAACGATTCACAAAATCTAATCGCACCACCCGAGCCTCCAAAGTTCGTCTATTCACTATCATATTCCCAAGATTATTGACCTAATCATCTCTTCTAGAATTCCAAGTATTTATCATTCAGGTTACACGACGAACGTAGAGGAGCCAAGAAATGATAGACTACCATCTGGTAAGCCAAACTCGGCATATCGCATTTATCTAATGTTGCAGTACTAAGTGTTTATGTAGTGCGTTTGTTTGAATTCCAGTGCCTCAAGTATATTCCATTGTTGGCCCACTAAATGTTTGTTCTTTGATGTAGGGAGAACTACAGTGATTCAGAACATCCAATGGTTAGAATTCCAGTGCCTCAAGGAATTCCATTGTTGGCCCACTAACTGCATAGCAAATGGATCTGCTGAGCAGGTATAAACCATATGTCTGAAGTTCATGTTGATGTGGTAGTCTAACATGATAGTAAAGAGATTTGCAATGAAACTGACTTGGCTTTGTGTGAAGCATCAGATTTGTGTATTTCTTTTTCTTTTTTCTAGTTTTATTATTGCATTTAGTATAGGCATTTCTGCTACTAATAAATGGGTATCCTTGTTGATCAGGCTGTTGAGGGGACGAAAGTCGTGTCCTTAGAGTTGATGCAGGCAACAACTGATCTCGAATGTGGCGGCACAACAGATGAAATATTGAAAGATGCTGACGGGCTTATTTCCTGTCTACCCACTCTGGTGATGCTCAATTGAAGGTTCCTCAGACACTTCTGTTTTTCCCTGAATTAACTCCTTGATGTGTCTTTGGCAGAAATGTTTAAAAGGATTGGGGACAAGCAAAAACGCTCAATTGCTCTATAAGAACTATATCGCATATATCAGTTGTATCCTCGGGTAATTTGGTTCACTTCTCTTAATTTTTTGGTTGCTAACAAGCACAGTTATCGTAGAATGGCTTGTAAATGTTTCAGTAGTACCCTAGGAACCACTTGTCGTTTTCACTAAATGTTCCAAAATGATGTCAGGTTGATATTTTTGCTCAGCTACACAACGCCAGTGAAGCATTTCAAACATACATTCTGAGATGTAGCCCAGGTCTGAATCTTGTTTCTGAATATTTTTTTTATTTTGTTTCATTCATAATATGTGTACAGCTTAATATATATATTATTCTGGTAGATGGAGAGAAATGTTGTGGCTTGAAGAAGTCCTTCTAGCATGCCCTTAACCACTCCTCCGCCTTCGGCTCTCGATCCTTCTTCAAAGTACGGTTCGCTTTCCCCTATAGTTAATACCAGCCTGGTGAACGATTCACGAAATTTAATCGCACGACCCGAGCCTCCAAATTTCGTCTAGTCACTATCATATTCCCAAGATGATTGACCTAAGGTGAAAACATCTCTCCTAGAGTTCCAAGTATTTGGTAACTTAAATCTTTTGATCTGCATATCTGATTTAGCTGAGCAAAGTGGTGAACTTTCAAGGTCTATTACCGTACCAACCTTTAACAGGTAACTTAGCGAAAATCGCTCTGTCCAAGCATATGAAAGATGTCAGATGCGTGCTTTTCCTTGGTCCAAATATATTTTAGCATGGCTATATTTATCTTCATCTGCCGTTTCGATTCGTTATTTTTGTCATTGATGTATGGAGAACTACAGTCACTCTTGTTGGAAATATTTTATAGTGTTCAAAATCATGTTATCTTTGTCTAAGGACTTAATTGTAATATATGTAAATATAGGGACTAAAGTGTAAATATACCAAAGTATGCTTTGGTATATATAGGGCAAGTGTGTGTGATTAGTACATAACTTGAGTTTAGCTTTCTCTCACTAGAAATCTCTCTCACCATTATCATAATTAGGGTTGAATTGTAGAGAGAGAAAGATGTTAATTGGAGAGAAAATTTGTGATTAATGAAGATTTGATTGATAATTAATTACCCAATCGCTTCCGCTCGATCATCTTCAAGGTAATTTCGATTAGATCTATGCTCGAGTTCATCGTTGGATGTTAAAAACGGACCTAACAATTGGTATTAGAGCCAAAATCGTGTGAATTGATCAATTTTTGATTGCTGAAATTTGTTTTTCGCATGAGTGTTCTTCGCGCCAATAGCTTTTTCGCATGATCTATATGATTTTCGTATGCTATTTTGATTGCTGTTTTCGCATGATATTGAACGAAAAACTGATTGCGAATCATCTGATATATGTTAATTGCGATTATCTTCGATTAATTGAGCTTAATTTTAAATCTGCGATCGAAACAAATTTTTTCATCTTCAAAGTGTTCTTCGCTAATTTGCTCAATTCTGCTATATTTTGGATTCGATTGTGTTAATCGAGTGTTTTCTATGCTTACCCAATCAATTTCGATCGATTAACTGTGCTTAATGTGTTAATTTGAGTGTTATTTGAAGATTTCGCATATAAATTCGCGTTTTCGCACCAAATAAAAGTTTTCGCACGAAAATATTTTCGCACCATTCATAAGATAGTTTTCGTATCAAGTTATTTTCGCATTGACCAGAGTTTTCGTATCTCTCACGTACACAGAAATTTTTACATTTGACTTTGCATTTTCGTATACTGTAGCATACGAAAAACTTGGGATACGAAAAATATTGGTGATACGAAAAACGTTTTATTTTCTCGTACGAAAAAGACTTTGATTCGAAAAAGATCTCTATACGAAAAATAATTTTTTTTATATACGAAAAACATTTTTTTTTGTCGTACGAAAACATACGAAAAACAATTTTTTTTCCCCCGTACGAAAAAGCTCTGTACGAAATTTTTTAAAATACGAAAATTAATTCTCTTCGTACGAAAAATACATTTGATACGAAAAAGTTTTTCGTACCAACTAATCACCCGAAAAAGTTTCTTCGCATACTCTTCATCCGAAAAAGTTTCTTGCATACTATTCATACGAAAAAAAAAAAAGTTTTTCGCACTTACTTTTCATACGAAAAACTTTTATCATACGAGAAACTTCTCTACACATGCGATAAACTTCAATAATGAAGATTTTCGGACCACAAAGTTTTCGATAGTTTTAGGTAAAAAAAAGTCCTAAAATTTTAAATTTTTAGCTACGAGATTTTTTGCGTACCAGCTTCAAAGAGGTTCCCGGTTCATACGAAAAATTTTGGGTAACAAAATATTTTTTGGACTGGTAAAATTTTTCGGTACAAAAATTATTCTCGGCATAAGTTTTTTTTCTTTTCTAAATCATTTCAAAATCTTTTTGATACCTAAACTTCTGAAAACTTAATCATACGAAAATTCTCTAATTCAATACGAAAACTTTTCTCGAACTCAAAATTTCTCGACATTTTTAACTAAAATTTTTTCCCAAACTGAAATTTCTTGAAATAAATCTTGTCGAATTCGAAAACTTTTAATCAAAATTTAATATCAATTAAAAAACACGATAACGATAAAAAACATCCAACCCAGAAAGTAAATATGGAAGCCAACTACTGGATAAAAATTAAAGAATTAGAAGCTAGGCTAGAAAATAATCACAACTGCTTAGTTAAGAGTCTAGAAGAAAAATCTATTCTTAAAAATAAACTAACAATAGAACAAGAAAGGCTGACGAGCTTAAAGACAAGGGTCGCACAACAAGAATCAACTATAAGCGAACTTACAAAAGAATTATCTACATGTAGAGACGAAAAAATAAATAGTGCAGCCCAAAATAAAAGTCTTCTTGAACAAAGAAATCAATTATATTCAAAAATTAAAGAATTAGAAGATGTTCTAGCTAAACGAGGACAAACTGAGCAACGCCAAATAAAAGAAACTATATTGTCTCCAAATAAGTCGACTCAAACAATTGAGTCCGTGCCAAACAATGAACATTCTTTACAAACTATAAAAACCCGAACCTAAGGATTGCTACACTCTAGAAAGTAATTGCAAAATTGCTGAATTACATTCTCTTCTAGATTCCGAACGAATCGGGTTTCGAGCTCAAATGGATAGGCTTTTAAAGGAGAATTCAATTCTCAAATATTCCTTAGAAAAAGGCACAACCTCAGCTTCTTATTCTATTAAAAACGAACCATTAAAAGACATGTCTCCAAAACAGAATAAGAACACACCACGAATGACTAAAGCTATCAAGGAAGAAAGAATAGAGGAAGATAAACCATTCTATATTAAGATGAGCAAAAATGTATCTACCTCTATTCCTACAAAGAAAATTACAAAAGTCATTCCTAAACTTCCAAAGTTAGAAAAAGAAACTACAAATATTTCTAAAAACAATTTTTATACATTCTCTGACAAAACTGAATTGTCGAAAATTAATAATTGTGCTAATAATAATGTGAATGCTACAGAACAAAATGTGAATTATGTGATTTTCCACAATAGGAAATACGATCCCTCTATCAAAAATACAATTCATAGTATAAGATCGTACTCATGTCTCAAGTACCCAGTCCAAATCAAATCCGGAAAACATCTTCGTAGACTGGCGAAAGAGAAAATATTCTCTAAAAGGCACATGTTCACCAACGCTGCAACGTATGCATCACATCAAACTACACAAGTATGGACTCACAAACTACGAATGCTAATATGTAGTCCAGAACAACAGTGGGTACCTAAGTCCAAGACTACTTTACTTGTTTATTCCATACTTGAACCATCTGTGCATAAATATTTTACTGCTAATAAGGGAGGACCCGTCCAAAAGTGGGTACCAAAGTCCCGATAATTTGTTTTGCAGGATCCCGATCATACATGGTAAATAGACGACGATTGCTCCACATGTATGGTCGGTATGCGATGATGAGCAGTCGCACAAGACCCCGACACGTGTGGTATTCTGGTTGCTCCACACACGTGATCGGTATGTGACGTGAGCAAACAAACCAAATCAAGACTATTCCAACGTTCTTGATTTGACATTGTTTTTAGTTTATTTTTTTGTTCATAAAAAAAAAACAGGAAAAAGCCATAAAAAAAAAGAGGCCAATAAATAAAAAAAAGAAAATGCCATAAAAAAAAAAGAAGAAAAAAAAAGGGCCATAAAAAAAAAAAAAGAGAAGAGGCAATAAAAAAAAAAGGGCCATAAAAAAAAAGGAGGCCATTAAAAAAAAAGGGGAGAAAAAGAAAAATAAGGCCATAAAAAAAAAGAAAAAAAAAAGAAAAATAAGGCCATAAAAAAAAAAAAGAAAAAGAAAGAGGGGAGTGGATAGAAAAGGTGCAAGAGTTTCAAAAGAGCGTATTATCATAGTTTATTGTAAAAAGCGCATATGTTTTAGGGGAAGTAATACTCATAAGCGAAATATCAAAAAGGCGCGCAATGTTCAAAAGGGGAGTGTGCTTCAATCACAAAAGGAGCATAACTTGAAGGAAAGTAATAGGCAAAAATCTACAAGAGCGCACAACTTTAGGGGGAGCAAGGGCATCATATTCGAAATAGCGCAACTATTTAGGGGGAGTGTTACAATGAAAAGGCGCTAGAGCTTAAGGGAAGAATGCCCTGAATACAAACTTCATGCTTTTAAGAGGGAGTGCTACCTAAATGTCAATAAAATGCATGGACACAAAAGAGTTGTTCACATACCAGTTCCAAAGGATTAGTAGACCCAACTGATCCTAACCCAGAAATAAACCCCGAGTGTATGTGAGGGTATTGAGCGTATCACGATGACATCCTTACAACTCAACCAAAAACTATCCGGACTACAACCAATATAGGTACATGACTGATTTATCAGATCCCGGGTAGAAGACGCCTCATCTGGTCCAAAGGCGCATGCACAACCTTCCTTCGCTACTCATTTGTCTCCCAAAAGACATATGTTTCAATATCTCACGGGGAACCGCATATGCTATCACCGTTTCATTTGGAAACGGGAGATATTGAACTAAGTGGTCCACAGCCCCATACCACGACTTTCTTGAACACGTAAATGTCTAGTGTGTCCTCATAGCCAAAATATCTTTTAAAATTTTCTAGGACACATACATTTTTTTACACACATATTGCAGGTCAACGTGACCATGCCAGAACTTCTGTAGACGCATCATTAAATGATGTGCTTCCATGATCAGAAGGAAGTCCTGCCGTTGCAACATAAAAACAACAACGGTATCAGGCCATCTTCTGGAGCACGACTCTAGAACGATGTCAACGGGTTGCCTATGTGGCCCCGTAGTCCCTTCAAATGCAAGTCCGTGTGACTTTGCATCAACGACCAAGAGTGACATCGAGGGATGTCTCACGATGATCGGTCGTCCGTCCCGTTTTCAGGTACTTCATCCGGAATTCAATGCCAACACGTTCAGCGCACACTCAAGTTCACCTTGATCCCACAGTATGACGATACAAATGAATCGCCATGAGGGGGAGAAGTATATCAAGGAGGCCAAGCACGTGAACTCAAGAAGCCAAGCTTTCAACGCACGTGCTGAGCCACAACAAACAAGACCTCTCTCCATGGTTCGAGCAAACACGACAAGTCAATGCTGATGATCCGCACGACTCTGATATATGCAAGAAGGTGACGAATATTCAAGTTGCAAAGAAGAAAAAGAGGGTGCATGTAAATAGGGGGGGAGACTGAAGATTCTCCAGATGCTCTCAGCTATTTTCTTCAAACAGCAACAAAGACCGTGTCAAATTAAAAGTGGAACACAAAGGGGGAGATTGTTAGGAATCTTTCTGTTGTGTTCAAATAAAGATGAAGACTGAAGATTATCAAAGACAAAGACAACCGGCGCTTCAATGACAATTGAATACTAAGGGGGAGATTGTTGGAAATATTTGTCTAGGGACTTAATTGTAATATAGTGTTCAAAATCATGTTATCTTTGTCTAGGGACTTAATTGTAATATATGTAAATATAGGGACTAAAGTGTAAATATACCAAAGTATGCTTTGGTATATATAGGGCAAGTGTGTGTGATTAGCACATAACTTGAGTTTAGCTTTCTCTCACTAGAAATCTCTCTCACCATTATCATAATTAGGGTTGAATTGTAGAGAGAGAAAGATGTTAATTGGAGAGAAAGTTTGTGATTAATGAAGATTTGATTGATAATTACCCAATCGCTTCCGCTCGATCATCTTCAAGGTAATTTCGATTAGATCTATGCTCGAGTTCATCGTTGGATGTTAAAAACGGACCTAACAACTCTGAAGTTCTCATGGATTGAATTCCGGTGCTTCAAGCAAATTCCATTGTTCATGTGGTAGTCTGACATGATGGGTCAACTGAAGGTTCCTCAGACACGTCCGCTCTCTTTAGAGTTTGTGCTTTGTCCTATATTCCCTGAATTAACTCCTTGATGTGCTTGAGAACAGCAATAATTGGAAGCAATGTTTAAAAAGATTGGGGACAAGCAAACATGCTCAATTGGTGGTCTATACAAACTATAACGCAGTTGTATACTCAGGTATTTTGGTTCACTGCTCTAACTAACATACACAGTTCTCATTGAAATGGTTTGTCACTAAATATTTCAAAATGATGTCAGGTTGATATTTTTGCTCAGATACACAATGCTAGTGAAGGATTTCGAACATACATCAGAGATGGTTTATCCCAGTTCTGAATCTTATTTCTGAATATATATTTTTTCTATTATGTATACAACTTAATATATACATTCTTCTGGCAGATGAAGAGAAATGTTGTAGTTGAAAGAAGTCCTATCATGCCCTTATCTACTACTCCACCTTTGGCTCTCAACCCTTACCAATGTTTTTTTTTTCGTTATCACAGGTGGCAAAGACTTGATTTTATCTTTCATCTTGGATACTGAAGAGCTGCTGCCGATGACAAACCACTGAGGATTGTTATCACGAACCCGAAGAACTTGGAAATTTTTCGTGTTATCTATGCCTCGAGTAAGTGCCGGCAACGACTCGTCCCACCTTGCCTGAAGTGTTGCTTGAAGTAACCATGCATGCCCTTACTTCGATCTCACACCAACAAAACAGCAGTCCCGCCAAAGCCAATGGTCCTTTGTTGCTTGAAGTAGCCGTGCACGCCCTTACTTCGATCTCGCACCAACGAAATACGAACGACAGGAACACGATATTTATGAGATTGCCTCACTGGAGATTGCTAGTTTAAAAGGCTTCGGGTTTCATGGGAGAGATTCTATTAAGCCTATTTCATTACCACACATTTCATTTTTTTTTGTTTTTGTTTTTGTGAACATGGTTTCAGGTGGGGGCGATCGACCATTCTAGTGTTTTGCCAAGTAGGTGGGGGGCGATCGACCTCTCTAAAGGATCTCTAGTGTTTTTCCAAGTAGTGAGTGTTGAACTTCCGAACACAAGAATAAAATCGAGAGGCGCGGGACGCTGTTGGAGCAACAACCCCTATTTATAGGGTTTCGTTCGAGTCAAGTGCATGTACATATTTTATTGTGTGCAACGAATGGGAACACCTCAATTCTCAAAGACCAAAAGATTCAATGTATCTTATTTAACCTATGCAAAAGATATTTTATCCGAAGATCTTATCATAATAAATATACTAGGTTCAGGCCCATGCGATGCACGGGTTAACGTGTGAGCCAAGTTAATACGCCGCCGCATATTCTGCAAACTCGGTGCTCACGAAGGCGATATACTTTGATGGGATCAGACATCGCAGTTGCATACATTTTTCAATCTGATGTATTATATATTTACAAAATTTGTATTTTATAATGTAAGAGGAAAAAAAATAATATTTGAAAATAGTATGAATAAATTTTATGTCATACAGTCTAATACTTACTTCGTAGTTCAACCATTTTTTACCGTAGCATCAGGAACATTTGAAGGTGTCTGTTAGAAGAGGAGTTGTTGATTTATAGCTTCACTAATTTTTTTTCGGGGAAATTTCGTTTCAGTCCGATCCAACTTTAAAATTCCTCTTAAATACCACTTCAGTTATTTTTTCCTCTTAAATACCGATTTGGCAAAAACTTCCTGTTTAGTACCCCAAACAATGAAAAGACGAAACTAGCCTTACTTAAATGACTCAGAAAAACTATATGATTATTATATCAACTGTCGCGAGTATTAAACCAAGAAATCACGTTATTATACCAGAAACTGGAGGCACAATTCTACTGACAAATAAAGATATTATACCAGATTTCGTCAGTATTATACCAGAAAAATATAAAAGCATGATGTCAACCGTCAAACATCACTATTATACCTACAAGTACAAAAATTATACCAACTGAATACTCAAATAACTATTTCAGTAAATCTAATTATTATACCGATAGGGCACAAAATTATACCAAGAAAAGTACCAATTATACCAATATATATTGATCAAGTTTGTACCAACAAATACGGCAATTACACCAACAAACACAAAAATCATACTAAAAAATACCCAAATAAATATGAAAATTATAACAACAGAAGTATTTATTAGACCAATTGATACTGATTAAATTTACCAATAATTATACTAACAGAACAAGTTACTATACCACTCAATATGAAAATGACACTAACAGAATACTCAAATTAACTATTTGAGGAAATCAAATTATTATACTAAAGCACATAAAACAATACCAGCATACTTACCGATTATACCAATTGATATTAATCAATTTCCATACAAAATTATACCAACATACTCCTAAGGCATACCAAAAAAGACAAACATTGTACTAATTGATTACCGAAATAACTATTCCAGGAAACATATTTATTATACTAACAAATACTAACACCAACCACGATCATACCAACAATATCATTAATTATATCAATTCATTTCACAAATTATACCAACGTTTCTGATTATTGTACCAACAAACACAGTTTTTATATAAATACTTTTCTAGCCAATTTCTAACAGTTATACCAACATAAGCCAAAATTATACCAAATGTGTAAGTTATTGTACTCGAAGTACACTACATAGTCGTATACCAACATATCTGTTTATTATACCAGTTAATAGTTAATCAAATTTATTTGTAAATATACCAGCAAATGCTGAGATTTTACCATCAGACGTAATTATTTGACCAATAAAAGCCGATATTATTCAACAACTTTGATTATTAAAGTACCAACATGATTGTTGGTATAATCACGACATTTGTTGGTATAATAGTCATGATACTTGTTAATAAGATGTTTCTTGGTATGTAAACGATGGTATTAGTATGATTACGTACTTTGTCGGTAAAATTACGACATTTGGTGGTATATTAGTCATGATACTTTTAAATAATATGTTTGCTGGTATGATAAATAATGGTATTAGTATGATTATGTACTTTGTTGGTATAATTATGACATTTGTTGGTATAATAGTCAGGATACTTTTAAATAAGATGTTTGTTGGTATGACAAATGATTACATTAGTATGATTACATATTTTGTTGGTATAATTACGACATTTATTGGTATAATAGTCAGGATACTTTTAAATAAGATGTTTATTGGTATGATAAATGATAATATTAGTATGATTACGTACTTTGTTGGTATAATTACGACAATTGTTATTACGATTAGATAATTTGTTAGTATAACAGTAATTTGAACTGGTATACTAATAGTTTTATTGTAAGAACAACGTTTTATAAGTTAAAACGTACTTATTGAACATTACACATAAGAGTTGGAAATAACGTAAGAGTTTTTATGACATATTCATCAAATTGGACACTTACACATAAGAGTTGGAAATAATATACCTACAAATAATTATCCAAACAATCACACATAAGAGTTGTAATAAGGTAGAGTTTTTATGACATATTCATCAAATTGGACACTTACACATAAGAGTTGGAAATAATATAGCTACAAATAATTATCAAAACAATCAGACATAAGAGTTGTAAGAACATAGAGTGTTTATGACATATTGATCAAATTGGACACTTACACATACGAGTTGGATATAATATACCAGCACATAATTATTCAAACAATCAGACATAAGAGTTGGAAATAATATATCTACACATTATATCGTTTTTGGTATAATTTCAAATTTTTGTTGGATATCAAAGCTGTTGGTATTATAATATGTAGAATAACATATAATGTATAATAAATTTTAAATCTGTCAATAATTGTCTTTCTTGGTACAATATGCAGAATTGTTGGTATAATAGACGCATTACTAAACAATACTAGTATAATTACTATGTTTATTGATATAATAAATCGTTTGTTAATCCTTAAATTAATGTATAATATTCCTAATCGATAAATAACATTAGTTGGTATAATAGTTGTATGTCTCGGTATGATAACGATTTCTATTGGTATAATATCTACATTTGTTGGTATAATAATAAGGGAGATGTAAGTAAAATAAAAATATTATATCATTGTTTGTTGATATATAATAATAAAATCTCTTGGTATAGATTCAGTTTTTATTGGTATAATCGCTATTAATTTTTAAAATAAAGCTTCCATAATCGAACCAGTTGGTATTTAATCACACTTTCTCTTCGTAGAATTGTAGCTTCTGTTGGTACAGTAATCGAGTTTGTTGGTATAATAACGTCAGAACGTAGAATTATAATAACAATATTTAGAATAATCGTTATAATATGCAGATCTGTTGGTATAATACGCAAAACTGTTGGTAGAATAATTTGCCGATAATGTGCAAAAATCTCTTCGGATATTCAAATTATAATAACATTATCTTAAGGCAATCGTTCAGTATTTATTGTTATAATAATGAGCTCTGTTAGTATAATTAATAATGAATGTTATCAGTATTTACTGGTATAATAATTAGATCTGTTGGGATTATGCCGTCTTTTGTTGGTAAATGGTCAAAAATTGGATGTAAAATTTACAAAATTATAAATGAATTTCTTGGTACAATTTCGGCATTTGTTGGTAAAATAAATGTATCTGTTGGTGTAGTTATTTGTAAAGTTGATGTGTAAGTCCCTTTTCACCTAATATAATGCAAGCAACAAAGATAGCAACCTAGGATATGGTGAGATCGATTTTAGCTTAGGAGTGTTTTAGGTTGGCTTGATCAAGAAGACACAATGCTTGCAAAAGGAACAACATTTGAAACTAGGGCTTGGTGGATCTTTATATACCACATTAGTTGGTATATTAAAGCCCATCAAGCCCAAAACCTAATTAGCCCAAACAACTAATACTTAATTAAGTAAATTACAAACCCAAATAACATCTAAACCAAAGAACTAAATACACCAAAGACGGAAGCATCTAAAATATAAAGAACACAATAAAATGATCCTAACAATCTCCCCCTTTGTGTTCTTTTTAAATCTTCTGCTTGGATGCTCTGGCCTTGGGGTCCACCGTTTTGTACGTAGAGCTTCGAAGTCCAAGCTTGACTTCGTAGTTACGTAGCCACCTCCGAAAAGCCAGTCTTTCATCGATCTTCCCTCGAAGTAATCTGAACTTCATCTGGCTATCGAGGTCTTCTCCTTCCATCTCCTGGATAATCCTTGTCAACTTTCTTGAAATAATTTGGAGAGTCCGTCGGAGAACTTTGGGATCTCCGAGGTCTTCATCAATCTCTTCTCACCTTTGTAGTTGACGTAGACTATCGAGGGGTCCTCACCTTCAAAGACGTTTCCTTCAGAGATGTTGGGGTCATCCGGGACTTCGAAGTTAGGCTTTGTGAGGTTCACTTTCTTCATATTGCTTTCCAGTGCCATCTGAAGGTCGTGGGAAGCATTATAATTGATCTGGCGCAACATGAACCTTTTGAGTGTAACAAGGCCTATCTTCAATGCAGGGTCCTTTTTCAGCTGTCCTAGATACCTGTACGTCGAGAATATTCTCTCGACATCAGGGTGTCTAATGTAGATTAGGTCCGCTTCGCTGATGTCTTCAACCTTCCCGTCCTCCTTTCAACTTTGTAAACTGGATAGGGAATTTGGTTGAAGTACTCGACTCTGACTCCCGTCACCCTTTTGATCATTTTCTTCCTTGATTCGTCTTTTCGAAGGCGATCCAGATTGTCGCCGCGTCCTCTGAAACTCATCATCATTCGCAGACTTAGGACATAGAATCTTGCCCTTCGTCCCGTCAGATGAGTCATCCCACTCAGCTCCAGTTCGTCAGGCTTGGTGATACGCTCGGGTTTCCTCCATATTCGTTTCCGAAACTCTTCCTGGTAAGGTGCCACGATTTTGGCATTTTCCCACGGGAGCTCCGGAATCTTCGGGGTCTCTCTTGGTGGAGGGTTGTACATGTCGTACCATCGGTTGGCGTGCTCCAAGAGAACAGGAAGTTCGGGGATTTCTGCTTCGTAGTCCTCCCCTTCTTCCAGCTCCTTGTCTTCTATTCTGACAAGTTCAACCTCTGCATTCCTTAGGAGCTGTCGAGCGTTATCAAACATAGCCTTTGAGAACTCTTCTGTAACCGGTCTTTTGAGCCATCCTTCGTTCATAATGTACGCCTCCACTTCAGTGCATGGTTGGAGGTAATCTTCGAGGTTGAATGGCTCTAAGTCCGGTAGAGGTGGGCTTCGGCTTTTTCTGGCTTCGTGGGTGCTGGAAGGAGGATTTGGGGTGGTGGTTCTTTGGACTGTGTGTGTATGGATTTCCGAGGTCGACGTTGCTTCGCCAAGGAAGAGTGTCTGGTTCGGCCCTGGCGCCGCTTGTCTTCCTCGAGAACCTCTTCGTGTGGGTTGTTGGGTTTGTGTTGTAGGGCCTGCTGCTGATCTGCCCTGTCTTGGTGTGCTTCGTCGTACAGATGCTCCGGAGGAGGATAGGCGTTGACGCTTCTCCCCCTCACGGCGATCCTGGTCGTCAGGATCGTCGTGCCGTCTTCGGATTGTTGAGGTGTCGTCTCGGCACGTTCTGTTGACGGTATGTTTTGTTGCGCGATCAGCATTTTCGGACCGTCACGAGCGCGGGGTGCTTCGGGTCCTCTCCTATGAGACGGGCAGTGAAGATGTCCCATAGGTCGAGCAGTGGCATGGTGTGGGGGTTCGGATGAGGAGGTGGGGGTAGTGGGGAACGTGACGGGGTTTCGTCGACGACAGGGGCTTTGCCTCTGTCCTGCGCAGCAGCCGTAATGAGTGACTGCATGCGCGGGACAGCCACTTGCTCGAGAAATTCGGCAAGTCTCCGTTCTAGGTATGTCGCCGTCACGTGCGGGGAATCACCGCCGGAGCCACGAAGGCCTTCCGTTTGCACCCCCGAAGTGGTGGGGTGGCCAGTTTCGCGGGAAATCGATGGGACTTCGGGCGGCACTGGGCTTCCGACCTGTCCTTGTGGTTCCTCACGAAGAAGGACCGCTCCGGTCGTTAGGGCCACGTCACACAGACGGGCGAAGGTGGAGCTCTCACCGGGGCCACTTAGGCGTCCCGTTGGCACGCGTCCGATCGTGATGTTCGGACGGTGGCCCTCTGACGAAGACGATGTGAGGTCGTCGTCATCGGGACTTCCGTCCAATCCTAGAAGTGCCTCAATCATGGGCGCCTCTATGGACGTTGAGGCCTGTTCGGTGACAGGCGGAGGACGTGATGGTTGAGGGTCGGGGCTTTTTGAGACGACCGGTTGTTGGGAACCGGCCGAATGGCTAAGGCTCGTGGTATGCGCCGTTGGGTCGATGTCGGCGGCTTCTATCCTAAGGGGTGACCCGGCTTGTAGTGGAGTGGGGATTGGAGGAATGCGACGACGTCTATGGATAAGCGTGCTGTCATCGTCGTCGTCAGAGGAGTCGTCGCTCATTTGTTGGCGTTGAGGAGCGGGCGACGGCTGCCTCGTGGAGGGTGGTGGTGACGGTGGGCGGAGTATGGGCATCCCGTCTTCGCCGTCCGAGTCGGAGACGTCGCTCAACATTTGTCGTTGAAGAGCACGCGACGTCGGCGGGATCGGCGATGTGCGGCTGACAGGAGATGATGGTGGGATGGGTGTGATGAGTGGTGGTGAGGGCTGTCGAACGGGTATTTGTTGTTCGACAGGTGTTGGTGGTGTGGATGATTGGGTACGTGATGGAATGGCTGGTTGGTGAGTGTATGACTGAGGAATGGATGAGGAAGCTGCCTCCGGCCCGGTTCTAGGACCTTCATCGGCAGAGTGGGAGGCCCCGGGGTTAGGTTCGAGGGGGTTTTCTCGAACCATGGGGGCGTATACATTGTACTGGCGGCAGTATTCTTCTACATGTGCTGCTCCGCCAGTGACAAGAGGGATGAAGGGATGGGCATCGGCCGCCGTGCGTATTTCTCATCGACCTTCCCCTTCTGAAGGTACTTGAGCTTTGGCGGGGTGACATATTCGTCGGCAGGCCGGGTTGGTATCTCAGGCAGTGATTGCATAAAGTGGTGGATCATTAGCCCGAACCACCTGGGATATGGAAGATACTGCGTCTTCTTGCCCTTCGTTCGCTGCATCATTTGGTCGTCAAGGTCCAACATGAAGAGCTTGGCATAATCGATGTTTTTGTTGAAGGCAATGCCGTGGAAGATCCGCAGTATTGTGATATTGCACCTGTCGTGCCCTGAGTGCTTTGGTGAGAAGCACTTATTGACAAGCGCAAAAAGTGTCCGCCATGGATGCGGGAGCATGGACTGTTGGATCTGAGAGATGAACTTCACGGGCGTGAAGTAGCCCAATCTGTGGATGTCCTCGAGAAGCTCGTCCTCAGAAGCCTCATACTCATTCTCCGGTCGGCTGGGCAGGCGGAGAACATGGCGGATTAAATCGCGGGTGACCTCGACCGTCTGGCCTGCGAGTTTTGCTTCGTAGTATAGACTATTGTCTGGTGCCACCTTCGTCTGCAGCGTCCCCCAAAATTGTTGAAGGTAAACGGAGGGGACGGGTACAGCGGCCGAGAAGGCGTACCAGAGGTGATGGTGTCTCAGAATCGCCGGCATAATGGGTTCCTTCCCTTTAAAGACTTCCAAGTCAAGTTGGAAGTTGTTATCCTTCGGAATGACCCATTTTGACGTCGGGTAAATCAGATCCGTTGGTGTCGTACTCATTTTTTTTTTTTTTTTTTTTTTTTTTTTTCGATCTTTTGTTTTGTTCCGAACACCTGGATTTGCTAAACCTGCGATGATAGAGAAGCCATTAGCTTATACAGTAAAATGAAGCATAAGGAATCATGATTTGAATAGGTGAAAGCAAGTTGGAATGAAAAGGTTAAGTGTTTTGGGCTTGAAAAATTTGATTTTTGATTTTGGGCCCAAAAACAGTGTCAGCCCATTTAAATCATGAGATTGATACTTAGAAAATTTCTTAAGTGTAGAGTTCGCGCATTAAAGATAAAAGTGTTTGAAGGATTTTCAAAGGCTTTTAAGTCGCGAAGTGAAGAGAAGTATGTTTAAGTGTGGATTGCGAATCGTCTGAAGAGAGAGTTTGATTAGTTTGCTAAGGACTTTGCGAATCTTAGTTTCGCGAATGTTAGAATAGGTTCGAGAACTGAAAGGCTTTGCGAATTGAGATTGTGTTCTCGAATTGAGGTGAAAATGAGTTCGCGAATCATGTAGGGATTCGCGATAGACCATGGGGTTCGCGATCTGGAAGTTTGCAAATTGAGAAATAAGTTCGCGATTTAAAAATGATTAAGAATTGAGAGTGGTTCGCGAACTTGAGGACTTGGCAAATTTGAAAGGAGTTCGCGGTTCTGAGTTTTGCGAATGCGGAGTGAGTTCGCGAACTATTACGAATTCGGAGCGGTTCGCGGAGTGAGTTCGCGAACTATTACGAATTCGCGAACTTGGAGAACTTCGCGGGCTTAAGTGGAATGCGCAAAAACAGGTTCGAGACTTCGAAAGCCGCGCTTGAAAGATCAAAAAGAAAAACAAGTTCGCGAATCATGAAGATTTAACGTGTTCATCAACCGTGAAGAGCAAAAATTCCAGATTTCACCAAAACTTCATCATCGAAGTAAAAATCTGCATTAAAACGAAGATTTAAGGGAATTCTTACCACAGCAACGCACGAGAAAGAGAGGATTGAGGATTTAAGGTGGGTTTCGTAGTGATTTGTGTGGACTCTTCTCGCGAGTGAACAGTGATTTGGGGAGAAAATTCGAAAAATTTAACCCTAATTTTGATTGTGCGGCGACTGTAGCTTCGAAAGGGTTTAGGGTTTTAAGGTGTGAGAAGTTCGCGAAGCGTGCGTTGAGTTCGCGAAGCTAACTTTGGTTCGCGAAGTAATGTTGAAACCCAACATTGAAAGTTCACGAATCAGTAAGGAAGTTGAGGAACTGGGCCGAAAATTGAGAGAAGAAAGCCCAATACTGGTTTTTTTTTTTTTTGGATTCGCGAATTGACTCAAATGTTTTAGTGATTGTGGGCTCAATATTTAACTAAGACTCCCCCTCAAAATGTGCACTCTAATAAAATTTTTTTAAAAATAAAGTATAATAAGAAGACTAAAATTACTCCCCCTAAATTTTTGGAATGGTGATCATCTTTTAAACTTTATAAAAGATTGAAATAGGCAAAAATCACGTTATGCTTCCAGATTCAACATGCCTAACTTTGAAACGAGAAACATGAAACGTTTTTCATCCAAAGCCTTTGTGAAAAGATCGGCAAGTTGAACTTCGGTGTTGACGAAGTACATTGTGATTGTGCCTTTTTCGACATGATCTTTTATAAAGTGATATCGAAGGTCTATATGTTTAGTGCGGGAATGATGGACGGGATTACAGGTAATGGCAATAGCGCTCTTCGAGTCGCTGTAAATTGGAATGTTATTGAGAACAAACCCGTAATCCTGCAGTTGCGTTCGCAACCATAGGATTTGAGAGCAGCAACTGGCCGCAGCAACGTACTCTGCTTCGGCGGTTGATGTGGACACACAGTTTTGTTTCTTAGATGACCAACTTACTAGTTTGTCACCTAAGAATTGTATTCCACCCGAGGTGCTCTTCCTGTCCATCCTACAACCTGCAAAATCGGCATCCGTAAAGCCAAGTAATTGAAAGTTAGAGTTCTTGGGATACCAGAGTCCGAGTGTCGGTGTTCCCTTGAGATAGCGTAAGATCCTCTTCACTGCAAGCATGTGCGACTCCTTCGGATCGGCTTGAAAGCGCGCACACAGGCAGGTGGAGAAGACTATATCCGGCCGACTTGCTGTCAGATACAGAAGCGATCCTATCATTCCTCTGTATGTAGACGGGTTGACTGATTTGCCCGATGGATCTGAGGCTAATTTGCACGAAGTCGACATCGGGGTACTTTTAGATGGGGAATTTTCCATGTTGTACTTCTTAAGTATGTCTTGAATATACTTCGATTGACTGATGAAGATTCCTTCTGGGAGTTGCTTGACTTGCAGTCCAAGGAAGAAGTTGAGCTCTCCCATCATGCTCATTTCAAACTTTGTCTTCATCAGTTCCCCGAACTCCTCGCACAACATGGGGTTTGTGGATCCAAAAATAATGTCGTCGACGTAAATCTGAATAAGTAGAATTTCAGACTTGCGTCGCTTGATGAAGAGGGTGGTGTCGATTTGCCCTTTAGTGAAGCCTGACTCGATCAGAAAATCAGATAGCACCTCGTACCATGCTCGGGGTGCTTGCTTAAGTCCGTAAAGTGCCTTCTCGAGGAAGTACACGTAGTCAGGGTGGGCTTGACTTACGAATCCTTCAGGCTGTGCCACGTAGACTTCTTCTTTCAAGACGCCGTTGAGGAAGGCTGTCTTGACATCCATCTGATACACCGTGAAGTCTTTGTGGGCTGCGAAGGCTAGGAAAATCCGGATTGCTTCGATTCGCGCGACGGGTGCAAAGGTCTCATCGTAGTCGATTCCCTCTTGCTGGTTGTAGCCCTTCGCGACTAGCCTTGCTTTGTTGCGAATTACGACACCATCTTCATCTTTCTTATTCTTGAATACCCACTTCGTACCAATAATCGTCTTTCCTTGAGGTCTCGGTACGAGTTTCCACACTTTCAGTCTTTCGAACTGATGGATTTCCTCCTGCATTGCGTTTACCCAGTCTGGGTCTTTTAGCGCGTCTCCAACTTTGCTTGGCTCATCCTGGCTGAGAAAGCAGGCATATAGATTTTCGTTTATTGTCGATGATCTTGTACTGACTCCTTGGTCTGGATTTCCAATGATTTGAGACGTCGGATGGGCTCGAGTCCACTTCCTTTGATGAGGGAGAGGTTGTTCTTGCTCGTCCTGTGCGGGTTCTTCACCTGTTGTCTCGGGGGTGCTGGAAATTTCGATCGGAGAGTGAGGCACTATGTCAGGGAAAAATACTAGGGGAATGTCTTCGTCGTCTTCTTCAGTTGAAGTTTCAGGGGAAATAGTGACTTCAATATGTGACGTTGAGGGAGATGCATCAGCTTCGTGTTGGCCTACGGGGGAAGCTGGTGCGTCACTATTTTGGGGTTGGTGAGGAGGTTGAGCTGATCGACGATCGTGGATGGCTAGATCTTCGAAAAGCAGCTCCCATGCGTCGTCGCTCTTGTGGGATGTCGATGCTTCCTCCTCGAATGTAGGACTGGGCTGATCGTCTGTCAGCACTCTAATTAGTCCCGGTTCTGGCCTGATTTGGACAGAAGCGTTCGGTTGTAGTACGGGTCCTGAACTGATGTATTCAGAAGCCACAGGCGCTTCGTCGAAAGTAACGTTTATGCTTTCCATAACAGTCCTTCTATCTTTGAGATAGACTCTATAGGCCTTCGAAGTAGCCGAATATCCAATGAACACTCCTTCGATGGCCTTCGGGTCGAGCTTCCCTCGATCAACTCGGTCATTAGCTACAAAGCACTTGCAGCCGAAAATCCGTAGATATTTGATGTTTGGGACCCTTTGGTTGATTAGCTCGTACGGAGTCTTCCCAAATCTCTTGTGAATGCTCGTTCGGTTTTGCGTGCAACACGCCGTGTTTACTGCCTCGGCCCATAGAAAGTGTGGAAGTCCTGATTGAATTAGCATTGTCCGGGCTGCTTCGATAAGGGTCCGGTTCTTCCTTTCCACTACTCCATTTTGTTGAGGTGTTTTTGCGGCCGAGAACTGCTGAGAGATTCCTAGCGAGGTGTAGAAGTCACTGAGGACCTTGTTCTTGAACTCAGTGCCATTATCTGTGCGGATTACTTGGATGTTGCTCTCAAGCAGGTTCTGAGTCGTCTTCACAAAAGAGATGATTATTTCAGGGGTCTCGTCCTTCGTTTTAAGATATCTCGTCCATGTGTACCTCGAGTAGTCATCTACAATGACTAAGACGTATTTTCTTCCATTTATGCTTTGTATCCTCATTGGCCCGCATAAATCCATGTGTAGCAGCTCCAGTGGGCGAGAGGTCGAGGCCACGTGTTTTGACGAATGAGATGCCTTCTTCATCTTTCCCATTTCGCACGCCGAACATAGATGCTCTTTGTGGTACTTCAATGGTGGGAGTCCTGTGACTAGCTTATCTTTGTATAGTTTATTCAGCGTTTTGAAGTTGATATGGGACATCCGTCTGTGCCAAAGGTCATATTGCTGGTGTGATGCCTTTGTCATCAGACAGATGGGGATGAAGGTCGAAGGGTCTTCAGATTGATTGTGTAGAGATTTGTCTTCCTCGTGCCTGTGAGGAGTTCCCTACCCTGCTCGTCGCTGATGGTGCATTCGTCAGACTGGAAGGTGACCGTCAGCCTTCTATCGCATAACTGGCCAATGCTGAAGAGGTTGTGTCCAAGTCCTTCGACGAGCGAGACATCCCTGATTGTGAGGTTGTCATGGATGAGGTCTCCGTGTCCTATGATCGGAGCCGCGTGATTATTTCCGAAGCGCACGTTACCGCCAAAGCGGGCTTTGTAGTTGCTCAGCAGCTCTTTTCTCCCTGTCATGTGTGTGGAGCAACCTGAATCGAGATACCACACATGACAGATCTGCAAAAATAATCAAGAGAGGTTAGTAACCCGATAACGGTCGGGTTCACCTTGGTTATTTTCGACACGCAAGCATAGATGAAATAAAGAATCAGCTAAGTAATCTACTATGCTTGGACTTGTTTTGGGAACCCAAATCTGGCGTGTGCCTGATTTAGTCGTGTTGGATTCGAGTTCCCTTTTAGTGACCCAAATTTGCCTCGTTATGATCGGTTGCATTTTGATTTTGGGCACGTAATGCTTGGGCTCGGTTTTCTTCTCGTTTTTGCGAGATATTTGATCTGGCTTTTTCTCGAGCCTTGAAGCATTTTGTGGTCTCGCCTTTGGTTTGGGATTTGAGCTTGCAACCTTCTTGGCTTTTACTTCGGGGAAGTGTGCAAGGAGAGGGTTAGTTCGCGAGTTAGGTATAGGAATCAAAGTTCGCGACTTTGATGCGTGCCTTTTAGTTTGCGAGTCTAGTGTGTGTGTGTGGGTTTGCGAAATAAGTTGCCTGCTAAGTTTCGGGTCTGAAATCCTTTTAGACTTAGAAATTAAACTAGCAGCATTTTTCAACACATTAACACACTCAAGACGATTCTTACAAAACAAAAAGGGAGACATTTTAGTTTTCGATTTCATTTGCTCCTTTTTGTGAACAGCAACGTCTCCTTTTGTCTCGTCTTGGTTTGCCCTCCACTTCACGCTCTTTTCCCAAGATGCTTTTCTGTCGATGCAGAAGAGGCCTTGTTAGTGATCTTCGTGGTGCGACCTATAACCGGCTTATCTAATTCTTTTTCTTGAAGAGTTTTGTGTGTGACGTTTTCAAAATGAAAGGAGTGTGTGTAGGGATCGTGTGGGATCTAGTGCTTATTTGATCCTTTAATGATGAAATTACTGCGAGTAAAATGTCTTTCTCTAGTTGAGAGAGTTGCTCGAGTGATTCCTTCGACGCTCGTAGTTCTGAAATTTCTTTCAGCATTGGAGGAATGTAAGCTCTAGACGACGTTCCCATATTCTTCGAATTCTTCGGTACGTCTTCAACGGCCTTTTGAGAGGGCGGTGCACTTGCCTGGAGACAGTTATCAATCGAGGGTTTTTCCTTTGTCTTGTAACTTTCGTTCAGGCTAGTGTAATCGAACGGTTTTTCGGCCCGATCGCTCCCTTCTCTTGTCGTTGGTTCGCTTTTTGAAGCCTGAACGAAGCGCATGAGCGATAGACCTAGACAACTATCATCGTAGCGAGTGGGGGTTTTCTTGGCTTCAGGTTTGATGGTCTTGACGAAGCCTAATCCTGCTCGTGGATCATAGAACCTAGTATCCTTGGGCTGACTAAGGAATACGGTTTGTTCTGATTGCCCTCGTTTCGTGATAATGTCTTCTAAGCTCTTAATCTTAGCATATAGCCCCGCACGTTCGCTATTCATCAGATTATATTCGCTAGTCTTGTTAATTCGCTCATTCTCACTCTTCCTAAAGTTCGCCGTTAACTCTTCAAGTTTTTTATTCAATTTAATTATTTCCTCATCTCGACCAGCTACCCTAAGATTTGCGGCTTCTAATCGACAATTCAGGGAACCTATATCGCTTAGTCGATTAATGAGGGATGCACGGTTATTAGCTAATTGGGCTTCTAGTTCTGTAATTCTAGAATTATTGCTAGAAGCTTCGTTTTTATTGCATTCTAAGGTCGCTATCCTATTTGTCAATTCACTAACTTTATCATTAGATTTTCCTAAGTCTTGTTCTGTCATACTTAAGCTATTTTCTAACCTTTCTACCTCTTCTAGTGTCATGGTTAGAATAGCTTGAGTTTTTACTAATTTCTTTTCTAAAGACCTAGTATTTTTACGTTCTTTACTTAGGACCTCTATTTTATTTTGTAATTTTAAAAGCATACTATCGTTGAAAGAGTATACCTCCTCGCCGTTGCACGGTTCATCTACTTCATTCGTGCTGGTACTGGTGCTAGCTTCCGGCTGCTCCTCCTCGTCTGATCCGTCTCCTTCCAGCCGTGCCATCAGGGCAAGGTTCTCGGGCTCGCTATCGGTGGAGTCCTCGAGCCAGTGGTCCTGCTCGGCCACTAGTGCTTTGCCTTGATTCTTCTGCCTGATCAACTGCAGCTTCCTGAGATAATACTCTTCGTCCTTCTTTTTCTTCGGAAGGGGACAGTCATTGGCAAAGTGCCCTGGTTTGCCACAGTTGTAGCATTTTCTTGGTTCGGCTGGGGCCTTGGTTTCAGCTGGCTGAAATGGTCGGGTCTGAGGATTGGGTCCTGACGAGATCCTTTGTTTGTTGGACGAGGATGATGATTTCTTGAAGAACTTTTTGTTCATCATCTTGTTACCAAGCCAAGTGCTTCTGGAGCTCCTTCATCTCCGGATCGGAGTCCGAGCCTGAGTCATCTTCGGAGGTGGAGGGGCTTGTGATCTTGATGGCTTTGCCTTTGCTCGGCTTTGCGCTCTTCTTGTCCGTCACTAAGGCTAGTGAGTCGGCCACACCTTATTCTTCTGCTCCTCCACCCCTCGTTTACGTCATCTGAATGCTGTTCGAGGCTCTCGTAGATGCTGTGGATGTCAATTTCATCGAGGTCCTTGTTCTGCCTGAAATTTGTGGCAATCTTCTTCCACTCAGGCTGTAATGATGTAAGGAATCTTACATTTAGCTCCAAGTTGGACTTCATGATGCTGATCTTCCGCAGCTCATTGGTTTGGATCATAAACCTACGATAGGTTTCACCAATTGGCTCGCCCTGTCGAGCCTTGAAGGAGTCGTAAGCCGCCAATGTGTTGGCTTTCTTGGCTCTTAAACCGATATCAGTGCCCTGCATCAACTTAGAGATCTCGTCGAACATTTCCTTGGCAGTCTGGAAGCTATCTACCTGAATGTAGATTTCATTTGGCATGGCTTGTAGGAGGTAGGTCTTGGCCATGAGGTCTGCCCTAATGCTTCGTCTTTCAAGATCAGTGTAGTCGGCTGGAGACTTGGGTACTATCTGTGGAAGGACGGGAGGAGTCACGGTGTCGTCCCCGGGGAGTGTGCTCGTGAATGTTTCGGGGCCGCTTTGGAGTGATCTGATCATCTCCTCTCCGTTGTCTTTGATCTCCAGGAAGTTGAAGAATCTGTTCTTCCAGATAGAGAACTCGCCTCTTCGCAGCACTGGTGGTCTGACGTCGCTTCCCATGGCGAGTGTGTCCATACTATATTAGATGTGGGTGATCTTTAAACGTGTGTGGAACTTTGAAGTGTTGAAACTTGAAGTTAGTGAGGTTCGCGAACTTGAGCTGGATAGTGAAATCGAAGGGTTCGCGAACTTGAGCTGGATTCGTGAAATCGAGGGGTTCGAGAAATGGCTGGTTCGCGAATTGAAGACCGGTTCGTGATCTGCGTTGGCGAAGTGAGTTCACGGGTTGGCTAAATGATTCGCGAAGCTGAGCTGAAGGTTGGCGAATCGAAAGATCGCAGATGAAGTGGGGTTCGTGAAGTGGCCTGAGCTTCGTGATCCTGGTTCGTGTGTTGAGGTTCGCGGATGTAGCGGAACACTTCGCGAATTGAAGTTCGCGGGAGTGGCGGTTCGCAAAGCAGAGAAGTTCGCGAATTCTTTGTCTGTTCCGCGAATGATGAATAGGATGAAGATCTTCAAGCTGAAACCCAGAAAAATCCGAAAATCTTGCTGTAAATGCCCAAAATCTGCCCAGAAATGCTGTTTTTGCTGGAATAAGTTCCCCAATACCAGAAAATGGCCGAGAAACCCCAAAACCAGCTCAGAAAAGGCAGAAAAACAGCCAAAGAAGCTCAAAAACAGCAAAAAAAGTGACGAAAATAGCTCAATAACTCCAAGAATGGCTTCAAAGCTCCCTCACGCTTGCTCTGATATCACTTGTAAGTCCCTTTTCACCTAATATAATGCAAGCAACAAAGATAGCAACCTAGGATATGGTGAGATCGATTTTAGCTTAGGAGTGTTTTAGGTTGGCTTGATCAAGAAGACACAATGCTTGCAAAAGGAACAACATTTGAAACTAGGGCTTGGTGGATCTTTATATACCACATTAGTTGGTATATTAAAGCCCATCAAGCCCAAAACCTAATTAGCCCAAACAACTAATACTTAATTAAGTAAATTACAAACCCAAATAACATCTAAACCAAAGAACTAAATACACCAAAGACGGAAGCATCTAAAATATAAAGAACACAATAAAATGATCCTAACATGATGAGTATCTATTGGTACAATATGTGCTTGTGTTGGTATAGTACTCTATGTTGTTGGTGTAATTATTAGATTTACTGGAATGATTATTTGATTATTTTGTTGGTATAATTTTTTCATTTACTGGTATAATAGTGATGTTTGACGATATTAGATGCGAAAATTACATTTATTGGACTAGTTATTTGGGTATTCTGTTAGTATAATTTTTAAATTCGTTGGTATAATGTAGGTGTCTGTTGGTATAATTTTCGGTAGAATTATCAGTATCTATTGGTATAATCTGTACTGCTGATGGTATTATGTTATGTTCTTTAGTATAATAATTTGATTTCCTGAAATAGTTAATTCCACTATTCTGTTGGTATAATTCTCATGTTTGTTGGTATAATTACTGTTTTTCTTGGTATAATTATTGGTAAAATTAATGAGTATCTATTGGTACAATTGATACTTCTCTTGGTATAATGTTCCGCTCTGTTGGTATTATTTGAGTATTTTGTTGGTTTAATATTTGTATTTGTTAGAATAATAGTGATGTTTGACGGTATTATATGCGAAAATCACTTCGTATATTATTGGTAAAATACTTATGACAGTTGGTATGATGCTTTTATAATTTATTGGTATAATATTGGCGACATCTCGTATAGTATCTTTGTTTATCAATATAATTGCGCCTTTAGTTTCCGGTATAATAACGTTATTTCTTGGTTTAATACCCGCGACAGTTGATATGATAGTCATAATGATTTTCTGAGTCAGTTAAGTAAGGTTAGTTCTGTCTTTTCATATCTTTTCAGTACTAAACATGAATATTTTTGCACATCGGTGTTTAAGAGGAAGAAAAAACTTAAGTGGTATTTAAGAGGAATTTTAAAGTTCGATCGGGTCTGAAACGGAATTTCCCCTTTTTTTTCAATCGATAGCTTCACTAATTGTTTTTTGGGCAAATTTCGTTTCAGTACCCTTCGAAGTTTAAACTTCTTGTTCAGTACCCATCGAATTATTTTTTCCTGTTCAGTACCCATCTGTAAAAAGTTGTGTGTTTAATACCCCAAACAGTGAAAGGACGAAAATAACCTTTCTTCACAACAAAACTGGACATAATGATAACAATTGGTATAATATTCAATTCTGTTGGTACAATATTGACAATAGTTGGTATAATGTCTAGTTTTGTTTGTATAAAATTATAATAACATTATTTACTGGTATAATAACAATAACAGTTGGTATAATAGCGACAACAGTTGGTATAATGTCCAGTTTTATTTTGTAAAAAATTAGAATAAAATTATTTGTTGGCATAAAGTGATAACAATTGGTATAATAACGACAACAGTTGGTATAATATCCAGTTTTTTGATATAAAATTAGAATAATATTATTTATTGATATAATAGTGTTAACAGTTGGTATAATATTCAATTCTATTGGTATAATAGTGTTAATAGCTGGTCTAATAGAGACAACAGTTGGTATGATATCCAGTTTTGTTGGTACTAAACCTGTGAAGTAAAGTTATTTTTGTCTTTTCAACATTGAAAAGACCATTTTAGGTACTGAACAGGAAGAAATTCGCCAAATGGTACTGAACATGAAGAAATAATTGAAGTGGTATTTAAGAGGAATTTGAAACTTCGATCGGGACTGAAACGAAATTTGCCCTTTTTTTTCAAATGATTACTTCATTATTTGTTTTTCAAACGACATATTCCTTATTTTTTTCAAACGATAACTTAATTATTTTATTTTTTTTGAAAGATAGCTTCATTATTTTGTTTTTCATACGATAAATTCATTATTATTTTTTTCAAATGATAGCTTCATTATTATATATATTTTTTCAATCGATAGTCTCATTACTTTAATTTTTTAAATGGTAGCTACATTATTTTTTTTCAAATGGTAGTTTCACTATTTTATAATTTTTCGAACGATAGCTCATCACCATCATCATCATCATCATCATCATCATCATCATTATTATTATTATTATTATTATTATTATTATTATTATTTCTTGATATAGGTTCATTCCTTTATTTTTCAAAAACGATAGCTTCATTATTTTATATTTTTCTGCAATACCTTCATTATTATTTTTTTCGAAAGATAACTTGATTATTTTCTTTTCAATCGATAGATTCATTATTTTTTTTCGAACGATTGCCTCATATTTTTTTTCGAATTATAGCTTCATTATTTTTTTCCAAACAATAGGCTCATTATTTTTCTTTTCAAATGATAACTTCATTATTTTTTTTTTCAAACATTTGCTTAATTATTTTATTTTTTTTCAAACGATAGCTTCATTTTTAATATTTTTCAATCGATAGCTTCAATAATTGTTTTCAAATGATTGCTTCATTATTTGTTTTTCAGACGACATATTCTTTATTTTTTTTCAAATGATAACTTAAATATTTTATTTTTTTCAAATGATAGCTTTATTAATTTTGTTTTTCATGCGATAAATTCATTATTATTTTCTTTCAAACGATAGCTTCATTATTTCATTATTTTTTTTTCAATCGATAGCTTCATTATTTTTTTTCAAATGATTGCTTCATCTTTTTAATATATGGTATTAGTCTAACAGTCGCACAAAATACTCTACCAATGACAGTCTAACGACCTTGATGTCCATCAGTCTCGCATTCATTCAGTCGTGCAGTCCTCCAGTCGGACATGATTTCCCAACAAAGATAGTATTAAGGCATTGCAGTCTATCAGTAATTTTGCTATCCTATGTTGTTTTGCAGTATTACAGAATTCATAGTAACGTTAGAGTTATTCTGTAGGAAGGTCATACGGACTTATATCATGTATTTAAGAAAGAGTTTTATATCATCAATTTTCAACGTTCTTGACATCATATAATGCAATAGTTTTTTATTCAATCAGTATTACAGTATTATCGTTAATAACAGCCAAATGACAGACGAACAGTTCATCACATGATTGGTCATTAATTTTGCAAATCATTGTTGAAAACTTCATAGTAAACAATGTTGACAACCTCATCGTCCGACACGTCATCATCTGCAGCTTTCAAAATCTTAATTCCTGAATGAGAGGTAACTCGCGAAAGTGCAACATACAACTGCCCATGCGTGAAAACGGGTTTTGGTAGATATACTCCTACTCGTTTTATGCTTTGTCCCTGGCTCTTGTTAATTGTCATTGTGTAGCAAACTTTTAGTGGATACTGTCTGCGACGTAGTTTGAACGGCCACGTTGTGTCTGTAGGCGATAGAATGATTCTTGGAATCAGAACATTCATGCCCACGTGTGTTCCAGTAATAATTTCACATTCAATGATTTTGGAACCTAGACGTGAGATAACCATTCTTGTTCCATTGCAGAGTTCGTCTTTCTGATTAATGTTTCTCAACAGCATTACAGGGACTGCATTCTTCAGGTGAGTCCATCTTGCCTTGATGCTTTTGGGATAACAGGTAGCAGCTATCTAAAATCTCCACCTAAGAGCACGGTCTTGCCGCCAAATGGCCTGTTTTCTGCCATCGCATTTTTCGTCAACATCAAATCTCTCATTGTTCTATCCAATGCCTCAAAAGCATATTTGTGGGTCATTGGAGCTTCATCCCATATTATTAAGTCTGCATTTTTTCAACAATTCTGCCAACATTGAACCATGTTTTACATCACACATGGAATTCTCTCGGAGCATTATCGGTATCTTGAACCTAGAATGAGTTGTTCTACGGCCTGGTAGAAGTAATGCGGCAATTCCCGAGGAAGCTACTGGTATGACTATTTTTTTTTCCGACCTCAACATTGTTATTATTGTATTAAGTTATCGTTTGAAAAAAAATAAGGAATATGTCGTTTGAAAAACAAATAATGAAGTAATCATTTGAAAAAAAAAATGGCGAATTTCGATTCAGTCCCGATCGAAGTTTCAAATTCCTCTTAAATACCACTTCAATGGTCTTTTCAATGTTGAAAAGACAAAAATAGCCTTACCTCGTAGGTTTAGTACCAATAGAATTAAATATTATACCAACTGTTAACACTATTATATCAATAAATAACATTATTCTAATTTTATATCAAAAAACTGAATATTTGTTGGAAGTATTTTATAGTGTTCAATAATCAAGTTATCTTTGTCTAGGGACTTAATTGTAATATATGTATAGTTAGGGACTAGAATGCAAATATACCAATATTGATTGGTATATATAGGGCAAGTGTGTGTAAAATACACACAACTTGAGTTTAGCTTTCTCTCACTAGAAACACTCTCTCTAATCACTATTTAGGCTAGGGTTAATTGTAGAGAGAGAAAGAGGTTAATTGGAGAGAAAGTTTGTGTTTAATGAAAATTTGATTGATAATTACCCAAATGCTTCCGCTCAATCTTGTTCAAGGTAATTTCGATTAGATCTATGCTCAAGTTCATCATTGGATGTTAAAAACGGACCTAACAATTGGTATCAGAGCCAAAATCGTGTGAATTGATCATTTTTTACTTGCTGAAATTTGTTTTTCGTATGATGTTCTTCACGAATTTTTTTTTTTTTCTCGCATGCTACAGTGATCGCGCTGAAATTGATTTCGTATGTTGTTTTGATCTCTGATTCTCGTATGATATTGAGCGAAAACGTTGAGTGAATGAATTGATATGTGTTAATTGCGATTAGTTTCAATTAATCTAGATTAATTTGGACTGAAACTCGATTTTCGATCGAACATTGACTTTTAATCTTCAAACTGTTCATGTGAGGATCTCGATAAATTGCTTATGTTTTGCTCATAATTGTGTTAATCGAGTATTTTTACATGATTACGCAGTGTATTCCGATCGAATCTCTGTGATATATGTGTTAATTGAATCAATCTGTGAATTAAATATTCGACATTTCAATGTTTTCGCACCATGCTTAAGAAATTGTTTGTCGTATCACGTTGCTTCTCGCATTGACCAAATTTTCGTTTCCCTCACAGTCATATCTATTTTCGTATTGACCACAAAGTTTTCGTACACTGTAGCTATCGCAAAAATAGTCTTTTTCTCGCATGAGCTTTGGTTCCATACGAAAAATGTTAAAAGTTTTCGAACGCTACAGTGACTAAGAAAATTTTATATACGAAAACCTTGATTTTCATACAAATATTTTTTCTCGTACGAAAAAGTTTGAATACGAAAAAAAAAAAAGTGCGTACGAAAAAAAAAAAAAGGAAAAGTTTCCCATACGAAAAAAAAAGTTTTCGTACGAAGAAGGGTCCAATACGAAAAACATTTTGCTTTGACTTTCGTACGAAAAACTTGTGTGGCGACCCCACTTTTTAATATAAATAGTTGGCGGGTTTTCGCAACGAAAGCCGCGGAAAGCCCATTTTACAAAAACAACATAATATATTATATTATACAATATATAAAAGAGTCGTTTTTACAAAAGCCGTGCTAGTCTTTACAGCGGGCCGAAGCCCCAAAATATCAAACTAATCCTACGCCTCCACAGGTCGCGTCCCATGTACTGCATCCGCCCCCAAAAACCCGTGGAGTCACCGCCACCAGCCGTCTACTTATTAGTACCTATAAAACATGCAACCCTGAGCAAAATTGCCCAGTAGGTGAACACCAAAATAATGCGATGCATGCGTGCACATGTCCCCAAATCCCAATATCTCACATGACAAATGCACGCTCATTTTTCTCATATCTCAATACTCAGGGCCCTAGGTTAGACTCGGCACCTCGCGCGCAACATCACATCAATCATCCGGTCACACAGACTCGGAAATCACATTTCATGGCGGTGGGCACCCCGAGTCGCGTTTTCACGCTGTACCCGGGTAGATAGAGCGATCACGTCTATCTCCCGCCTAATCTCATCTCATGACGGTAGGCACCCCGAGTCGCGTTCCCACGCTGTACCCGGGTAGATAGAACGATCACGTCTATCTCCCGTCAAGTCGAGCAATCCTACGACGGTGGGCACCTCAGGTTGCTCAAGCCTGAGTAGACAGAGCGATCACGTCTGTCTCCCGTCAGGTGCACCTACGAGTCTTAACCTCACAAATTTCTGCCAAAAAAAGGCATACACTCTCCCATCGCATAAATGCGATCAATACTCTCGTCATGACATGCCGTGGATGCATGAACAATTAATTGCAGAACATATCAAGTATATTCGAAAAAACCTCAAAAATCCTTAGAATATTTAAAACGTACTTTTGGTTCAAATACTTAAAATCCCGAGAATAGTAAATTATTTAAGACCCAATACTCCTTTATCAGTTGACCCGAGAAATTGGGTCCAAGCTCGAAAATATTTTATAAAAACTTAGTTCAACAAAAATTTAAAAGATTTGGGCTGAAATCAACCTAAAGCCCAGAATGGTCACACCAGGCCCATGAAAAGCCTACTAAAAGTTGACCTGACGAAAACCTTTTTAACCTGGCGAAAACCTTTCTATGTTGCGAAAAGATTTGGCATTGCGAAAAGCTGGCGAAAACTTTAACTGGCGAAAACCATTTCTTTTAAGTGGCGAAAAGCTTAGGCTAGCGAAAAGTAGTGAACAGCTCAAACTTGGCGAAAACCTTGGAAGTGGCGAAAAGCTTTTTCATTTTGAACAGTAACTAACGAAAACTTTATATTAAGTAGCGAAAAGTTTTGATTCGCGAAAACTTACAAAAAGTTGGCGAAAAGCTTGGTTCGCGAAACTTCACAAAAGTGGCGAAAAGCTGGTTCGCGAAAACCTAACAAAAGTTGGCGAAAAGCTTGGTTCGCGAAACTTCACAAAAAGTTGGCGAAAAGCTTGGTTCGCGAAAAACCTTTTTATTTTGAACAGTGACTAGCGAAAAGCTCAATTCGCGAACACTAAGTGGCGAAAAGCTTGGTTCGCGAAAACCCAATTATTGGCCCGCGAAAACTTTTTCCTCTCACATACCAAAAACCTTAGGCCCGCGAAAACTGATTTTTCGGCCCGCGAAAACTTTTTCCTCTCACATACCGAAAACCTTAGGCCCGCGAAAACTGATTTTTCGGCCCGCGAAAACTTAAAATGGCCCGCGAAAATGGTTTTCGGCCCGAAAACAAGAATCATTCGAAAGTAAAGAACAATATACGAAAAACACTAAGTTCTTCAAATCTTCATATCTTCAACGAATTCCAGAAACTCATAACATAATTAAAACCCATATTTTGGGTTTTTAAACATCAATCATCACACATAACATTTTATCAAACCAAAAACGATGATGATCCTTTCACCATAAATATAACAGCTTAAAAATATCAGTTTTGGGTTTGTAGGTTTCACCTACCTTACTTCCTAAGCAGTGTTTAAGCAGATTTTGTTGATGAGGATTGGAAAGTGCTTTTGCCAAATTCCCTTTGTCTCTTTCTTCTTTCTCTCTCGCCTTCCTCTCCTTGTTCCTTTTCTTCTGAAGTTTTTGAAGTATAGTTATATATTTAAGTTGGGACAGACTTACGTGATGACAAGGAGGTGATAAGGTGGTGATGTAATTTTCCTCTTAGGCTAAGAAATGTTCTTTTTTGTAATTTTCCTCCTTTTGTATCTTTCTTCGTTGCAAACGATTTTTGGTTATTAGGCCATTCAGTCCTTTTGGGCCTAATTATTTTCCAGTCCCTCAAAGTTTTCCCTTCTTCATCGGGCTTGGGCCCAATTATTATTTGGGCTCAATTTCAAGCCTGCCCAAACAAATTTCGAAGTTTTGCGAAATCCCCGTATTAAATTTTACGGGTATTACAACTTGGATATGAAAATTTTTGAAGTTTTCACATACGAAAATCTTTCTATGCTTTGATACGAAAAACTTCCCATACGAAATTTGTTTAAAGTACGAAAATATTCTTGAAAATTATATTGATACGAAAATAAACCAGTTTTTGCGTACGAAAAATATTCGTTATACGAAAAAGTCATTTGATACGAAAATTAATTTTTCTCGTACGAAATATATCAATACGAAAATCTCTTGATTTCAAGTTTTCATCCGAAAAAGATTTTCGCATACTACTGACCCGAAAATTTTTTTCGCAAGCTACTGTTCATTCGAAAAACTTTTTCGCACACCAAAAATATTTTGTCGTACGAAAACATATACGAAAAATATTTTGTCGTACGAAAACAAATACGAAAAACATTTTTTTGTCGTACGAAAACATGAAAAATATTTTTCAAAGTTTTCGAACGCTACAGTGAATACGAAAACTTTTATCGTCCGAAAATCTATACGAAAAATATTTGTGATACGAAAACCTTTACTAAAAATTTTCGTATGAATATTTTATTATTTATTTAAAGTTTCCGTATCCCCTCTCATACGAAAAACTCTTATAATACGAAAAAATATTTACACATGCGAAAACTTATGATGGGAAAAGATTTTCGATACCGCAAAGCTTTCGATAGTTTTAGGTAAAAAAAAAAAAAAAAAAAAAATATTTTGCGTATAAGTTCTAAAATTTTAAATTTTTAGCTACGAGATTTTTTGCGTACCTGCTTTAAAAGGATTCCTGGTTCATTCGAAAAATTTTTGGGTAACAAAATTTTTTTTGGACTGGTAAAATTTTTCGGTACAAAAATTATTCTCGGTATAAGTTTTTTTCTAATCATTTCAAATTTTTTTGATACCTAAACTTCTGAAAACTTAATCCTTCGAAAATCTATTCGAACACATTGATCCAAAATTTAATATCAATTCAAAAACACGATAACGATAAAAAACATCCAACCCAAAAAGTAAATATGGAAGCCAACTACTTGATAAAAATCAAAGAATTAGAAGCTAGGCTAGAAAATAATTACAACTGCTTAGTTAAGAGTTTAGAAGAAAAATCTATTCTTAAAAATAAACTAACAATAGAACAAGAAAGGCTGACGAGCTTAAAGACAAGGGTCGCACAACAAGAATCAACTATAAGCGAACTTACAAAAGAATTATCTACATGTAGAGATGAAAAAATAAATAGTGCAGCCCAAAATAAAAGTCTTCTTGAACAAAGAAATCAATTATATTCAAAAATTAAAGAATTAGAAGATGTTCTAGCTAAACGAGGACAAACTGAGCAACACCAAATAAAAGAAACTTTATTGTGTCTAAATAAGTCGACTCAAACAATTGAGTCCGTGCCAAACCAGGAACATTCTATACAATCTATAAAACCCGAATCTAAGAATGGCTCTATCCCAGAAAATACTTGCAAAATTGCTGAATTAAATTCTCTTCTGAAATCAGAACGTAAAGAGTTTCGAGCAAAAATGGATAAGCTTTTAAAGGAGAATTCATTTCTCAAATATTCCTTAGAAAATGGCACAACTACAACCATTCATCCTGTAAAACCTGAACCTTTAAACGATATATCTTCTAAACAGGATCAGAAAACTCAAATGACTAAACCTATAAAGCAGGAAAGAATAGAGCAAGACAATTCATTTTCTATTACAATAAACAAAATTGTTCCTAACTCTATTCTTCCTCCAAAAATTCCTAAAGTCATTCCAAAGATAAAGCAAGAAGCTACTAAAGCTAAAACAGACAATAATTACACATTCTCTATTAAAACTGAAACGTCCAAAGTAATAATTGTCTAAACAAAAGTAGCTCATTTAGTACACATTACAAAGTGAATGATGTGAGTCTAGAAGGTAGGAAATACGACACTTCTATACTTAATGCTATTGATTCTATAAGCTCGTATTCCTCTCTCAAGTACCCGGTCAAAGTCAAATCCGAATTGCATCTTAAGCGACTGGCGAAAGAGAAAATTTTCTCTTCTACAAAAAGACACACATTCACCGATGCTGAAAAGTTAAATTTCAAAAAGGTACAACAAATTTGGAAACCTAAGCTACAAATGGAAATAAGTAGTCCTCGACAAATGTGGATTCCTATGACTGCTTTATGTGATAATTTTGCTTCCAAATTTGAACCTTATATGCATAATTGTTTCACTGCTAACCAGGGAGGACCCGTCCAAAAATGGGTACCAAAGTCCCGATAATTTCTTTTGCAGTTTCCCGATCATACATGGTAAATAGACGACGGTTGCTCCACATGTATGGTCGGTATGCAATGATGAGCAGTCGCACAAGACCCCGACACGTGTGGTATTCGGTTTGCTCCACACATGTGATCGGTATGTGACGTGAGCAAACACACCAAATCAAGACTATTCCAAAGCTCTTGATTTGACATTGTTTTTAGTTTTATCTTTCTGTTCAACAAAAAAAAAAAAAAAAAAAAAGCCATAAAAAAAATGGGGAGAAAAAGAAAAAAATAAGGCCATTAAAAAAAAAAAAAAAAAAAAGAGAAGAAAAATAAGGCCATAAAAAAAAAATAAAAAATAAAAAAAAAATATAAAAATAAGGCCATAAAAAAAAATTAAATAAATAAAAATAAGGCCACAAAAAAAAAAAAAAAAAAAAAAGGGGGAGAGGAAAGAAAAGGTGCAAGAATTTCAAAAGAGCGTATTACCATAGTTTATTGTAAAAAGCGCATACGTTTTAGGGGGAGTGATACTCATAAGCGCATACTTAAAAGGCGCACATTTTAAAGGGGGAGTGATACTTCATTTACTAAAGGCGTTTGACCTGAAAGAAAGTAATATGCAAATTTCTACAAGAAAGCACATGTTTAGGGGGAGCAAGAGCATCATATTTGAAATAGCACATCTATTTAGGGGGAGCAAGGGCATCATATTAGAAATAGCGCAACTATTTAGGGGGAGTGTTACAATGAAAAGACGCTAGAGCTTAAGGGAAGAATGCCCTGAATACAAACTTCATGCTTTTAAGAGGAAGTGCTATCTAAATGTCAATAAAACGCATGGACACAAAAGAGTTGTTCACATACCTGTTCCAAAGGTTCAGTCGACCCAACTGATCCTAACCCAGGAACAAACCCCGAGTGTATGTGAGGGTATTGAGCGTATCACGATGACATCCTTACAACTCAACCACAAACTATCCGGGCCATAACCATATAGGTACAGGACTGATTTATCAGATCCCGGGTAGAAGACGCTTCATCTGGTCCAAAGGCGCATGCACGACCCTTCCTAGCTACTCATTTGTCTCCCTAACGACAGATGTTTCAATATCTCACGGGGAACCGCATATGCTATCACCGTTTCATTTGGAAGCGGGAGATATTGAACAAAGTGGTCCACAGCCCCACACCACGACTTTCTTGAACACTTTAATGTCTAGTGTGTCCTCATAACCTAATTTTTTTTTACATTTTCTAGGACACATACATTCTTTTACACACATATTGCTGGTCTACGTGACCATGCCAGAACTTCTGTAGACGCATCATTAAATGATGTGCTTCTATGATCAGAAGGAAGTCCTGCCGTTGCAACATCAAAACAACAACGGTAGCAGGCCATCTTCTGGAGCACGACTCTAGAACGATGTCAACGGGATGCCTATGTGGCCCCGTAGTCCCTTCAAATGCAAGTCTGTGTGACTTTGCATCAACGACCAAGAGTGACATCGAGGGATGTTTCACGATGATTGGTCGTCTGTCCCGTTTTCAGGTACTTCATCCGGAATTCAACGCCAACACGTTCAGCGAACACTCTGGTTCACCTTGATCACACAGCATGACGATACAAATGAATCGCCATGAGGGGGAGAAGCATATCAGGGAGGCCAAGCACGTGGACTCATTAAAGAAGCCAAGCTTTCAACGCACGTGCTGAACCACAACAAACAAGACCTCTCTCCATGGTTCGAGCGTACACGACAAGTCAATGCTGATGATCCGCGCGACTCTGATATATGCAAGAAGGTGACGAATATTCAAGTTGCAAAGAAGAAAATGAGGGTGCATGTAAATAGGGGGAGACTGAAGATTCTCCAGACGCTCTCAGATATTTCTTCAAACAGCAACCAAGACCGTGTCAAATTCGAAGTTGAGCACAAAGGGGGAGATTGTTGGAAATTATTCTGTTGTGTTCAACTGATGATGAAGACTGAAGATTCGAGAGACAAAGACAACCGAAGCTTCAATTATAATTGAACACTAAGGGGGAGATTGTTGGAAGTATTTTATAGTGTTCAATAATCAAGTTATCTTTGTCTAGGGACTTAATTGTAATATATGTATAGTTAGGGACTAGAATGCAAATATACCAATATTGATTGGTATATATAGGGCAAGTGTGTGTAAAATACACACAACTTGAGTTTAGCTTTCTCTCACTAGAAACACTGTCTCTAATCACTATTTAGGCTATGGTTAATTGTAGAGAGAGAAAGAGGTTAATTGGAGAGAAAGTTTGTGTTTAATGAAGATTTGATTGATAATTACCCAAATGCTTCCGCTCAATCTTGTTCAAGGTAATTTCGATTAGATCTATGCTCAAGTTCATCATTGGATGTTAAAAACGGACCTAACAATATTATATTAACTGTTGTTGTTATTATACCAACTGTTATCACTATTATACCAATAAATAACGTTATTCTAACTTTTTACAAATAAAACTGAATTTTATACCAACTGTTGTCCCTATTATACCAACTGTTATTGTTATTATACCAATAAATAATGTTATTATAATTTTATACAAACAAAACTGGACATTATACCAACTGTTGTCAATATTATACCAATGGAATTGAATATTATACCAACTGTTATCATTATGTCCAGTTTTGTGGTGAAGAAAGGTTATTTTTGTCCTTTCACTGTTTGGGGTATTAAACACACAACTTTTCACAGATGGTACTGAACAGGAAAAAATAATTCGATGGGTACTGAACAGAAAGTTTAAACTTCGAAGGGTACTGAAACGAAATTTGCCCAAAACAAAATTAGTGAAGCTATCGATTGAAAAAAAATTAGTGAAGCTATAAATCAACAACTCCTCTACGAACAGACACCTTCAAATGTTCCTGATGCTACGGTAAAAAATGGTTGAACTACGAAGTAAGTATTAGACTGTATGACATAAAATTTATTCATACTATTTTCAAATATTATTTTTTTTCCTCTTACATTATAAAATACAAATTTTGTAAAGATATATAATACATCAGATTGAAAAATGTATGCAACTGCGATGTCTGATCCCATCAAAGTATATCGCCTTCGTGAGCACCGAGTTTGCAGAATATGCGGCGGCGTGGAGAGACTTTTCATATCAAGTAAATCTGTAAATTTTTCAAATTAAAAGTATGTTATAACAACAACAGTTCCATCAAATGTTTGTATTTGCGTTAGACGGAAATTGTTAGAGTTGCTAAAAACGATAATTCTCCAAGCTAAAACTACAAAAAGTGTTACAAAATTATTCAACGGAGTATCAAACACTCATTGGTAGATTATTACTACAAACATAGTACCATCAACCCAATGCCCAAAATTAGCACGCATTGATTAAAATGATCCTTGTAGTTCATATATGCAAACACGGCGTATTAACATGAAAATTCAGAAAATCTAAAATTTGCAACATGAAAATTCAGAAAATCTAAAATTCAATATTAACATAAATAGTTTCATCACAAATAGAAGGATATTATATCCAACATTTTATATTCTACTTTTTCTGTTTTTTCCTCCTGCGATACGGAATGCACTCATCAATGGGAGTCTTTCTAACCAAACCCGTCATCGGCAACTTGTCCTTTTCGTCTCCATTCAACCTTCACGTTGTTGATCTCGATACATTGATTGATTTTTACAGCACCTTCTTGTACAGCGCTATCTGGAGAGCGCATATATTCCACATGTTCATGAGGGTTTTTGACGGCAATTATGCGGTCTTCTGCCTTCTTGGGGTGTTTATCTACATCCACATTGATATCGCTGGAGGTTGCATGAGAATTATCCTATATTTTCAGTAATTACAGTCGTAAGTATTAGCAATTGTTTATAACAAATGTTGATCCATACAATAATAGAAAATGGTATATACCCCAACAACTTTAAGATGGTCAGTCTGACTGTTCTCACCAATGATTTCTGTCATACGATAAACTGCAAAACTGTGGTATGAACTCGACCTTCCACAAGTAATTCTCCAAAATGATCAACTCGCATACTTTGAATCGAAGCTTGCATCAGGGTGTCCTAGTGTTCAACACAACAGAACAACACGTAAGTAACATGAATAACATAATTCATCAACTGCTAATATTGAAAATACCTTTTCGTCCAGCAACATGAGGTCTACACTCATTAACTCTCCATCTCTTTTAAAGTTTCTTGCCTCCCATGTTCGCAACAGGCGAACAATTACTGTGCACTTTTTAATCTTCGGGTGTAGCGCTTCAAGCATTGTATAGCCATCCACAGGGTCCATTAGGAAACTACAATAGTGGAGTACTGCGTTCTTTTTTTGGCAAAGACTAATGTTATAGCAGCTCATTTTATAGTAAAACTATGCAACTCAGAAGATTACATTGCTATAAATGCTGAAGATGGTTGGCCTAACATCCCAAAGATTCATGAATCTGAAAAGGATGCTTGATATTATCTTATAGCAAGAAATGCATGCATGTACGTGGTCATTCAAATTGCCCCTCAATAAATGCATGCATATACATTTTGCATTGATTCTTCTCTGGGCACATAGGATCAAACGTAAAGCAGCGGTCTCTTGGCAGAGTTTTAGGCGGATTTTAATAGGGTATTGTATCCATCTTTTATCTATATAAGATTATATTATATAAAATTATGTTTGGTTTTTATTATTCCAGTCCACTTTTAATATTTCAGCCCGATATTAAAACCCAAGCCCAATACAAATAAATTGTATAAGTGGGGTTATATTAATTATATTGGGCCTGTATTAAATAAATTATAAGTGGGCTTTTATATATGCCTTATAATCAAACGGACCCAAGTATAGATATGCACACCCTAATAAATATTTTGAAAAGACACGATAGATATCTCTTCTGTTCAATGTATTTTCCCTACTCATCGCAATCTCTCTTGGAATCTCTCCGATTGACAAGAAAGAAAATCCCTCGACGTTGGTGAGATTCAATCCTCGCAACGGTCCATCGTCATTCATTGTATCCGTGAATTTACTGCTTCCTCGATTGTCTCCCTTTAGAGCATTTATTTGCCCCGCTCTGACTTCTGGATTTTTTTGCCGTTTATTGTTGTTGATTACATTTTAGGCCGGTCCTCGCCTCCACACGTACCCTTTGGGACGATTTAATCCGGCTATTTTGTGATCTGCATTCGGTTGATCTTACAAGGGGAATTAATTTTTGGGTTTAGGCTTCGATATTTGATATGTGGTGTTAGGATTTGATTTTGGAGTGTTTATTTTCCGGTTTTTGCTGCTCGGCAGTTACATTCCCTTGTCACTTGCAGGGCCGTCCGAGGTGGATAAACAGAGGAATCAGTCCATTATTGTTCGAAATGAGTCCATCTTTGTTCGAAATAAGAAATTTCAGATTTGGTGGTGAAATGTCTATTACCAAGGTACGGTATGCTGATTTATACTTTTCTGATTTTTCCCTTCATTCTTGTTGGAAATTATTCTGTTGTGTTCAACTGATGATGAAGACTGAAGATTCGAGAGACAAAGACAACCGAAGCTTCAATTATAATTGAACACTAAGGGGGAGATTGATGGAAGTATTTTATAGTGTTCAATAATCAAGTTATCTTTGTCTAGGAACTTAATTGTAATATATGTATAGTTAGGGACTAGAATGCAAATATACCAATATTGATTGGTATATATAGGGCAAGTGTGTGTAAAATACACAGAACTTGAGTTTAGCTTTCTCTCACTAGAAACACTCTCTCTAATCACTATCTAAGTTAGGGTTAATTGTAGAGAGAGAAAGAGGTTAATTAGAGAGAAAGTTTGTGATTAATGAAGATTTGATTGATTTAATCCTTAAGCTTCCGCTCGCATTATCATCGAGGTAAATCTATCGAATCTATGCTCGAGTTCATATGTTGGATCTTAAAAACGGACCTAACAATTGGTATCACAGCCAAAATCGTGTGAATTGATGAATTTTGTTGCTGAAATTTTTTTTGTCGTATGATGTGTTCTTCACGTCAAAAGCATTTTTCGCTTGCTACAGTGATTTGAGCTGAAATCGACATTTCGTATGCTGTTTAATCTCTGATTTTCACTTGATTCTGAACGAAAACTGATTGCGAATTATTTGATATAGGCTAACTGCGATTATCTTCGATTATTTGAGCTCAATTTTTAGATCTGCTATCGAATTTATTTTCTCATCTTCAAACTGTTCTTCACTGATTTTGCTTAATTGGACTATATTTTGCTTTTGATCATGTTAATCGAGTGTTTAAGATGATTACCCAACGTATTTCGATCGATTAACTGTGCTTAATGTGTTAATTTGAGTGTTATTTGAAGATCTCGCACGTAAAATCGCGTTTTCGTACCAGAGAAATAGTTTTTCGCACCAATATTTTCGCACCATTCATAAGATTTTTTTCGTACCGTTTTCTTTCTCGCATTGACCTAGATTTTTCGTATCTCTCACAGTCATAAGTGTTTTCGCATTGACTACAAAATTTTCGTATACTGTAGCAATCGATAAGATAAAAGTTTTTTTCGTATGTGTTAAAGCCTCAATTACGCAAAACCTCTACGAAAAACTAGTGTCTACTTTTTGTCGTACGAGAAAATTTCCATACGAAAAAGTTTGTGTATACGAAAAATAATTTTTTTTCTCGTACGAAAAATGCTTTGATACGAAATATATTTTTTGTCGTACGAAAACATATACGAAAAACATTACTTTCGTACGAAATCTATTTTTTGTCGTACGCTTTTAGTAAATACGAAAACTTTTACCTCTGATACGAAAAAATTTCTAATTTCCATACGAAAAACGTGATTTTCGTACGAAAATCCATACGAAAATTTTTATGGTACGAAAATTTTCGAACGCTACAGTAATTCATACGAAAATTATTTCTTTTCTCGTACGAAAAAGTCCATACGAAAAACGAAAAAGTCTGACTTTCGTATGAAAATAATTGGATACGAAAATTTTTGAAATTTTTTCCACATACGAAAAACTTTCTATGCCTTGATACGAAAAACTTTCCATACGAAAAATTTTGAAGTACGAAAATATATTTTATCATACGAAAAACAGTCAAAGTTTTCGAACGCTACAGTGACAGAAAACATTTATCATACGAAAACTTATACGAGAAAATTTCCATACGAAAAAGTTTGTGTATACGAAAAATAATTTTTTTTCTCGTACGAAAAATGCTTTGATACGAAATATATTTTTTGTCGTACGAAAACATACGAAAAATATTACTTTCGTACGAAATCTATTTTTTGTCGTACGCTTTTAGTCAATACGAAAACTTTTACCTCATACGAAAAACTTTCTGATTTCCATACGAAAAGTTTTGTGATACGAAAACACTATTCCATACGAAAACCTTTGCAAAAATTTTTCGTATAAATATTCTATTATTTCTTTAAAGATTTCGCATCATCCTATCTCATTCGAAAAACTTCTCATACGACAAACATTTCTACACGAAAACTTATGATGGGAAAAAGATTTTCGATACCGCAAAGCTTTCGATAGTTTTAGGTAGCAAAAAAAAAAAAAAAAAAAAATTTTGGGTAACAATTTTTTGGACTGGTAAAATTTTTCGGTACAAAAATTATTCTCGGTATAAGTTTTTTTTTCTTTTCTAATCATTTCAAAAGTTTTTTGATACCTAAACTTCTGAAAACTTAATCATTCGAAAATCTATTCGAACACATTGATCCAAAATTTAATATCAATTCAAAAACACGATAACGATCAAAAACATCCAACCCAGAAAGTAAATATGGAAGCCAACTACTTGATAAAAATCAAAAAATTAGAAGCTAGGCTAGAAAATAATTACAACTGCTTAGTTAAGAGTCTAGAAGAAAAATCTATTCTTAAAAATAAACTAACAATAGAACAAGAAAGGCTGACGAGCTTAAAGACAAGGGTCGCACAACAAGAATCAACTATAAGCGAACTTACAAAAGACTTATCTACATGTAGAGACGAAGAAATAAATAGTGCAGCCCAAAATAAAAGTCTTCTTGAACAAAGAAATCAATTATATTCAAAAATTAAAGAATTAGAAGCTGTTCTAGCTAAACGAGGACAAACTGAGCAACACGAAACAAAAGAAACTATATTGTCTCTAAATAAGTCGACTCAAACAATTGAGTCCGTGCCAAACGAGGAACATTCTATACAATCTATAAAACCCGAATCTAAGAATTGCTCTATTCCAGAAAATACTAGCAAAATTGCTGAATTAAATTCTCTTCTGGAATCAGAACGTAAAGAGTTTCGAGCAAAAATGGATAAGCTTTTAAAGGAGAATTCATTTCTCAAATATTCCTTAGAAAATGGCACAACTACAACCATTCATCCTGTAAAACCTGAACCTTTAAACGATATATCTTCTAAACAGGATCAGAAAACTCAAATGACTAAACCTATAAAGCAGGAAAGAATAGAGCAAGACAATTCATTTTCTATTACAATAAACAAATTTGTTCCTAACTCTATTCTTCCTCCAAAAATTCCTAAAGTCATTCCAAAGATAAAGCAAGAAGCTACTAAAGCTAAAACAGACAATAATTACACATTCTCTATTAAAACTGAAACGTCCAAAAGTAATAATTGTCTAAACAAAAGTAGCTCATTTAGTACACATTACAAAGTGAATGATGTGAGTCTAGAAGGTAGGAAATACGACACTTCTATACTTAATGCTATTGATTCTATAAGTTCGTATTCCTCTCTCAAGTACCCGGTCAAAGTCAAATCCGAAAAGCATCTCAAACGACTGGCGAAAGAGAAAATTTTCTCATTTAACGCAAGACACACATTCACCGATGCTGAAATTTTTAATTTTCATAAGGTTCAACAAGTTTGGAAACCTAAGCTAGAAATAGAAATAAGTAGTCCAAAACAACATTGGGTTCCTCAGTTCAAGACTACTTTATATGCAAATTCCATACATGAACCATTTGTGCTTAAATATTTATCTGCTAATCAGGGAGGACCCGTCCAAAAATGGGTACCAAAGTCCCGATAATTTGTTTTGCAGGTCCCGATCATACATGGTAAATAGACAACGATTGCTCCACATGTATGGTCGGTATGCGATGATGAGCAGTCGCACAAGACCCCGACACGTGTGGTATTCGGTTTTCTCCACACACGTGATCGGTTTGTGACGTGAGCAAACACACCAAATCAAGACTATTCCAAAGCTCTTGATTTGACATTGTTTTTAGTTTTATTTTTCTGTTCAATAAAAAAAAAAGAGGGGCCATAAAAAAAAAAGAGGCCATAAAAAAAAGGGGGAGAAAAAGAAAAATAAGGCCATTAAAAAAAATAATAATAAAAAATAATAAGGCCATAAAAAATAAAAAAAAATAAAAAAGGGGAGTGGATAGAAAAGGTGCAAGAGTTTCAAAAGAGCGTATTACCATAGTTTATTGTAAAAAGCGCATATGTTTTAAGGGAAGTAATACTCATAAGCGCAATATCAAAAAGGCGCGAAATGTTCAAAAGGGGAGTGTGCTTCAATCACAAAAGGCGCATAACTTGAAAGAAAGTAATAGGCAAAAATCTACAAGAGCGCACAACTTTAGGGGGAGCAAGGGCATCATATTAGAAATAGCGCAACTATTTAGGGGGAGTGTTACAATGAAAAGGCGCTAGAGCTTAAGGGAAGAATGCCCTGAATACAAACTTCATGCTTTTAAGAGGGAGTGCTACCTAAATGTCAATAAAACGCATGGACACAAAAGAGTTGTTCACATACCTGTTCCAAAGGTTCAGTCGACCCAATTGATCCTAACCCAGGAACAAACCCCGAGTGTATGTGAGGGTATTGAGCGTATCACGATGACATCCTTACAACTCAACCACAAACTATCCGGGCCATAACCATATAGGTACAGGACTGATTTATCAGATCCCGGGTAAAAGACGCTTCATCTGGTCCAAAGGCGCATGCACGACCCTTCCTAGCTACTCATTTGTCTCCCAAAAGACATATGTTTCAATATCTCACGGGGAACCTCATATGCTATCACCGTTTCATTTGGAAACGGGAGATATTGAACTAAGTGGTCCACAGCCCCACACCACGACTTTCTTGAACACTTTAATGTCTAGTGTGTCCTCATAACCTAAATTTTTTTTACATTTTCTAGGACACATACATTCTTTTACACACATATTGCTGGTCTACGTGACCTTGCCAGAACTTCTGTAGACGCATCATTAAATGATGTGCTTCTATGATCAGAAGGAAGTCCTGCCGTTGCAACATCAAAACAACAACGGTAGCAGGCCATCTTCTGGAGCATGACTCTAGAATGATGTCAACGGGTTGCCTATGTGGCGCCGTAGTCCCTTCAAATGCAAGTCTGTGTGACTTTGCATCAACGACCAAGAGTGACATCTAGGGATGTTTCACGATGATCGATCGTCTGTCCCGTTTTCAGGTACTTCAATCGGAATTCAACGCCAACACGTTCAGCGAACACTCTGGATCACCTTGATCACACAGCATGACGATACAAATGAATCGCCATGAGGGGGAGAAGTATATCAAGGAGGCCGAGCATGTGAACTCATTAAAGAAGCCAAGCTTTCAATGCACGTGCTGAACCACAACAAACAAGACCTCTCTCCATGGTTCGAGCATACACGACAAGTCAATGCTGATGATCCGCGCGACTCTGATATATGCAAGAAGGTGACGAATATTCAAGTTGCAAAGAAGAAAATGAGGGTGCATGTAAATAGGGGGAGACTGAAGATTCTCCAGACGCTCTCAGATATTTCTTCAAACAGCAACAAAGACCGTGTCAAATTCAAAGTTGAGCACAAAGGGGGAGATTGTTGGAAATTATTCTGTTGTGTTCAACTGATGATGAAGACTGAAGATTCGAGAGACAAAGACAACCGAAGCTTCAATTATAATTGAACACTATGGGGGAGATTGTTGGAAGTATTTTATAGTGTTCAATAATCAAGTTATCTTTGTCTAGGGACTTAATTGTAATATATGTATAGTTAGGGACTAGAATGCAAATATACCAATATTGATTGGTATATATAGGGCAAGTGTGTGTAAAATACACACAACTTGAGTTTAGCTTTCTCTCACTAGAAACGCTCTCTCTAATCACTATTTAGGCTAGGGTTAATTGTAGAGAGAGAAAGAGGTTAATTGGAGAGAAAGTTTGTGTTTAATGAAGATTTGATTGATTTAATCCTTAAGCTTCCGCTCGCATTATCATCGAGGTAAATCTATCGAATCTATGCTCGAGTTCATATGTTGGATGTTAAAAACAGACCTAACAATTCTTGATGGCTTAGACTACATACAAGCATTTTTCGGAAGAGGTACGCGGTGCACATGATTCTTCTGATTGACTTATTTGCCAACTTTTTGCATGCATGCTTGCACATGTCTGCTTATGTTCAATTGAAGGTTCCTCAGACACTTCTGTTATCTTTATAGTTAGTGTGTTCTCTTATCTTACCTAAATTAACTCCGTGATGTGTCTTTGGCAGAAATGTTTAAAAGGATTGGGGACAAACAAAAATGCTCAATTGGTCTATAACAACCTCTAACAGGTAACTTATCGAAAATCGCTCTGTCCAAGCATATGAAAGCTTTCAGTTGCGCGCTTTACCTTACGGCAAATATATTTTAAAGCATGGCAATACTTATCTTCATGTGTCGTCACGATTCGTTATTTTTGTCTTTGATATAGGGAGAACTACAAACATTCTGAAGTTCTCATGGATTGAATTCCATTCTGAAGTACTAAGTCTTTGTGATGCAACCCTACTCTCAAGGAACACATAGCCTAGGGATTTCTTACATTGTTACATATGAACTGCTTTACTTTAATATCTCACTTATTTGTAGTTTTTCTTTTTCTGTTCAGATCTTATTCCTCTCAGACTAACTTGGTCGTGTTTGTCCTATGTCTTGGAGGAAAAAGTAAACACAATTATCTATTGCTTTTCTTTTCGGTAACTAATTTTTTTGATTTGCAGATCTGATTTTGCTGAGCAAAGTGGTGAACTTTCAAGGTCTAGGACTTTAACAACCTCTAACAGGTAATTTAGCGAAAATCTCCCTGTCCAATCATATGAAAGCTTTCAGTTGCGTGCTTTACCTTAGGGCAAATATATTTTAAAGCATGACAATATTTATCTTCATGTGTCGTCACGATTCGTTATTTTTGTCTTTGATGTAGGGAGAACTACAAACATTCTGAAGTTCTCATGGATTGAATTCCGGTGCATCCAGCATATTCCATTGTTGGCCCCACGAACTGGAACGAAGCTTTGGATTTCATACAAAAGGATCTACGGTCATTCTGATGTTCTCATGGATAGAATTCCGGTGCCTCAAGTATATTCCATTGTTGGCTTTGGATTTCATAGCAAATAGATCTTGTGACCAGGTATAAACCATATGTCTCAAGTTCATGTTGATGTGGTAGTCTAACATGATAGTAAAGAGATTTCCAATGAAACTGACTTGCCTTTGTGTGAAGCATCAGCTTTCTGTATTTCTTTTTCTTTTTTCTAGTTTTATTATTGCATTTAGTATAAGTATTTCTGCAACTAATAAATGGGTATCCTTGTTGATCAGTCTGTTGAGGGGACGAAAGTCGTGTGCTTTCAGTTGACGCAGGGAACTACTGATCTCGAACGTAGGGGCACAACAGATGAAATATTGAAAGATGCTGACAGGCTTGTTTCATTTCTAGCAATAAGGCAAATTCAGCACTTCCTCCCTCCCCCCTAGTTCTATCTATTAGACTCCGTATCAATATTTCCTTTTTTTTGTTATCACAGGTGGCAAAGACTTGATTTTAGTCTCACTGGAGAATCGTCGAGATCGTGTAAATATACCTTAATGCAGGTAATTATGGGTTTTCCATTTGCAATCTTTTTGCTGCACTGTCAGAATTATGTTAAGACATCAATAAAACATAGCCTGAATATTAGTTTCTGTGTTATTCGCAGACTTTTTAGAACAAGAAACTCATGAAGTCAAGGAAAGCACATTAGATAACTCATTATAGAACTATTGTTATGGCTTTTGGATGAAAGGGTCCCACTGATGGACGTTGGCTGTCAGCTCTTCTGAGCACTAAATATCCTTATGTATAAGATTTTGGCAACTAACTCTGAACCTCTCTTTAGTTGACACTTTGATATTAATATATTCTTGATGTTGCTACTTGCCCTGACTCTGTTCCAACTTCAGGATATTGGCGATCGAACTTCCTCGTCTGTCGTTTTAATAAATGTCTTGCGGCCTCTCGATCAGTCAAAATGGCCAGCTCCCACTGTGAATGAGTCTATTATTGTTCGAAATAGGAAATTTTCAGATTTGGTGGTGAATTCTCCATAACCAAGGTACAGTATGCTGATTTTGTTTTCCAATTTTTCTCTTCATGCCTTATGGCTTAATACAGACAAGCATTTTTCGTACCACATGTCCTGAAAAATACAATATACGAATTTGAGCTTGATTTAGAAATGGATGGAATTCGGAAGAGGTACGCGGTGTACATAATTCTTGTGATTGACTTATTTGCCAACTTTTTGCGTGCATGTTTCCACCCTTCTTCTTTTCTGATATCTTTCATCTTGGATGCTGAAGAGAAGCTGTTGATGACATACCACTGAGGATGGTTTCAACTGTTATGCACGTTCCAGAATGTTGACACCATATGTGCCCGTTGAACAAAGCAGACATTGGCTATTGCGCAGAATGTTGACACCATCTGTGGCCGTTGCGCATATTCTGTGGAGCTGGAGTGCGAGACAGATGCTGATTGCCCTCCACTTTATGCCAATACTACCCACTCTGTTGATGCTCAACTGAAGGTTCCTCAGACACTTCCGTTATCTTTATTGTTATAGTGTTTTGTCCTCTCTTCCTTGAATTAACTTCTTGATTTGCATGAGAACAGCAAGAATTGGAAGCAATGTTTAAAAAGATTGGGGACAAGCAAAAATGCTGAATTGGTCTATACGAACTATACTGTGTTAGGTCCGTTTTTAACATCCAACGAAGAACTCGAGCATAGATTTAATAGATTTACCTCGATGATAATGCGAGCGGAAGCTTAAGGATTAAATCAATCAAATCTTCATTAATCACAAAACTTTCTCTCCAATTAACCTCTTTCTCTCTCTACAATTAACCCTAGCTTAGATAGTGATTAGAGAGAGTGTTTCTAGTGAGAGAAAGCTAAACTCAAGTTGTGTGTATTTTACACAAACTTGCCCTATATATACCAATCAATATTGGTATATTTGCATTCTAGTCCCTAACTATACATATATTACAATTAAGTCCCTAGACAAAGATAACTTGATTATTGAACACTATAAAATACTTCCAACAATCTCCCCCTTAGTGTTCAATTATAATTGAAGCTTCGGTTGTCTTTGTCTCTCGAATCTTCAGTCTTCATCATCAGTTGAACACAACAGAATAATTTCCAACAATCTCCCCCTTTGTGCTCAACTTTGAATTTGACACGGTCTTTGTTGCAGTTTGAAGAAATATCTGAGAGCGTCTGGAGAATCTTCAGTCTCCCCCTATTTACATGCACCCTCATTTTCTTCTTTGCAACTTGAATATTCGTCACCTTCTTGCATATATCAGAGTCGCGCGGATCATCAGCATTGACTTGTCGTGTATGCTCGAACCATGGAGAGAGGTCTTGTTTGTTGTGGTTTCAGCACGTGCATTGAAAGCTTGGCTTCTTTAATGTGTTCACATGCTCGGCCTCTTTGATATACTTCTCCCCCTCATGGCGATTCATTTGTATCGTCATGCTGTGTGATCAAGGTGATCCTGTGTGCGCTGAACGTGTTGGCGTTGAATTCCGGATGAAGTACCTAAAAACGGGACAGACGACCGATCATCGTGAAACATCCCTAGATGTCACTCTTGGTCGTTGATGCAAAGTCACACAGACTTGCATTTGAAGGGACTACGGGGCCACATAGGCAACCCGTTGACATCATTCTAGAGTCGTGCTCCAGAAGATGGCCTGCTACCGTTGTTGTTTTGATGTTGCAACGGCATGACTTCCTTCTGATCATAGAAGCACATCATTTAATGATGCGTCTACAGAAGTTCTGGCAAGGTCACGTAGACCTGCATAGTATGTGTAAAATAATGTTTGTGTCCTGGAAAATTTAAAAATATTTAGGCTATGAGGACACACTAGACATATACGTGATCAAACAAATTCAGTGGTATGGGGCTATGGACCACTTTGTTCAATATCTCCCGCTTCCAAATGAAACGGTGATAGCTTATGCGGTTCCCAGTGAGATATTGAAACATCTGTCTTTAGGGAGACAAATGAGTAGCTAGGAAGGGTTGTGCATGCGCCTTTGGACCAGATGAAGCGTCTTCTACCCGGGATCTGATAAATCAGTCTTGTACCTATATGGTTATGGTCCGGATAGTTTGTGGTTGAGGTGTAATGATTTCATCGTTATTCGCTCGAATACACTCACATACACTCGGGGTTTGTTCCTGGGATAGGTGCAGTTTGGATGAACTGAACCATGGGAACAGGTATGTGAATACCTCGTATTGTCCATGCGCTAGTTGATGTTGACACTCCCTCAAAGCTTGAAGTTTGTCTTCCGGCATTCTCTTTTATCTCTTGCGCCTTTTTAGGTAACGCTCCCCCTAAATTATTGCGTTATTCCTAATGTGACGCCCTTGCTCCCCCTAAATAGATGTGCTATTTCAAATATGATGCTCTTGCTCCCCCTAAACATGTGCGCTCTTGTAGAAATTTGCATATTACTTTCTTTCAGGTCAAGCGCCTTTAGTAAATGAAGTATCACTCCCTCTTTAAGATGTGCGCCTTTTAAGTATGCGCTTATGAGTATCACTCCCCCTAAAACATATGCGCTTTTGATAATAAAACTACGGTAATACGCTCTTTTGAAGCTCTTGCACCTTTTCTATCGATCCACTCCCCCTAAATAAAAACAATATAGAATATGAAGACCGAATATTCTGTAAATATAGAGTTTGACTCCCCCAAAATAAAACTCAAGTGCCTTTTACAATTTGAAATTGGCTGGGCCTTCTTTAAACATTGAAGCTCAAAAGTTTTTTTTTTTTTTTTTTTTTTTTTTTTTTTTTTTTTTTTTTTTTTTTTTTTTTAAATTTTTTTTTTATTTATTTATTATTATTTTTTTTTTTTTTTTTTTTTATGGCCCCCTTTTTTTTTTATGGGCCCCTTTTTTTTTTATTGAACAGAAAAATAAAACTAAAAACAATGTCAAATCAAGAGCTTTGGAATAGTCTTGATTTGGTGTGTTTGCTCACGTCACAAACCGATCACGTGTGTGGAGCAAACCGAATACCACACGTGTCGGGGTCTTGTGCGACTGCTCATCATCGCATACCGACCATATATGTGGAGCAATCGTCGTCTATTTACCATGTATGATCGGGATCCTGCAAAACAAATTATCGGGACTTTGGTACCCACTTTTGGACGGGTCCTCCCTGGCTAGCAGTGAAACAATTATGCATATAAGGTTCAAATTTGGAAGCAAAATTATCACATAAAGCAGTCATAGGAATCCACATTTGTCGAGGACTACTTATTTCCATTTGTAGCTTAGGTTTCCAAATTTGTTGTACCTTTTTGAAATTTAACTTTTCAGCATCGGTGAATGTGTGTCTTTTTGTAGAAGAGAAAATTTTCTCTTTCGCCAGTCGCTTAAGATGCAATTCGGATTTGACTTTGACCGGGTACTTGAGAGAGGAATACGAGCTTATAGAATCAATAGCATTAAGTATAGAAGTGTCGTATTTCCTACCTTCTAGACTCACATCATTCACTTTGTAATGTGTACTAAATGAGCTACTTTTGTTAAGACAATTATTACTTTTGGACGTTTCAGTTTTAATAGAGAATGTGTAATTATTGTCTGTTTTAGCTTTAGTAGCTTCTTGCTTTATCTTTGGAATGACTTTAGAAATTTTTGGAGGAAGAATAGAGTTAGGAACAATTTTGTTTATTGTAATAGAAAATGAATTGTCTTGCTCTATTCTTTCCTGCTTTATAGGTTTAGTCATTTGAGTTTTCTGATCCTGTTTAGAAGATATATCGTTTAAAGGTTCAGGTTTTACAGGATGAATGGTTGTAGTTGTGCCATTTTCTAAAGAATATTTGAGAAATGAATTCTCCTTTAAAAGCTTATCCATTTTTGCTCGAAACTCTTTACGTTCTGATTCCAGAAGAGAATGTAATTCAGCAATTTTGCGTTCATTTTCTAGAATATCACAATCTTTAGAGTTTGGTTTTGTTGATTGTATAGAATGTTCCTTGTTTGGCACGGACTCAATTGTTTGAGTCGACTTATTTAGAGACAATATTGTTTCTTTTATTTGGTGTTGCTCAGTTTGTCCTCGTTTAGCTAGAATATCTTCTAATTCTTTAATTTTTGAATATAATTGATTTCTTTGTTCAAGAAGACTTTTATTTTGGGCTGCACTATTTATTTCTTCGTCTCTATATGTAGATAATTCTTTTGTAAGTTCGCTTATAGTTGATTTTTGTTGTGCGACCCTTGTCTTTAAGCTCGTCAGCCTTTCTTGTTCTATTGTTAGTTTATTTTTAAGAATAGATTTTTCTTCTAAACTCTTAACTAAGCAGTTGTAATTATTTTCTAGCCTAGCTTCTAATTCTTTGATTTTTATCAAGTAATTGGCTTCCATATTTACTTACTGGGTTGGATGTTTTTATCGTTATCGTGTTTTTTGAATTGATATTAAATTTTGGATCAATGTGTTCGAATAGATTTTCGAAGGATTAAGTTTTCAGAAGTTTAGGTATCAAAAAAATTTGAAATGATTAGAAAAAAACTTATACCGAGAATAATTTTTGTACCGAAAAATTTTACCAGTCCAAAAAAAATTTTGTTACCCAAAACTTTTTCGAATGAACCAGGAATCTTTTTAAAGCAGGTACGCAAAAAATCTCGTAGCTAAAAATTTAAAATTTTAGGACTTTTCGTATGAATATTTTTCGTACGCAAAAACTGATTTATTTTCGTATCAATATAATTTTCAAGAATATTTTCGTACTTAAAACAAATATCGTATGGGAAGTTTTTCGTATCAAAGCATAAGATTTTCGTATGTGAAAACAACTTCAAAAATTTTCGTATCCAAGTTTTTCGTATGAAAGTCAGACAATAGTTTTTCGTATGGACTTTTTCGTACGAGAAAAAAAAATTTCATGTTAAAATAGTTTTTCGTATTAGAATTTTCGTACGAATATCAAGTTTTTCGTATCTAACGTTTTTCGTATGACGAAAAAGAAAAGTCAACACGAAAAAATTTTATAATGTGAGAGATACGAAAATTTTGGTCAATGCGAAAGCTGATACGAAAACAGTGTCATGCGAAAAATAAAGCTTGATACGAAAAACTTTGAATGGTGCGAAAACGTGAGAGTATAATGCGAATTATTCAAATAACACTCAAATTATCACTTAAAGCACAGTTAATCGATCGAAATTGAATGGGTAATCATCTAAAACACTCGATTAACACAATAGAAACCAAAATATAGTTCAATTTAGCAATTTAGCGAAGAACAGTTTGAAGGTTAAAAAAATAGTTCGATCGACACAACTCAATTCAATTCAGAATTAGCATTCGATTAAGCATATAGTCAAGATAATCAGTGTTGCGAAAAGATTTCGCTCAGTATCATACAAAAATCACAGATCAATCATCATTTCAGCTCAAATCACTGTAGCATGCGAAAAATGCTTCTTTTTTTTTTGTGAAGAACATCATACGAAAAAAAAATTCAGCAACAAAAATTGGTCAATTCAACAACGAATTTGGCTCTGATACCAATTGTTAGGTCCGTTTTTAACATCCAACGAAGAACTCGAGCATAGATTTAATAGATTTACCTCGATGATAATGCGAGCGGAAGCTTAAGGATTAAATCAATCAAATCTTCATTAATCACAAAACTTTCTCTCCAATTAACCTCTTTCTCTCTCTACAATTAACCCTAGCTTAGATAGTGATTAGAGAGAGTGTTTCTAGTGAGAGAAAGCTAAACTCAAGTTGTGTGTATTTTACACACACTTGCCCTATATATACCAATCAATATTGGTATATTTGCATTCTAGTCCCTATCTATACATATATTACAATTAAGTCCCTAGACAAAGATAACTTGATTATTGAACACTATAAAATACTTCCAACATACTGCATAACGCAGTCGTATCCACATGTAATTTGGTTCACTGCTCTGGGTAACATACACAGTTCTTATTGAAATGGCTTGTAAATGTTCCAGTAGTACCCCAGGAACCGCTTGTCTTTTTCACTACTTATTTCAAAATGAGGTCAGGTTGATTTCTGCTCAGCTACCCAATGCTAGTGAAGGATTTCGAGCATACATTAGCGATGGTTTAGCCCAGATCTGAATCTTATTTCTGAAAAACTATATATTTTTTCAATTTCGTTTCTTCCCAATTATTGTTTACAGCTTAATATATACATTCTTCTGGCAGATGAAGAGAAATGGTGTAGCTGAAATAAGTCATTCTAGAAGGCCCTTATCTACTCATCTGCCTTTGGCTCTCAATTCTTCTTCAAAGAACGGTTCTCTTTCCCCTATAAATAATACCAGACTGGTGGACGATTCACGAAATCCAACTGCACGACCCGAGCCTCCAAATTTTGGCTTGTCACCATCATATTCCCAAGATGATAAACGTACGGGTGAAATCATCTCACTTAGAGTTCCAAGTATTTATCCTTCAGGTTGCACGACAAACACCGAGGGGCCAAGAAATGATAGAGTAACATCTGGTAAGCCAAACTCTGTTTATCCTGTTTTGATTAGGTTGTAGTACTGATTCTTTATGTAGTGCGTATGTTTGAAAATTGTAAGTCTATTCTTCATGCTAAGTACTAAGACTTTGTGATGCAACCCTACTGTCAAGGAACACATAGCCTAGCATTTCGTTGTTGTTAGGGCTTCCTTAGATTGTTATATACGAACTGCTTTACCTTAATATCTCACTTATTGGTGGTTTTTCTTTTTCTGTACAGACGCTATTCCTGTCTGACTAACTTTGTCGGGTTTGTACTATGTCTTGGAGGAAAAAGGAATCACAATTATCTGTCACTATTCTTTTTGTTAAATTCATTTTTTTTTTATCTTCAGATCTGATTTAGCTAAGCAAAGTAGTGAACCATCAGTGTCTATTACTGTACCAACCATTAACAGGTAACTTATCCAATATCGCTCTGTCCAAGCATATGAAAGCTGTTAGTTGCGGGCTTTTTCTTAGTGCAAATGTATTTTAGCATGTCAATATTTATCTTTATGTGTCGTCACGATTAGTTATGTTTGTCTTTGATGTAGGGAGAACTACAGCGTTATGATGTTCACATGGATTGAATTCTGGTGCCTCAACTATATGTCTGAAGTTCATGTTGATGTTGTAGTCTAACATGATACTAAAGAGATTTGCAATGAAACTGACTTGCCTTTGTGTGAAGTATCAGCTTTGTGTATTTCTTTTCCTTTTTTCTGGTTTTATTATTGCATTTAGCATTGGTATTTCTGCAACTAATAAATGGGGTATCCTTGTTTATCAGTTTGTTGAAGGGACGAAAGCCGCGTGCTTTGAGTTGACGCTACAATTGATCTCGAATGTAGCGGAACAACAGATGAGCTACTGGAAGATGCTGACAGGCTTGTTTCATCCTAACAAATAAGGCAAATTCAGCACTTCCTCCCTCCCCCTTAGTTTTATCTATTATACTCCTTACCAATATTTCCTTTTTTTTGTTATCACAGGGGGCAAAGACTTGATTTTAGTCTCACCGTAGAATTGTCGAGATCGTGTAATTATACCTTAATGCAGGTAATTATTGGTTTTCCATTTGCAATCTTTTTGCTGCACTGTCAGAAATATGTTTATACATCAATCAGACATAGCCTGAATATTAGTTTCTTTGTTAATCGCAGACTTTTTAGAACAAGAAACTTGGTAATGCAGTAAAGGAAATCACTCTAGACAACTCATTATAGAACTATTGTTATGACTTTTGGATGAAAGGGTCCCACTGATGGACGATGGCAGTCAGCTCTTCTGAGCACTAAATATCCTTATTTATAAGATTTTGGAAACCAACTCTGAACATCTCTTTTGTTGACACTTTGATGTTAATATATTCTTGATGTTAATACTTGCCCTGACTCTGTTTGAAGTTCAGGATATTTCTGATCGGACATCCTTGTTTGTCGTCCTATTAACAATATTTAGGAATGGATGAAATACGGATAAGTACACCTAATTCTTGTCATTGACTTATTTGCCAACTTTAACTTTTTGCGCGGACGCTTCCACATTTCTGATTTTCTGGTATCTTTCATCTTGGATACTGAAGAGCAGCTGCTGATGAAAAACCATGAGGATAGTTAAAGCTGTTATCTCGAGCTTGTTTAATTCGGCGGAACTGCCATTAAGGACCATCTAGCCTTGGTTCCAGTAGACATGCAACCGCAACCTATAATTCTTGCCTATATTGACCTTAATTGTCAGGTTAGAGAAGATTGGCGCCACGCTCATCATTGGTTATATTTACCATGGATGGTTCATTTACATACTCATGAAAATTTATTTTTACATTTCAATAAAGCAGACATGGGCTGCTGCGAGAACGTTGACCCCATCTGTGCCTGTTGCGCAAATGCAGTGGAGCAAGAGTGCGATACAACTGCCAATAACCCTCCAGCTGTTGCTGTTACTACCCACTCTGCTGATGCTCAATTGAAGGTTCCTTAGATAGACACTTCCGTTATCTTTATAGTTATTGTGTTTTCTCTTCTCTTCCCTGAATTATTCCCCTGATGTTCCCGTTGGCCGAAATGTAAAGGATTGGGGACCAGCAAACATGCTCAATTGGTCTATACGAACTATACCGCATATATCAGTTGTATCCTCAGTTAGTTTGGTTCACTGCTCTTAAGTTTTTAGTGCCTAACATGCACAGTTATAGAATTGGCTTGTAAATCTTCCAGTAGAGAAGTGAACTGGAACGGAGCATTATCCATTGTTGGACCTATGAACTAGAACGAAGCTTTGGATTTCATAGCAAATGGATCTACGGAGGAGGTATAAACCGCATGTCTGAAGCTCATGATGATGTGGTAGTCTAACATGATGATAAGGGATTTGCAATGAAACTGACTTGCCTTTGTGTGAAGCATCAGGTTTGTGTATTCTTTTTTTTTTTCTGGTTTATAATTGCATGTAGTATAGGCATTTCTGCTACTAATAAATGGGTATTCTTGGTTATCAGTCTGTTGAGTGGATGAAAGTCGGGTGCTATGAGTTGACCAGGGAACAACTGATCCCGAATGTAGCGGCACAACTGATGAAATACTGAAAGATGCCGACAGACTTTTTTCATGTCTAGCAATTAAGGTAAATTAATCACTTTTCCCCCCTTCTTAGAATTCTTTTAGTTTTATCTATTAGACTCCTTACCAATGGTTTTTTCGTTATCACATGTGGCAAAGACTTGATTTCACTCACGCTGGAGCATCGCCGTGATCGTGTAAGTATGTACTGAATACCTTAATGCAGGTAATGATGGGTTTTTCGTTTGCCATCTTTTGCCTGCATTGTCAGAATAGATGTTAATACATAAATAAATCATAGCCTGAATATTAGTATCTGCGTTAATCGCAGATTTTTCAGAACAAGAAACTTGCTCATGCAGTCAAGGAAAGCACTCTCGATAACCTCATTACAGAATTCTTTTTATGGCTTTTAGATGAAAGGGTCCCACTGATGGACGATGGCAGTTAGTTCTTGTGAGCACTAAATATCCTTGTGTTGAAGATTTTGGTAACAAACTCTGAACAAGTCTATAGTTGACACTTTGGTATTAATATATTCTTGATGTTGCTACTTGCCTTGACTCTGTTCCAAATTTCCGATCGGGTTTCCTCGTTTGTCGTGCTGATAAATCTTTTGTGGCATCTCGATCAGTCAAGATGGCCGGATCCCGCTGTGAATGAGTACATTATTGTTCGAAATAAGAAGTTGTCAGATTTGGTGGTGAAATATCGATTACCAAGGTACGGTATGCTGATTTTTTTTTCCTGATGTTTCTCTTTATTCTTGATGGCGAAGAATACATACAAGTATTTTTCATATTACATGACTTGACAAATACAATACGTAGTTGAGCTTGATCGCAGTCTTCAAAGTAGCCATATATATTAACAAAATTTAGGAGTGGATGAAATTTGGAGAGGTATGTGGTGCACTTAACTCTGGTCAGTGACTTATTTGCTTATTTTTTGCGGTTCATGCTTAAACATTTCTGCTTTTCTGATATATTTCATCTTGGATACTGAAGAGCAGCTGCTGATGACAAAGCACCGAGGATGGTTAAAGCTGCTATGCACGAGCTTGTTAAATTTTGCGGAACTGCCAGGACCATCTTGCCTTGGTTATCATATATATGCAACCGCAACCAATAATTCTTGCCAATATTGACCTTAATTTTCAGGTTAGAGAAGATTGGCGCCACGCACATCATTGGTTTATATGTATATTTCTTTACAATGGATGGTTCATTTACATACTCATGAAAATTAATTTTACATTTGAACAATGCAGACTTTGGCTGCTGCGAGAATGTTGACACAATCTGTGCGCAAATTCAGTGGTGCGAGAGTGCGATACAGCTGCCAATAACCCTCCAGCTGTTGCTGCTACTACCCACTCTGCTGATGCTCAATTGAAGGTTCCTTAGACACTTCCGTTATCTTTATAGTTATTTGATTTCTCTTATTTTCCCTGAATTAACTCCTCGATGTTCCTTTGGCAGAAATGTTTAAAAGGATTGGGGACCATAAAACATGCTCAATTTCTCTATACGAACTATACCGCATATATCAGTTTTATCCTCAAGTAATTTGGTTCGCTGCTCTTAAGTTTTTAGTGCCTAACATGCAAAAGTTCTCATAGAATTGGCTTGTAAATGTTCCAGTAGAGCAGTTAACTGGAACGACGCATTATTCATTGTATGCCCCATGAACTGGAACGAAGCTTTGGATTTCATAGCAAATGGATCTACGGAGGAGGTATAAACCATATATCTGAAGCTGATGATGAAGTGGTAGTCTAACATGATGATAAGGGATTTCCAATGAAACTGACTTGTTGTGTGAAGCATCAGGTTTATAATTGCATTTAGTACAGGCATTTGGATTAAAGGGTCCTACTGGCTCGTAAATGTTCAAGGAAAGCACATTAGACAACTCATTATAGAACTATTCTTATGGCTTTTGGATGAAAGGGTCCCACTGATGGACGATGGCAGTCAACTCTTGTGAGCACTAAATATCCTTATGTATAAGATTTTGGTAACTAACTCTGAACCTCTCTTTAGTTGAAACTTTGATATTAATATATTCTTGATGTTGCTACTTGCTCTGACTCTGTTCCAACTTCAGGATATTGGCGATCGAACTTCCTCGTATGTCGTGCTAACAAATGTCTTGCTGCCTCTCGATCAGTCAAGATGGCCAGCTCCCGCTGTGAATGAGTCTATTATTTTTCGAAATAAGAAATTTTCAGATTTGATGGTGAATTGTCTTAACCAAGGTACATTATGCTGATTTTTTGTTTCCAATTTTTCTCTTCATGCCTTATGGCTTAATACAGACAAGCATTTTTCGTACTACAGGTCCTGAAAAATACAATATACGAAGTTGAGCTCTATCGCATTGTTGAAAGTACCCATATATATTAACAAGATTTAGAAATGGATGGCATTCGGAAGAGGTACGCGGTGAACATAATTCTTGTGATTGACTTATTTGCCAACTTTTTGCGTGCATGTTTCCACCCTTCTGCTTTTCTGATATCTTTCATCTTGGATGCTGAAAACAAGCTGTTGATGACATACCACTGAGGATGGTTTCAACTGTTATGCACGTTCCAGAATGTTGACACCATATGTGCCAGTTGAACAAAGCAGACTTTGGCTATTGCGAGAATGTTGACACCATCTGTGGCTGTTGCGCATATTCCGTGAAGCTGGAGTGCGAGACAGATGCTGATAGCCCTCCACTTTCTGCCGCTACTACCCAATCTGTTGATGCTCAACTAAAGGTTCCTCAGACGCTTCCGTTATCTTTATAGTTATAGTGTTTTGTATGGTCTTCCTTGAATTAACTTCTTGATTTGCATGATAACAACAAGAATTGGAAGCAATGTTTAAAAATATTAGGGACAAGCAAACAAGCTCAGTTGGTCTATACGAACTACACTGCATAACGCAATCGTCCAAAGGTAATTTGGTTCACTGCTCTGGAGTCTGGCTAACATACACAGTTCTTGTTGAAATGGCTTGTAAATGTTCCAGTAGTACCCCAGGAACCGCTTGTCTTTTTCACTACTTATTTCAAATTGATGTCAGGTTGATATTTCTGCTAAGGTACCCAATGCTAGTGAAGGATTTCGAGCATACATCAGAGATGGTTTAGCCCAGATCTGAATCTTATTTCTTAAAAAATATATATTTTTTTTATTTCGTTTCTTTCCAAATATTGTTTACAGCTAAATATATACATTCTTCTGGTAGATGAAGAGAAATGTTGTAGCTGAAATAAGTCCTTCTAGAAGGCCCTTATCTACTCATCTGCCTTTGGCTCTCTTTCCCCTATAAGTAATACCAGACTGGTGGACGATTCACGAAATCCAACTGCACGACCCGGGGCTCCAAATTTTGGCTTGTCACCATCATATTCCCAAGATGATAAACCTACGGGTGAAATCATCTCTCTTAGAGTTCCAAGTATTTATCATTCAGGTTGCACGACAAACACCGAGGGGCCAAGAAATGATAGAGTAACATCTGTTAAGCCAAACTCTGCTTATCTTGTTTTGATTAGGTTGTAGTACTGATTCTTTATGTAGTGCGTATGTTTGAAAATTGTAAGTCCGTTCTTCATGCTAAGTACTAATACTCTGTGATGCGACCCTACTGTCAAGGAACGCATAGCCTAGCATTTCGTTGTTGTTAGGGCTTCCTTAGATTGTTACATATGAACTGCTTTACCTTAATATCTCACTTATTGGTGGTTTTTCTTTTTCTGTACAGACGCTATTCCTGTCTGACTAACTTTGTCGTGTTTGTACTATGTCTTGGAGGAAAAGGAAACACAATTATTATACCAGAAACTGGAGGCACAATTCTACTGACAAATAAAGATATTATACCAGATTTCGTCAGTATTATACCAGAAAAATATAAAAGCATGATGTCAACCGTCAAACATCACTATTATACCTACAAGTACAAAAATTATACCAACTGAATACTCAAATAACTATTTCAGTAAATCTAATTATTATACCAATAGGGCAGAAAATTATATCAAGAAAAGTACCAATTATACCAATATATATTGATCAAGTTTGTACCAACAAATACGGCAAATACACCAACAAACACAAAAATCATACTAAAAAATACCCAAATAAATATGAAAATTATAACAACAGAAGTATTTATTAGACCAATTGATACTGATTAAATTTTCCAATAATTATACTAACAGGACAAGTTACTATACCACTCAATATGAAAATGACACTAACAGAATACTCAAATTAACTATTTGAGGAAATCAAATTATTATACTAAAGCATATAAAACAATACCAGCATACGTACCGATTATACCAATTGATATTAATCAATTTCCATACAAAATTATACCAACATACTCCTAAGGCATACCAAAAAAGACAAACATTGTACTAATTGATTACCGAAATAACTATTCCAGGAAACATATTTATTATACTAACATATATTAACAGCAACAACGATCATACCAACAATATCATTAATTATATCAATTCATTTCACAAATTATACCAACATTTTTTATTATTGTACCAACAAACACAGTTTTTATATAAATACTTTTCTAGCCAATTTCTAACAGTTATACCAACATAAGCCAAAATTATACCAACATAGTCGTATACCAACATATCTGTTTATTATACCAGTTAATAGTTAATCAAATTTATTTGTAAATATACCAGCAAATGCTGAGATTTTACCGTCAGACGTGATTATTTGACCAATAAAAGCCGATATTATTCAACAACTTTGATTGTTGGTATAATCACGATATTTGTTGGTATAATAGTCATGATACTGGTTAATAAGATGTTTCTTGGTATGTAAACGATGGTATTAGTATGATTACGTACTTTGTCGGTAAAATTACGACATTTGTTGGTATATTAGTCATGATACTTTTAAATAATATGTTTGGTGATATGATAAATAATGGTATTAGTATGATTATGTACTTTGTTGGTATAATTATGACATTTGTTGGTATAATAGTCAGGATACTTTTAAATAAGATGTTTGTTGGTATGACAAATGATTACATTAGTATGATTACGTATTTTATTGGTATAATTACGACATTTGTTGGTATAATGTTAGGAATATCTTATTGTGTTCAATTAATTATAATTATCTTTGTTGTGTATTTATAAAGATTCTCTTTATAAGAGGCTTAGTGTAATTGGGCTTTGTTAGGGGGACCAAGTATTATATACCAACTTGTGGTATAAATACTAAAACCCTAACACATAATAAAGAGTGTATTGTGTGAAAATCAAAGTGAGCCCCCAACCTCTCAAGAACACACAACACCCCACGCGAGCTCGAATTCTTCCGACCTTCAAATCGTGGTAAGATCATTTAAATATATGTTTAGTTGGATATTCTAGGCCTTACAAGTGGTATCAGAGCCAAACGCGCTCAGATTTGAGTAAAAATCTTCGAAAATTTTTTTGGTGTTCTTCTTGTTCGTCAAAAAAAATTCGAAAATTTTGACATGTTTTGGTGTTTAGATGGTTGATTGAGTGTTTAGGAGTTAGGATATAAGTGTTTCGATCTTTACCCAGGGCTAATTTGATTAATTTTGTATTTTGGAATCGAAAATTGGGTTGAGTATTTTCGCAGAAAAGTTTTCAGACCGAAAACCCACTTCGAAAACTCACTGCGAAAACAAGTGAGAAAACCTTTAGTGTGTGAGAAGTGTGTGAGAAAACCCACTTCGCAAACCTTTACTGCGAAAACTGTCGGTCACCAAAACCCAGCAACCCTCGGGATTTATATGGAATTTGCTCTCTTCTCTCCTTTATTTGTTTTCTTGATAGAACAGTGAGAGAGAGAGAGGTGGCGGCTGCTCCTTTCAAGTGGGTTCTTTGATTCAATGAAGGATCATTACAAGTGGAAGCCCTAACCCACTTTTATGCCAATATTTTGGCATAATTACACTTTTGGTCCCTAGACAAACTAAACATCTAATATAATGAGCCTAAGTCTAAAACAACAATACAAATAAATATTTCAAGTATACAAAGACCCAAAAGACTAAAAGAACACAACTAAAAATATTCCTAACAAAAACCCAACTGCGAAAACCTTTTTTTCCTCCACTGCGAAAACTTTTTTTTTTCTCTCCACTTCGCAAACCCAAGTTTTCGCATCATATTCTAAAAAAAAAAAAAAAAAAAAAAGTTTTCGCATCTTCTCACGTTTGCGCATCCTTTAAAAAAAAATAAAAAAAAATAAAATTATTATTTAATTTTTATTCTCAGGTTTTCGCATCCTTCAGTTAAAATAAAAAAAAAAAAAAACTTAAGTTTGCGTGCCTCAGGTTTTCGCAATTAGATTATTAAAAAAAAATATATATATATATTTTAAATAGGTTTTCGCATTCATAAAAAAAAAAAAAAAAAATTAAATTAAAAGTTTTCGCATCCATGTTTGGGTAATTTAAAAAAAAAAAAAAAAAAAAAACAAAAAAAAGTTTTCGCATCGTCTCAGATTTGCGCATCCTATAAAATTCAAATTTAAAAAAAAAATTTATTTAATTTTTATTCTCAGGTTTTCCCATCCTTCAGTTAAAAAATAAAAAAATAAAAAAATAAAAAACTTAAGTTTGCGGATCCTCAGGTTTTCGCATTAGACTATTAAAAAAAAAATATATATATTTTAAATAGGTTTTCGCATTCATAAAAAAAAAATAAATAAATAAATTAAATTAAAAGTTTTCGCATCCATGTTTGGGTAATTTAAAAAAAAAAAATTAATTAAATTAAATTTCAGGTTTTCGCATCCAGGTTAAAAAAAAAAAAAAAAAAAAAAAAAAAAAAAAAAAAACTAAGTTTGGGAATCCAGTTTTCGTATCCTTAAAAAAAAAAAAGAAAAAGGGGGTTTTCGCAACAAGGTTTTCGCATCCAAGTTTTCGCATCCATAAATAAAGGGTTTTTGCACTGTTCAGGTTTTCGCATCAATAAAAACAAAAAAAAAAAGAGTTTTCGCACCGTTCAGGTTTTCTCGCACTGAGCACTTCGAAAACTCCACTGCGAAAACTTTTGAGGGCATCTTCGTAATTTTTCAGTTTTCGAACCCAAAAGTTTTCGAACCCACTTCGAAAATCTATTTTCGCACTCCTAACAAGAAAGCTATTTTCGCAACAGCTCACTTCGAAAATCAGTTTTCGCACTATATTTCGAAAATACATTTCGCACTCACATCGAAAATTTAAATTTTCGCACCCAAGCACTCCGAAAATTTATTTTCGCATCATATCACATCAAAACATTTTTGGCAAATTATAGATAAGTTTGATAAATTTCCGAAGTTTTCGAAATCACCTCAAAAGTTTTTCGGTATATACCAAAAATCTTTTCGGTACCCAAAATTCTCGATACTTTACAATATTTCTAGATAAATCAAACTTTTCGGTGCAGAAATTTTTAAAAGCCAATTTTTTTTTATTCCAAAATATTTTTGGCACATTATAGAAAAAGCTTTTGGTAACATTTTCGAAGTTTTTCGACATCACTTCAAAACTTTTCGGTGCACACCAAAAAGTTTTCGACACCTAAAATTTTCGAAATTTCACGACTTTTATCGACACACCAAAACTTTTCGGAACTGAATTTTTCAAAAGCCAAAAATCATCAAATCTATACAACGCGTTAACGATCACATATCCAACTAAATTTAAAATTTAAAATTTTAAAATTCATGGATTCTACTTCCGCAACTTCTGAGATGAGCTTTGACGAGAGTGATTTATATAAAGCTTTTCTTTCTTTAAAGGAAGATTATAAAACCATGCGTCATGAACATAAACATGAACGTACGACTACCCAAGCGTTAGAAACTAAGTTAGCTAGTGCACTAGAAACTATTTCTAATCTTGAATCAAAATTAGCTAGCTCAGAAGCTAACGTTTGTGGGCTAACCAAGAACCTAAATTCCTTTAAGTTAGGCCAAACTCAACTTATAAGTCACGAAAAGACTATAAGTGAGTTAGAGAGTAGACTAGACAATAATTACAAATGCTTAGTCAGGAGTTTAGAAGAAAGAGGTAGTCTTACTTGCCATTTAGAAAACGCGCGTAAGAAAATCACTAATCTTGAATCTCAGGAATTAAAATTAAAAGCTCAAATTAGTGAACTAACAAATAAATTGAACAATTGCGAACTCGAACGCAATAATTATTTGTCTGATTTGAGCAATTCACGAAGTAGTTTTAACCTTTTATTTGAGGAACGCAGTAAATTACACTCTAAAGTTCATCACTTAGAGGGCATCCTTGCGAAAAAGGGTCAAACAGACCAAAGTTCCTCTAAAGACTTAGCGTCCAACGGGGAAAATAGTTTACATTATAATAAACCTATCTCTTGTTGGGAAATTCCAGAAGTTGCTAGTAAAATTGCAGAATTGAACGCAACTCTGGAATCGGAAAGAGCAGGTTTCCGAGCAGAAAAGCAAAAACTTCTAGAGGAGATCTCAAATATAAAAAATTCCCCGTCCCTACCTGTCTTAAATAATCCTTCTAAAGCAATATCTTCCATTAAACAGGATAAGGGAACGCAAACAGACGCCTTTGTTCCTAAAATTAAAAAGACTTTTGCTAATAATTCTAAATCACATTTGACTGGCGCAGAAACGAAAAGTAAAAGCAATATGCATAAAAATGATAAGGAACAAAAGAATATTAGGAAGGAGAAAGGAAAATCGACATTATTTTCCAAAAACAAGGACGACATTGCTAAAGGATCTCCTTCTCCCGCTCCTATCAAAAAGGAAGTTCCTAAAGAAGAAGTCCCAAGCTCAAGCAGGCAAACTTCTCAAACTTCCAAAATATCTCATTCTTTAAAGAATGATAGAGATGGAATTGCTTACACACACAAAAATACTTATTATTCTAGTAAGCAATATTCCATCAAAAATCATCATTATGGAGTGAATGATGTGAATTCTTGTAGGCAATACGACTCATCATCTGATGACGCATGTAATGCGATAAGTTCGTATTCATACTTGAAATACCCGGTCCAGATTAATTCTGAAAGACACCTTCTGCGACTGGCTAGGGAGAAAATCATCAGATCTTCTAAACCTAGACAAACGTTCATCGGAGCTGAATTGTCATTTCCCTCTAAGGTTCACCAAACTTGGATTCCTAAATCAGAAATCAAATTAAATAGGACTTTAAAGGATGATTTAGGATGTATATCTGAACCAAATGTGCATAAATTATTTTCTACTAATATGGGAGGATCCATCCAAAAATGGGTACCAAAGTCCCGATAATGGTTTGCAGGAGCCCAATCACGCGTGGTAATTCGACGATGGTTGCTCCACACGCGTGATTGGTATGAAACGAGAGCAACCACAAAACCCCGATCATGAGTAGTAGTTAGAAGATGGTTGCTCCATACTCATGATCGGTACGAGACGAGAGCAACCACAATAATTCCAGCATGCACGGTACTCGGGTTGCTCCAAATGCATGGCTGGTAAGAGACGCGAGCAACCGCATCCCTCATGTATGGCAATTTGACGTAGTGGCTCCACATACATGATAAAGGGAAACGACATGAGCAACTACGACTATATGTGGTACATTCTATCTTTTGAACTGAGTTGCATAATACCACATTCATACATATTTTTAAGATAGGTACATTCTAATTATGCGTATGTTAACCAAATTTTCAAAATTTTAATTTGCATATGCATACGAGCTGAATTGAAAAATACCTATTTTTCAAAATGGTATATTTTGAATATGCGTTTTCAAAACATTAAAATTTAAAATGCATATTACGCACGAAAATGATAAATACCATCTTTTTCTATAAAATGAGCCTAATTTGAGGGGGAGATAATCTTTTATTTTTTAAAAGAGAATTGATCCTTATTTTCTTAAAAGGAAGCAATAATTACATTTTTGAGGGGGAGCGAACCTTAAATGCGTGAATTTAGGGAATGAGATTCGTAGATTTTTCGATCTTACTTAGCATATTTTGAGGGGGAGCAAGTTCTTTTAGGAAGCACACTTTGAGGGGGAGAAATAAAATAATATAAAAATAATATATATATAACAATAGTAATAATAAATAATATTATATTCATATAATATATAATATAGAAATATGTATTACTAATAACGATTAATATATATTATATCCATATAATATATAATATACTAATATACATATTACTAATAACGATTAATAATATATTAAAAAAAAAAGGAGGGCCATCAAAATTAAAAATACAAGGCCATAAAAAAAAAAAAAAAGAAACATATTTTCTCTTCATCATCAAGCTTCGTGGAGTTACCTCCGACCTCCGAAGATGGACTTCAAAAGAAGAATCTCGACCCTACAACGGTCAACTCTTTTCAAAGGCGACGGTGGCTACAAATGTTAAACTCGGTGCGCGCTTCAATCGACCTACTCCGGATTGCTGACATACAAAGCAGCACTCACTACTTCCTACCGGATGCAAGGACTTCGTTCCCATGATTCAGTCAAACCCAACTGAATCTAACCCCGGAACATCACCGAGAGACAATCAAATTATGAAGAAATAGCCACATCTAGTGGAACCTTTTGAAAAGACCAACGCTACATAATTCCCTCAACTCACAAATTATTCGGACCAACCCCCATAGGTACAGGTGCTAATTTTATTAGCTCCCGGGTAGAAGTCGCCGCAATAGGTCCAACGACGCATGCACAACCGAGCCTTACCCACTCGTCTGTCTCACAAAAGACAGGTGTTTCAGAAATCACGGGGAACCACGTCTACTATCACCGCTTCACTCGGAAGCAGAAGATATTGAATTATGTGGTACTCAGCCCCATCACCACACTTCCTTGCGCACTCGAGTCTAGTGTGTCCTCACTTCCCATATAGTTTTATATTTTATAGGACACATACACTTTTCTAACACCTAATCTTTGTGATCAAGCTAAAACTTCCGTAGACATGTCTTGCTTAGACATGCTTCGAGGATCGGAAGGAAGTCCTGCCGTTACAACATGAAAGCAACAACGGTTTCAGGCCATCGTCTATGAGCACAGCTCCTAGATCGATGTTAACGGGAAGTCTTCGTGACCCCAATTTCTGTTAGGATTATTTTATTGTGTTCAATTAATTAGAATTATCTTTGTAGTTTATTTATAAAGATTATCATTATAAGAGGCTTAGTGTAATTGGGCTTTGTTAGGGGCCCAAGTATTATATACCAAAATGTGGTATAAATACTTGAACCCTAACACATAATAAAATGTGTATTGTGTGAAAACTATTTAGAGAGATAAGCTTCTAGAGAGAAGGAGCCACCCAAGCCCCTCAAGAACACACAACACCCCACGAGCTTCGATTCTTCCCATCTAATCGTGGTAAAATCGTTTTAATAATGTTTAGTTGGATATTCTAGGCCTTACAAGTGGTATCAGAGCCACGCGCGTTAAGATTTGAGTCAAATTTTTCGTTTTATGTTTCGGTGTTCATCGCATGTTCTTCGAAATTTTTCGAAAAATTTGACATGTTTTGGTGTTTTTGTGGCGACCCCACTTTTTAATATAAATAGTTGGCGGGTTTTCGCAACGAAAGCCGCGGAAAGCCCATTTTACAAAAAAAAAAAATAGTATATTATACACTATATAAAAGAGTCGTTTTACAAAGGTCTTTACAATGGGCCGAAGCCCCAAAATATCAAACTAATCCTACGCCTCCACAGGTCGCGTCCCATGTACTGCATCCGCCCCCAAAAGCCCGTGGAGTCACCGCCACCAGCCGCTACTCACCCGTACCTATAAAACATGTAACCCTGAGCAAAATTGCCCAGTAGGTGAACACCAAAATAATGCTATGCATGCGTGCACATGTCCCCAAATCCCAATATCTCACATGACAAATGCACGCTCATTTTTCTCATATCTCAATACTCAGGGCCCTAGGTTAGACTCGGCACCTCGCGCGCAACATCACATCAATCATCCGGTCACACAGACTCGGAAATCACATTTCATGGCGGTGGGCACCCCGAGTCGCGTTTTCACGCTGTACCCGGGTAGATAGAGCGATCACGTCTATCTCCCGCCTAATCTCATCTCATGACGGTAGGCACCCCGAGTCGCGTTCCCACGCTGTACCCGGGTAGATAGAACGATCACGTCTATCTCCTGTCAAGTCGAGCAATCCTACGACGGTGGGCACCTCAGGTTGCTCAAGCCTGAGTAGACAGAGCGATCACGTCTGTCTCCCGTCAGGTGCACCTACGAGTCTTAACCTCACAAATTTCTGCCAAAAAAAGGCATACACTCTCCCATCGCATAAATGCGATCAATACTCTCGTCATGACATGCCGTGGATGCATGAACAATTAATTGCAGAACATATCAAGTATATTCGAAAAAACCTCAAAAATCCTTAGAATATTTAAAACGTACTTAAAATCCCGAGAACAGTAAATTATTTAAGATCCAATACTCCTTTATCAGTTGATCCGAAAAATTGGGTCCAAGCTCGAAAATATTTTATAAAAACTTAGTTCAACAAAAATTAAAAGATTTGGGTTGAAATTTGGACTAAGACTCCAAGTATTCCTACCAGGCCCGTGAAAAGCCCACTAAAAGTTGACCTGGCGAAAAGTTTTCTAAGTGGCGAAAAGCTTTGGTTCGCGAAACTCAATGAAAAGTGGCGAAAAGCTTTGGTTCGCGAAAAACTTTTTATTTTGAACAGTAGCTAGCGAAAACTTATATTAAGTAGCGAAAAGTTTTGGTTCGCGAAAACTCACAAAAAGTGGCGAAAAGCTGGGTTCGCGAAAACCTCATAAGAAGTGGCGAAAAGCTTGGTTCGCTAAAACCTTTTTATTTTGAACAGTGACTAGCGAAAAGCTCAATTCGCGAATACTAAGTGGCGAAAAGCTTTAGTTCGCGAACCTTTTTATTTTGAACAGTGACTAGCGAAAAGCTTCGCGAATACTAAGTGGCGAAAAGCTTTAGTTCGCGAACCTTAAGTGGCGAAAAGCTTTGTTCGCGAACACTAAGTGGCGAAAAGCTTGGTTTGCGAAAACCTAATTATTGGCCCGCGAAAACTTTTTCCTCTCACATACCGAACACCTTAGGCCCGCGAAAACTGATTTTTCGGCCCGCGAAAACTTTTTCTTCCTCACAACTCGCAAAGTAACTGGCCCGCGAAAACTTAAAAATGGCCCGCGAAAATGGTTTTCGGCCCGAAAACATAAAATTCGCCCGAAAACTTTACTGTTCATGCGAAAAACTAATTTTCATGCATAAACCCTAAATTTCTGGGAATTTTCATCACCCAAATATCCTTCCAACTCACATAAACACCTAAATAGATTATAGAACTCATATGTTGAGCTCGAACAAGCATCATAACACTTCAAAAACATCACGTAACACACAAAGCAGCTTATGAATTTTAAAAGAAACTTGGTGAACCTTTCACCATAATTATTAAAGCTGTTAAGAACGATTTTTCGGGGTTGTAGGTTTCACCTACCTCACGTCCTAAGCAGTGTTTAAGCAGATTTTGTTGATGAAGATTGGAAGGAGCTTTTGCCAAATTTCCTTTGTCTCTTTCTTCTCTCTCGCCTTCCTCCCCTTCTCCCTTTTTTTTCTGAAGTTTTTGAAGTATAGTTGTATATTTAAATTGGGAGAGACTTACGTGATGACAAGGAGGTGACAAGGTGGTGATGCAATTTTCCTCTTAAGCTAAGAAATGTTCTTTTTTGTAATTTTCCTTCTTTTGTATTTTTCTTCATCGCAAACCATTTTGGCCATTGGGCCATTCAGTCCTTTTGGACCTAATTATTTTTCAGCCCATCAAAGTTTTCCTTCTTTATCGGGCTTGGGCCCAATTATTATTTGGGCTCAATTTCAAGCCTGCCCAAACTTATCTTCACCAATTTAGAAGTTTTGCGAAATCCCCGTATTAAATTTTTACGGGTATTACAGTTTTTGTGCTTGATTGAGTGTTTAGGAGTTAGGATATACATATTTTGATCTTTACCCGGGGCTAATTTGATTAAATTTTGTGTTCGGGATCGAAATATAGCTTATTTTGTTCGCAGCTACAGTAACTTTTCGGTGCTACAGTAAAAAAAAAAAAAAGTTTTCGGTAGGTACTGTAGAAAGTTTTCGAAAAAAAAAAAAAAAAAAAAAAAAAGTTTTCGGTAGGCACTGTAGAAAGTTTTCGCAAAAAAAAAAAAAAAAAAATTTTCAAACTTTTCGGTACTAAAGTTTTCGCAAAAGAAAAAAAAAAAAAAAAAAAAAAAAAAAAAAAAAAGTTTTCGATAGGCACTGTAGAAAGTTTTCGCAAAAAAAAAAAATATATATATATATATATATTTCAAACTTTTCGGTACTAAAGTTTTCGCAAAAGCAAAAAAAAAAAAAAAAAAAAAAAAGTTTTCGGTATCATATTTACAACTTTGCCATCGAAATAAGAAAAATAAAAAATAAAAAATAAAATAAAAAAAAGTTTTCGGTATCATATTTGCAACTTTGTCATCGAAAACCTAAATAAATAAATAAAAAAAAAAAAAAACTTCTTGCACTTTTCAGGTTTTCGTAAGTTTTAAAAAATTAATAATAAAAAATTAATTATTAATAAATAAATAAATAAAAAAAATTAATAAAGGCTCGAAAATTACTGTTATTCCGAAATCACATCGAAATTTATTTTTTTTCCTCGGTATCAAACCTAACTCTTCGGCACAAATTTTTTAAAAGCCATTTCTTTCTCCAAAACATCTTTGGCATATTATAGAAAAAGTTTTTGGTAAAATTTTCGAAGTTCTTCGACATTTCTTCAAAACTTTTCGGTACACCCCAAAAAGTTTTCGACACTTAAAATTTTCGAAACTTCACGAAATTTCACGACACACCAAAACGTTTCGGCAAAGATTTTCCAAAAGCCAAAAATCTCAAATCTACACAATGCGTCAACGATCGCGTATCCAACTAAAATTTTCTAGAAAATTTAAATTTTAAAAATCATGGATTCTACTTCCGCAACTTCTGAGATGAGCTTTAATGCTAGTGATTTAAACGAAACCTATCATTCGTTGAAGAAAGATTATGAAACCATGCGTTGTGAGCTTAAATACGAAAGTAAGATTAACAAAGCGTTAGAAACTAAGTTAGCTAATGCACTAGAAACTATTTCTGGTCTTGAATCAAAATTAGCTAGCTCAGAAACTAACGTTTGTGAGCTAACCAATAACCTAAATTCCTCTAAGCTAGGCCAAACTCAACTTATAAGTCACGAAAAGACTATAAGTGAGTTAGAGAGTAGACTGGACAATAATTACAAATGCTTAGTCAAGAGTTTAGAAGAAAGAGGTAGTCTTACTTGCCATTTAGAAAATGCGCGTGAGAAAATCACTAATCTTGAATCTCGGGAAGTAAAATTAAAAGCTCAAATTAGTGAACTAACGAATAAATTCAAAAATTGCGAACTCGAACGCAATAATTATTTGTCTGATTTGAGCAATTCGCGGAGCAGTTTTAAACTTTTATTTGAGGAACGCAATAAATTGCACTCTAAAGTTCATCACTTAGAGGGCATCCTTACGAAAAAGGGTCAAACAGACCAAAGTTCCTCTAAAGACTTAGCGTCCAATGGGGAAAATAGTTTACATTCTAATAAACCTATCTCTTGTTGGGAAATTCCAGATGTTGCTAGTAAAATTGCAGAATTGAACGCAACTCTGGAATCGAAAAGAGTAGGTTTCCGAGCAGAAAAGCAAAAACTTTTAGAGGAGATTTCTAATCTCAAAAATTCCCCGTCCCTACCCGTCTTAAATGATCTCTCTATAGAAACATATTCTTTTAAGCAGGATATGGGTACACAAACGGACACCATTGTTCCCAAAGCTAAAAGGGCTTTTGCTAGTAATTCTAAGTCAACTTTGACTGGCACAGAAAAGATAGGTAAAAGCCTTAAGCTTAATACTTCCAAGGAACAGAAAATTAGGAAGGAGAAAGGAAAATCAACATTATTTTCCAAAATTAAGGTCGAACATGCTCAAAATTTTCCCTCTCCTATTCCTCTTAAAATGAAAGCATGCAAAGAAGTTCGAAGCTTAAGCAAGCGAACTTCCACGCTTATACCCCATCATTATAGAGTGAATGATGTGAATTCTTGTAGGCAATACGACTCATCATCTGATGACGCATATAGTGCGATAAGCTCGTATTCATACTTGAAATACCCGGTCCAGATTAAGTCTGAAAGACACCTTCTGCGACTGGCTAGGGAGAAAATCTTCAGATCTTCTAAACCTAAACACACGTTCACCGGCGCTGAATTGTCATTTCCCTCTAAGGTTCACCAAACTTGGATTCCTAAATCAGAAATCAAATTAAATAGGACTTTAAAGGATGATTCAGGATGTATATCTGAACCAAATGTGCATAAATTGTTTTCTGCTAATTTGGGAGGACCCATACAACAATGGGTACCAAAGTCCCGATAAAGTTTTGCAGGAGCCCAATCACGTGTGGTAATTCGACGATGGTTGCTCCACACGCGTGATTGGTATGAGACGAGAGCAATCATAAAGCCCGGTCATGAGTAGTAATTAGAAGATGGTTGCTCCATACTCATGATCGGTACGAGACGAGGGCAACCACATCTTCCAGCATGCACGGTACTTGGGTTGCTCCACATGCATGACTGGTAAGAGACGCGAGCAACCGCATCCCTCACGTATGGTACTTTGAAGTTGCTCCACATACGTTATAAAGGGAAGCACGGTGAGCAACTACACCGTAGGTAAATTCTATATATGCATTCCATAGTAAATTTTGGCATGCATATCGAGCTGAAAAGACAATATACCTACTTTGAAAATAATACGGTACAATATAGCTATGGATGCTTCAAAAGGACTTTAACTTCCAAATTTTTGCATGCGTGCATACATGAGCCGAAATGCAAAATACTCTATTTTATAGGTACATTATCATCATGCATACAATTTTAAGATTTTCGAGCTTAAACTTTCAAGAATGCATATACGCTGAATTGCAAAAATTACCTATTTTTCAAAATGGTACATTTTAAATATGCATTTTTCAAAACTTTAAATTCTAAATGCATATTACACGGAAATGAAAAATACCATTTTTGTAAAATGAGCTTAATTTGAGGGGGAGCTACTCTTTTTTTAAAAAGAGAAGTGACCCTTATTTGTTTAGAAGGGAGCTATAATTATATTTTTGAGGGGGAGCAAACTTCAAATATGTGAATTTAGGGAAAGAGATTCACATCGAACTTTCCACGCATCTTTTGAGGTGGAGCAATTTTATTTTTGGAAGCATGTTTTGAGGGGGAGGAATAATATATATAATATGCATATACTATATTATATATATACTAATATATATTACTAATACAATATATATTATATCAATATAATATATAGTATAAAAATATATTTTACTAATAACGATTAATATATATATTATATCCATATAATATATAGTATAAAAATATATTTTACTAATAACGATTAATATATATATATATATACAAAAAAAAAAGGCCATAATAAAAAAAAAAGAATGTTCTCTCCTCTTCATCAAGCTTCATGGAGATTACCTCCGACCTCCGAAGATGAACCTCAAAAGAAGAATCTCGAGCCTACAACGGTCAACTCTTTTCAAAAGGCGACGGTGGTTAAAAATGCAAATCTCGGTGCTCGCTTCAACCGACATGCTCTGCCGAGCCTTACCCACTCGTCTGTCTCACAAAAGACAGGTGTTTCAGAAATCACGGGGAACCACGTCTACTATCACCGCTTCACTCGGAAGTGGGAGATATTGAATTATGTGGTACTCAGCCCCACCACCACACTTCCTTGCGCACTCGAGTCTAGTGTGTCCTCACTTTCCATATATTTTTATATTTTCTAGGACACATACACTTTTAAACACCTGATCTTTGTGATCAAGTTAGAACTTCCGTAGACATGTCTTGCTTCGACATGATTCGAGGATCGGAAGGAAGTCCTGCCGTTGCAACATCAAAGCAACAACGGTTTCAGGCCATCGTCTACGAGCATAGCTCCTAGATCGATGTTAACGGGAAGTCTTCATGACCCCAGTTTCTTTCACGACGGATTGCCTTTGTGGCTCCGTCTGGTTATTACCATCACCGACTTGTCGTTTGTGTCCTCCTAATCTTCCTACACAAGCATGCCGATCTCGTTAACACGAATCGCCATGAGGGGGAGAAGGGGACACGCATAAACAAACAGGTCGGACCACCCACCAATCTCCGCCGCGCTCACCACTCTGAAGTCGGGCTCCCCTGCACTTGAATGGAACATTCCAAAGGAGCCTAACACCCCACGCGTACCTTCTTCCGGAGCCAGACAAGCTTCCTCGAGGCCGAACCAGACAACTTCCTTCGAAGAAGACGAATCCAGCGCCGAGAAGAAGAAGATTGGAGAAGACTTGACGACTGCCTTAGTGGCTACATCAGGTTATTACCTAACCTGAGTTCCTACCAACGCCATCCTCATGTCCCGACGACGTGATCTTCTTGCCAAAGATAATGCCTCATTTTGACCCATCGCATGGCGATCTCCCCAACTCGATCTTCATGAGGGGGAGTAGTACTAAAGCAAAATGGGAGCAACACCACGACGAAAGTGCAAGATAGATCAGAAACGCTAAATCCTCAAGCGTCGTCAAAGAATCAAGCGAACACCATGGACTACAAAGATCGAAGTTGCTGCCTCGTGTGCGTCTCTCCAAATTTCAAAGAGAACTTCCCAATCCCAACATAAGGTTGACCAAAACTAGGGGGAGTTGCGCTATTATCGAAAGGAGAGATCGAACACAAAAAGAAGAAATCCGACAAGCGACTTCAAATTCCTTCCGGCATTTACGAGTCGAGCTTACAAAGAAAATTAAGAAGACCCGGTGCCGAGAAGCGAAGATCAAGACACGGTGAGCTTGAAGATCTCCAAATAAAGAGGTCAAAAGACAAGACAAGGAGGAAATTCCCGTAGGACTCAGGCAAATGCACTAAGCCGCGCAAAGATAATCCATGCCAAATTGAAGATTGAACACAAAGGGGGAGATTGTTAGGATTATTTTATTGTGTTCAATTAATTAGAATTATCTTTGTAGTTTATTTATAAAGATTATCATTATAAGAGGCTTAGTGTAATTGGGCTTTGTTAGGGGCCCAGGTATTATATACCAAAATGTGGTATAAATACTTGAACCCTAACACATAATAAAATGTGTATTGTGTGAAAACTATTTAGAGAGATAAGCTTCTAGAGAGAAGGAGCCACCCAAGCCCCTCAAGAACACACAACACCCCACGAGCTTCGATTGTTCCCATCTAATCGTGGTAAAATCGTTTTAATAATGTTTAGTTGGATATTCTAGGCCTTACAAGTGGTATCAGAGCCACGCGCGTTAAGATTTGAGTCAAATTTTTCGTTTTATGTTTCGGTGTTCATCGCATGTTCTTCGAAATTTTTCGAAAAATTTGACATGTTTTGGTGTTTTTGTGCTTGATTGAGTGTTTAGGAGTTAGGATATACATATTTTGATCTTTACCCGGGGCTAATTTGATTAAATTTTGTGTTCGGGATCGAAATATATCTTATTTTGTTCGCAGCTACAGTAACTTTTCGGTGCTACAGGAAAGTTTTCGGTGCTGCAGAAAGTTTTCGGTGCTACAGTGCTGCAGAAAGTTTTCGGTGCTGCAGAAAGTTTTCGGTGCTACAGTAAAAAAAAAAAAAAAAAAAAAGTTTTCGGTAGGTACTGTAGAAAGTTTTCGCAAAAATGCACACTGGGAAGGCTAGAATTTAGAATATGCATTGGGATGGGTGACTTGAAGTAGCACTGGGATGGGTGACCCCCTGGGAAGTTTGCTCAGGTGTGTGCGAGTGAGGACAAAGCACACTGGGAAGGCTAGTGGTGGTACAGTGAGGATAGACTATCAGTCTGTATGCGGTGGGACCAATCCCACAGGTCCCGGTACACGATCCTACAGTTTCTTACACGACGGATTGCCTTTGTGGCTCTGTCTGGTTATTATCATCACCGACCTGTCGTTTGTGTCTTTTTAATCTTCCTATACAAGCATGCCGATCTCGTTAACACGAATCGCCATGAGGGGGAGAAGGGAACACGCATAAACAAACAGGTCGGACCACCCATCAATTTCCGCCGAGCGTACCACTCTGAAGCCGGGCTCTCCTGCACTTGAATGGAACATTCCAAAGGAGCTCGACACATCTTACAACACCCCACGCGCACCTTCTTCCGGAGCCAGACAATTGCTAATACTTACGACTGTAATTACTGAAAATATAGGATAATTCTCATGCAACCTCCATCGATATCAATGTGGATGTAGATAAACACCCCAAGAAGGCAGAAGACCGCATCATTGCCGTCAAACACCCTCATGAACATGTGGAATATATGCGCTCTCCAGATAGCGTTGTACAAGAAGGTGCTGTAAAAATCAATCAATGTATCGAGATCAACAACGTGAAGGTTGAAGATGGAGACGAAAAGGACAAGTTGCCGATGACGGGTTTGGTTAGAAAGACTGCCATTGATGAGTGCATTTCGTATCGCAGGAGGAAAAAACAGAAAAAGTAGAATATAAAATGTTGGATATAATATTCTTCTATTTGTGATGAAACTATTTATGTTAATATTGAATTTTAGATTTTCTGAATTTTCATGTTGCAAATTTTAGATTTTCTGAATTTTCATGTTAATACGCCGTCTTTGCATATATGAACTACAAGGATCATTTTAATTAATGCGTGATAGTTTTGGGCACCGGGTTGATGGTACTATGTTTGTAGTAATAATCTACCAATGAGTGTTTGATACTCCGTTGAATAATTTTGTAACACTTTTTGTAGTTTTAGCTTTGAGAATTATTGTTTTTAGCAACTCTAACAATTTCCATCTAACGCAAATACAAACATTTGATGGAATTGTTGTTGTTATAACATACTTTTAATTTGAAAAATTTACAGATTTACTTGATATGAAAAGTCTCTCCACGCCGCCGCATATTCTGCAAACTCGGTGCTCACGAAGGCGATATACTTTGATGGGATCAGACATCGCAGTTGCATACATTTTTCAATCTGATGTATTATATATATTTACAAAATTTGTATTTTATAATGTAAGAGAAAAAAAAAATAATATTTGAAAATAGTATGAATAAATTTTATGTCATACAGTCTAATACTTACTTCGTAGTTCAACCATTTTTTACCGTAGCATCAGGAACATTTGAAGGTGTCTGTTAGAAGAGGAGTTGTTGATTTATAGCTTCACTAATTTTTTTCAATCGATAGCTTCACTAATTTTTTTTTGGGCAAATTTCGTTTCAATACCCTTCGAAGTTTAAACTTCCTGTTCAGTACCCATCGAATTTTTTTTTCCTGTTCATTACCCATCTGTGAAAAGTTGTGTGTTTAATACCCCAAACAGTGAAAGGACGAAAATAACCTTTCTTCACAACAAAACTGGACATAATGATACAGTTGGTATAATATTCAATTCTGTTGGTACAATATTGACAACAGTTGGTATAATGTCCAGTTTTGTTTGTATAAAATTATAATTGTTGAGGTTTATGCCCTAGATGCCGTACGAGGATTAGATAGTACGAGGGCATTAGTGTAATTTTGATGTGTTTAACATTTGTAATTGAATTATTTGATAATGAAATTATTATTGTTTGTTTATTGTCGATATTAGCATAACAAACAATACAAAGGCAGATTATTATTTCGTCTAAATAAATTAACCTTGCAGTCGGGTAATAAGACGAATTAATAAAACCCAAATATTTACAGTTCAGTTACTGATTCTGTGGGGACAGAGAGGGGGCACCAGTAAGCTGACATACTGTGATATTAAACTAAGTCCACAAGTCTTAGTCTCCAGTAGGGTGACTGGATTGACGAGTACGACTCGTTTGTCGATGAGTCCAAAATGGTTGTGCCAACCATTCACTTGGGAAGTGGAAGCTCGTGACATTGATACAAGACGAATCAGGGGATTGTCTGTATTTGGACACTGACTCGTAATCGAACGATCACACGCTGGTAAAGTCGTTGATCGATCGATTGACTATAGTAGTCTACGTGAACCTTAGACCGAAAGGGTTTAACTCGGGGTTGGTCTTAAGGTCTTGATTTGTCACTAGTTTGCTAGGCCCAAAGCATGAAGCATGGGTGAGCGGCGAAATGCGATCTTGACTTTTCGATGTGATTGCCGGTTATACCGCTGAGCGGAATTTACGGCCTTGATTAAATTCAGGGTTAACGTCCTATGCAGTTTCGATGTGCGGGAATTTACCTAAGCCTCTGGCCAGAGCATATAACTGACTCACGAGTGTCGTGGAGGGCAGTTTTGGTAAATGTCTCCGACACGAACATCATAGAGTCGAGTCCTGTAAGTTCGACTACGCATGACTTTCACTCGACCGGGACAAACGTAAAGGGTTTATACGTAGTACGATAATCTATAGTCGGTTCGTGAATAATACCTATTCGTACTCAACTGGGGATCGGTTCGGTACCACGGGGCTGGCTAGGTGAATACCGAACTCTTGGATTCCTCCCAGAGCCGGTTGAGACGAACCAAGAGGGTCGGGCTTAAAAAGGGCAACCGACACAACGTCAATATGAGAATAGAGCAGGCTGGGGCCTGGATTGAGAGATCAGGGTTTGGGGCTTGGCCGAAACCGTGAACGGCTAAAAACTTGGTAAAATCGCGTGAGGGGCAAAATGTTCTTTTCACCTCACGAAATATTTTGGAAATATTATATTGGATATTAAATATTTAGTATATGATTTAAATGTGATTTAAATCTTTATTATTGTTTTAGAAAAATAATAATATTTAATTTAGAATTAAATAAAATATATATATTAGATATATATAATAATCGATTTTTTATTTGATAAAAATTTCGAAAATTAATTAAATATATATATTGGATATTATATTTAAATATACTAAATATAGAATTAAATATTAATTTATTTTAATATTAATTTGAATTTGAATTTTGAATTTAAATTCAAAAGAGAAAGACCAAGTCAACAAGTGACTTGGTATGAATAAGTAGGTGAGATTTTTTCTCCACCCAACTTACTATTTTCGGCCAAACACCCTAGGGTATCTATAGGGTTTTTCATTTTGAAAAACCCTAAGTCATCATTGTGAAAAAGAAAAAATACGGCTAGGGTTTCGTATCTCATTCTCTCTCTCGTCTCTCTCACTCTCTTCCTCGGTGGCCGTGCGGTGCGCGCGTGAAGAGAAGGCAGCCAGCGTGTTCTTGGCCTAGCCGTCCAAAGTAAGGACTCGCTGCAACGTTTGTAAAGGTGCCGGCGTGATGCTCTTGCCCCGTTCGTGCGCGTAAAGGTGCTAGGAGAGGGATACAACATCCCGGGGATTAGAAGGGTTCGTAGCTCGCCATCGTCCTGTGATCGTCACGGTATAATGGCTGTAAAACCCTTTTCTATTCGTGTTTACGTTCTCGTGTTATTACCGAGCGGTCCAAGGGAAGGCGGGAATCCCAAAAGTTTTAAAATTCCGCCGTTCAAGGAACGAGGGCCTCGGGCCCCTTCGGGGATTTCCAACAGTGGTATCAGAGCCTTAGGCTCGGTTAAGTCACGGGACTATGACTACGAAGCCCGAGCCTTGGCCGCGCGCGGGGCGCGGGCCACGGGCACAGCCGCGCGCGGCGCACAGGGCAGGCCGCGCACAGCGTGCGGGCCTGGCCTGGCCGCGCGGACGGGCGCGCGCGGCATCACGGGCACTTATGGCTGGCCGCGCGCGCGGCGCTTATGCGGGCCGCGTAGGCGGTGCCGGCTCGGTCGCGATTGGGTTCGCGCGGTTAAGCCTCGAAGCCCAATGGGCCTGGCCCAAATCTGATAAAAGCCCAAATGTGGATTTAGGCTCGAATCTGTGTAAAATTGTCGTGATGCATGTAATATTTGAATTACGTGGTGATTGATTGGCGATTAGGTTCTGTTTTTTGCCGGGTGATATGTTAAGGGTGACAAGGTCCCCCCCGGGTTGTACTTTACAGTTTTTCTAGAAAGACGGGCTTTGTTGTTTTATGGAAAGTTCCCCCCGTCATAGGCTATAGTAGTACACGAATGACGGCCGAACGAGAGACGATCGAGAAGAGACGAACGAACAAGACGGTGGCCGAGGTGTCCGTTCGAGACGAGCCCGAAGACTTGGAGTTTTACTTATTGTACAAATAGGATAGAACTAGAAATATCCCCGATCTTTCACATTTACTTTAATAGGTTGAAACTAGGTTTACTATTAAAGTCTATTATGTGCGTGTTGGTTTCGAACGTGATATCGTGCATAATGTGCTCGTTCTTATCTGTGAGGATTCTCCCGAAGTTAGACTTTAAAATATCAAGTGAGTAAAGGGCGGGGCTCCTGTCTTATATCAAGTCCAAAAACGTTACGACTTAGGGGTACGGTTTTGGTTGACTGAGTTACGGCGCTAAAACCCTCGCGTTTGACGTGAACGTATTTGGATGCCTCCTTTTTATGGCCTTATTTTTCTTTTTTTTAATGGCCTTATCTTTATTTTTCTCCCCTTTTTTTTTATGGCCTCCTTTTTTTTTTTTTATTGCCTCTTCTCTCTTTTTTTTTATGGCCCTTTTTTTTTATGAACAGAAAAATAGAAAGAAAAGCAATGTCAAATCAAGAACTTTGGAATAGTCTTGATTTGGTTTGTTTGCTCACGTCACATACCGATCACGTGTGTGGAGCAACCAGAATACCACACGTGTCGGGGTCTTGTGCGACTGCTCATCATCGCATACCGACCATACATGTGGAGCAATCGTCGTCTATTTACCATGTATGATCGGGATCCTGCAAAACAAATTATTGAGACTTTGGTACCCACTTTTTAACGGGTTGTAAGGCCTAGAATATCCAACTAAACAAAGATTAAAAGGAGTTTACCACGATTAGATGGGAAGAATCGAAGCTCGTGGGGTGTTGTGTGTTCTTAAGGGGCTTGGGTGGCTCCTTCTCTCTAGAAGCTTATCTCTCTAAATAGTTTTCACACAATACACACTTTATTATGTGTTAGGGTTTTGGTATTTATACTACAAGTTGGTATATAATACTTGGGCCCCTAACAGAGCCCAATTACACTAAGCCTATTAAAAAGAAAATCTTTATAAATAAACTACAAAGATAATTCTAATTACTTGAACACAATAAAATATTCCTAACAATCTCCCCCTTTGTGTTCAATCTTCAATTTGGCATGTATTATCTTTGTGGGGCTTAGTGTGTTTGCCTGAGTCCTACAGGAATTTCCTCTTTGTCTTGTCTTTTGACCTCTTCTTTTGGAGATCTTCAAGCTCACCGTGTCTTGATCTTCTCTTCTCGGCACTGGATCTTCCTTAATCTTCTTTTGAAGCTCGACTCGTAAATGCCGGAAGGTGTTAGAAGTTGCTTGCCGGATTTCTTCTTTTTATGTCTGATCTCTCCTTTCGATAGTGACACAACTCCCCCTACTTTTCGTCAACCTTGTTGGGATTGGGAAGTTCTCTTTGAAGTTTGGAGAGACATACACGAGGCGGCAAATTCGGAGTTTGAAGGTCGGCGGTGTTTGCTTGATTTGACGACGCTTGTTGATTTCAGTGTTTCTGATCTATCTTGCACTTTCGTCGTGGTATTGCTACCATTTTGCTTTAGTACTACTCCCCCTCATGAAGATCGAGTTGGGGAGATCGCCATGCGATGGGTCAAAATGAGGCATCATCTTTGGCAAGAAGATCACGTCGTCGGGACAAGAGGATGGCATTGGTAGGCACAGTAGAAGCTCAGGTTTGTTCATAACCCGACGGAGCCACAAAGGCAATCCGTCGTATAAGAAATCGGGGTCACGAAAACTTCCCGTTAACATCTTGAGTCCTAACACTCTCCCCCTACAAGGGCTATCTCCTCTTCTTGCGGAGGCTTTGAACGCTCTTCGGTTAGAAATCTCTTGACCTGACGCTATATTCTGTAGACCAGATGTAGATAGTGATCCACGCCTTGATATTCGACTTTGATGATGTCGCGGATCTTGGACTTTGTTCGCATCTTGTCCTGGTCTTTCTCCTTAGTTTTAAGCCGTTAAGTCTCTTTTAATCTTCTTCTTCTCGGCGCCGGATTCGTCTTCTTCGAAGGAAGTTGTCTGGTTCGGCCTCGAGGAAGCTTGTCTGGTTCCGGAAGAAGATACACGTGGGGTGTTGTAAAATGTGCCAAGGCTCTTTTGGAAATACATTCGTCAGATTGAGTGTAGGGGAGCCCGGCTTCAGAATGGTAAGCTCGGCGGAAATTGGTGGGTGGTCCGACCTGTTTGTTTATGCGTGTCCTCTTCTCCCCCTCATGGCGATCCGAGTTAACGAGATCGACATGCTTGTATAGGAAGATTAGAAGGATACAAACGACAGGTCGGTGATGGTAATAACCAGACGGAGCCACTAAGGCAATCCGTCGACACGACTTCAGAGACAAACTCCGAGACGTGGCCTGTGAGGACAGGGCTTAAAGAACCGGGGCCACATAGGCATCCCGTTTACATCGTTCTAGAGACTAGCTCGAGACGATGGCCTGATTCCGTTGTTGTATTGATGTTGCAACGGCAGGACTTCCTTCCAATCATGGAATCACATCTACAGAAGATGTGTCTATGGAAATTCTAGCTTGATCACAAAGATCAGGTGTTAGAAAAGTGTATGTGTCCTAGAAAATATAAAAATATTTGGGAAGTGAAGACACACTAGACTCGAGTGCTCAAGGAAGTGTGGTGGTGGGGTTGAGTACCACATAATTCAATATCTCCCACTTCCGAATGAAGCGGTGATAGTAGACGTGGTTCCCCGTGATTTCTGAAACACCTGTCTTTTGTGAGACAGACGAGTGGGTAAGGCTCGGTTGTGCACGCGCCGTTGGACCTATTGCGGCGACTTCTACCCGGGAGCTAATAAAATTAGCACCTGTACCTATGGGGGTTGGTTCGAATAATTTGTGAGGTGAAGAAATCATGTAGTGTCGGTCTTTTCAAAAAGTTTTAGTAGACGGTGCAGTTTCTTCGTGATTCGATTGATTCTCGGTGATGTTCCGGGGTTAGATTCAGTTGGGTTTGACTGAATCGTAGGAACGAAGTATCCATGCATCCGGTAGGAAGTAGTGAGTGTTGCCTTGTTTGTCAGCAAGCCGGAGCAGGTCGGTTGAAGCAAGCACCGAGATTTGCAGTTGTAGCCACCATCGCCTTTAGAAAAGAGTTGATCGTTGTAGGCACGAGATTCTTCTTTTGAAGTCCATCTTCGGAGGTCGGAGTAATATCCATGAAGTTTGATGATGAGGAGAAAAGATTTTTTTTTTTTTTTGGCCCTTTTTTTTTTAAATTTTGATGGCCCTTTTTTTCTTAAATATAATATTAATCGTTATTAGTAATATGTATGTTAGTATATTATATATTACCTGGATATAATATATATATTAATCGTTATTAGTAATATATATATTAGTATATTTATATTATATATATAGATATATTTTATTTCTCCCACTCAAAACGTGCTTCCTAAAAGGAACTTGCTCCCCCTCAAAAGATGCGTGGTAAGTTTGAAAAATCTGTAAATCTCTTTCCCTAATTCACGTATTTGAAGTTCGCTCCCCCTAAAAAATGTAATTATTGCTCCCTTCTAAAGAAATAAGGGTCACTTCTCTTTTTAAAAATAAAAGAGTAGCTCCCCCTCAAATTAAGCTCATTTTACAAAAATGGTATTTTTCATTTCCGTGCGTAATATGCATTTAGAATTTTAAAGTTTTAAAAAATGCATATTTAAAATGTACCATTTTGAATAATAGGTAATTTTTGCGATTCAGCTTATATGCATGCTTGAAAGTTTAAGCTCGAAAATCTTAAAATTGTACGCATAATGAAAATGTACCTATAAAATATAGTATTTCGCATTTCAGCTCATATATGCATGCATGCAAGAATTTGAACGTAAAAGTCCTTTTGAAGCATGCCTAGCTATATTGTACCCTATTAGTTTCAGAGTAGGTATATCTTTTCTGCTCGACATGCATGCCAAAATTTACTATGGAATGCATATATAGAATTTACCTATCTTAAAAATATGTATGAATGTGGTATTATGCAATTCAGTTCAAACGATAGAATGTACCACATATAGTCGTAGTTGCTCACGTCGTTTCCATTTATCATGTATGTGGAGCCACTACGTCAAATTGCCATACATGAGGGATGCGGTTGCTCGCGTCTCTTAACAGTCATGCATGTGGAGCAATCCGAGTACCGTGCATGCTGGAATTTTGTGGTTGCCCTCGTCTCGTACCGATCATGAGTATGGAGCAACCATCTTCTAATTACTCCTCATGATCGGGGTTTTGTGGTTGCTCTCATCTCATACCAATCACGCGTGTGGAGCAACCATCGTCGAATTACCACACGTGATTGGGTTCCTGCAAAACTTTATCGGGACTTTGGTACCCATTTTTGGATGGGTCCTCCCTTATTAGCAGAAAACAAGTTAAGCACATAAGGTGTCAAACTAAATTTTAGTCCTAAATTATTCATTAACGTACTTTTGAGTACTCGACTATATTTTGGATTACCTAACTTAATCATTGACTTAGGAACCCATTTAGGAGCAATTTGACACGGAAAGGACGTTTCAGCGCAGGTGAATGTGTGTCTCGGAGAAGATTTAAATTTTTTTTCCGAAGCCAGTCGCATGAGATGATTCTCAGACTTAACATCGACTGGATATTTTAGGTAGGGATAAGAACATAAATAATTATAAGCATCGTTATTACATGAGATGTTCTTTCTACTTGGAGAATACACACGATTCACATCATAATGATGGATTTTGATGGAATTTAGCTTACTAGAATAATAAGTATTTTTGTGCGAGTAAGCAATTCCATCTCTATCATTCTTTAAAGAATGAGAGAGTTTGGAAGTTTGAGAAGTTCGCCTGCTTGAGCTTGAGACTTCTTCTTTAGGAACTTCCTTTTTGATAGGAGCGGGAGAAGGAGAATCTTTAACAATGTCGTCCTTGATTTTGGGAAATAATGTCGATTTTCCTTTCTCCTTCCTAATATTCTTTTGTTCCTTAGCAGTTTTACGCGTATTGCTTTTACTTTTCATTTCTGCGCCAGCCACAGGTGATTTAGAATGCGTATTTGCTTTCGTCACCATTGACTTAGAATTATTAGCAAAAGTCTTTTCAGTTTTAGGAACAAAGGCGTCAGTTTGTGTTGCCTTATCCTGCTTAATGGAAGATATTTCTTTATAAGGATAATTTAAGACAGGTAGGGACGGGAAATTTTTGAGATTTGAGATCTCCTCTAGAAGTTTTTGCTTTTCTGCTCCGAAACCTACTCTTTCCGATTCCAGAGTTGCGTTCAATTCTGCAATTTTACTAGCAACATCTGGAATTTCCCAACAAGAGATAGGTTTATTAGAATGTAAACTATTTTCCCCGTTGGACGCTAAGTCTTTAGAGGAACTTTGGTCTGTTTGACCCTTTTTCGCAAGGATGCCCTCTAAGTGATGAACTTTAGAGTGCAATTTACTGCGTTCCTCAAATAAAAGTTTAAAACTACTCCGCGAATTGCTCAAATCAGACAGATAATTATTGCGTTCGAGTTCGCAATTGTTTAATTTATTTGTTAGTTCACTAATTTGAGCTTTTAATTTTACTTCTTGAGATTCAAGATTAGTGATTTTCTCACGCGCGTTTTCTAAATGGCAAGTAAGACTACCTCTTTCTTCTAAACTCTTGACTAAGCATTTGTAATTATTATCTAGTCTACTCTCTAACTCACTTATAGTCTTTTCGTGACTTATAAGTTGAGTTTGGCCTAGCTTAGAGGAATTTAGGTTCTTGGTTAGCTCACAAACGTTAGTTTCTGAGCTAGCTAATTTTGATTCAAGACTAGAAATAGTTTCTAGTGCACTAGCTAACTTAGTTTCTAACGCTTGGGTAGTCCTACGTTCGTGTTTATGTTCACGACGCATGGTTTTATAATCTTCCTTCAAAGAAAGAAAAGCTTTATATAAATCACTCTCGTCAAAGCTCATCTCAGAAGTTGCGGAAGTAGAATCCATAATTTTTAAAATTTTAAAATATTACCAATTTTTTTTAATTTAGTTGGATACGCGATCGTTAACGCGTTGTGTAGATTTGATAATTTTTGGCTTTTGAAAAATTCAGTTCCGAAAAGTTTTGGTGTGTCGATAAAAGTCGTGAAGTTTCGAAAATTTTAAGTGTCGAAAACTTTTTGGGGTGTACCGAAAAGTTTTGAAGAAATGTCGAAGAACTTCAAAATGTTACCAAGAACTTTTTCTACAATATGCCAAAAAGTTTTTGAAATAAATATAAAGATTGGCTTTTAAAAGTTTAGTGCCGAAAAGTTTGATTTATCGAGAAATTATTGTGAAGTTCTGAAAGATTTTAGGTGTCGAAAACTTTTTGGTGCGTACCGAAAAGTTTTGAAGTGAGGTCGAAAACTTCGAAAATTTATCAAACTTTTCTAGAATGTGCCACAGATGTTTTGGAGAAAAAATGGCTTTTTTTTTTTTTTTTTTTAAAAATTTTGTGCCGAAGAGTTAGGTTTTTCGATAAATAATGTGAAGTTTCGAAAAATTTTAGGTGCCGAACACTTTTTGGTGTATACGGAAAAAAAATTTCGATGTGATTTCTAAAGAATAGTAATTTTCGAGCTTTTATTAATATTTTAATTTATTTATTTATTAATAATTAATTTTTTTATTATTATTATTATTTTTATTTTTTTTGCGTAAACTTTCCACAGTACCTACCGAAAACTTTTACCTTTTTTTTTTTTTTTTTTTTTTTTTTTTTTTTTACGAAAACTTTAGTACCGAAAAGTTTGAATTTTTTTTTTTTTTGCGAAAACTTTCTACAGTACCTATCGAAAACTTTGAATATTTTTTTTTTTTTTTTTTTTTACTGTAGCTGCGAAAACTAAGTAGCACCGAAAACTTTCTGCAGCACTGTAGCACCGAAAACTTTCCTGTAGCACTGTAGTACCGAAAACTTTCCTGTAGCACCGAAAAGTTACTGTAGCACCGAAAACTTTACTACAATACCGAAAACACTGTAGCGACACTGTAGCAGCGAGAAAAAGAGCTATTTTTCGATCCCGAACACTAAATTTAATCAAATTAGCCCCGGGTAAAGATCAAAATATGTATATCCTAACTCCTAAACACTCAATCAAGCACAAAAACACCAAAACATGTCAAATTTTTCGAAAATTTTCGAAGAACATGCGATGAACACCGAAAAATAAAACGAAAAATTTGACTCAAATCTTAACGCGCGTGGCTCTGATACCACTTGTAAGGCCTAGAATATCCAACTAAACAAAGATTAAAACGAGTTTACCACGATTAGATGGGAAGAATCGAAGCTCGTGGGGTGTTGTGTGTTCTTGAGGGGCTTGGGTGGCTCCTTCTCTCTAGAAGCTTATCTCTCTAAATAGTTTTCACACAATACACACTTTATTATGTGTTAGGGTTTTGGTATTTATACCACAAGTTGGTATATAATACTTGCGCCCCTAACAAAGCCCAATTACACTAAGCCTCTTATAAAGAAAATCTTTATAAATAAACTACAAAGATAATTCTAATTAATTGAACACAATAAAATATTCCTAACACGGGTCCTCCCTTATTAGCAGATAAACATTTAGGCATAATAGAATCAAGTATGAAATCAGCATGTAAAGTAGTCTTTAACTTAGGAACCCAAATCCGTTTTGGACTACTTATTGTCATTTGCAATTTTGGAGTCCATACTTGATTATCCCTATATGGTTGAGACAAAGTTGATTCGGTGAATGCGTGCCTATTTGAGAATATTTTCTCTTGCGCCAATCTTAAAAGATATTTTTCCGATTTGACTTTGATGGGGTACTTGAAGTAGAAATACGTGCTAATAGAGTTAATAGCTTTATTTATTACAGAATTGTATTTCCTACTCGGAAGACTCACGACATTCACATTAGAATGTGTATTAGATGAGGTACCTTTGTTCTTCAGACAATAGTTATTTTTAGATATTTCAGCTTGATTAGAGAATGTATACTTATTGTCTGTTTTAGCTTTAGTAGCTTCTTGCTTTAACTTTGGAATGACTTTAGGAATTTTTGGAGGAAGAATAGAGTTAGGAACAATTTTGTTTATTGTAATAGAAAATGAATTGTCTTGCTCTATTCTTTACTGCTTTATAGGTTTAGTCATTTGAGTTTTCTGATCCTATTTAGAAGATATATCGTTTAAAGGTTCAGGTTTTACAGGATGAATGGTTGTAGTTGTGCCCTTTTCTAAGGAATATTTGAGAAATGAATTCTCCTTTAAAAGCTTATCCATTTTTGCTCGAAATTCTTTACGTTCTGATTCCAGAAGAGAATATAATTCAGCAATTTTGCATTCATTTTCTAGAATATCTCAATCTTTAGAGTTTGGTTTTGTTGATTGTATAGAATGTTCCTTGTGTGGCACGGACTCAATTATTTGAGTTGATTTATTTAGCAATATAGTTTCTTTTATTTGGCGTTGCTCAGTTTGTCCTCGTTTAGCTAGAACATCTTCTAATTTTTGAATTTTTGAATATAATTGATTTCTTTGTTCCATGAGACTTTTGTTTTGGGCTGCACTATTTATTTTTTCGTCTTTACATGTAGATAATTCTTTTGTAAGTTCGTTTATAGTTGATTCTTGTTGTGCGACCCTTGTCTTTAAGCTAGTCAACATTTCTTGTTCTATTGTTAGTCTATTTTTAAGAGTAGCTTTTTCTTCTAAACTCTTAACTAAGCAGTTGTAATTATTTTCTAGCCTAGCTTCTAATTCTTTGATTTTTATCAAGTAGTTGGCTTCCATATTTACTTTCTGGGTTGGATGTTTTTTATCGTTATCGTGTTTTTGAATTGATATTAAATTTTGATTAAAACTTTTCGAATAGATTTTTGAATGATTAAGTTTTCAGAAGTTTAGGTATCAAAAAGATTTTGAAATGATTTAGAAAAGAAAAAAAACTTATACCGAGAATAATTTTTGTACCGAAAAATTTTACCAGTCCAAAAAAATTTTGTTACCCAAAACTTTTTCGTATGAACCAGGAATCTTTTTAAAGCAGGTACGCAAAAGATCTTTTTTTTTTTTTTTTTTTTTGCTACCTAAAACTCTCGAAAGCTTTGAGGTATTGAAAATCTTTTTCCCATCATAAGTTTTCGCAAGTGTAGAATAGTTTGTTGTATGAGAAACGTTTTTCGGGCCTCTTTACCATTCTGTATAAATGTACTATTCTATTTGTACAGCTCCTCGCGTAGGATACGGAATCCTTAAAGAAATAATAGAATATTCAAAAGTTTTCGTATGGAATAGTGTGTTAGAATATGTATTTGTGTTCACTTTGAACTTTGTCCTTTGAGTTTGAAATTCCATTAGTTTAGGGACTTAATTGTAAATATACCCAAACTTGTAAGGGTATATATAGAAGTCCCACTTACAATTTACGAGAAGTATTCATTCATTCAATTTAATAGAGTGTGAATAAAAAAATATACCCAAAACTCTCTTCACACTCACTTCACTCACGCACTTCACGACGAGCACACAATCAAGCATTAATCTCAGTCCAGTCGTTCCAATCAAAGAAGATAAGGAAGGATTTGCGATAAAGCTTGAAGAATTCGCTGATCGATCGCCTCCAAACAATCCACTGCTGCTTCCGCACGCAATCTACGGTTGAGGTATGTCAAACCTAATTGTGTGTTAACTATATTTGAGTGAATCTGAGACCTACAATTGGTATCAGAGCAGGCTTGTTAGTTGATTAGGTGTTGAATTTACATCGATTGTTTTAAATTGAGCTTAATTGCTGATTTTCGATTGATCGTTGGTTTGTCACTGTTGCATCCTAATTTGCCTGATTTCTGTGTTAATCCTGTGTTAATTCTGTTAATCGAGTGATAGGTAAGCTAAGTCGATACCTATTAGTCGATAATTGTGTACCGATTAAGCTGAAATTAGGATCTGAGAAATATCAGAACAGTTTGGTGGTTTTCGCTACATGAACAGCTGTTTTCGCCACATGAACAGCTGTTTTCGCTATTAGAACAGCGGTTTTCGCTACTTGATCTAGTATTTGGTGTTAAATCAGTGTTTACCTCTGTTATTATTTGATTAATCTGATTTTACTTAACGGCGAAAACTTTAAAGTTCTCGCTGATAAGAATCACTTAGCGAAAACCTAAGCTTTTCGCCAGAATTAATAGCGAAAACCTAAAGCTTCTCGCTAATACTGTTCACGCGAGAAGTTTAACTTTTCATCACTTAGCAAAAATCTAAGCTTTTCGCCAGAATTAATAGCGAAAACCTAAAGCTTCTCGCTAATACTGTTCACACGAGAAGTTTAACAGGTCATTTCTTAGCGAAAACCAGAGCTTTTCGCCAGCTACTGACATAGCGAAAACCAGAGCTTTTCGCTAGTTACTGTTTGATAGAAGACCTGAAGCTTTTCGCCACTTATATTTAGAGCGAAAAACTAGAACCAATCATAGTTGACTAAAAGTCAAAATTCGTTGAAAATCTGAGAAAATCAGTCATTTTTAAAACTCAATCCAATTTTTTTTTCAGACCAATCAATCCTAACAAGACGATCGTAGAATGGATACTTATTCCTTAGGAAACGATGTTAGACCTCCTATTCTTAGAAGGGGAGAATACAATGTATGGAAGAAAAGATTCCTCAATTTTCTAGAAAGTAAAGATCAATCAAGTGGAATGATCTCTTCTTTGCAAGAAGGCCCAGCCCTGTTCTGGAAATTTATAGCAGGAGATCCCACTCATGATCCACCAATTCTTCCAACCAAGGTCTTAAAAACATCTGATGAATACTCTGAGATTGAGAAAATTAGAGCTAGAACTGATTATCAAGCCAAAAACTGTCTCTTGCAAGCCATCCCAAACGACATCTACATGCAAATTGATAGCATGACAACTGCAAAAGAAATGTGGGATGAAATAGCAAAGATGATGCATGGGACAGAAATAGGAGTCAAGGCAAAGAAAGCTAGTACTTTAACTGCGTATGACTCTTTTAAAGCCAAGATTGGAGAAGATCTTCATGACACTTATCAAAGATTCCTCACCCTTATCAATGAAATGAGGAAAATTAATGTTCATAAGACCAACATGGAGATCAACATTCGATTTCTGTCCTCTCTTCTACCAGAATGGAAGAAGCTAGCCACGCACATTAGACAAAATAAAGACCTTGATGACATGAACATTCATGCAATTTTCGATAATCTCTCTCAACACATTGAAGATGTGAATGAACTTAAAAAGGAAGCAAGAGAGAAAGAAGAAGCAACCGAATCTGTTGCCCTCTTTTTAGAGAAACAAAAGAAAACATCTAAAGTCTCCAAAAAGGTGGTCATATCTTCCTCTTCAGAAGAAGAAAACCAAGACTCAGATTCGGACCCAGAAATCAAGGATCTACAAAAACAGCTAGCTCTTCTCACCAAAATGGTCAATAAGAAATTCTATAAGAAGAAATTTCCTTCTTCATCAAACGGCCAACGAACCTCTACTTCCAAATTCAAAGGAAACAAAGGAGAATCTTCCGAAGCAAGAACAACTTCTGAAATTCAAAAATGCTTCAACTGCGGTAAGGCAGGCCACTTTGCTAATGAGTGTCGTGCACCAAAAAGGAAGAATACTCAATACTACACCAAAAAACTTCAACTATCGAAACAAAAAGAAGCCGGTGTAGCACTTATGGCCGAACAAGATCATTGGCTAGAAGACACTACTGAGAGCGACGATGAAAATTTAGCTCTCATGGCAAAAATTGAAGAAAGCGATGACAACAATGAAGAGCACAACGAACCTGACTCCTCCTCATCTGCGGACGAAAATGAAGTAAGTAACTCTAACTCTAAGCTTACTCATCATATTTTAGCTTTACAAGAAAAATTAAAATCAATACAAAAGGAAAGAAAAACAACTAAAGAACTAGAAAATAAACTAGTTAATAACGAAAAGGTACTAAAGAAACATCTTCTAATGGAATCAAAATTAGAAATTAAAAATCAATTGTTAGAAGAAAAACATCAAAAGTTGATACTTGAATTAGAAGATCATATATCCAAAAATAATGAACAAAACAACATAATAATATCCTTAAAAGAAGAAAATCTAGAACTAAAGGGCAATTATGAAGTTCTAACAAAAGAACGAAAACAATTATATTCAAAAATCAAAAGCCTTGAAGACATAATAACAAAACGAGGGCATACAGATAGAACTATATTTCTAAGTCAACCACAAGATGTTAGATTTTATGATCCTCGAAAAGGCCTAGGATTTATACCTAGAAAGGAAAAATACTTAGGTTTAGGCTATGAATATAAAAATGAAAATCCTCTCCATAACATTGAACATCTAAATCTCAACGTTAAAGAACTAGTAACATTTGTAAACAACAACGAAATTCTTGACCTCGAAGATGTTAAACGAAAAACCAAAATTAATGACCATGGTCAAACTCAACTTGATTATGATGCATTAAATAAAAGCTACAAAACAAGAAAAATTCCTTTGTCAGATAAAGATGATTCAATTTTTACTAATCAATTTTTATTACAAGAGAATGCTCAAAATAATACTGAAAATAATAATAATTCTTCAATATATATGCCACCTATGATCCAAAAACTTGACGAATTAAACTCAAAATTAGAACTTGAACGTCAAAAGTTTAAAGAGGAAAAAGCAAGTCTATTAAAAGAAATTTCCACATTAAAAGAAACATCTATAGCTCCTAAGCTAGAAATTTCCACTAACTCCTCCTAATTTATTTCGACAGGACAAAAACTAAACGCAACAAATGACTCACCAAGCGCACAAATACAGACAAAAAGAAATATTAAATTTCCAGTTTTACATTCAAATATCTCTGTCACAACAATGTCCAAAGATTTGTTACGTATGAGTACTGTTGCTAATAAAGGTCGTGTCAAAGCCTATGTAAAGCCTAGAATATCCAACTAAACAAATATTTAATGAGTTTACCACGATTTGGATGGGAAGAATCGAAGCTCGTGGGGTGATTGTGTGCGTGTTCTTGAGCTCGGTTGGGAGGCGGCTCTCTCTCACTCTCTTTAGAGAATTTTCACACAATACACTATATTATGTGTTAGGGTTTCGGTATTTATACCACAAGTTGGTATATAATACTTGGGCCCCTAACAAAGCCCAATTACACTAAGCCTCTTATAAAGAGAATCTTTATAAATACACAACAAAGATAATTATAATTAATTGAACACAATAAAATAATCCTAACAATCTCCCCCTTTGTGTTCAATCGTCAATTCGGCATGGATTATCTTTGTGGGGCTTAGTGCATTTGCCTGAGTCCTAAAGGAATTTCCTCCTTGTCTTGTCTTTTGACCTCTTCTTTTTGGAGATCTTCAAGCTCACCGTGTCTTGATCTTCGCTTCTCGGCACCGCGTCTTCTTAATCTTCTTTGTAAGCTCGACTCGTAAATGCCGGAAGGGATTTGAAGTCGCTTGCCGGATTTCTTCTTTTTGTGTTCGATCTCTCCTTTCGATAATAGCGCAACTCCCCCTACTTTTGGTCAACCTTATGTTGGGATTGGGAAGTTCTCTTTGAAATTTTGAGAGACGCACACGAGGCAGCAACTTCGATCTTTGTAGTCCATGGTGTTCGCTTGATTATTTGACGACGCTTGAGGATTTAGCGTTTCTGATCTATCTTGCACTTTCATCGTGGTGTTGCTCCCATTTTGCTTTAGTACTACTCCCCCTCATGAAGATCGAGTTGGGGAGATCGCCATGCGATGGGTCAAAATGAGGCATTATCTTTGGCAAGAAGATCACGTCGTCGGGACATGAGGATGGCGTTGGTAGGAACTCAGGTTAGGTAATAACCTGACGTAGCCACTAAGGCAGTCGTCAAGTCTTCTCCAATCTTCTTCTTCTCGGCGCCGGATTCGTCTTCTTCGAAGGAAGTTCTCTGGTTCGGCCTCGAGGAAGCTTGTCTGGCTCCGGAAGAAGGTACGCGTGGGGTGTTAGGCTCCTTTGGAATGTTCCATTCAGGTGCAGGGGAGCCCGACTTCAGAGTGGTGAGCGCGGCGGAGATTGGTGGGTGGTCCGACCTGTTTGTTTATGCGTGTCCCCTTCTCCCCCTCATGGCGATTCGTGTTAACGAGATCAGCATGCTTGTGTAGGAAGATTAGGAGGACACAAACGACAGGTCGGTGATGGTAATAACCAGACGGAGCCACAAAGGCAATCCATCGTGTAAGAACCGGGGTCACGAAGATTTCCCGTTAACATCGATCTAGGAGCTATGCTCGTAGACGATGGCCTGAAACCATTGTTGCTTTGATGTTGCAACGGCAGGACTTCCTTCCGATCCTCGAATCATGTTGAAGCAAGACATGTCTACGGAAGTTCTAACTTGATCACAAAGATTAGGTGTTTAAAAGTGTATGTGTCCTAGAAAATATAAAAATATATGGAGTGAGGACACACTAGACTCAAGTGCGCAAGGAAGTGTGGTGGTGGGGCTGAGTACCACATAATTCAATATCTCCCACTTCCGAGTGAAGCGGTGATAGTAGACGTGGTTCCCCGTGATTTCTGAAACACCTGTCTTTTGTGAGACAGACGAGTGGGTAAGGCTCGGTTGTGCACGCGCCGTTGGACCTATTGCGGCGACTTCTACCCGGGAGCTAATAAAATTAGCACCTGTACCTATGGGGATTGATCCGAATAATTTGTGAGGAGAGGGAATCATGTAGCGTCGGTCTTTTCAAAAGGTTTTAGTAGACGTGACTGTTTCTTCGTGATTCGACTGAATCTCGGTGATGTTCCGGGGTTAGATTCAGTTGGGTTTGACTGAATCGTAGGAACGATGTATCCATGCATCCGGTAGGAAGTGGTGAGTGCTGCTTTATTTGTCAGCAAGCCAGAGCATGTCGGTTGAAGCGAGCACCGAGATTTGCATTTTTAACCACCGTCGCCTTTTGAAAAGAGTTGACCGTTGTAGGCTCGAGATTCTTCTTTTGAGGTTCATCTTCGGAGGTCGGAGGTAATCTCCATGAAGCTTGATGAAGAGGAGAGAACATTCTTCTTTTTTTTTATTATGGCCTTTTTTTTTTTTTTAAATATTGATGGCCCTTTTTTTTTTGTATATATATATATATTAATCGTTATTAGTAAAATATATTTTTATACTATATATTATATGGATATAATATATATATTAATCGTTATTTGTAAAATATATTTTTATACTATATATTATATTGATATAATATATATTGTATTAGTAATATATATTAGTATATATATAATATAGTATATGCATATTATATATATTATTCCTCCCCCTCAAAACATGCTTCCAAAAATAAAATTGCTCCACCTCAAAAGATGCGTGGAAAGTTCGATGTGAATCTCTTTCCCTAAATTCACATATTTGAAGTTTGCTCCCCCTCAAAAATATAATTATAGCTCCCTTCTAAAGATTAAGGGTTACTTCTCTTTTAAAAATAAAATAGTAGCTCCCCCTCAAATTAAGCTCATTTTATAGAAAAAATGGTATCTATCATTTCCGTGCGTAATATGCATTTTAAATTTGAAAGTTTTGAAAATGCATATTTAAAATGTACCATTTTGAAAAATAGGTATTTTTGCGATTCAGCTTATATGCATACTTGAAAATTTAAGCTCGAAAATCTTAAAATTGTATGCATAATGAAAATGTACCTTTAAAATAGGGTATTTCACATTTCGGCTCAGGTATGCATGCATGCAAGAATTTGAAAGTAAAAGTCCTTTTGAAGCATGCATAGCTATAATGTACCCTATAGTTTTCAAAGTAGGTATATTGTCTTTTCAGCTCGATATGCATGCCAAAATTTACTATGAAATGCATATATAGAATTTACCTATCTTAAAAGTATGTATGAATGTGGTATTATGCAATTCAGTTCAAAAGATAGAATGTACCACATATAGTCGTAGTTGCTCACGTCGTTTCCCTTTATCATGTATGTGGAGCCACTACGTCAAATTGCCATACATGAGGGATGCGGTTGCTCGCGTCTCTTACCAGTCATGCATGTGGAGCAACCCGAGTACCGTGCAAGCTGGGAGTTGTGGTTGCCCTCGTCTCGTACCGATCATGAGTATGGAGCAACCATCTTCTAATTACTACTCACGACCGGGGCTTTGTGGTTGCTCTCATCTCATACCAATCACGCGTGTGGAGCAACCATCGTCGAATTACCACACGTGATTGGGCTCATGCAAAACATTATCGGGACTTTGGTACCCATTTTTGGATGGGTCTTCTCATATTAGCATAAAACAATTTATGCACATTTGGTTCAGATATACATCCTAAATCATCCTTTAAAGTTCTATTTAATTTGATTTCTGATTTAGGAATCCAAGTTTGGTGAACCTTAGAGGGAAATGACAATTCAACGCCGGTGAACGTGTGTCTAGGTTTGGTGAATCATCCTTTGGTCTGTTTGACCCTTTTTCGCAAGGATGCCCTCTAAGTGATGAACTTTAGAGTGCAATTTACTGTGTTCCTCAAATAAAAGTTTAAAACTACTCCGCGAATTGCTCAAATCAGACAGATAATTATTGCGTTCGAGTTCGCAATTGTTTAATTTATTTGTTAGTTCACTAATTTGAGCTTTTAATTTTACTTCCTGAGATTCAAGATTAGTGATTTTCTCACGCGCGTTTTCTAAATGGCAAGTAAGACTACCTCTTTCTTCTAAACTCTTGACTAAGCATTTGTAATTATTATCTAGTCTACTCTCTAACTCACTTATAGTCTTTTCGTGACTTATAAGTTGAGTTTGGCCTAGCTTAGAGGAATTTAGGTTCTTGGTTAGCTCACAAACGTTAGTTTCTGAGCTAGCTAATTTTGATTCAAGACTAGAAATAGTTTCTAGTGCACTAGCTAACTTAGTTTCTAACGCTTGGGTAGTCCTACGTTCGTGTTTATGTTCACGACGCATGGTTTTATAATCTTCCTTCAAAGAAAGAAAAGCTTTATATAAATCACTCTCGTCAAAGCTCATCTCAGAAGTTGCGGAAGTAGAATCCATGATTTTTAAAATTTTAAAATATTACTATTTTTTTTTAATTTAGTTGGATACGCGATCGTTAACGCGTTGTGTAGATTTGATAATTTTTGGCTTTTGAAAAATTCAGTTCCGAAAAGTTTTGGTGTGTCGATAAAAGTCGTGAAGTTTCGAAAATTTTAAGTAAGTCTCGAAAACTTTTTGGTGTGTACCGAAAAGTTTTAAAGTGATGTCGAAAAACTTCGAAAATGTTACCAAAAGCTATTTCTATAATGTGCCAAGGATGTTTTGGAATAATAAAAAAAATTGGCTTTTAAAAATTTCTGCACCGAAAGTTTGATTTATCGAAAAATATTGTGAAGTATCGAAAATTTTGGGTACCGAAAAGATTTTTGGTGTATACCGAAAAACTTTTGAGGTGATTTCGAAAACTTCGGAATTTATCAAACTTATCTATAATTTGCCAAAGATGTTTTAGATGTGTTATGATATGCAAAAATTTATTTTCGATAAGGGGTATGTGAAAATTTGATTTTCGGTATGTGTTAGGAAAATCAAGTTTTCGAAGTGATAAGATGGGAAAATAAATTTTCGGAGTGCTTGGGTGCGAAAATTTAAATTTTCGATATGAGTGCGAAAAATATTTTCGAAATATAGTGCGAAAACTTATTTTCGAAGTGTTGTTTCGAAAATCTTAGGTTTTCGAAGTGAGCTGTTGCGAAAATAGATTTCTTGTTAGGAGTGCGAAAATAGATTTTCGAAGTGGGTTCGACAACTTTTGGGTTCGAAAACTGGAAAATTACGAAAATGCCCTCAAAAGTTTTCGCAGTGGAGTTTTCGAAGTGCTCAGTGCGAAAACCTGAACGGTGCGAAAACTCTTTTTTTTTTAATGATGCGAAAACCTGAACAGTGCGAAAAGTTGGATGCGAAAACCTTATTCCGAAAAGTTTTTTTTTTAATTCGGGTGCGAAAGCTGATTCGCAAACTAAAAATTTTTTTTTTTTATTTTACTTGGGTGCGAAAACTGATTCGCAAACCTAAGTTTTTTTATTTTTTTTTACTTTTTTTTTAATTCGCTAACTGGATTCGCAAACCTTTTAATTTTTTTTTTTTTTTTAATTCGCAAACTGGATTCGCAAACTTTAAATTCAATTATTATTTTTTTTTTATTTTTTTTTTATTTTTATTTTATTTTTTTTTATTTTTTTTTTTCTCAGGGTGCGAAAACTTTAATTATATTTTTAATTTAATTAATATTTTTTTTAATTGGATGGGTTTGCGAAGTGTGATAGAGGGAGAGGTTTGCGAAGGGGAGGTTTGCGAAGTGAGAAAAAAAAGGTTTGCGAAGCCAACTTTGCGAAGCAGCTTTTCGCAGTGAAGGTTTGCGAAGTGGGTTTTCTCACACACTTCTCACACACTAAAGGTTTTCTCACTTGTTTTCGCAGTGAGTTTTCGAAGTGGGTTTTCGCAGTGGGTTTTCAGTCTGAAAACTTTTCTGCGAAAATACTCAACTCAATTTTCGATCCCCAAAAACAAAATTAATCAAATTAGCCCTGGGTAAAGATCGAAACACTTATATCCTAACTTCTAAACACTTAATCAAGCATCTAAACACCAAAACATGTCAAAATTTTCGAAAATTCTTTGAAGAACACGAAGAACACCAAAAAAATATTTCGAAGATTTTTACTCAAATCTGAGCGCGTTTGGCTTTGATACCACTTGTAAAGCCTAGAATATCCAACTAAACAAATATTTAATGAGTTTACCACGATTTGGATGGGAAGAATCGAAGCTCGTGGGGTGATTGTGTGCGTGTTCTTGAGCTCGGTTGGGAGGCGGCTCTCTCTCACTCTCTTTAGAGAATTTTCACACAATACACTATATTATGTGTTAGGGTTTTGGTATTTATACCACAAGTTGGTATATAATACTTGGGCCCCTAAAAAAACCCAATTACACTAAGCCTCTTATAAAGAGAATCTTTATAAATACACAACAAAGATAATTATAATTAATTGAACACAATAAAATATTCCTAACAGCCTATTATGAAAAGAAGTGCAGGAATACATCACATGATATACGTTCCTCGATCAAATTAAATAAAATTCCCAATACCCTACTCATATCAAACAAAAATTCTCAGACGGCTCTTAAGATTAAACGTCAAAATACATCCCATAAACTAAACATCCATACTCAAATATGGATTCCAAAGTCAAAACCGTCTAAGAAAACTACTTATAAATGGGTAATAAAAACAAATAAGCCTCCTAAACCTATCATAGAATGGATTCCTAAAAGAAAACATATGCCAAAAACAAAGAAGGAATGGCTACCAAAACCACAAATAGAACACGAATCGTATGATCACAATTTGGAAAACATCGGTAAGATTTCGAAAGGAAATGATCAAATTTCCGAAAATACCGATGATACTTCCGAAATCAGTAAATCAAACAATATTTACTATAATTTTTCTACTGTTCCTATCAATCCCATGTTTCTATGGGATCTATGCTTATCATAGAATCATCATTCGCAGATCCGTCATGTGTGGTATCTTGACTCGGGTTGCTCCACACACATGACCGGAAATAAATCGTTGTTGAGCAACTACACTGAATGCTACGGGGGTAAGGTACGTTTCGGAAACAATAATTACTCCTTTATTTTGGGATACGGAAGCATTATCCACAAAAATCTAACAATAGATGACATATCATACGTTGAAGGAGTATCCTACAACTTGTTTAGCATAGGCCAATTATGCGATAAAGGACTTAAGGTCATATTTAGCACTAACCAATGTAGGATTAACAATTCCCTAGGAGAAACACTACTCCTTGGAACAAGGAAATCAAATCTATACACTTTAGATTTGAAAACAATCAATCCTTCAGCTGAAATTTGCTTGATGACTAATTCATCACTTAATCAAAACCATCTTTGGCATCAAAGACTATCTCATTTAAACTTTCAAGCTATAAACAAGTTACAAAAAGATCAGTTAGCAATAGGTCTACCAAAGATAAAATTTCATAAAGATCACTTATGTCCTGCTTGTGAGATAGGAAAGATGAAAAAGTCATCACACAAAATCAAGCAATTTCCCTCCTCTTCCAAACCACTAGAATTAATTCATATGGATCTCTGCGGACCCATCCGAACTCAAAGTATAAGTGGTAGGAAGTATATTCTTGTCATTGTCGATGATTTTTCACGATATACATGGGTCAGATTTCTTCGTACAAAAGATGAAACAGCCGAACTAATTAAAACATTTGTGAAAATCACTCAGAATTTACTTCAGAGTACAATTCAAGTGATACGCATTGATAATGGGACAGAATTTAAGAATAAGGAATTAAAAATATTTTATGAATCCCTAGGTATTTCACAACAATTTTCAGCCCCTCGAACACCCGAACAAAACGGGATAGTCGAAAGACGAAATAGGACTCTAGTAGAAGCTGCTCGCACTATGCTTATCTTCGCTAGTCTACCTCATTTCTTATGGGCCGAAGCTGTTAATACAGCATGTTTTACCCAAAATCGCACAACCATACACAAGCGATTTGGAAAAACACCATATGAATTAATAAATCATCGAGTTCCTAATATTTCCTTCCTCAAAGTCTTGGGGTGTCCTTGTTTTATCAAAATAGACAATGAGAGAAGTAAATTAGATCCAAAAGCTACAAAAGGAATTTTTGTAGGATATTCTTCCGAATCAAAAGCTTATAGGATTTATCGTCCAGATAGAAGATCCATAATAGAGAGTATCAATGTTACTTTTGAAGAAACATCACCCTCAATGGCTTTTGAACACAACGGTTCAAAACCCGTACTTCCACCCGTAATGGCTTCTAATCAAGACCGATTAGAACCCGTTCCTACAACGTTGATGACAAATAGTCATCATATTGCTGATTCTAAATTGCAATCGCATTTAGAACAAGAAGCTTTCTTTGAGTTAGATTCTCTATTTGAAAGCATATATAGAACTTCTTGTCCTTCTTCATCTCATGTACTTGAGGAAGACGAACCTTCTACGTCAAATGAATCTAATACTCCATCCACTAATAATTGTGAATCACACACTACTTCTTGTGAAGAAATTCCTCTTACCATTCCTATAATTCCTTTAGACTCTTCTGAAGAGCTTATTTCTTCAAACCCAAATGATTCATCCCTTGAAAATAATAATACTCAAAATTTTACAGTACTTGAAAATAGTCAAGACTCCCCAAATATTCAAAATGAAGAACCTGTTGAAGAAATATCTACTTCCCTTACCCAAGAACCAAAATGGATAAGATCTCATCCGTCATCTCAAATTATAGGAGATGCATCCAATAGTGTACGAACAAGATCATCAACCGCAAATGAGTGTCTTTACTCTTGCTATCTTAGTCAAATAGAGCCGACCAAAACCTCCGAAGCTTTACAAGACTCAAATTGGGTAACAGCAATGCAAGAAGAGTTAAACCAATTTGAACGTTTAAAGGTTTGGACTCTAGTATCAAAACCATTAGGAAAAACTATTGTCGGCACTAGATGGATTTTTAAGAATAAGCGTGATGAAAATGGGATAATCATTCGGAATAAGGCTCGATTAGTGGCTAAAGGCTACAATCAACAAGAAGGGATAGATTACGATGAGACATATGCTCCCGTCGCTAGAATAGAAGCGATCCGACTTTTTCTTGCGTTTGCCGAACATAAGAATTTTGTCGTCTTTCAAATGGACGTTAAAACTGCTTTCTTAAATGGCATACTTCAAGAAGAAGTCTATGTATCCCAGCCTGACGGTTTTATAGATCCCAAGTATCCAAATCATGTCTATAAACTTGACAAAGCCTTATACGGCCTCAAACAAGCTCCTCGAGCATGGTATGAGGTTCTATCTAAATTCCTAGTTAATTCAGGATTTACTAGAGGCTCTATTGATACTACCTTATTCACAAAGCGACATGGTTCAGATTTACTGCTTATCCAAAGTTATGTAGATGATATCATATTTGGGTCAACCAATCCTAGTCTTTGCAAAACGTTTGGCAAATTAATGACTACGAAATTTGAAATGAGTATGATGGGAGAGATGAATTTCTTTCTCGGGCTTCAAGTCAAACAACTCTCAAATGGAATTTTCATTAGCCAATCTAAATATATACATGACCTACTTAGAAAATATGATATGGAAAAATGTTCCCCTATGCCTACCCCTATGAGTACTACTTGTAAGCTAGATTCTGATCATTCAGGCAAATATGTAGATAGTACTACTTATAGAGGAATCATAGGATCTCTTCTCTACCTTACATCTAGTAGACCAGATATAATGTTCTCCACATGCTTGTGTGCTAGATATCAATCGAATCCAAAGGAATCACATCAAGCTGCTGTGAAAAGGATACTTAGATATCTTAAGGGCACTCCGAATCTAGGACTTTGGTACCCAACTAACACTGATTTTAATCTAGTTGGATATACAGATGCTGACTTTGCAGGTTGTAGGATGGATAGAAAAAGCACTTTCGGAGCCGCTCAATTTCTAGGTGACAACCTAGTCAGTTGGTCATCTAAGAAGCAGAATTGTGTATCAACTTCTACGGCGGAGGCAGAATATGTTGCCGCCGCTAGTTGTTGTTCACAAATTCTGTGGATGAAGACGCAACTACGCGACTACGGGTTTGATTTACGTAAAGTACCTATCTTTAGTGATTCTAAAAGTGCTATAGCTATTTCATGCAATCCTGTTCATCATTCACGTACTAAGCATATAGACTTACGTTATCATTTTCTTAAAGATCATGTGGAAAAAGGTAATATTGAACTTAATTTTGTTCCTACAGAATGGCAAATTGCTGATATTTTTACTAAACCTTTAGATGAAAAACGATTTCAATTCTTAGTAGCAAAATTAGGTATGCTCAATTTTTCCCACTAAAATATGATTAGCACTCTATATATTCTTGGTACTCATGCACATGTTACGGGGGAGTTCATGAAAATTTACTATGCATATTTTCCGGTGGAGTTCTTAATTTTCGTTAGTCTCTTAATGAGAAAATACTTTACTCTCAAACTGTTTGTTAAAAAAAAATAAATAAATAAAAAAAAAAAATTGGACTCAATTGCAAGAGCACATAAATTTCTGACCTTCTACTGAATTTGACAGCGAAAAGGGATTAATTTTACTATTTTCAGCGAAAACCTTTTTAACGACGAAATTTTTTTAAAATTTTACTTTCACCGTTTTCGCTAAATTCTCTTCTTACTGTTCATCTTCTCTCTCGCAAATAACCCTAATTTTTTTTTTCTCTCTAATTTCGTCGATTTATCACCAAAATCAATCCAGCTTTCAGATATTCTCATCTTTTACGTAAGCATTTCTGTTTTCATTATGTTAATTCGTCATTTGCTTACTCTGTGTTATTCATGATTTTGGTATATCATCTCGATATTTTTTTTGGTTTAAATGCACTCTCAAATGCTCTCTGTGCTGATCCACGACTCTGTTAGTTCAAAAAATGCTTGAACACTTATGATTTTACCGCTTTCATTGTCTTCAATCGCTGTTTTCGCTGTTATTAAACAAAAGATTTTCCCCAGATTATGTGGCGAAAACCGTTCACTTTTCGCTCACTGTTCCAGCGAAAAGTTTTCTTCAGCGAAAAACTTTCAAACTTTTCAAAAAACTTTACTATCGACAATTTAAACTTTTCGCTAACTATTCCAGCGAAAAGTTTTTCCAGCGAAAAGTCTTTCCAGTGAAACGTTTTTCCAGCGAAAAGTTTTATACGCGAAATTTTTTTTTAGCGAAAACCTTTCACTTTTCGCTAACTATTCAAGCGAAAAGTTTTATCAGCGAACATTATTCTAGCAAAAACTTTCATTTTTCGCTAACTATTCCAGCGAAAAGTACTTTTCAGCGACAACCTTTCAACTTCTCGCTACCTTTTTCTAGCGAAAACCTTTAATCAGCAAAAAGACTTTTCGCCACTTATGAAAGTTTTCGCCACTTCTTACACTTTTCGCTAAAAGACTTGGAATATTTTTCGTTGAGTTATTATAAAACAGGGGATTACTCTTACAAAACAGAGTGCAAAACAAGGCTAAAACAGAGTAACTCATATCCTGAGTTGCGTGTATGATCATAACTAATGATCCTCATATTTTTTTTGCAGAACAATGTCAACCGTGGAATCTTACTTACATAATCGACCAAGCTGGTTAGAGATTAAGGACAACAATTTCCAACTCAACCCAAACACATATAAAGGACCTGACCCAATCATCATATCCATCCTTAAAAATCATCCTTTATGGTCCTGCTTCAATAAAATAGCCACCATTCCAGCCGTATATCTCCAACAATTCTGGTCCGAAATGCATCCAAAATTCGATGACGAAGACAATTCTATGCATTTCGAGTCCTATCTCCATACCACCCGCATTGTCATCAACAAAAATATTCTTCGCACTTTTCTTGATCTTCCACAACTTGAGCAGTTTGACCCCTTTTGCTCTGAACCTCAAATCCTTCAAGACATGATTCGTCTAGGACATGCCTCCCCACTTACAAAGGTTCATGACTTCCAAACAAACAAACTGCCTCATCCTTGGAAGACTCTCTTCGGCCTCGTGAATAAATGTCTATCCCCTAAGCACGCTGGCCTAGACAAATGCAACCTTTCCATTCTCCGCTTCTTCCACGGGATCGTATTCAACAAATCTTATGATTTTGCGGATCTCATCATGACCGAAATAGCCGACCAAATCCACACCAGAGACCGCACAAATAAACCAAAATACGTCCCTTTCGTTCGATGGTTCCCCGTCCTTATCAGAAGATTTATGGACTCCATCGAACGAATCCCAAACCAACAGCCATGTGAGGACTACACCTCGCCCATCATCAAGTATTTCCACAAGGCGAAGGTTGATCCAAATCTACGCCCGATGGTAATACCCGAGCATCTACTGCAGCTGGCGGACCCCACATTGGCTGCTTCTTACCGTTCATCCCTCCCTCCTCCCATGGATCAGCTCAACCCCGTTGATCCTAACCAAGGAGCTTCAAGCCATGTGAGTGAGAGTGAAACAGTCTTGAGTGAACAACTTCCAATCACCTCACAAACATTACCTAGGGCTACCCCAATAGGTGCAGGAACTGTCATTGACAGTTCCCGGGTAGAAGTCGTCACGACAAGCCCGATGACGCATGCACAACCAGCTGAAACCCACTCTTCTGTCTCCCAACAGACAGAAGTTTCACACATTCACGGGGAAGCGCATATGCTATCACTACCTCATTCTGAGGTAGGAGATATTGAAGTAGGTGGTACCCAGCCCCACACCACCGCCCCTCTTTTGATCACGTCGAGTGTCGTGTCCCCCACCCATATATTTTTCCCTTTTGTAAGGACACATACACCCCTTTCTACATCGGGCACCGACCCGATCGGAACTCTCGTAGAATCTTTCTTAATTGAGGAAATTCTAGGATCGGGAGGAAGTCCTGACATCGCCAACATCACAACAGCGATGACTTCAGGCCAACCTTCAGAATTTGTTTCCGAAGTGTTGTCAACGGTGAGCCCAAGTGGCCCCGGTCTTCCAGCAGGTCTTCGTGACCTTGCAACAACAGCCGAAGTGGTATCCATTGCGATACCACAATGTCAGGCTGGAAGTCCTGCTACACCGGTCCCTACGCAAGCCGTGACCGCAGGCCACATGGTGGAAACCTTCTCCACCATCGTGACAACGGAGCGCTTAAGTAGCCCCGGTAGGTTATCACCCTATGTAACTCAGTCGGCTCTAAATCGTCTCGAAAGCCGCCTGGTCCAATAATTTCGATCCGAAATTGCGGCCGCAATCGTGACGAAGGGCAAAGAACCGCAAAGCTCTGTGGTTCTGACTGAGTTACCTTCCTCTCCTTCTTCACCTCCACCCCACCTCATAAACCCAGCCACCGTTCCCATCCCAGAGCTCGTGGATATCCTTCTATCCCGGCTCCTCACTGAACCCTCTCTCACACCAGCCCTTGCTCAACTGGCAGACTGCATCCAATTCCCGCAGAACTATCGTGCTGCTGCCCGAACCTTCAAAAGGCATCATGACGATCGTGATCCCGACGATCGTCCTGCGGGGGAGAAACCTCAACGGACAGCAAGCACCAGCACACAACATGAGCAAGAAGCTGGACCTTCTTCCTCCCAACCTTCACAACAAACACCTCCACCACCACCAAATACCCAAACAAAAAACACCACCACCACAACTACATTACCTCCAACAACTCCCACAATAGTCCAAAGATCCCTCCCTTCATCCATCCAGAGACCTCTCGCTCCTGAAGTCAGAGTGGATCCACACGAAGAAGTGGATCTATACATATCAACCGAGCGAAGAGTTTTGTCAGAGACTGTGGAAGAGGCTAAAGAACGCTTTGAAGCCATCAGAAAATTCATTCAAGACTCAACCACAAACATCTGCACTCTGGGAAGAGAAGAACTCCAGGATGGCGAGGATCACAACCAAGAACCACGGGAGCTTACGAATATTATCAATCAAAGGGTAGAAGACCCTGTTGAAGCAAGGAACGAAGCTCCGTGGGAAAACATACGAATTTTGGTGCCTTTCCTGGAGGAAATCAGACAAAAAAAGTTTCGAAGGGAGGACAAGATCAAGAATCTGGATGAGCTGAATCTTCGAGGGCTAGCTAATCTCACGGGTTTAAGACAGGCAGGACATGCATATATGCTTAGAAATATGTCTGTCATACCACGACGTGAGAAGAACAAACAGAAGATAAGACAAGCCAAGGAGAAAATGAGAAACAAAGCGCCCTTGAAGGACATTATCGAAGTGGAACATCACAATGTGGGCCGAACTCAGTATCCAGTATTCGAGATCGAAAGGCGAGATGGCTCGAAGGAAAAGGTGTCAGAAGCTGACTTGGACTTGCTTGAACCCAATGATGTCTACCAGATGTACTGCTGCTACAGAAAGTTTACGCTCAGACACTTTCGGTACAAGATGGGATTCATTGCGCTAAAGAGATTCATGACAAGACAAGTCAAGTATTACACCGCTCAAGACTTTCAAATGGGCTTAGAGAACAATATGAAGAAAGTCAACCTGACAAAGCCTAACCTTCAAGCCACAGAACTTGAGAACTTTCCAACGTTCTATATATTCAATGATCCATACATGGGTGTCACCTACCGCAACCACGAAGGACAGCCTCGGATAATCCTCATGCCAGAATTGCACAAATTCTGCGATGGAACGATTAAGCATGTCCGAGACGGCCTTCTTCCAAAAGTGGCACCTCTGGTTCTGATGGAAGCAACAGACGAACAGTTGGAAGATCAAATTCTCGCCCAAGACGCGATCGAGTTGCTTGAAGGACAACTCGATTTCAGGAGAATCCTAAGGCAGTATGAACACGCCCTAGGATTCAGAAAGAGCTTCTATCGAACCCAAAGGACGTGAGCTTTCAAGAATTGAACACACGGGGGAGATTGTTAGAATATGTATTTGTGTTCACTTTGAACTTTGTCCTTTGAGTTTGAAATTCCATTAGTTTAGGGACTTAATTGTAAATATACCCAAACTTGTAAGGGTATATATAGAAGTCCCACTTACAATTTACGAGAAGTATTCATTCATTCAATTTAATAGAGTGTGAATAAAACCCAAAACTCTCTTCACACTCACTTCACTCACGCACTTCACGACGAGCACACAATCAAGCATTAATCTCAGTCCAGTCGTTCCAATCAAAGAAGATAAGGAAGGATTTGCGATAAAGCTTGAAGAATTCGCTGATCGATCACCTCCAAACAATCCACTGCTGCTTCCGCGCGCAATCTACGGTTGAGGTATGTCAAACCTAATTGTGTGTTAACTATATTTGAGTGAATCTGAGACCTACATAGTGTTTTCGTATCACAAATCTTTTCGTATGGAAATCAGAAAGTTTTTCGTATCAAAGGTAAAAGTTTTCGTATTGACTAAAAGCGTACGACAAAAATAGATTTCGTACGAAAGTAATGTTTTTCGTATATGTTTTCGTACGACAAAAAAAATGTTTTTCGTATATGTTTTCGTATGACAAAAAAATGTTTTTCGTATCAAAGAATTTTTCGTACGAGAAAAAAAAATTATTTTTCGTATACAAATACTTTTTCGTATAGAGATCTTTTTCGAATCAAAGTCTTTTTCGTACGAGAAAATAAAACGTTTTTCGTATCACCAATATTTTTAGTATCCCAAGTTTTTCGTATGCTACAGTATACGAAAATGCAAAGTCAATGTAAAAATTTCTGTGTATGTGAGAGATACGAAAACTCTGGTCAATGCGAAAATAACTTGATACGAAAACTATCTTATGAATGGTGCGAAAATAGTTTCGTGCGAAAACTTTTATTTGGTGCGAAAACGCGAATTTATATGCGAAATCTTCAAATAACACTCAAATTAACACATTAAGCACAGTTAATCGATCGAAATTGATTGGGTAAGCATAGAAAACACTCGATTAACACAATCGAATCCAAAATATAGCAGAATTGAGCAAATTAGCGAAGAACACTTTGAAGATGAAAAAATTTGTTTCGATCGCAGATTTAAAATTAAGCTCAATTAATCGAAGATAATCGCAATTAACATATATCAGATGATTCGCAATCAGTTTTTCGTTCAATATCATGCGAAAACAGCAATCAAAATAGCATACGAAAATCATATAGATCATGCGAAAAAGCTATTGGCGCGAAGAACACTCATGCGAAAAACAAATTTCAGCAATCAAAAATTGATCAAGTCACACGATTTTGGCTCTGATACCAATTGTTAGGTCCGTTTTTAACATCCAACGATGAACTCGAGCATAGATCTAATCGAAATTACCTTGAAGTTGATCGAGCGGAAGCGATTGGGTAATTATTCAATTAAATCTTCATTAAACCTCAACCTTCTCTCTACAATTAACATTTTTCTCTGTACAAATCAACCCTAATTAAGATAATGATGAGAGAGTTTTCTAGTGAGAGAAAGCTAAACTCAAGTTGTGTGCTAATCACACATACTTGCCCTATATACACCAATCAATATTGGTATATTTGCATTCTAGTCCCTAACTATATATATATTACAATTAAGTCCCTAGACAAAGATAACATGATATTGAACACTATAAAATATTTCCAACAATATATAATAATAAAATCTCTTGGTATAGATTCAGTTTTTGTTGGTATAATCGCTATTAATTTTTAAAATAAAGCTTCCATAATCGAACCAGTTGGTATTTAATCAACACTTTCTCTTGGTAGAATTATAGCTTCTGTTGGTACAGTAATCGAGTTTGTTGGTATAATAACGTCAGAACGAAGAATTATAATAACAATATTTAGAATAATCGTTATAATATGCAGAACTGTTGGTATAATACGCAAAACTATTTGTAGAATAATTTGTCGATAATGTGCAAAAATCTCTTCGGATATTCAAATTATAATAACATTATCTTAAGGCAATCATTCAGTATTTATTGTTATAATAGTGAGCTCTGTTAGTATAATTAATAATGAATTTTATCAGTATTTACTGGTATAATAGTCAGATCTGTTGGGATTATGCCGTCTTTAATTGGTAAATGGTCAAACATTGGATGTAAAATTTACAAAATTATAAATGAATTTCTTGGTACAATTTCAGCATTTGTTGGTAGAATAATTGTATCTGTTGGTGTAGTTATTTGTAAAGTTGATGAGTATCTATTGGTATATGTGCTTGTGTTGGTATAAGACTCTATGCTGTTGGTGTAATTAATAGATTTACTGGAATGATTATTTGATTATTTTGTTGGTATAATTTTTTCGTTTACTGGTATAATAGTGATGTTTGACGATATTAGATGCGAAAATTACATTTATTGGACTAGTTATTTGGGTATTCTGTTAGTATAATTTTTAAATTCGTTGGTATAATGTAGGTGTCTGTTGGTACAATTTTCGGTAGAATTATCAGTATCTATTGGTATAATCTGTACTGCTGATGGTATTATGTTATGTGCTTTAGTATAATAATTTGATTTCCTGAAATAGTTAATTCCAGTATTCTGTTGGTATAATTCTCATGTTTGTTGGTATAATTGCTGTTTTTCTTGGTATAATTATTCTTAAAATTAGTCAGTATCTATTGGTATAATTGATACTTCTCTTGGTATAATGTTCCGCTCTGTCGGTATATAATTAGATTGTTAGGAATCCATTTCTAGTGCTCAAATGTCATGTTATCTTTGTCTAGGGACCAAATTATAGTTTATGATAAATAGGGACTGATGTGATATATACCAAAGTATGCTTTGGTATATATAGGGCAAGTGTGTGTATTTTACACAAAAAACTTGAGCACACCTTGAGCGAGGCTCTCTCTCATTTTAATATCTCTCTCTTCATCACAGTAGATTAGGCTTAATTGTGGAGAGGTATATGGATTGCTTGTAGAGAAAGTGTTAGGATCATTTATTGTGTTCTTTATATTTTAGATGCTTCCGTCTTTAGTGTATTTAGGTCTTTGGTTTAGATGTTATTTGGGTTTGTAATTTACTTTATTATAAGTATTAGTTGTTTGGGCTAAATGGGTTTTGGGCTTGATGGGCTTTAATATACCAACTAATGTGGTATATAAAGACCCACCAAGCCCTAGTTTCAAATAGTTCCTTTTTGCAAGTATTGTGCCTCCTTGAACAAGCTAACCTAAACACTCTCAAGCTAAAATCATTCTAGGTTGCTTTCTTTGTTGCTTGCAGTATATTAGATGAAAAGGGATTTACAAGTGGTATCAGAGCAAGCGTGAGGGAACTTTGAAGCCATTTTTGGAGTTTTTGAGCTTTTTTCGTCACTTTTCTTGGGCTGTTTTTGAACTACTTTGGCTGTTTTTCTGCCTTTTCTGAGCTGGTTTTGGGGTTTCTCGGCCATTTTCTGGTATTGGGGAACTTATTCCAGCAAAAACAGCATTTCTGGGCAGATTTTGGGCATTTACAGCAAGATTTTCGGATTTTTCTGGGTTTCAGCTTGAAGATCTTCATCCTGTTCATCATTCGCGGAACAGACAAAGAATTCGCGAACCTCCCTGCTTTGCGAACCGCCACTCTCGCGAACTTCAATTCGCGAAGTGTTCCGCTACATCCGCGAACCTCAACACGCGAACAAGGATCACGAAGCTCAGGCCACTTCACGAACCCCGCTTCATCCGCGATCTTTCGATTCGCCAACCGTCAGTTCAGCTTCGCGAATCAATTTGCCAACCCGTGATCTCACTTCGCCAAAGTAGATCACGAACCGATCTTCAATTCGCGAACCAGCCATTTCGCGAACCCTTCGATTTCACGAATCCAGCTCAAGTTCGCGAACCCTTCGATTTCACGAATCCAGCTCCAGTTCGCGAACCTCACTAACTTCAAGTTTCAACACTTCAAAGTTCCACACACGTTTAAAGATCACCCACATCTAATATAGAATGGACACACTCGCCATGGGAAGCGACGTCAGACCACCAGTGCTGCGAAGAGGCGAGTTCTCTATCTGGAAGAACAGATTCCTTAACTTCCTGGAGATCAAAGAAAACGGAGAGGAAATGATCAGATCACTCCAAAGCGGCCCCGAAACATTTACGACCACACTCCCCGGGGACAACACCGTGACTCCTCCCGTCCTTCCACAGATAGTACCCAAGTCTCCAGCCGACTACACTGATCTGGAAAGACGAAGCATTAGGGCAGACCTCATGGCCAAGACCTACCTCCTACAAGCCATGCCAAATGAAATCTACATTCAGGTAGATAGCTTCCAGACTGCCAAGGAAATGTTCGACGAGATCTCTAAGTTGATGCAGGGCACTGATATCGGCTTAAGAGCCAAGAAAGCCAACACATTGGCGGCTTACGACTCCTTCAAGGCTCGACAGGGCGAGCCAATTGGTGAAACCTATCGTAGGTTTATGATCCAAACCAATGAACTGCGGAAGATCAGCATCATGAAGTCCAACTTGGAGCTAAATGTAAGATTCCTTACATCATTACAGCCTGAGTGGAAGAAGATTGCCACAAATTTCAGGCAGAACAAGGACCTCGATGAAATTGACATCCACAGCATCTACGAGAGCCTCGAACAGCATTCAGATGACGTAAACGAGGGGGTGGAGGAGCAGAAGAATAAGGCTGTGGCCGACTCACTAGCCTTAGTGACGGATAAGAAGAGCGCAAAGCTGAGTAAAGGCAAAACCGTCAAGATCCCGAGCCCCTCCACCTCCGAAGATGACTCAGGCTCGGACTCCGATCCGGAGATGAAGGAGCTCCAGAAGCACTTGGCTCTGGTAACGAAGATGATGAACAAAAAGTTCTTCAAGAAATCATCATCCTCGTCCAACAGACAAAGGATCTCGTCAGGACCCAATCCTCAGACCCGACCATTTCAGCCAGCTGAAACCAAGGCCCCAGCCGAACCAAGAAAATGCTACAACTGTGGCAAACCAGGGCACTTTGCCAATGACTGTCCCCTTCCGAAGAAAAAGAAGGACGAAGAGTATTATCTCAGGAAGCTGCAGTTGATCAGGCAGAAGAATCAAGGCAAAGCACTAGTGGCCGAGCAGGACCACTGGCTCGAGGACTCCACGGAAAGTGAGCCCGAGAACCTTGCCCTGATGGCACGGCTGGATGGAGACGGATCAGACGAGGAGGAGCAGCCGGAAGCTAGCACCAGTACCAGCACGAATGAAGTAGATGAACCGTGCAACGGCGAGGAGGTATACTCTTTCAACGATAGTATGCTTTTAAAATTACAAAATAAAATAGAGGTCCTAAGTAAAGAACGTAAAAATACTAGGTCTTTAGAAAAGAAATTAGTAAAAACTCAAGCTATCCTAACCATGACACTAGAAGAGGTAGAAAGGTTAGAAAATAGCTTAAGTATGACAGAACAAGACTTAGGAAAATCTAAGGATAAAGTTAGTGAACTGACAAATAGGATAGCGATCTTAGAATGCAATAAAAACGAAGCTTCTAGCAATAATTCTAGAATTACAGAACTAGAAGCCCAATTAGCTAACAACCGTGCATCCCTCATTAATCGACTAAGCGATATTGGTTCCCTGAATTGTCGATTAGAAGCTGCAAATCTTAGGGTAGCTAGTCGAGATGAGGAAATTGTTAAACTAAATAAAAGACTTGAAGAGTTGACGGCGAATTATAGGAAGAGTGAGAATGAGCGAATAAATAAAACTAGCGAGTATAATCTGATGAATAGCGAACGCGCTGGGCTATATGCGAAGATAAAGAGCCTAGAAGACATTATCACGAAACGAGGGCTATCAGAACTGGTATTAGAACGAACCATGTTTCTTAGTCAGCCCAAAGATACTAGGTTCTACAATCCACGAGGGGGGTTAGGCTTCGTTAAGACCATCATACCTGAAGCCAAGAAAACTCCCATTCGCTACGATGATAGTTATCTGGATCTATCGCTCATACGCTTCTTTCAGTCGTCAAAAAGCGAACCAACGACAGGAGAAGGGAGCGATCGGGCCGAAAAACCGTTCGATTACCTTAGCCTGAACGAAAGTTACAAGACAAAGGAAAAACCCTCGATTGATAACTGTCTCCAGGCTAGTGCACCGCCCTCTCAAAAGGTCGTTGAAGAAGCACCGAAGAATTCGAAGCATATGGGAACGTTGCCTAGAGCTTACATCCCTTTTTCGCATAAAGAAAATTTCAAATTACGAGCATCGATGGAATCACTCGAGCAACTCTCTCAACTAGAGAAAGATATTTTACTCGCAGTAATTTCATCATTTAAGGATCAAATAAGCACTAGACCCCACACGATCCCTACACATACTCCTTTCATTTTGACAACGTCACACACAAAACTCTTCAAGAATAAAGAATTAAATAAGCCGGTTATAGGTCGCACAACGAAGATCACTAACAAGACCTCTTCTGCATCGACAGGAAAAGCATCTTGGGAAAAGAGCGTGAAGTGGAGGGCAAGACAAGACGAGACAAAAGGAGACGTTGCTGTTCACAAAAAGGAGCAAATGAAAACGAAAACTAAAATGTCTCCCTTTTTGTTTTGTAAGAATCGTCTTGAGTGTGTTAATGTGTTGAAAAATGCTGCTAGTTTTATTTCTAAGTCTAAAAGGATTTCTGACCCGAAACTTAGCAGGCAACTTATTTCGCAAACCCACACACACACACTAGACTCGCAAACTAAAAGGCACACATCAAAGTCGCGAACTCTGATTTCTATACCTAACTCGCGAACTAACCCTCTCTTTGCACACTTCCCCGAAGTAAAAGCCAAGAAGGTCGCAAGCTCAAATCCCCAACCAAAGGCGAGACCACAAAATGCTTCAAGGCTCGAGAAAAAGCCAGATCAAGTATCTCGCAAAAACGAGAAGAAAACCAAGCCCAAGCATTACGTGCCCAAAATCAAAACGCAACCGCTCAAAACGAAACAAATTTGGGTCACAAAAAGGGAACTCGAATCCATCACGACCAAATCAGGCACACGCCAGATTTGGGTTCCCAAAACAAGTCCAAGCATAGTAGACTACTTAGCTGATTCTCTATTTCATCTATGCTTGCGTGTCGAAAATAACCAAGGGGAACCCGACCGTTATCGGGTTACTGACCTCTCTTGATTATTTTTGCAGATCTGTCATGTGTGGTATCTCGATTCAGGTTGCTCCACACACATGACAGGGAGAAAAGAGCTGCTGAGCAACTACAAAGCCCGCTTTGGCGGTAACGTGCGCTTCGGAAATAATCACGCGGCTCCGATCATAGGACACGGAGACCTCATCCATGACAACCTCACAATCAGGGATGTCTCGCTCGTCGAAGGACTTGGACACAACCTCTTCAGCATTGGCCAGTTCTGCGATAGAAGGCTGACGGTCACCTTCCAGTCTGACGACTGCACCATCAGCAACGAGCAGGGTAGGGAACTCCTCACAGGCACGAGGAAGACAAATCTCTACACAATCAATCTGAAGACCCTTCGACCTTCATCCGCCATCTGTCTGATGACAAAGGCATCACACCAGCAAAATGACCTTTGGCACAGACGGATGTCCCATATCAACTTCAAAACGCTGAATAAACTTACAAAGATAAGCTAGTCACAGGACTCCCAGCATTGAAGTACCACAAAGAGCATCTATGTTCGGCGTGCGAAATGGGAAAGATGAAGAAGGCATCTCATTCATCAAAACACGTGGCCTCGACCTCTCGCCCACTGGAGCTGCTACACATGGATTTATGCGGGCCAATGAGGATACAAAGCATAAATGGAAGAAAATACGTATTAGTCATTGTAGATGACTACTCGAGGTACACATGGACGAGATATCTTAAAACGAAGGACGAGACCCCTGAAATCATCATCTCTTTTGTGAAGACGACTCAGAACCTGCTTGAGAGCAACATCCAAGTGGTCCGCACAGATAATGGCACTGAGTTCAAGAACAAGGTCCTCAGTGACTTCTACACCTCGTTAGGAATCTCTCAGCAGTTCTCGGCCGCAAAAACCCCTCAACAAAATGGAGTAGTGGAAAGGAAGAACCGGACCCTTATCGAAGCAGCCCGGACAATGCTAATTCAATCAGGACTTCCACACTTTCTATGGGCCGAGGCAGTAAACACGGCGTGTTACACGCAAAACCGAACGAGCATTCACAAGAGATTTGGGAAGACTCCGTACGAGCTAATCAACCAAAGGGTCCCAAACATCAAATATCTACGGATTTTCGGCTGCAAGTGCTTTGTAGCTAATGACCGAGTTGATCGAGGGAAGCTCGACCCGAAGGCCATCGAAGGAGTGTTCATTGGATATTCGGCTACTTCGAAGGCCTATAGAGTCTATCTCAAAGATAGAAGGACTGTTATGGAAAGCATAAATGTTACTTTCGACGAAGCGCTGTGGCTTCTGAATACATCAGTTCAGGACCCGTACTACAACCGAACGCTTCTGTCCAAATCAGGCCAGAACCGGGACTAATTAGAGTGCTGACAGACGATCAGCCCAGTCCTACATTCGAGGAGGTAGCATCGACATCCCACAAGAGCGACGACGCATGGGAGCTGCTTTTCGAAGATCTAGCCATCCACGATCGTCGATCAGCTCAACCTCCTCACCAACCCCAAAATAGTGACGCACCAGCCTCTCCCGTAGGCCAACACGAAGCTGATGCATCTCCCTCAACGTCACATATAGAAGTCACTATTTCCCCTGAAGCCTCAACTGAAGAAGACGATGAAGACATTTCCCCAGACATAGAGCCTCACTCCCCGATCGAAATTTCCAGCACTCCCGAGACAACAGGTGAAGAACCCGCACAGGACGAGCAAGAACAACCTCTCCCTCATCAAAGGAAGTGGACTCGAGCCCATCCGATGTCTCAAATTATTGGAAATCCAGACCAAGGAGTTAGTACAAGATCATCAACAATAAATGAAAATCTATATGCCTGCTTTCTCAGCCAGGCTGAGCCGAGCAAAGTTGGAGACGCGCTAAAAGACCCAGACTGGGTAAACGCAATGCAAGAGGAAATCCATCAGTTCGAAAGACTGAAAGTGTGGAAACTCGTACCGAGACCTCAAGGAAAGACGATTATCGGTACGAAGTGGGTATTCAAGAATAAGAAAGATGAAGACGGTGTCGTAATTCGCAACAAGGCAAGGCTAGTCGCGAAGGGCTACAACCAGCAAGAGGGAATCGACTACGACGAGACCTTCGCACCCGTAGCGCGAATCGAAGCAATTCGGATTTTCCTAGCCTTCGCAGCCCACAAAGACTTCACGGTGTATCAGATGGACGTCAAGACAGCCTTCCTCAACGGCGTCTTGAAAGAAGAAGTCTACGTGGCACAGCCTGAAGGATTCGTAAGCCAAGTCCACCCTGACTATGTGTACTTCCTCGAGAAGGCACTTTACGGACTTAAGCAAGCACCCCGAGCATGGTACGAGGTGCTATCTGACTTTCTGATCGAGTCAGGCTTCACTAAAGGGCAAATCGACACCACCCTCTTCATCAAGCGACGCAAGTCTGAAATTCTACTTATTCAGATTTACGTTGACGACATTATTTTTGGATCCACAAACCCCATGTTGTGCAAGGAGTTCGGGGAACTGATGAAGACAAAGTTCGAAATGAGCATGATGGGAGAGCTCAACTTCTTCCTTGGACTGCAAGTCAAGCAACTCCCAGAAGGAATCTTCATCAGTCAATCGAAGTATATTCAAGACATACTTAAGAAGTACAACATGGAAAATTCCCCATCTAAAAGCACCCCGATGTCGACTTCATGCAAATTAGCCTCAGATCCATCGGGCAAATCAGTCAACCCGTCTACATACAGAGGAATGATAGGATCGCTTCTGTATCTGACAGCAAGTCGGCCTGATATAGTCTTCTCCACCTGCCTGTGTGCGCGCTTTCAAGCCGATCCGAAGGAGTCGCACATGCTTGCAGTGAAGAGGATCTTACGCTATCTCAAGGGAACACCGACACTCGGACTCTGGTATCCCAAGAACTCTAACTTTCAATTACTTGGCTTTACGGATGCCGATTTTGCAGGTTGTAGGATGGACAGGAAGAGCACCTCGGGTGGAATACAGTTCCTAGGTGACAAACTAGTAAGTTGGTCGTCTAAGAAACAAAACTGTGTGTCCACGTCAACCGCCGAAGCAGAGTACGTTGCTGCGGCCAGTTGCTGCTCTCAAATCCTGTGGTTGCGAACGCAATTGCAGGATTACGGGTTTGTTTTCAATAACATTCCAATTTACAGCGACTCGAAGAGCGCTATTGCCATTACCTGTAATCCCGTCCATCATTCCCGCACTAAACATATAGACCTTCGATATCACTTTATAAAAGATCATGTCGAAAAAGGCACAATCACAATGTACTTCGTCAACACCGAAGTTCAACTTGCCGATCTTTTCACAAAGGCTTTGGATGAAAAACGTTTCATGTTTCTCGTTTCAAAGTTAGGCATGTTGAATCGGGAAGCATAACGTGATTTTTGCCTATTTCAACCTTTTATAAAGTTTAAAAGATGATCACCATTCCAAAAATTTAGGGGGAGTAATTTTTAGTCTTCTTGTTATATCTTAACTTGAAATGTATTTTCTAAGAGTGCATATTTTGAGGGGGAGTCTAAGTTAAAAATTGAGCCCACAATCACTAAAGCATTTGAGCCAATTCGCAAAATTCAAAAACCAGTATTGGGCCTTCTTTTCTCATTTTTCGGCCCAGTTTTTTCCACTTCATTTTGATTCGTGAATTTAGGGTGATTCGCGAATTATCAATGTTTCGCGTACTCAATGCTACTTCGCGAACTCACGCACGCTTCGCGAACCTCAAACGGGCCCATCTTTCTTACGAGGCCCAAACCTTTTTGAGCCCGCGAACTTCTTCCCTCTTAAAACCCTAAGTTTCACGAAGAAACAGTCGCCGTCAATTCAAAATTAGGGTTTACACTGTTCAAAATTCTCTCGATCTACTGTTCATCCGCAAGATAAAGCCACTCAAATCACGACGAAACCTGCTCCTTAGCTTCCAAATCTTCTTCTCTCGTGCGTTGCTGTGGTAAGAATAACGTTGAATCTTCATTTTCAAGCAGTTCTATACCTCTGATGATGATTTTGGCGAATCTGGAACTTTCTGCACTTCGCGGATGATGAACACGATGAATCTTCATGATTCGCGAACTCAGCCCTTTTTGATCTTTAAAGCGCGACTTTCGAAGTCTCCAACCTGTTTTTCGCACATTTGTCTTAGCCCACGAAGTTCTCCATGATTCGCGAACTCTTCAAAGTTCGCGAACTTGTTCCGCATTCGCAAAACTCAAAATCGCGAACCTCTTTCAAATTCGCCAAACTCTCAAAGTTCGCGAACCACTCTAAATTCGTAATCATTTTAAAATCGCGAACTTTTTTCTCAATTCGCAAACTTCCAGATCGCGAACCCCATGGTCTTTCGCGAATCCCTTCATGTTTCGCGAACTCAATTTCACTTCAATTCGAGAACACAATCTCAATTCGCAAAGTATTTCAGTTCTCGAACCCTTTCTAACATTCGCGAAACTAGGATTCGTAAAGCTTTTAGCGAACTTACCAAACTCTCATATCGCGATCCACACTTAATTGTTTTTATCATCTGTTTCGCGAACCTTTACTTAGAATTTTCTTAACGCACTCTCACTTTTCACTTCGCGACATAAAGACTTAGAAAATTTTTAACTAATGCGCGAACTCTCCACTTAAGAAATTTTCTAAGTATCAAACTCATGATTTAAATGGGCTGAAACTGTTTTTGGGCCCAAAATCAAACATTAAATTTTTAAAGCCCAAAACACTTGAACAATTTTGAACTCTAACTTGTTTTCAGCTATTCAAATCATGTTACCTTCTGCTTCTTATTACTGTATAAACTAATGGTTACTCTATCATCGCAGGTTTAACGAATCCAGGTGTTCGGAACAACAAAAAAGAAGAGGGCAAACAAAAAAAAAAAAAAAAAAAAAAGAAGAGTCGCCCCACTCAAAAAAAAAATATGAATACGACACCAACAGATCTGATTTACCCAACGTCCAAATGGGTCATTCCGAAGGACAATAACTTCCAACTCGACTTGGAAGTCTTCAAAGGGAAGGAACCCATTATTCCTGCGATATTGAGACACCATCACCTCTGGTACGCCTTCTCGGCCGCTGTACCAGTCCCCTCCGTTTACCTTCAACAATTTTGGGGGACGCTGCAGACGAAGGTGGCACCAGACAATAGCTTTTACTACGAAGCAAAACTCGCGGGCCAGACGGTCGAGGTCACCCGCGAATTAATCCGCCATGTTCTCCGCCTGCCCAGCCGACCGGAGAATGAGTATGAGGCTTCTGAGGATGAGCTTCTCGAGGACATTCAAAGAATGGGCTACTTCACGCCCGTCAAAGTCCTCTCTCAGATCCAACAATCCATGATCCCGCATCCATGGCGGACACTTTTTGCGCTTGTCAATAAGTGCTTCTCACCAAAGCACTCAGGGCACGACAGGTGCAACATCACAATACTGCGGATCTTCCACGGCATTGCCTTCAACAAAAACGTAGATTATGCCAAGCTCATCATGATGGACCTCGACGACCAAATGATGCAGCGAACGAAGGGCAAGAAGACGCAGTACCTGCCATATTCCAGGTGGTTCGGGCTAATGATCCACCACTTTATGCAATCACTGCCTGGGATACCAACCCGGCCCGCCGACGAATATGTCACCCCGCCAAAGCTCAGGTACCTTCAGAAGGGGAAGGTCGATGAGAAATACGCACGGCGGCCGATGCCCATCCCTTCATCCCTCTTGTCACTGGCGGAGCAGCACATGATAGAAGACTACTGCCGCCAGTACAATGTATACGCCCCCATGGTTCGAGAAAACCCCCTCGAACCTAACCCCGGGGCCTCCCACTCTGCCGATGAAGGTCCTAGAACCGGGCCGGAGGCAGCTTCCTCATCCATTCCTCAGTCATACACTCACCAACCAGCCATTCCATCAATTACCCAATCATCCACACTACCAACACCTGTCGAACAACAAATACCCGTTCGACAGCCCTCACCACCACTTATCACACCCATCCCACCACCATCTCCTGTCAGCCGCACATCGCCGATCCCGCCGACGTCGCGTGCTCTTCAACGACAAATGTTGAGCGACGTCTCCGACTCGGACGGCGAAGACGGGATGCCCATACTCCGCCCACCGTCACCACCACCCTCCACGAGGCAGCCGTCGCCCGCTCCTCAACGCCAACAAATGAGCGACGACTCCTCTGACGACGACGATGACAGCACGCTTATCCATAGACGTCATCGTATTCCTCCAATCCCCACTCCACTACAAGCCGGGTCACCCCTTAGGATAGAAGCCGCCGACATCGACCCAACGGCGCACACCACGAGCCTTAGCCATTCGGCCGGTTCCCAACAACCGGTCATCTCAAAAATCCCCGACCCTCAACCATCACGTCCTCCGCCTGTCACCGAACAGGCCACAACGTCCATAGATGCGCACATGATTGAGGCGCTTCTAGGATTGGACGGAAGTCCCGATGACGACGACCCCACATCGTCCTCGTCAGAGGGCCACCGTCCGAACATCACGATCGGACGCGTGCCAACGGGACGCCTAAGTGGCCCCGGTGAGAGCTCCACCTTCGCCCGTCTGTGTGACGTGGCCCTAACGACCGGAGCGGTCCTTCTTCGTGAGGAACCGCAAGGACAGGTCGGAAGTCCAGTGCCGCTCGAAGTCCCATTGATTTCCCGCGAAACTGGCCACCCCACCACTTCGGGGGTGCAAACGGAAGGCCTTCGTGGCTCCGGCGGTGATTCCCCGTACGTGACGGCGACATACCTTGAACGGAGACTTGCCGAATTTCTCGAGCAAGTGGCTGTCCCGCGCATGCAGTCACTCATTACGACTGCTGCACCGGACAGAGGCAAAGCTCCAGTTGTCGACGAAACCCCGTCACGTTCCCCACTACCCCCACCTCCTCATCCGAACCCCCACACCATGCCACTGCTCGACCTATGGGACATCTTCACTGCCCGTCTCATAGGAGTGGACCCGAAGCACCCCGCGCTCGTGACGGTCCAAAAAATGCTGCTCGCGCAACAAAACATACCGTCGACAGATACGTGCCGAGACGACACCTCAACAATCCGAAGACGGCACGACGATCCTGACGACCAGGATCCGTGAGGGGGAGAAGCGTCAACGCCTATCCTCCTCCGGAGCATCTGTACGACGAAGCACACCATCACAGGGCAGATCAGCAGCAGGCCCTACAACACAAACCCAACAACCAACACGAAGAGGTTCTCGAGGAAGACAAGCGGCGCCAGGGCCGAACCAGACACTCTTCCTTGGCGAAGCAACGTCGACCTCGGAAATCCCTACACATACAGTCCAAAGAACCACCACCCCAAATCCTCCTTCCACCACCCACGAAGCCAGAAAAAGCCGAAGCCCACCTCTTTCGCCCTACATTGCTACACAACCGGACTTAGAGCCATTCAACCTCGAAGATTACCTCCAACCACACACTGAAGTGGAGGCGTACATTATGAACGAAGGATGGCTCAAAAGACCGGTTACAGAACAGTTCTCAAAGGCTATGTTTGATAACGCTCGACAGCTCCTAAGGAATGCAGAGGTTGAACTTGTCAGAATAGAAGACAAGGAGCTGGAAGAAGGGGAGGACTACGAAGCAGAAATCCCCGAACTTCCTGTTCTCTTGGAGCACGCCAACCGATGGTACGACATGTACAACCCTCCGCCAAGAGAAACCCCGAAGATTCCGGAGCTCCCGTGGGAAAATGCCAAAATCGTGGCACCTTACCAGGAAGAGTTTCGGAAACGAATATGGAGGAAACCCGAGCGTATCACCAAGCCTGATGAACTGGAGCTGAGTGGGATGACTCATCTGACGGGACGAAGGGCAAGATTCTATGTCCTAAGTCTGCGAATGATGATGAGTTTCAGAGGACGAGGCGACAATCTGGATCGCCTTCGAAAAGACGAATCAAGGAAGAAACTGATCAAAAGGGTGACGGGAGTCAGAGTCGAGTACTTCAACCAAATTCCCTATCCAGTTTACAAAGTTGAAAGGGAGGACGGGAAGGTTGAAGACATCAGCGAAGCGGACCTAATCTACATTAGACACCCTGATGTCGAGAGAATATTCTCGACGTACAGGTATCTAGGACAGCTGAAAAAGGACCCTGCTTTGAAGATAGGCCTTGCTACACTCAAAAGGTTCATGTTGCGCCAGATCAACTATAATGCTTCCCACGACCTTCAGATGGCACTGGAAAGCAATATGAAGAAAGTGAACCTCACAAAGCCTAACTTCGAAGTCCGGATGACCCCAACATCTCTGAAGGAAACGTCTTTGAAGGTGAGGACCCCTCGATAGTCTACGTCAACTACAAAGGTGAGAAGAGATTGATGAAGACCTCGGAGATCCCAAAGTTCTCCGACGGGACTCTTCTAATTATTTCAAGAAAGTTGACAAGGATTATCCAGGAGATGGAAGAAGAAGACCTCGATAGCCAGATGAAGTTCAGATTACTTCGAGGGAAGATCGATGAAAGACTGGCTCTTCGAAGGTGGTTACGTAACTACGAAGTCAAGCTCGGACTTCGAAGCTCTACGTACAAGACGGTGGACCCCAAGGTCGGAGCATCCAAGCAGAAGACTTAAAAAGAACACAAAGGGGGAGATTGTTAGGATCATTTATTGTGTTCTTTATATTTAGATGCTTCCGTCTTTAGTGTATTTAGGTCTTTGGTTTAGATGTTATTTGGGTTTGTAATTTACTTTATTATAAGTATTAGTTGTTTGGGCTAAATGGGTTTTGGGCTTGATGGGCTTTAATATACCAACTAATGTGGTATATAAAGACCCACCAAGCCCTAGTTTCAAATAGTTCCTTTTTGCAAGTATTGTGCCTCCTTGAACAAGCTAACCTAAACACTCTCAAGCTAAAATCATTCTAGGTTGCTTTCTTTGTTGCTTGCAGTATATTAGATGAAAAGGGATTTACAGAAAGCTATTGGATTAAATGAAGATTGATTGATGATTATCTATTGCTTCCGCGCGCTAATTACAAAGGTGAGTCAATCGATCTTAATTCTCAAGTTCAAGTTCATCTTAATTCGTTGGATGTTAAATCTGGAACCTACAATTGGTATCAGAGCAAACTTGTTTGTTGATTCTGTGTTAAATCTGCTTTGATTGAGCTTAATTTGCTGATTTGAGTTGAATCGCTGATGTTTGAAGTGACTTTGGTTCGACACTGTTCTATCTGATTTTCGCCTGATTTCTGTGTTAATCCAGTGTTAATTGTGTTAATCGAGTGATAGGTAAGCTGCGTCGATGCCTATTGTTCGATAATTGTGTTCTGATTAAGCAGAAATTAGGATTTGAGTGAAAAATAGGACAGTTTGCTGGTTTTCGCCAGATGAACAGCAGTTTTCGCCAGTTGAACAGCTGTTTTCGCCAGTTGAACAGCTGTTTTCGCTACATGAACAGCGGTTTTCGCTACATAAACTAGTATTTTATAAGCTAAATCGGTGTTTACTTGTTTAATTACGTGTTTTTTAGCTGATTTGACTTATTAGCGAAAACCAAACCTTTTCAGCGAAAACCAGTTTTCGCTAGATTTGTTGGCGAAAACCTTAAAGCTTTTCGCCATATACTGTTTCAGCGAAAACCTCAAAAGTTTTCGCCAGACACTCAGCGAAAACCTATAACTTTTCGCTATATATACTGTTTTAGCGAAAACCTAAACTTTTCGCTACATTTCTTAGCGAAAAGTTCATTCCTAGGGAAACCAGTGGCCAGCGAAAACTTAAAACTTTTCGCCAAACACTGTTCACACGAGAAGTTTTAGAGTTCACAACTTAGCGAAAACCTAATCTTTTCGCCACTTAGCGAAAACCTCAAAGCCTAAGCTTTTCGCTGGACTTCTTAGCGAAAACCTAGAACTTTTCACCACTTCGCGAAAACCTAAACTTTTCGCTACATTTCTTAGCGAAAAGTTCATACCTAGCGAAAACAGTGGGCAGCGAAAACTTAAATCTTTTCACTATACTGTTTCAGCGAAAACCTCGAAAGTTTTCGCCACATACTGTTCACAAAGCTTTCGACGGTTTTAGGTAGCAAAAAAAAAAATCATTTTTGGTTCCTGGTTCACCAATATTTTTCACTTTGAGATTTTTTTTGTACGTACTTTATATAGGTTCCTGGTTCATACGAAAAAGTTTCGTGTAAACGAAATTTTTTTTGGACTGGTAAAATTTTTCGGTACAAAAAAAAAATTATTCTCAGTACAAGTTTTTTTTAAAATCATTTTAAAAAAAAAATATTTGATACGTAAAACTTCCGAAAATTATTTCAATACGAAAACATAGCATAAGTTGACTAAAAGTCAAAATAAATTGAAAATCAAAATAAATCAGCTAAGACTTTAAGTGAATATTTTTTTTAATCAACAAAACAAGACGATCAATATAACATCCAAAATATCTTGAGTCAAAATTAAAATTTCCAACATTCTATAAAACCAATACAATATCTGTGAACTTAATATTGGTTTTTGAGCTGAAACGCTAATATTGGAGAACTATTCGAAATTAGTCAAAATTAAAATTTCCAACATTATATACCAATTACAATTTTCGAACTTTAAATTGGTTTGAACTGAAAAGATAAAAAATAAAATGGAAACATATATGAGCTCTCATGAACTAACAATTAAAAGACTCGAAGATAGACTAGTTAACAACGAACGTGTTCTTAGAAAACATTTACTTAACGAGTCTAGTCTTCAATGTCTTTTAACAAATGCACAAGATAAAATCACAGACCTTGAACTAAAATTAGGACGTTATGAAATAAAAATCTGTGAACTTAAAAAGAGCCTTAATACATATGAGGACGAAAAGCAAACAGTTCAACAAAAATTCTCATCCACAAATAACGAAATGGTAAGAAAATTAGAAGCTAGGCTAGCTAATAACGAGCGTGAGTTAAGAAAACATTTAGAAATCGAAGCTAGTCTTGAATGTCAATTGACCAATGCTAAAGATGAGATTACTAGTTTGCTATCTAAGGCAGAAAATTATGGACCGAATATTTCTGAATTAAGAACAAACATAGCTGCCTATAAAGAAGAAATTAAAAATCATCAAGCTCAGAATAAATGTCTTTCAGAAGAATGCAATAAATTACGCATTAAAAATAAAGAACTCGAAATACTTATTGCAAAGAAAGAAACTGAGCTAAAATTGTCTCAAAATAAATCCACTCAAACAAATGAGACAATGCCTATCAAAAAGGAACATTCTATACAAACTACAATACCCGAATTTAATTGTGATAATCCAGAAACCGAACGCAAAATTTCCGAGTTAAATTCTCTTCTGGAATCGCAGCGAAAAGGATTTCAAGCTAAAATTGATGAACTTCAAAAGGAGAATACATTTCTCAAAAATTCCTACAAAATAGGCGCAACCTCAACTTCTTACTCTGTTAAAAGCGAACCATTAAAAGACATATCTCCAAAACAGAATAAGAAAACACCACGAATGACTAAAGCTATCAAGAAAGAAAGAATTGAGGAAGATAAATCATTTTTTATCAAAACAAGCGAAAATGTTTCCTCCTCTATTTCTAAAAAGGTAATTTCTAAAGTCATTCAAAAGATAAAGAAAGAAAGAATAAAGAAAGAAGCTATAAATATTAAAACAGACAATTCTACATTCTTTACTAAAACTGAAATGTCCAAAAATAATAATTGTCTGACAAATAAAAGTAACTCATTTTATGAAAACACCTATGTGAATGATGTGATTCTTCCTAATAGGAAATACGACAGTTCTATATTGAATGCTATTGATTCTATTAGTTCGTATTCCTATCTCAAGTACCCAGTCAAAGTCAAATCTGAAAAACATCTTCAACGACTGGCGAAAGAGAAAATTTTCTCAACTAACAATAGACACACATTCACCCGTGCTAAAAATGATAATTTCAGAACGGTACAAATTTGGAAACCTAAGCTAGAAATGGAAATAAGTAGTCCTAAACAAACGTGGATTCCTATGACTACTTTATCTAATAATTTTAATTCCAAATTTGAACCTTATGAGCTTTCTAATATTACTGCTAATCAGGGAGGACCCGTCCAAAAATGGGTACCAAAGTCCCGCTAATTGATTTTGCAGGATCCCGATTATGTGTAGGTCCTCGGGTTGCTTCACACGCATAATCGGTATGAGCTGCAAGCAACTACCAAATTCCCGACACGTGTGGTATTCGAGATTGCTCCACACCCGTGATCGGTATGAAATGTGAGCAATCATACTATATAAATAAATATTTTTTTAGATTTTACATTAAAAAAAATAAAAAAATAAAAAAAAAAATAAAAAAAAAAAAACTTTTCGCTAACTATTTCAGCGAAAACAGTTTTCAGCGAAAACCTTCTCTTTTCGCTAACTGTTTTCGCCATTTTTTATATATATATATAGGTATAATATAAAATAATAATAAATAATAAAAAAAAAAAAACTTTTCGCTGAAAAGTCTAGCGAAAACCTCAAACTTTTCGCTAACTATTTCAGCGAAAACATTTTTAGCGAAAACTTTTACTTTTCGCCAACACTCAGCGAATTTTTTTTAGCGAGAACCTTTTCTTTTCGCTAATTGTTTTCGCCACATTATAAGTTTTTTTTGTTTTCGCCAATTCCTTTAAAAAGAAAATATATACATATATAAATATATACATATATAAATATATATAGGCCTGAAAAGGAGATAAAAAAAAAAAAAAAAAAAAAAACAACTCTGAGCTTCATTGCTAAAAGAAGATGACTTGAATTTCATTGTCAAAATAGGTACATTACTGTCCTAGATATTAGACTTCATCTTTAGTATTGAGTTTCAAAGGAAGTCTAATGTATCATTCTTAGTACCTAAAAATTTGTCTATGTCGTCTTTACATTCTTTATATATTTAGATGGGGAGTGGATAGACAGATAGACAAGGCACATGAACTTCAAAAGAGCACATTACTATAGTTATCATATAACAAGCGTATATGGTTTAGTGGGAGTGATACTTATGAGTGCAGAAGGCACATTTAAGGGGGAGTGTTACTCCATGCATAAAGGGCGCTTGATCTTTGTAATATGCAATCCTCAAAAAGCGCATCTATTTAGGGGGAGCAGGGGCATCATATTGTTACAAGCGCACCATTTTAGGGGGAGAGTTACCTAAAACGGCGCAAGAGCTTAAAAAAAAAGGGGGATGCCCTGAAGACAACTTTCGTACTTTGACGGGGAGTGCTACCTCAACCCAAAAAGCGCAAAGACACAAAAAGAGGTGTTCACATACCTGTTCCCATGGTTCAGTTAATCCCAAACTGTACCTATCCCAGGAACAACCCCGAGTGTATGTGAGGGTTTTGAGCGAATCACGATATAATCATTACACCTCAACCACAAACTATCCGGGCCATAACCATTATAGGTACAGGACTGATTTTTCAGATCCCGGGTAGAAGACGCCTCATCGGGTCCAAAGGCGCATGCACAACCCTTCCTAGCTACTCATTTGTCTCCCTAAAGACAAGTGTTTCAATATCTCACGGGGAACCGCATATGCTATCACCGTTTCACTTTGAAGCGGGAGATATTGAATCTAGTGGTCCACAGCCCCACACCACGACTTTATTCTATGCACTTAAACGTCTAGTGTGTCCCATAGCCTAAAAAGTTTTCTATTTTTTTAGGACACATACATTATTTTTATACATACTATGCAGGTCTATGTGACCTAGCCCGAACTTCTGTAGACACATTTCTGACAAATGTGCTTCTATGATCAGAAGGAAGTCCTGCCGTTGCAACATCAAAACAACAACGGTAGCAGGCCATCTTCTGGAGCACGACTCTAGAACGATGTCAACGGTTTGCCTATGTGGCCCCGTAGTCCCTTCAAATGCAAGTCTTTGTGACTTTGCATCAACGACCAAGAGTGACATCTAGGGATGTCTCACGATGATTGGTCGTCGGTCCCGTTTTCAGGTTACTTCATCCGGACTTCAACATCAACACGCTCCGCGCTTATACGAGGAATCACCTTGATCCGTAGGCATGACGATACAATTGAATCGCCATGAGGGGGAGAAGTATATCAAGGAGGCAAAGCACGTGATATCATTAAAGAAGCCGAGCTTACACCGCACGTGCTGAACCACAACAAACACGACCTCTCTCCATGGCATAAGCATAAACGAAGAGTCAATGTCCTTAGATCTGCACAACTCTGATCTATGCAAGAAGGTGATAAAAATTCAAAGTTGCAAAGAAGAAAGGGGGAGCATGTACATAGGGGGAGAAAGAAGATTCTCCAGAAGCCCTCAACCTTTTCTTCAAGAAGCAACGAAGAACGTGTCTAATCCACAATTGAACACAAAGGAGGAGATTGTTAGGAATCCTTTCTTGTGTTCAATCGATGATGAAGACTGAAGATCATTAAAGACAAAGACTATTGGCGCTCCAATGACATTTGAACACTAAGGGGGAGATTGTTAGGAATCCATTTCTAGTGCTCAAATGTCATGTTATCTTTGTCTAGGGACCAAATTGTAGTTTATGATAAATAGGGACTGATGTGATATATACCAAAGTATGCTTTGGTATATATAGGGCAAGTGTGTGAATTTTACACAAAAAACTTGAGCACACCTTGAGCGAGGCTCTCTCTCATTTTAATATCTCTCTCTTCATCACAGTAGATTAGGCTTAATTGTGGAGAGGTATATGGATTGCTTGTAGAGAAAGCTATTGGATTAAATGAAGATTGATTGATGATTATCTATTGCTTCCGCGCGCTAATTACAAAGGTGAGTCAATCGATCTTAATTCTCAAGTTCAAGTTCATCTTAATTCGTTGGATGTTAAATCTGGAACCTACATAGATTTACTGGAATAGTTATTTGAATATTTTTTTGGTTTAATATTTGTATTTGTTAGTATAATAGTGATATTTGACAGTATTATATGCGAAAATCACTTCGTATATTATTGGTAAAATTATTATGACAGTTGGTATGATACTTTTATAATTTATTGGAATAATACTGGCGACATCTGGTATAGTATCTTTGTTTATCAATATAATTGCGCCTTTAGTTTCCGGTATAATAACGTTATTTCCTTGTTTAATACTCGCGACAGTTGATATGATAGTCATAGCGCTTTTCTGAGTCAGTTAAGTAAGGTTAGTTCTTTCTTATCATATCTTTTCGGTACTAAACAGGAATATTTTTGCAAATCGGTGTTTAAGAGGAAGAAAAAACTTAAGTGGTATTTAAGAGGAATTTTAAAGTTCGATCAGGTTTGAAACGGAATTTTCCCTTTTTTTTCAATCGATAGCTTAATAATGTTTTTTGGGCAAATTTCGTTTCAGTACCCTTCGAAGTTTAAACTTCCTGTTCAGTACTCATCGAATTATTTTTTCCTGTTCAGTACCTATCTGTGAAAAGTTGTGTGTTTAATACCCCAAACAGTGAAAGGACGAAAATAACCTTTCTTCACAACAAAACTGGACATAATGATAACAATTGGTATAATATTCAATTCTATTGGTACAATATTGACAACAGTTGGTATAATGTCCAGTTTTGTTTGTATAAAATTATAATAACATTATTTATTGGTATAATAACAATAACAGATGGTATAATAACGACAACAGTTGGTATAATGTCCAGTTTTATTTTGTAAAAAATTAGAATAACGTTATTTGTTGGCATAAAGTGATAACAATTGGTAATAACGACAACAGGTTGTATAATATCCAGTTTTTTGATATAAAATTAGAATAATGTTATTTATTGATATAATAGTGTTAACAGTTGGTATAATATTCAATTCTATTGGTATAATATTGTTAATAGTTGGTCTAATAGAGACAACAGTTGGTATGATATCCAGTTTTGTTTGTACTAAACCTGTGAAGTAAGGTTATTTTTGTCTTTTCAACATTGAAAAGACCATTTTAGGTACTGAACATGAAAAAATTCGCCAAATGGTACTGAACAGGAAGAAATAATTGAAGTGGTATTTAAGAGGAATTTGAAACTTCGATCGGGACTGAAACGAAATTTGCCCTTTTTTTTCAAATGATTACTTCATTATTTGTTTTTCAAACGACATATTCCTTATTTTTTTCAAACGATAACTTAATTATTTTATTTTTTTTCAAACGATAGCTTCATTAGTTAGTTTTTCATATGATAAATTCATTATTATTTTTTCAAATGATAGCTTCATTATTATATATATTTTTTGTTGGAAGTATTTTATAGTGTTCAATAATCAAGTTATCTTTGTCTAGGGACTTAATTGTAATATATGTATAGTTAGGGACTAGAATGCAAATATACCAATATTGATTGGTATATATAGGGCAAGTGTGTGTAAAATACACAGAACTTGAGTTTAGCTTTCTCTCACTAGAAACACTCTCTCTAATCACTATCTAAGCTAGGGTTAATTGTAGAGAGAGAAAGAGGATAATTGTAGAGAAAGTTTTGAGTTTTAATGAAGATTTGATTGATTGAATCCTAAAGCTTCCGCTCGCATTATCATCGAGGTAAATCTATCGAATCTATGCTCGAGTTCTTCGTTGGATGTTAAAAACGGACCTAACATTTTTTCAATCGATAGCCGCATTACTTTAATTTTTTAAATGGGTGCTACATTATTTTTTTTCAAATGGTAGTTTCACTATTTTATAATTTTTCGAACGATAGCTCATCATCGTCGTCGTCGTCATCATCATCATCATCATCATCATCATCATTATTATTATTATTATTATTATTATTATTATTATTATTATTTCATGATATAGGTTCATTCCTTTATTTTTCAAAAACGATAGCTTCATTATTTTATATTTTTCTACAATACCTTCATTATTATTTTTTTCGAAAGATAACTTGATTATTTCCTTTTCAATCGATAGATTCATTATTTTTTTTCAAACGATAACCTCATATTTTTTTCGAATGATAGCTTCATTATTTTTTTCCAAACAATAGGCTCATTATTTTCTTTTCAAATGATAACTTCTATAACACACTGATGGCCCATCTCAAGACTTAATTTCAGCCTATTAACCTATATTTTTCAGCCCAAGCCCAATAGTTACAAGAAGCTTTTATTTCATCATTATCTCATGTTCTTTCTTCATTCCTAGGCTAACGTGAGTGAACAAGAAACAAAGCAAAACCTTCAAAGCTTGATTCTGCAAGTTCTTGGTCTGATCTGACCGTTGATAAGGTAACTCAGGTCCTAAAGATCATTACAATCATCTTCTAATTCGTTTTCATGCTCATATTTTCCAAAGAAAAAGAAGCTGGCTGCGCAGTTGCTGTATGTTTCAAATTTGACCATGTTATACTGCTCCGAATATTATAAAACTAATCTCGTTTGAAAGCTAGCTTCTGGAGCTTTTCACAGCCGCTTGAATTAGCTCGTTCCGACATCCCTATCATTTGTTATGAATTTGTGAACTTGCTGCTGTGAACCTTGCTTCTACTGCCTCTGTAATTATCTGTTTTAACCCATCTATACTGTTCCAATGGTTCCGAAACTTGTCTCTACTGAAAGATAACTTTCTCAGCTTTTCATAGCCGCTGGAATCAAATAAATCCGATAATTATACGATTTTTGATGAATTTCTGAAGTCCCTGCTGCAAACCAGGAATGTTTCTCCAAATCATATGTGTAGCCTCTGTATTATTAAGTTTTGCCCTATCTATACTACTCCGATGTTTCCAAAATTTGCTTCTATGGAAATCGGACTTCCTGAGCTGTTCACAGCCGTTGAAACTGGCTCGATCCGATATTTCTACGATTTATTATAATTTTTTGAAGTTTCTGCTGCAAAACTGAGAATTTTAGTAGTTTTCTGAAGTATTTTGAAATTTCTCTTGCTTGCTGCTTCAATTGTTCTTCAAACATCAGTACAGAGTCACTTATATGATCTTTAAGTAGCTTCGGGGCAGTTTTGGATATCGGAAGATCAGTTTTATGTTATAGTTTAAAAAGACGTTGAATATTATTGATTGCTCGTTCAATGTTGACGTTAAATCGTGATGTCCTATTTTAGGCGAAGGAACACCGACAAGGGACTTGAGGGCAGCTTCAGATTTTGGAGAAAGTTAGGGCATTGCGTTGTGAGTTGATAATACGGGGACACCTTCCCTTCGTGGGATGTGTAAACCTCGCGATGGGTGGTTTTATTTTGTCGTTTATGAAATTATCGCTTGTTGCTTGGTTGATTGATAGAAAGCCTTGCCGGCTATAGGATGTTCGTATTTGTTAACATTGATGGGACTTTGGGCGTATATGTTATGTCGTAGATTGATTTGCTGATTGCACATGAAATTATATGACGTTAGGTTATGTGGGGGTATGTTTGTTATGGTGCTACCTGTTGACTATTTTGTTGAGTTCTTGGGCGTATATGTTGTTTCGTGGAGAGATTTTACGATGACAAGGAATTACGTGACATATAGACGGCTTGATATTTTGTGCGAATGAGTTATATTGTGGATTGCGATTGTAATTTTGTGTTGATATTGCATACACTCGGTACCGAGATGTTCATCAGTAGCCTGAATAGCCACGATTCGGGTGAGTGAGAGTGGCACATTGATTAGTAGCCCGAATAGCCACGATTCGGGTGAGTCAGATTGGCACATTATTGATCAGTAGCCCGAATGGCCACGATTCGGGTGAGTGAGAGTGGCATATTGAGTAGTAGCTCGGCCAACGTCACCGGTGTGGGACATGCATGATATATAAGATTATTCATGGTACATTGTCTAGAGTACGGTGACGGACTCGTCTGACTCTCGACGGGGAGTTCATTTCGAGGAAGGATATGGCTGCCCACACGTTGTTTATGTGATGGCGTTCATTTTCTTGATGTGCTTGATAGGTTCTATGATTGATTTTGGTTGTCGTATTTTCTTCGTAAAAGCAGTGGATTTTCGTTGATATTTTGAAGGTGACGTTTAATAGTAAATGTGAGGTATTCATGAATTGTTGATATGTTTGATGTGCTGATGTTCATCGTTGAGGACGCTTTCTATGATGAGAAAGTGTGTTTGTATTATCATCTCACTGAGCTAGTGGTTTGCTCACCCCGTTTATGTATATATTTCTTTTTAGGTTGTTGACATCATTTTTGACCGGAGGTTGCCATTTCTTCGATCGTTGTTTCCGCTGCTGCTTCTTTCATTTTGGTATCTTATCTTTATTTTACCCTTGAGGATCCATTGACAGATATCTTTTGGAAGGAAATTTTGCTTGTATGTGTATTCCTTCACTGATCGATGTTTTGAGTTCCTTTTGTACAGTGTAAAAACCTCCTTTGATATAAAATATGTATTTCTTTCGTGATATTTCCATTTGTAAAGTATAAGCTAATATGGACGCCTTGCGTTTATTGAGAAACGCGGCGGCTGTCACGTGATCGACACGGGTCGGGGCGTGACAGTTTCGGTGGTATCAGAGCCTTGTTGCGTTCTTTTTCTTTCTTTCTTTGATGTTGCCAATGGATCCATTTTCTTTGGTCTTCTTTGTCTTTGATGAAGTATTATATTCTCGAAATTGATCTCGATTTCTATTATATTATGGCACCTCCACAGTTTGTACCTGAGGTCGAGTTAGGGGACACACTTCTCGTGGTTCTCCAATTCCTTTTTCTTTTCGTGTCCATTGATGACACATTACTCATGTTCCTATGACTCCTATCGAGCAACCACCAGCTCAAGTATGAGCTGAGCAAATGTTGACATCATAGCAATATCAAATGTATTACGATTATGTTCGTATACATGGAGTTCCCCCACCTATGATGAGTCGTTCGATTTTTACTTTATCCCATCGTCTTGATATGTCATTCTGTCATCATTTGAGAGCTCATGATGTTCATCCTCACAATGATATGACTCTATATTGATCTAGTCTACCGATTCCTAATCCAGATATGGCATCTTGAGGTTCTTATTCTAGGAGAGTGCGTTATATTTCTGATTTGGTGAAAGTTGTCGCTGATATGGGAACTCCGACATTCGAAGGCGTGAGAGATGCCACATAACCTGGTGCTTGGCTAAAGGAGATCATAGAGACGTTCGATACTTTGATGATCGACGAGTGTCATCGTGTTGTATTTGCGACGAAACTCTTGGGCTAGGATGCACGTTGATGGTGGCAGAATCTTAAAGCGACATCGTCCGAGGCTATTACTAGGTCTATCTTTGTAGAGAATTTTAAAGATCATTCCCATCATTTTTATTAATTTCCCTTTGAAATCTCTTATCTTGACCTTGATATCTCGTTGCTTATATAGATTAAGTCTTTATTGGAGACCGTTCAATCTATGTGATCATTGACCTCGGTTCAGATCGATCATATATTCGGGATAGTCTTGCGACAAGTCTATCTTATCATGCTTCTTCTTTATCACCTGAGGTTGTTGTTCATACCCCTCTTGGGGAACGTATTGCACGAGACTTGGTGTTCAAAGGTTGTCCCATCTTGATTAAAAATTCTACTCTGGAAGCTGACTTGATCCCTTAACCATTGATCAATCTAGATGTCATTTTTTGCATGGATTGATTGTCTTATCATCATGTAGTTCTTGACTGTCGAGCCAAAGTTGTTACTTTCCGCAAGCCTGGATTCCCAGAATTGATTTTTGAAGGTGAACCCCAATCTACATCACTCCCTATTATTTCTATGCTCTCGGCTCACACACTAATGCATAAAGGGTGTGAAGCATTCTTGGCTTCGATCATTGTCACATCTCATTCTGCGATTAAGATAGATGATATTCCCGTTGTGAAAGAATTCTCTGAGGTATTTCTGATGATCTACCGGGACAACCACCTGCTCGAAAAATTAATTTTATCATTGATACACTTCTCGAGACTACTCCCATATCAATACCTCCGTATCGAATGGCCCTAGCTGAACTTAAAGAACTCAAGACGCAACTGGGTGAAACCTTAGATAAGGGATTCATTCGTCCTAGTCCATCTCCATGGGGTGCTCCTTTTCTTTTCGTCAAGAAAAAGGATGAATCGCTTCGTCTATGTATAGACTATCGTCAGTTGAACAAGGTGACGATCAAAAACAAATATCCTCTTTCTAGGATTGACGACTTATTCAATCAATTGCAAGGAGCTACCATTTTCTCGAAAATTGATTTACGATCTGGGTATCATCAGCTCAAGATTAGGGAAGTTGATATCCCTAAATCTGCTTTTCGAACTAGATATGGTCATTTCGAATTTTGTGTTATGTCTTTCGAACTCACTAATGCTCCTGCTGCCTTTATGGATTTCATGAATCGAATTTTTCGTCCTTACTTGGATAAGTTTGTTATCGTCCTTATCGATGACATACTTATATATTCTTGATCAGACGGTGAACATGCTTGTCATCTTAGAATTGTACTGGAAATTCTTTGAGAAAATCGACTTTACGCTAAACTATCGAAGTGTGAATTTTGGCTTCGTGAAATAAGTTTTCTCGGCCATCGCATATCCAAGGAAGGAATTTTTGTAGACCCAGCAAAAATTCAAGCCATATTAGATTGGGATTGTCCTAAGAATGTGAATGAAATACTGAGTTTTCTTGGATTTGCTGGATATTATCGAAGATTCGTCAATGATTTCTAATTATTAGCTTCCTCCTTAACTAAGCTGACTAGAAAGGGTGTCAAATTCGAATGGAACGATGAATGCCAGAAAGCATTTCAAGAGCTAAAAAGACGACTCAGTTTAGCCCCTATTCATACCTTGCCAGATCCCGAGATTAGAGAATCCACCATTTATAGTGATGCGTCAAGACAAGCTTGGGATGCGTTCTCATGCAAGAAGGAAAAGTGATTGCCTATGCCTCGAGACAATTAAAGTGATTGCATATCGAAATGTCTATCGTAGCATCAGAAACCAGCAGGAACACTTTAATCTCGTCCTATTCCTGAGTGGAAATGGGAAAATATCACGATGGATTTTGTATCTAGGTTTGCCTCGAACCAAAAAAAGCCACGACTCCGTATGGGTTGTCGTTGATCACTTAACAAAATCAGCTCATTTCCTTCCGGTTTGTACCAAAGATAGCTTGGAAAAATTAGCAAAGTTATACGTGGATGAAGTTGTGAGATTACATGGTGTACCAGTGTCAGTTGTATCAGATAGAGACCTGCAATTTACTTCGCGCATTTGGCCAAGTCTTCGAAAAGCTTTAGGTACAAAATTGTTATTCAGTACGGCTTATCATCCCTAGACCGATGGGCAGTCGGAGAGGATGATTCAGACACTAGAAGACATGTTACGCGCAATTGTCTTGAATCTAAGCGGCAGCTGGGACAAATATGTAGCGCTAATGGAGTTTGCGTACAACAATAGCTATCACTCCAGTATAGGTATGACCCCGTATCAAGCTCTCTATAGCTGAAAGTGTCGAACTCCTCTCTTTTGGACTGAAGTTGGCGATAGAAAGATTGAACAAGTAGAGCTCATTGAAGATGCCACTGAAAAAGTCAAACTCATCCGTGTTAGACTTAAAGCAGCTCAAGATCGTTAGAAAAGCTATGCCGATAATAGAAGACGAGAACTGGAATTCAATGAAGGAGATAAAGTTTTTCTAAAGATTTCTCCTTTGAAGGGTGTCTTGCGATTTCGTCATCGTGGGAAGTTGAGTTCGAGATATATTGGTCCGTTTACCATCATAGACTGAGCTACCATCGGAGTTATCGCAAATTCATAATGTTTTTCATGTCTCCGTGCTTTGAAAGTATGATTCGGATCCTTCACATATACTCGAGTCTCCTCCACTTGAGTTGAAGGAAAATCACTCGTATGAAGTCCAACCTGTTCAAATCTTGAATCGACAAGAGAAGAAGCTTCGTAGCAAGTCCATTCCAATGGTGAAAGTACTTGGGCGAAACGACATGGTAGAAAAAGAAACATAGGAACCAGAGTCCCTAATGCGTCGTCAATATCCACATCTATTCGATTTGCTAGGTACGTTTATGTTTCGGGGACGAAACTTTTTGAAGGGGGAGATGTCATATAACACACTGATGGCCCATCTCAAGATTTAATTTCAGCCTATTAACATATATTTTTCAGCCCAAGCCCAATAGTTACAAGAAGCTTTTATTTCATCATTATCTCATGTTCTTTCTTCATTCCTAAGCTAACGTGAGAGAACAAGAAACAAAGCAAAACCTTCAAAGCTTGATTCTGCAAGTTCTTGGTCTGATCTGACCGTTGATAAGGTAACTGTTAGGTCCATTTTTAAATCCAACGATGAACTCGAGCATAGATCAAATCGAAATACCTTGAAGATGATCGAGCGGAAGCATTTGGGTAATATTCAATTAAACCTTCGTTAATCACAAACTTTCTCTCTACAATTAACCTTTCTCTCTCTACAAATCAACCCTAATTAAGATAATGATGAGAGAGTTTTTCTAGTGAGAGAAAGCTAAACTCAAGTTGGGTGCTAATCACACATACTTGCCCTATATATACCAATCAATATTGGTATATTTGCATTCTAGTCCCTAACTATACATATATTACAATTTAGTCCCTAGACAAAGATAACAACATTATTGAACACTATAAAATATTTCCAACAATCTCCCCGTTAGTGTTCAATTATAATTGCAGCTTCGGTTGTCTTTGTCTCTCGAATCTTCAGTCTTCATCATCAGTTGAACACAACAGAATAATTTCCAACAATCTCCCCCTTTGTGTTCTTCGTTGAAGAGATGGCTATCTTCGTCGGGCATAAAAGGATTTCCTGAAGCCGAGTGCTACTTCATAGCCTCTGATTGAATTTCGCAAGTCGAGCCTTGCCTGTATTAAGCTTGCCGCTTTCTCGGTCAGGATCCTTGTGTCGTTGATTGTTTCAGCGACGTAATCATCTTCGGCTTGTCCTGCATCTAGTATCTCGTCGAGGACCTTCTTCAGCTTGTCACGGATAATTTTGAGAGTTCCATCAGAGAACTTTTCAATTTCTGATAGAAACATCACCCGTTTCGAGCCTTCGAAGTTCAGGTACACGAGGCATAGCTCTGGTTCTGCGAAGATGTAGCCATCAGGGTATGATTCCAGATCCAGATCTGTGCCCACTATGTTTGTCCTGACGAGATTGACCTTCCTTGCATTGCTCTCCAAAGCGAATTGAAGGTCTTGTGCAGTATAAAACTTGATCTGCCTCAACATGTATCTTTTGATTGTTTCGAATCCCAGTCGGTATTTGATCTCTTTCAGGGTGAACTTTCTGTAAACCCCGAACATCTGGAGGATATAACCAGGTTTGACATCGGCAAGATCAGCTTCTGACAGCTGTTCTGTTGAGCAGTCTTTACGAGCGACCGTGTAGATAGGATAGTTCGTTTTCCCGACATTAAAGTGCTCGACTTCTATAATGTCTGCGATTGGATCCTTTGATCGTTGAACTCTCCTATTGTATCCATCTCGGGGAGGCCCTATTTTGGTATGTGCCAGCATGTAGAGATGCCCGGCTGCCACTGTCCCCGTCAGATGCGTGAGTCCTCTGAGGTCTAGCTCGTTCAACTGTCTGATGTTCTTCTCACTCCGCCATATATTTTTCCTGATTTCCTCTTGAAAGGGAGCTAAGATCCTTAAGTTGTCCCATGGCGCATCTTTCTTGAAAGTTCCATGAGTCAGATTTTCAGGTTCTCTGACTCGCATCTCTATTGCCTCTGGGAGTCCTGCTGGTTCTTTGTTGTATCTTTCTCCTTCTTGCAATTCGGCGGCCGTGAATCTGAACATCTGCATGGAAGCTCGCCTTAACTGTGTTCTCGCATTGTAGATTCTGTGGAAGGCGGCTTCTTCTTCTTCATCCAGCTGAATCCAATCCCTCAAGATGTATTCATCGATATAGTCCTTGGGATTAGATGCAGTTGGAAGTGATGGTGGTAGGTTGTCGGTAGATGGTGGTGGTGGTGGTGGTAGAGATGATGATGTTGGTAGAGATGATGATGATGGTGGTAGAGGTGGTGGTGGTTGTGATGATGATGAAGGTGGTAGCGGTAAAGATGATGATGATGGTGGTAGAGGTGGTGGTGGTTGTGATGATGATGAAGGTGGTGGCGGTAAAGATGATGATGATGGTGGTGGTAGTGAAAGTGATGGGGTGGTCTTTGGTGGTGGCGGTTGAGATGATGACGAAGGTTGAGACGACGAGGTGGTTGCTGATGATCGTCCTCATCTCGACCTTGTGGTTGGTGGAGTCGGTTGCGGTGTAACCCTAGCTCGTTTGCTGCTCTCCCCCTCAGGGCGATCATCGGGATCGTCATGTCTTCGTTTTTGAGCTGGGGGGTCCTCACGGCAACGAGTTTGTTGGTGGGTCATCAGGTGGAGAAGCTCCTGCATATCTGGCGTGAGGGTTTCTGTTTCGGAAAGAAGTCGAGACAGAAATAGGTCACGGAGCTCTCCGAGTGGCATGGTGTAGGGGTTGGGTGGTGTTTGGGTAGGTTGTGTAAGTGGGGATGTGGGGAGGGGTAACACAGGTTCTTCGACCAGCGGGGCTTTCCCTTTCTCCCTTGTAGCAGCCAGAATGGCGCTTTGAACCTTTTCCGAAATGGTTTCGTCTAGTTTTTCGGAAAATTTGGAAAAGGCGGACTCCAGGCACTGGTGAAGATAATCATGCGTTACAAAGGGTAACCGGACAGAGCCACTTAGGCGTTCTGTCGTCACAGCATCGGAAAAGATGTCCGATGTGTGGCCAACCGTCACCGAAGTGACTGCGGGACTTGTAAAGACGGGGCCACGAAGGCTTCCCGTTGACATTCGCCGGGAGACGGGCTCAGGCAAAAGGCCCAATGGCACGGTTGTTGTGATGTTGGCCGTGTCGGGGCTTCCTTCCGATCCTCGCGTCACATCAACAGTGGATGTGGCTACGGAAGTTCTGAGTCGGTCACGAAGACCAAGTATAGCCAGTGTAAAAGGGTTCTGTGTCCTAGAAAAATCAGAAAATGTTGGGATGGAGGTGGACACTAAACTCGATGTGTTTGAAGGAATGGTGGTGGATGGGGGCTGCGTTCCACCTTCTTCAATATCTGCTGCTGCAGAAGGAAGCAGAGATAGAGTACTTGGCTCCCCGTGATTATCTGAGACGATCGTCTGTTGGGAGACGACCGAATGGTCAAGGCTGGGTTGTGCTTGCGCCGTTGCCCCAGATGCGGCGACTTCTACCCGGAGGCTGAGCGTATCAGCCTCTGTTCCTACGGGGGTTGGGGACGGAATGTTTTGTAAGGATGGAGTGGTGACCACAGCCGTTGGTATTTGAGTCACCAACTCTTCAGACTGAGTATGTTCTGAAGAGGGTGTCGAAGGGTGCGGGGCCGGGTCGATTGTTCTCTCAGGACCCTCACTGACGCTCAGGTTTGTCCCGGGGTTAGTTTCTGGTGGGTTGTCCAGAAACGTAGGGAGCTGTCGCTGTTGTGCGGCGCAGTAAACCAGAATGGATTCCCTGGTAGCCAGCCGATGAAGCTCGTCAAGAATTGGCATTGGGCGACCCATCCATTTTGGTTCGGCTTTGGCTTTCTGGATGAACTTCATCTTTGGCGGGATATAGTTTTCATCGCTCGATCGGGTAGGTATCTCTGGATTGACCGCCATGAAATGTTTGATAAGGAGTGTAAACCACCGTAGGTAGGAGACGCATTTGGTACGTTTTGCTTGTCCCCTAGTGTTGATTTGGTCTTCAAGATCGCTCCAAAGTAGTTGTGTGAAGTTGTAGTGTTTGGAGAAGATCAATCCATGGAAGATGCGTAAAATTGTTAGGTTGCCCTTATCGAAGCCGGTGTGTTTTGGGGATAAACACTTGTTGACCAGCCCAAAGAAGGTCTTCCAAGGATGAGGGATTTTTCCGAGTTGAAAGGAGGATAGACTGGCAAGTGGAGGCGTATGTCCCATTAGCAGCATGTCTTTGAGAAGTTCTTGTTCGGTGGGAACCTCCTGATATTCATCATAGATGGGGAGGTGCAACACACGCTGGAAGAGTTCTTGTGTGAGTGTCACTTTTGTGTTGTCAATTTGTGCTTCAAAGAAGATTGAGTTGTTTCTGGCAATCCTTCGTTTCAAGGTGGCCCAGAATTGTTGTAGGTACACCATGGGTACAGGCGCCGTCTGTAATACCCGTAAATTTTAACACGGGATTTTGATATAATTAATAGTGAAAAGACTTAGAAAATTTGGATATTATGTGAATGAAGGATAGGGTCGAAATTCGGGTTGGTAAGGTATTTTCGGGTGAAGCCCGAATGAAATTTCGGGTAAGCCAAAATTTCGGGTAAGGAGGAAAATTACAAAAAAGAACCTTTCTTAGCCTAAGAGGAAAATTACATCACCACCTTATCACCTCCTTGTCATCACGTAAGCTATCCCAATTTAAATATACAACTATACTTCAAAAACTTGATTAAGAAGAAAAGGAACAAGGAGAAGAAAAGGGGAGAAGAAAACCTTCAAACTCAACAACCAACGATCGAGAGCTCGGAAAAATCGTAGTTTAGCTAACTTCGGACGTGAGGTAGGTGAAGATTTCATCTACAACACGTAAATATTTTCGTGGTTATTTGCAGACTTGGTTTTATGTTTAACAATCCAAAATCTGGATTTTTGTATGAATATACATACTTATGTGCTTAGAAAATAGGTCTGATAACTTGAAGAATCGAAGAACTTAGTGTTTTTCGCATACTGTTCTTCATTTTCGGTGTTTACATGTGTTTTCGGATGATTTCATGTTTTCGGGCCGAAAACTAGTTTACGTGGGCCAGAAAGATTTGCGAATGAGAAATAGATGCGGTCCGAAAATTAGTTTTCGCGGGCCAGAAAAGTTTTGCGAATAAGAGATAAGTACGGGCCGAAAACTAGTTTTCGCGGGCCGAAAACTAGTTTACGCGGGCCAGAAGGATTTGCGAATGAGAGATAAGTATGGGCCGAAAACTACTTTTCGCGGGCCAGAGAGAATTCGCGAATAAGAAATAGATGTGGGCCGAAAATCTGTTTTCGCGGGCCAGAGAATTCGCGAATAAGAAATAGACGCGGGCCGAAAACCAGTTTGCGCGGGCCGACTTCAGTTTTCGCGAGCCGATTTCCTGTGAGACAAAATAAATATTTTTGTGGGCTGGGGACTGTTTTCGCAGACTCAGTTTCGTGAATTTGAATTCGAATAATTCAAATAAATGCCGAATCTATTTTTTTTAAAAAAAAAAAAACAAAAATGAATTTTGGGGTGCTTATAAAATTTACTTTGTTAATTTTCGGTATTAAACTAATTTCATACAAACACATTTTCGGGCAAAATCATTTATTTTATTTACAAGTAAATTTTCTTAATAAAGTTTCAGGTTTTGACTAAATTTCTCATGATCAACGATTATTTTATTTTCAGCAGTAAGTATTATTTTCGGAAATTAAAGATTTTTGAATCTTCGAGTTTTACGAGATGTAATTGTTATTATGTGCGACTTGTATGACATGCATCGCATATCACGACATTGTGAGAAATGGGTACCGTGTCGATACGGCGATACTCTGATATATTGATGAGCGGGGTAGATCGTGATCGCGTTGATGATTCGTAGAGGAATCAAGGTTAGTACTCATATATGACACCTGACGGCAGACAGGCGTGATCGATCTGTCTACTCGGACGTGAACGTCCCGAGGTACAAAACCGTCTTTTATGTTATTTTCGCGGAAGGAGCGACCTGGTAGGGCAGTAGCGTGAACGTCTAAACGCTATCAGTGTAGGCTACCGTCTTTTATGTTATTTTCGCGGAAGGAGCGACCTGGTAGGGCAGTAGCGTGAACGTCTAAACGCTATCAGTGTAGGCTACCGTGATTATTATGAGCGCGCGAGGTGTCGAGTCTAACCTAGGGCCCTGTGTTGAGATATGATAAGATGAATTGAGAGGTAAAAGTCGAGCGTGCATTTATGGTGAGATATTTGGGATGATGGTTGAGCGCACGCTGCATTCATGCATGTTTTCACCTACTGGGCAATAGCTCAGTTTTACGTGTTGTAGGTATTACTGAGCCCGACGTCGAGGTACGTCGTGACTGAGGCAGGCTGATGGCGGTGACTCCACGGACTTTTGAGGGCGAGGTTGTACATGGATGAAGACCTGTGGAGTGCGTAGGAACTTTTGGATTTTGTTTTGGGGCCGAGACCCGTGTAAAGATGGTTGTGCTGTAAAAATGATATTTTTATATATATGGAGCGGCATTAGGGCGTTTTAATATTTTGAATATTTTGGGGCTACGGCCTTTGTAAATATACAACTTTGTAAAGTATGTTATTTTGCGAAAAAGTTTTTGTAAAATGGGTCTTCCGCGGCTTTCGTTGCGGAAATCCGCCACTAATCGTATTTAGAAAAATGAGGGTCGTCACACCGTCATGTTGAATGCCGGCCATAAGGGGTGCCCTTTTAGAATGGAAATGATGATGGGATCGGGACATTTGAGTGTGTCTGGATCTAGTTGAAAATTGTTGTCCCGAACATCTAGCCACTCGTGGGTAGGATATATATCTTCAATGGAAGCCATTTTAAATCTGTCAAAAAAAATGGAAATTTAGTACAACTTTTGAAGCATGAGAATATTTGATGGAGCAGAAGGTTTAAGTATAGATGCTGTTTTTTTTTTTTTTTTTTTTTTTGATTAAGTGTTCGAAAAATTTCATTAAGTGTTCGAAAAATTCTCGAAGTATGAATATACTGACATTTGGAAAATATTTTTCGTGCGAAAGAAAAATTCCAAATTCGAAAATCAATTTTCGTTTGAAAATCAGGTACAACTTTTTTGGATAAAAGTAGTGGCGTTCGAAAATACATTTTTTATGCAAAAAAAATATAAGTTTTTCGTATGGAGGTACTGTAGTATTCGATAAATGTGTACCGTTCGAAAAAAAATGTTTTCGTTCGAATATCCCTTTATAAATTTTCGTATAGACATACTGTAGCAATTGAGAGCACATTTTTCGTGCAAAAATCGTAGTGTAACTTTTATCGTATAGAAGCACTGTAGCGTGCGAAAATAGTTTTGTGCGAGAAATCTCTAAGTGTAGTTACTGTAGCGTACGAGAAATGTGATTTGTGCGAAAAACGCTTTGTAAACTATTTCGTTCAGAAGAACTGTAGCATTCGAAAATATTTTGTTCAAAAAATGCTGTAAAAGAGTTTTCGAATCATACTGTAGCTTTTGCGAAAAAAATGTTGTCGTTCGAAAAACTAGAGGTAAATGTTTTCGTATCCGACACGTGTTTGAGAAAATGTTTTCGTTCGAAAAACGCAATGGTAACTTTGTCGTATCATTGAGACACTAGCGTTCGAAAATCAAAACATGTTTTCGTGTAAAGTTACGTGGCGTCCGACAAAAAAACGCTGTCATTCGAAAACTTATAAACTTATATACACTATCATTCGAAAAAAAATGTACGACTATTAAAATACTCATACGAAATGTGACTTTTGCGTACGAAAACTTTTTGTCGAACTAATTGTGCGTACGAAATTTCTCCAACAAAGGCTCATACGAAATCTTTGAAGGGAAGGTATTTTCGTACCCAAAACAGCAATTTGTGACGAAAACAGAAACACTATTTTATAAAGAAAAACAGGGATACGACGATGTAAACGAAAAATTATAAGGCATCCATACGAAACTTCATACGAAAAACTTTGCGAAGAACAGTTGATACAAAAACCTAATTGAAAGTGTCGATTCAACAGCAATCGAACACTTAAAGACGATGATTTTCATATAAAATCAAAGCATTTGTGGTGGATTCGCACCAATTAAAACACAAATTGAAAGCATTTGAATGCTAAATCAAAATTTACGAATTTCAAATCAACATCTAGGTTAAAAAATCATTTGAATGCAAAAATCCGTGTTTCAAAATCGAATGTTATGAGTAAATGAACTAAATCTCCTTACCAATCGATAAGGCTTGAGGATTTTCTGAGGCTTGGATTCGATAAATCGACGATGAATCGTGCGATAAAGCAGCGTACGAAAAAAAACTTGAGTGCGAAAGATATTGAGTATATGGGTTTTCGTATCGTCTGATGCGAAAAACTGTTTTTCGCATGCATAGTAAAATGACAAATTGCAATGTAGGCACCGAAATAAAAATATTTGCTTTTGGACCACTAATAGCATTCAGATTGATCAAATAGGTACAATAAACTCATAAATTTGTAATATTTTCTCCCCCTCAATTGATGCATTATTTTTCTTCAAAAAATATGTTCGCCCCCTTAATTCGGTATGCTTATTTATATAAGAAACTATACAAGTTCTCCCCCTCAATTAATGCATAAGTGATATTAATTTGAAAAAAATCATGAAGGCAATTTAACTGAGATTTAGCATGCCGATTTTAGAGACAAGGAATTGGAAGCGTTTTTCATCTAAAGCCTTGGTAAATAAATCGGCAAGCTGCAGCTCAGTTTTCACAAAATACATGTCAATGATTCCTTTTTCAACACAATCTTTAATGAAATGATAGTGTATATCTATGTGTTTCGTACGTGAATGGTGCACAGGATTGCATGTAATGGCTATAGCACTTTTAGAATCACTATAAATGGGAATATTATTTAAATCAAACCCATAGTCGCGAAGTTGAGTCCGCATCCATAATATTTGTGAGCAACAGCTAGCAGCAGCGACGTATTCGGCCTCAGCTGTAGATGTGGACACGCAGTTTTGCTTTTTGGATGACCAGCAGACCAACTTATCACCTAAGTATTGAGCGCTTCCAGAAGTGCTTTTCCTGTCTAATTTGCATCCTGCATAGTTATCCAATTAGATCAAAATTAGAATTTTTTTGATACCACAGTCCTAAATTTTGAGTTCCTTTAAGATATCGAAGGATCGCTTTACGACAAGCAAGTGTGACTCCTTTGGTTTGGCTTGAAAGCGAGCGCGAAGCCATGTGGAGAAGACTATGTCCGGTCGACTTGAGGTAAGATATAGAAGTGATCCTATGATGCCTCTATATTCTGTTTCGTTTACTGATTTTCTCGAGAGATCAGCATCGAGTTTACAGCTTGGAGACATCGGAGTTGGCATTGACGAGCTCGAGTCCATTCCGTATCGTTTGATAATATCTTGAATGTACTTCGTCTGACTAATGAATATTCCGTCTTGCTTTGTTTGACCTGTAGTCCTAGGAAGAATGACATTTCTCCCATCATGCCTATTTCAAATTTTGTTGTCATGAGCTTGCCAAACTTTTTGCATAGTCGTTCGTCTGTCGAACCGAAAATTATATCGTCTACGTAGATTTGGACGACTAATATCTCTTGTCCATGTCTTTTAATGAAAAGAGTGGTGTCTATGGTTCCTTTGGTAAATCCTGAGTTTAGTAGAAATTCTGTGAGTACGTCGTACCATGCTCGTGGAGCTTGTTTTAATCCGTAGAGTGCCTTCTCGAGTTGGTAGACGTGATCAGGGAATCTACTATTTTGAAATCCATCAGGTTGAGCGACAAAAACTTCTTCTTTCAAAATGCCATTGAGAAAGGCAGTTTTGACGTCCATTTGATATACTAAGAAGTTTTGGTGAGCTGCGTAGGCTAGAAATATCCTAATAGCTTCTATGCGTGCAACAGGAGCGAACGTTTCATCGTAGTCGATTCCTTCCTGTTGATTATAGCCTTTTGCAACTAGTCGCGCTTTATTCCTGATTATAATTCCATTCTCATCTCGTTTTTTTTAAGATCCATTTGGTGCCAATTATGGTTTTGTGATCGGGTCGTGGCACCAGACGCCATACTTGAAGTCTTTCAAATTGGTTGAGTTCAACTTGCATTGCGTTTATCGAATCAGGATCTTGTAATGCTTCTGAAATTTTTCTTGGTTCGCTCTGACTTATGAAGCACGAGTATAAACACTCATTTGCTGTAGATGATCGAGTGCGTACTCCGGTTGAAATATCACCTATGATAAGTTCTGTTGGATGAGCACGGGTCCATTTTCTTGTATGGGGTACCGGTGCGTCAGGTGATTCTAAAGTAGGAGGATGTTGTTGTTCATCTTCGATTGGATTTGTTTGGGGATGTTCAGCACTTTGTGGAGATTCTTCACCAGCATTTGGAGAGTTACTTATTTGAGATGACGAGGGTTCACTTGTTGGTATGTCGTCTGTCGGATCATTGTTAGTCATGGGTGATGTCTCAGTGCTATGAGTTTCTTCTGAGATTTGTGGAATATCTTCTGTATATTCCTGACCTATTTGAGGATCTTCGAGTCTGGGTTCTATTGTTTGTAAAAATCGTTCCTCAAATAAAAAATCCCAGTCCATTGTTGTAATGGGAGAACTCTTGAAATCATCTCCTTGTGCGGGTTCAGAACTTCTATGTTCAGAAGCCTTTGCTGGTGTATGTGCGAGTCCTGATCTGTTGTGATCAGAAGTCAGCTGTGGAAGCACGGGTCTTGTACTGTTGTGTACAAAAGCCAATGTTGACTCATCGAACGTGATATTTATGCTTTCTTGTACGCGGCGTTCTGTTTTGATGTATACTCGATATGCTTTGGAGACGGAGGAGTATCCGATGAAAATTGCCTCAATTCCTTTTGGTGCGAATTTTCCGCGATCCACCTTTTCGTTGATGATGAAGCATTTACAACCAAATATTCGGAGGAACTTGATGTTTGGTATTCTTTTGTTGATCAGTTCGTATGGTGTTTTGTCAAATCGTTTGTTGATGCTTGTCCTATTTTGTGTAAAACACGCGGTATTGACTGCCTCAGCCCAGAGAAAGTGTGGAAGATTGGAGTTGATCAGCATTGTTCGCGCTGCTTCAATAAGTGTTCTGTTCCTTCGCTCCACTACGCCGTTTTGTTGAGGAGTTCGTGCTGTTGAGAATTGTTGTGAAATTCCTAAGGAGTCATAGAAATCCTTCAGATGTTTGTTTTTGAATTCGGTACCGTTGTCTGAGCGGATTATTTGTATGGATTTCTGCCTCATATTCTGTGTTTTCACAAAGTTTATCAGTAGCTCAATGGTCTCGTCTTTAGATCTCAGAAATCTAGTCCAGGTGTATTTCGAATAGTCATCCACGATCACGAGCACATACCGCTTTCTGCTTATGCTTTCAACTCTCATGGGCCCACATCGATCTATATGTAGTAATTCTAGTGGTTGAGTAGTTGATGGAACGGGTTTGATTTTGTGGGGTGCTTTTCGAATTTTGCCTAATTCACACGCAGGATGTGGCGACCCCACTTTTTAAACATAGATAGTTGGCGGGTTTTCGCAACGAAAGCCGCGGAAAGCCCATTTTTACAAAAACAAAATAGTATATTATACACTATATAAAAGAGTCGTTTTACAAAGGTCTTTACAACGGGCCGAAGCCCCAAATTATCAAACTAATCCTACGCCTCCACAGGTCGCGTCCCATGTACTGCATCCGCCCCCAAAAGCCCGTGGAGTCACCGCCACCAACCGCTACTCACCCGTACCTATAAAACATGTACCCTGAGCAAAATTGCCCAGTAGGTGAACATCAAAGTAATGCGATGCATGCGTGCACATGTCCCCAATTCCCAATATCTCACATGACAAATGCACGCTCATTTTTCTCATATCTCAATACTCAGGGCCCTAGGTTAGACTCGCACCTCGCGCGCAACATCACATCAATCATCCGGTCACACAGACTCGGAAATCACATTTCATGGCGGTGGGCACCCCGAGTCGCATTTTCACGCTGTACCCGGGTAGATAGAGCGATCACGTCTATCTCCCGCCTAATCTCATCTCATGACGGTAGGCACCCCGAGTCGCGCTCCCACGTTGTACCCGGGTAGATAGAACGATCACGTCTATCTCCCGTCAAGTCGAGCAATCCTACGACGGTGGGCACCTCAGGTTGCTCAAGCCTGAGTAGACAGAGCGATCACGTCTGTCTCCCGTCAGGTGCTCCTACGAGTCTTAACCTCACAAATCTCTGCCAAAGAAAGGCATACACTCTCCCATCGCACAAATGCGATCAATACTCTCATCATGATATGCCGTGGATGCATGAACGATTAATCGCAGAACATATTAAGTATATTCGAAAAACCCTCAAAAATCATTAGAATATATAAAACGTACTTTTGGTTCAAATACTTAAAATTCCGAGAATAGTAAATTATTTAAGACCCAATACTCCTTTATCAGTTGACCCGAGAAATTGGGTCCAAGCTCGAAAATATTTTATAAAAACTTAGTTCAACAAAAATTAAAAGATTTGGGCTGAAATCAACCTAAAGCCCAGAATGGTCACACCAGGCCCATGAAAAGCCTACTAAAAGTTGACCTGACGAAAACCTTTTTACTTGGCGAAAACCTTTCTATGTCGCGAAAAGTTTTGGCATTGCGAAAAGCTGGCGAAAACTTTAACTGGCGAAAAGCTTTTTCATTTTGAACAGTAGCTAGCGAAAACTTATATTAAGTAGCGAAAAGTTTTGGTTCGCGAAAACTCAAAAGAAGTGGCGAAAGGCTGGGTTCGCGAAAACCTAACAAAAGTTGGCGAAAAGCTTGGTTCGCGAAAACCTCATAAAAAGTGGCGGAAAGCTTGGTTCGAAAACAGTGGCGAAAAGCTTTGGTGCGAAAACAGTGGCGAAAAGCTTGGTTCGCGAAACTCAATGAAAAGTGGCGAAAAACTTGGTTCGCGAAACTCAATGAAAAGTGGCGAAAAGCTCAGTTCGCGAAAACTGGCTTTCGGCCCGCGAAAACTGATTTTCGGCCCGTGATGTCTCACAGTTCGCGAAATACCTCAGCCCGCGAAAACTGGTTTGCGGCCCGCGAAAACTTTTTCCTCTCACATACCGAAAACCTTAGGCCCGCGAAAACTGATTTCTCAGCCCGCGAAAACTTTTTCTTCCTCACAGTTCGCGAAGTAACTCGCCCGCGAAAACTTAAAATGGCCCGCGAAAATGGTTTTCGGCCCGAAAACAAGAAATCATACGAAAACCCAGAACAGTATACGAAAAACAATGTTCTTCAAATCTTCATATCTTTAACGAATTCCAGAAACTCATAACATAATTAAAACCCATATTTTGGGTTGTTAAACATCAATCATCACACATAGCATTTAATCACACAAAAAACGATGGTGATCCTTTCACCATAGATATACAGCTTAAAACATCAGTTTTGGGTTTGTAGGTTTCACCTACCTCACGTCCTAAGCAGTGTTTTAAGCAGATTGTTTGATGAAGCTTGGAAGGAACTTTTGCCAAATTTCCTTTGTCTCCTTCTTCTTTCTCTCTCGCCTTTCTCTCCTTCCTCTCTTGCTGTTCTTATTTATCTCTAATGATGGCTTTTACTGCTTTTGTTCAGCAGGTGATGAAGCATGGACGTGTTTTTCCTCTTGAGCTAAGAAAGGGTCTTTTTTGTAATTTTCCTTCTTTTGTATCTTTCTTCATCGCAAACCAAGATTTCTCTATGAAAAATACGAATCCATCCAGTCCTTTTGGCCTAATTATTTTCCAGTCCCTCAAAGTTTTCCTTCTTTATCGGGCTTGGGCCCAATTATTATTTGGGCTCAATTTCAAGCCTGCCCAAACTCATCTTCACCAATTTCGAAGTTTTGCGAAATCCCCGTATTAAATTTTTCGGGTATTACATCCTCCCCCCTTCAAGAAATTTCGTCCTCGAAATTTAGGCAGTCGGAAATAATTCGGGGTACTTCTGCCGCATTTCGTCTTCTCGTTCCCACGTTGCTTCCTCAATTGCCTGATTACGCCACCGAACTTTGACCAACGGAATATTTTTATTCCGAAGTTGCTTTACCTCATACATCAAGATTTCTACCGGCTTCTCCTCGTAACTTAAATCCGGTTTCAACCGTTGATGAAGGGTTTCATTTTGTAGCACATGGCTTGGGTCGGCGACGTATTTTCGCAAGGTTGACACGTGAAAAACATCGTGAACCTGATCTAAAGATGCCGGTAATTCAAGTTGATAGGCGACCTCGCCGATTCGTTTCAGGATTCTGAAAGGGCCTATATACCTCGGACTCAACTTCCCTTTGCATCCGAACCGCTTCACGCCCTTCATTGGGGATATCTTCAAGAATACCCAATCGTCCTCCGCAAATTCTAACGGCCTTCGTCGTTTATCAGCGTAGCTTTTCTGACGACTTTGGGCTGTTTGCATTCTCTCTCGAATCTTTGCAACAGCTTCCGTCATTTCTCGAACCATTTCGGGACCTAGTAGCGCTCGTTCACCGATCTCGTCCCAATGAACTGGGGATCGACATTGACGCCCGTACAAAGCTTCATACGGTGTCATTCCGATCGTAGCCTGAAAGCTATTGTTGTACGAGAATTCGATCAGCGGAAGGTATTTGCTCCAATTTCCTTTAAAATCTAGCACGCATGCTCGTAACATATCTTCCAGTGTTTGGATCGTCCGTTCATATTGTCCGTCTGTCTGGGGATGATAAGCTGAACTGAAAGACAACTTGGTCCCCATAGCCTTTTGTAAACTTCCCCAGAAGTTAGACAGAAACCTCGAGTCCCGATCAGAAATGATCGAAATTGGGATTCCATGGAGTCGAACAATCTCTTGAATATATAATTCCGCATACTTCTCCATGGAATATGTTTTATTGATTGGCAGAAAATGGGCAGATTTCGTCAATCTATCGACAATTACCCAAATTGCGTCGTGGCCTTTCACAGTCTTTGGCAGTCCAACGACGAAATCCATTGTTACATGATCCCACTTCCATTCAGGAATCGTTAATGGTTGTAACATTCCTGCCGGCCTTTGGTGTTCCGCCTTAATCTGTTGGCAAGTCAGGCATTGATTTACATAGGCGGCAACATCTTTCTTTATCCCCGGCCACCAATAGTTAACTCGTAAATCCCGATACATTTTCGTCGTACCAGGATATACAGAGTATGGTGTAGTATGTGCCTCCGTCAATACTTTAAATCGGAGTTCTTCCTTATTTGGCACATACAAACGGCCGTTGTATCGTAAGCTCCCGTCTCCTCGGATTTCAAAATCCGCCGTAGGGCTTTTGTTTTGTTCCCCTTTAATCTTCACATAAAGATCATCTTCCTTTTGGGCCTTAGTGATTTGTTCCAACAATGTTGGTTGGAGCGTTAGTGCTTCCATTCTCGCTTCGACTTCACCGAAGTTGACTACCTCTATTCCAATCTGACATAGCTCCGCACTCACGGCTTTACGACTCAAAGCATCTGCAACTACGTTGGCTTTACCCGGATGATAATTGATCACGCATTCGTAATCGTTCACCAACTCAAGCCATCGTCGTTGCCTCATATTTAACTCCTTTTGGGTGAAGAAGTACTTCAAGCTCTTGTGATCCGTAAAAATTTCGCATCTTTCTCCGTAGAGGTAATGTCGCCAGATCTTCAGGGCGAATACCACGGCTGCTAGTTCTAGATCGTGCGTGGGGTAGTTTTTCTCGTACTCCTTTAGTTGTCGGGAGGCATAGGCAATTACCTTCCCGTTCTGCATTAGCACGCATCCCAAGCCACTCTTCGAGGCATCCGTATACACCGAAAATCCTTCTGTTCCTGACGGTATTGCTACGACCGGAGCGGTTGTTAGTCTCTTTTTCAGTTCTTGGAAACTTTGCTCACACGATTCCGTCCATTTAAACGGAACATTCTTCTTTGTTAAATTGGTGAGTGTTGAGGCAATGCTGGAAAAATCTTTGATGAATTTCCGATAATATCCAGCAAGCCCGAGAAAACTTCTAATTTCCGTGGGAGTGGTTGGTCGTGGCCAATTCTTAATTGCTTCAATCTTACTAGGATCCACCGAAATCCCGTCTCCAGAAATAATGTGTCCCAGAAAGGTCACTTCTGTCAACCAAAATTCGCATTTCTTGAATTTTGCGAATAACTGCTTCTCCCGTAAAATTCCTAGAATTGTTTTTAGGTGTTCTTCATGCTCGTCTTTCGTCTTTGAATAAATAAGGATATCATCTATAAAGACGATCACGAAGCAGTCTAGGAAATTCTTGAATACCCGATTCATCAGATCCATGAAAGCAGCTGGTGCATTTGTTAACCCGAAAGGCATAACCAGAAACTCGTAATGGCCGTACCTTGTGCTGAATGCGGTTTTGGGAATGTCTGCCTCACGGATCTTTAACTGATGATATCCAGAGCGCAGGTCGATCTTAGAGAATACCGTTGCTCCTTGCAATTGGTCAAACAAGTCATCAATCCTCGGCAATGGATACTTATTCTTTATCGTGATCTTATTTAGCTCACGATAATCGATGCACAACCTCATCGACCCATCTTTCTTTCGAACGAAAAGAACCGGTGCTCCCCATGGAGAGAAGCTCGGTTGGATGAATCCTTTCTGCAACAACTCTTCCAACTGTTCTTTCAGTTCCCGTAGTTCATTCGGCGCTAATCGATATGGGGCTTTCGATATCGGGGCAGCCCCAGGCACAAGATCGATTTTGAATTCGATCTCTCTATTAGGAGGTAAACCTAGAAGGTCGTCGGGAAATACGTCGGGGTATTCATTCGTAATTGGAACCTCCTCGAGTCTCAAAAGAGGAGATTCCTCGGCCTTCATGGCAGAACAAAGATAGAATTCGCAACCCGAGTTAACAAGTCGTCGGGCCTTCAGGGCAGATATTTGAGGAATTCCATCCTTGCTCGCATTTCCCCAAAAGACGAACTCTCCTTCCTCGGGTGATTGGAACCTTACGATTTTCTTAGAACAGTCAATCATGGCTCCGTATTTCGAAAGCCAATCCATCCCGAATATGATGTCGTAATCATTCATCGGGATTACAATTAGATCGACTAACAATTCTCTACCCTCTATATTTACTGGGTACTTTTCTATCACTAAATTGGTTCGGGTCGGGTTCCCATGTGGCAAACTAACTAAATAATCCTTCTTAGAATGGGTAGGAGATATTCCGACCCTTGTCACAAAATCAGCCGACACAAAAGAATGTGTGGCTCCCGAGTCAATTAAAATAGAAGTCGGGACATGGTAAATATTCAACGTACCCGTCACCACATCGGGGTTTGTCTCCGCCTCCTCTTTTGTTAATGTAAAGACCCGTGCTGGTACAGGTGGAGGTCGGATCAACGGTTGGGGTTGATTCTGCATCAGGGGTTGTCTCTCCGGGCATGCCCTAGCGAAATGCCCAATCTTTCCGCATTGGTAACATTGTGGAGGTTGCCTCACTCCGTAGCAGACCCCAAAGTGATAGCGCCCGCATTGCTGGCATTGGGGCGTAACATACTGAGTTCGATTAGAAATATTTGTCGGCCCTTGATTCGGCCTCGGACGCCAGTTTTGTTGGCCCGGTCGGTTTTCTTGGCTAGACCGCCCTTTGCCAAAGAATTGGCGCTTCTTGTTTCCCACTCCGCCTTGTTGATTCTCTCTCCTTTTCCTCGCTTCCTAGGCTTCCACAACTACCCGCTCCGCTTGCTCGGCAATTAAGGCGCGTTCGGTAACTTGCATGAACTCCAACTGTCGCGCGCCGGCTATGCTCAAATCTCGATAGATTTCGGGCTTGAGTCCCTGAATGAATCGAGTCACTTTCAGGGTATTGGTTGCCACAAGAAACGGGGCAAAACGGGACAATTCTTCAAAACGACGGATGTATTCCGCCACCGGCATACTTCCTTGTCGTAAATTCATGAATTGGAGCATACGCTGCTCCTGTTCATGAGCGGTGAAATATTTGGTGAAGAACAACTCTTTGAACCTGTCCCACGTCATGGTGATTGGGTCTTCCAATACTTTTACTGTGTTCCACCAATAGCGCGCATTCTCCAGTAGGAGGGAAACGGCGCAAAGTACCTTCTCAACATCAGACACTCTACTATAAATGAACATGTCCTCTATAGTGCCTATCCAGTCCTCAGCTACCGCAGGGTTGGCGGCTTCAGTAAAGATGGGAGGATTCAATTTTCGGAAGCGCTCCCCGATTATTTGTACATGATCGGGCTGTGGGGAAGGACGATGCTCCGACGAGCTCCGATGGTGTATAAGGTCACTAATTTGCTCCGACTGATGCTGAATTAGTTCGGTCAGTCTATCGATGGTATTATGTTCGTGCGTTGGAGATTCGGGCTCGCCTCTTCGGATCGACTCCCCAACGTTTTTACGTCCCTCTCTCGGCATTTTGTAACTATTCTTCGTTCACAGATACATACAAACACATAGTCATGTACCACATACTATTGTTAAAACTTAAAACTTACAGGCGCGGCTGGTTCTCCCGGCTTTTGGGTAGCAGTACATGGACAGTCTTCAGAATCTAAAACCTATGCTCTGATACCACCTTGTGGCGACCCCACTTTTTAAACATAGATAGTTGGCGGGTTTTCGCAACGAAAGCCGCGGAAAGCCCATTTTTACAAAAACAAAATAGTATATTATACACTATATAAAAGAGTCGTTTTACAAAGGTCTTTACAACGGGCCGAAGCCCCAAATTATCAAACTAATCCTACGCCTCCACAGGTCGTGTCCCATGTACTGCATCCGCCCCCAAAAGCCCGTGGAGTCACCGCCACCAACCGCTACTCACCCGTACCTATAAAACATGTACCCTGAGCAAAATTGCCCAGTAGGTGAACATCAAAGTAATGCGATGCATGCGTGCACATGTCCCCAATTCCCAATATCTCACATGACAAATGCACGCTCATTTTTCTCATATCTCAATACTCAGGGCCCTAGGTTAGACTCGGCACCTCGCGCGCAACATCACATCAATCATCCGGTCACACAGACTCGGAAATCACATTTCATGGCGGTGGGCACCCCGAGTCGCATTTTCACGCTGTACCCGGGTAGATAGAGCGATCACGTCTATCTCCCGCCTAATCTCATCTCATGACGGTAGGCACCCCGAGTCGCGCTCCCACGCTGTACCCGGGTAGATAGAACGATCACGTCTATCTCCCGTCAAGTCGAGCAATCCTACGACGGTGGGCACCTCAGGTTGCTCAAGCCTGAGTAGACAGAGCGATCACGTCTGTCTCCCGTCAGGTGCTCCTACGAGTCTTAACCTCACAAATCTCTGCCAAAGAAAGGCATACACTCTCCCATCGCACAAATGCGATCAATACTCTCGTCATGATATGCCGTGGATGCATGAACGATTAATCGCAGAACATATTAAGTATATTCGAAAAATCCTCAAAAATCATTAGAATATATAAAACGTACTTTTGGTTCAAATACTTAAAATCCCGAGAATAGTAAATTATTTAAGACCCAATACTCCTTTATCAGTTGACCCGAGAAATTGGGTCCAAGCTCGAAAATATTTTATAAAAACTTAGTTCAACAAAAATTAAAAGATTTGGGCTGAAATCAACCTAAAGCCCAGAATGGTCACACCAGGCCCATGAAAAGCCTACTAAAAGTTGACCTGACGAAAACCTTTTTACTTGGCGAAAACCTTTCTATGTCGCGAAAAATTTTGGCATTGCGAAAAGCTGGCGAAAATTTTAACTGGCGAAAAGCTTTTTCATTTTGAACAGTAGCTAGCGAAAACTTATATTAAGTAGCGAAAAGTTTTGGTTCGCGAAAACTCAAAAGAAGTGGCGAAAAGCTGGGTTCGCGAAAACCTAACAAAAGTTGGCGAAAAGCTTGGTTCGTGAAAACCTCATAAAAAGTGGCGGAAAGCTTGGTTCGAAAACAGTGGCGAAAAGCTTTGGTGCGAAAACAGTGGCGAAAAGCTTTGGTGCGAAAACAGTGGCGAAAAGCTTGGTTCGCGAAACTGAATGAAAAGTGGCGAAAAACTTGGTTCGCGAAACTCAATGAAAAGTGGCGAAAAACTTGGTTCGCGAAACTCAATGAAAAGTGGCGAAAAGCTCAGTTCGCGAAAACTGGCTTTCGGCCCGCGAAAACTGGTTTTCGGCCCGTGATGTCTCACAGTTCGCGAAATACCTCAGCCCGCGAAAACTGGTTTGCGGCCCGCGAAAACTTTTTCCTCTCACATACCGAAAACCTTAGGCCCGCGAAAACTGATTTCTCAGCCCGCGAAAACTTTTTCTTCCTCACAATTCGCGAAGTAACTGGCCCGCGAAAACTTAAAATGGCCCGCGAAAATGGTTTTCGGCCCGAAAACAAGAAATCATACGAAAACCCAGAACAGTATACGAAAAACAGTGTTCTTCAAATCTTCATATCTTTAACGAATTCCAGAAACTCATAACATAATTAAAACCCATATTTTGGGTTGTTAAACATCAATCATCACACATAGCATTTAATCACACAAAAAACGATGGTGATCCTTTCACCATAGATATACAGCTTAAAACATCAGTTTTGGATTTGTAGGTTTCACCTACCTCACGTCCTAAGCAGTGTTTTAAGCAGATTGTTTGATGAAGCTTGGAAGGAACTTTTGCCAAATTTCCTTTGTCTCCTTCTTCTTTCTCTCTCGCCTTTCTCTCCTTCCTCTCTTGCTGTTCTTATTTATCTCTAATGATGGCTTTTACTGCTTTTGTTCAGCAGGTGATGAAGCATGGACGTGTTTTTCCTCTTGAGCTAAGAAAGGGTCTTTTTTGTAATTTTCCTTCTTTTGTATCTTTCTTCATCGCAAACCAAGATTTCTCTATGAAAAATACGAATCCATCCAGTCCTTTTGACCTAATTATTTTCCAGTCCCTCAAAGTTTTCCTTCTTTATCGGGCTTGAGCCCAATTATTATTTGGGCTCAATTTCAAGCCTGCCCAAACTCATCTTCACCAATTTCGAAGTTTTGCGAAAACCCCGTATTAAATTTTTCGGGTATTACACAGGACACAGATGTTCCTTTTTGAATTTTAACTTTGGTAATCCTTTGACCAAGTTTTTGGATGCTAATTTTCGGAGATCTTTGTAATTTAGGTGAGAAAGCCGTTGATGCCACAAATGATTTTGATGTTGGATGTTGTCGGAGAATAGACAGACTTCTGAGGACGGCTTAGCTGTTTGTAGGTTGATCGTATATAGGTTGGATTTTCTTGAACCTCTAAGAGCTCTTCTTCCTTTTTGTTTCTGATGCTGCATTCTTTGGCTCTGAAGAGCACTTGTAGTTCTTTATCACATAATTTTCCGATACTAAACAGGTTGTGGCTTAATCCTTCAACGTAGCAGACATCCTTGATAGTGAGATTTTTGTGGTGGATGTCGCCGTAACCTCGAATATATGCTAGATCATTATTGCCGAATCGTACTTTACCTCCGTATTGTTCGATGTAGTTGCTCAATAGTTCTTTCTTTCCTGTCATGTGTGTGGAGCAACCCGAGTCTATATACCACACATGATGGAGCTGCATGAGAAAAAGAATTACATTGTTTTGGGTACCCATATTTGAATGGGTCCTTCTTTGTGAAATTTAAAGTTAGGTTGACCTTGTCTTTTTCTAGTTTTAATTGTTGGAACAATTTTTGGTACCCATACTGTTTTTGTAATTTTTTGGAGATTTTTTGGTATCCATTTATTTAGTGTCTTTCTTGACCTAGAGATTTGGTTTAGGTTTTGATTTTCGCTTTTAGAATAGTTCTTAGGTCGCCATTCTTGTATTTGTTTATTAGTCTTATGGGATATTTTGGGTAACCAAATGTTAGTAGTGTTTGATTTAGAGGCTGATAATATAATATATTGTTTCCAAAGTAAGTTTGTCCTTTTGGAAGAATCTTTTGGAGTTTTAGTTTTCTTTTCTTCCTTTTTGAGAAATTTTGTATTATATTGAAAAGAATGTTTTATTACAGGCTGCTTCATAGACTGACTAGACTTTGTTCTGAGAGAATTCGTCATGCCCTCAGTTTTTATCTTTTGATTCCTTAGATGTCGATCTGTAGATAAAGTAGGAGTATTAGACGAAGAGGATTCATAACTATATGTATTTTTAAGTGTAGATATTTCTTTAAGAAGTCGTTGCTTTTCGATTTTAAACCATAGTCTTTCAGCATTCAGAATTTTTTGGATATTGACCTTCTTAGGTCCGTTCTTAACAATCTAAGGATGATAACACTCAATAATATTGAATTACCTTGAGGAATTTGAAGTTAGGGTTTGAAGGTAATTGAGAGAGAAAAGAGTGGAGTGTTCTTCAAGCTAAGAGGAATCAAGTGCGTATCATTAAGCTTGGAATTGAAAGTGTACATGGACCAAACGAGCTACTTAGCTATATATACCATATATTTGGTATATTTACAAATAGGTCCCTAAACTATAATAATATTACACACTTGCCCAATACTAAAGATAGCTTACAAATAGAACACAACTAAAGTATCTTCTACAATCTCCCCCTTTGTGTTCTTCTCAGATGAGCTTCGCTATCTTTGTCGGGAATAGAACGACTTTCTGAATCCGAGGGCAACTTCATATCCTCTCAGCGTGTTTCGAAGGTCGAGCCTTTCGACAATCTTGGATATCACCGTCTCGGTCAGAGTCTTAATCGTTCTAACATGTTCAGCTACCTCTAGCATGGAAATTTCTCCGGTCTCAGTAATCTCGTCAATGATCTTTCTCAGGTTCTTGAGGATGATCTTCAGCGTTCCATCAGAAAATTTATCAACTTCTGAAAGAAACATCAACCTCTTTGAACCATCGAGACTTATATACACTAGGCTGAGCTCAGGTTCTTCAAAGATGTGGTAGTTTGGATAACTTTCTAGATCCTGATCTGAGCCTAGGATGCGTGGTTTGACGAGATTTACCTTCTTCATGTTGCTCTCAAGAGCAATCTGAAGGTCTTGAGCGATGTAGTACTTGATCTGACGCAGCATATATCTTTTGATGGTGTCGAACCCCAAACGGTATCTGAACTCTTTTAGGGTGAATTTCCTGTAAACTCCAAACATTTGGAGAATGTCGTTTGGTTCGATATCTGCTAGATCTGCTTCGGAGATTCTTTCCTGGGTGCTGTCTTGACGAACCACATTATATATTGGATAATTTGTCTTTCCAACATTGTGGTGCTCGACTTCCACAATGTCTTCGATTCTGGATTTAGACCTCATAATTATCCTGTTGCTCTTGTCTCTCGGAGGGCCGACCTTGGTCTTGGTGAGCATGTATATATGTCCAATTGCTTCGGTCCCCTTGAGATGACTCAAGCCTCTTAGGTCCAGTTCGTCAAGTTTCTTGATGTTCTTCTCGTGACGCCATATCCTTTTGCGAATCTCTTCCTGAAACGGAGCCATGACTTTCTTATTCTCCCACGGGACTGTTTTCTTTTTAGTTTCTGATGTCTTGTCTTCGTGAAGCATCTTCATTGCCCGTGTCAGTTCCGGTGTGTTCCAGTTGTAGACTTCGCTATTGTTAATTTCGTCATTTGAGATTCTGAACATCTGTACTGCAGACTGCCTTAGAAATGTTCTTGCATTGTAGATTCGGTGGAAGGCAGCTTCTTCATCTTCAGTCAACGCAATCCAATCTCTTAGTATGTATTCATCGACAAACTCCTTTGGATTGGTTGTTGAAGGAATCGGTGGTGGTAGATTTTCTGTCGGTGGAGGTGGTAGAGTGGATGATGATGGAATGATGGGTGGTGATGGAAGTGAAGGCGAGGGAAGTGGCGGTAGTGATTGAGATGGTGGCGGTTGTGATGATGAGGTAGGTCGAGACGATGAGGTGGTTGCTGATGATCGTCCTCATCTTGACCTTGTGATTGGTGGGGTAGGTTGGGGTGTGACCCTGGCTCGTTTGCTGCTCTCCCCCTCAGGGCGATCATCAGGATCGTCATGTCTTCGTCTTCGAGCAGGGGGTCCTCACGGCAACCGGTTGGTTGGTGGGTCAGAAGGTGGAGTAGCTCTTGCATTTCTTCATCTAGGGTTTCTGTCCCGGAAAGAAGTCGGGACAGTCATAGAGCTCTCTTATGGGCATGGTGTATGGGTTTGGTGGTGTTTTGGCAGGTTGTTCTATCGGAGATATGGGGAGGGGTAACACAGGGTCTTCGACCAGTGGGGCTTTCCCTTTGTCCCTTGTAGCGGCCAGAACGGCGCTTTGGACCTTTTCCGAAATGGTTTCGTCTAGTTTTTCGGAAAATTTGGAAAAGGCGGACTCCAGGCACTGGTGAAGATAGTCCTGTGTTACAAAAGGTAACCTCACAGAGCCACCAAGGCGTTCTGTCGTCACAATATCAGAAAAGATATCTGATGTGTGGCCTGTTGTCACCGAGGTGACAAGAGGACTTTTGAAGACGGGGCCACTTAGGCTTCCCGTTGACATTCGCCGAGATAATATCTCTTGCAAATGGCCCGATGGCACGGCTGTTTCGATGTTGACCGTGTCGGGGCTTCCTTCCGATCCTCGCGGCACATCCTCAGTGAATGTGGCTACAGAAGTTCTGACTTGATCACGAAGACCAAGTGTGGGCGGGGTCAAAAGTGTCGGTGTCCTAGAAATATCTGAAAATGTTTGGATGGTGGACACTAGACTCGATGTGAGCGAAGGAATAGTGGTGGATGGGGGCTGCGTTCCACCTTCTTCAATATCTGCTGCTTCAGAAGGAAGCATAGATAGCGTACGTGGGTCCCCGTGAGTTTCTAAGACGATCGTCTGTTGGGAGACGATCGAATGGGCAAGGTTCGGTTGTGCTTGCGTCGTTGCCCCAGATGCGGCGACTTCTACCCGGAGGATGAACGGATCAGCCTCTGTTCCTATAGGGGTTGGGGACGGAATGTTTTGTGAGGAAGGAGTGGTGACCACGGCCGTTTGAGTCACCAACTCTTCAGATTGGGTATGTTCTGAAGAGGGTGTCGAAGGGTGCGGGGCCGGGTCGATTGTTCTCTCAGGACCCTCACTAATGCTCAGGTTTGTCCCGGGGTTAGTTTCTGGTGGGTTGTCCAGAAACGTAGGGAGCTGCCGGTGTTGTGCGGCGCAGTAAACCAGAATGGATTCCCTGGTAGCCAGCCGAAGAAGGTCGTCAAGAATTGGCATTGGGCGACTCATCCATTTTGGTTCGGCTTTGCCTTTCTGGATGAACTTCATCTGTGGCGGGATATAGTCTTCATCGCTCGATCGGGTAGATATCTCTGGATTGACCGCCATGAAATGTTTGATAAGGAGTGGAAACCACCGTAGGTAGGGGACGCATTTGGTACGTTTGGCTTGGCCCCTAGTGTTGATTTGGTCTTCAAGATCGCTCCAAAGTAGTTGTGTGAAGTTGTAATGTTTGGAGAAGATCAATCCATGGAAGATGCGTAAAATTGTTAGGTTGCCTTTATCGAAGCCGGTGTGTTTTGGGGATAAACACTTGTTGACCAGCCCAAAGAGAGTTTTCCACGGATGAGGGATCTTTCCAAGTTGAAAGGAGGATAGACTGGCAAGTGGAGGCGTATGTCCCATGAGCAGCATGTCTTTGAGAAGTTCTTGTTCGGAGGGAACCTCCTGATATTCGTCATATATGGGTAGGTGTAGCACACGCTGGAAGAGTTCTTGTGTGACTGCCACTTTTGTGTTGTCAAGTTGTGCTTCAAAGAAGATTGAGTTGTTTCTAGCAACGCTTCGTTTCAAGGTGGCCCAGAATTGTTGTAGGTACATCATGGGTACATGTGTCGTCATGTTGAATGCCGGCCATAAGGGGTGCCCTTGTAGAATGGATATGATGATGGGATCGGGACATTTGAGTGTGTCGGGATCTAGTTGAAAGTTGTTGTCCCGAATATCTATCCATTCGTGTGTAGGATATATATCTTCAATGGAAGCCATTTTAACTCTGTCAAACAAAAATAGAATTTTAGTACAATTTTTTGAAACAAGATAGTTCTAGACAAAGTGTTTTTTTTTTGAAAACTTTGCTAAGTATGAATGTTATATCGTTTGAAAATAGGTTTTTCATTTGATAAAAAAATACCAAGTATGAATACTGTGGCGTGCGAAAATTTTCATACAAAAGATTACTGTAGCGTGCGAAAATTGATTTTCGTTCGAAAAAAAAACAAATGTTTTCGTGTCGCTGTAGTATGCGAAAAAGTTTAGTTCGAAAAACTTAAATGTTTTCGTGTAGCTGTAGTATGCGAAAAAGTTTTCGAAAAACTTTTAAATGTTTTCGTATCATTGACATGCGTCCGAAAATTTATATACAGTAGTTTTCGTATGGTTACTATAGCGTATGATAAAGACGTTGTTCGAAAACTTATTCATAAAGTTTGTCGTATCCGTTTAATTTGAAAAGAATATTCGACATTAAAATATTCATACGAAAAGTGTTAAACTTTGTCGTACGAAAGTCGTTTGTCGTGTTGACTTTGCGTACGAAATCACTCCGTCAAAGTTTTCATATGAAATCTTTGAAGCAAGGTATTTTCGTACCAAAAATGATTTTGATCGAAAAAACAGAGCAAAACAGAGTAAAACAGAGTAAAACGGCGATGGATGCGAAAAAAAACCCTTAAAAGCTGATACGAAAACTGCGTGCGAAAACCTGATGCGTACGAAAACCTTTTTCACGAAGAACATCGATGCGAAAACTTAATTTCGAATTGATTTATAGTTAACGAGATTCGCATCGAATCAAAGCACTTTTAATAAATTCGTATTGATTAAAAACAGTTTTGAAATCATTTGAATGCAAAAATCAAACTGGCGATTTTGAAATCGAACAAAACTAGGGTTTAATTTCTGAAATCAAGAATCACGAGCACTAAATCTAATGTGGATTCTCTGTGGTTTGGGTTCGACAAATCGTCGATGAATCGTGCGAAAAATGTAGTGCGAAAAAAAAACAGTCGTGCGAAAAAGAGGGAGTGATTTGGTTTTTCGTATCAACTGATACGAAAAACAATCTCTAGTATTTCTCGTATGCAGTGAGAATGGTAAAATGCAGAAAAGGCACCGAAAAAGAAATATTTTCGTTTTGGCCTTAAATCATATCTTTATTCTGCAAATAGGTACAAATGCACATATTTTTGTTAAACTTTCTCCCCCTCAATTTCAGCATTATAAATTTTTCCAAAAAAATATTCTCCCCATTAATTCGCTACACTTATTTATATAAGATACTACGAAAAATTCTCCCCCTCAATTAAAGCATAGTTTTTTTTTTTTTTTTTTTTTTTTTTAGGAAAAAACACAAAAAAACATGAAGGTAATCTAACTGAGGTTTAGCATGCCGATTTTAGAGACAAGGAATTGGAAGCGTTTTTCATCCAAAGCCTTGGTAAATAAATCGGCAAGCTGTAGCTCAGTTTTCACAAAATGCATATCAATGATTCCTTTTTCAACACAATCTTTAATGAAATGATAGCGAATATCTATGTGTTTCGTACGTGAGTGGTGCACAGGATTGCATGTAATGACTATAGCACTTTTAGGATCACTATAAATGGGAATATTATTTAAATCAAACCCATAGTCGCGAAGTTGAGTCCGCATCCATAGTATCTGGGAGCAACAGCTAGCAGCAGCAACGTATTCTGCTTCAGCTGTAGATGTGGACACGCAATTCTGTTTTTTGGATGACCAGCAGACCAACTTATCGCCTAAGTATTGAGCGCTTCCTGAAGTGCTTTTTCTGTCTAATTTGCATCCTGCATAGTCAGAGTCAGTGTATCCAATTAGGTTAAAATTGGCATTTTTTTGATACCACAATCCTAAATTTTGTGTTCCTTTGAGATATCGAAGGATACGCTTCACTGCGAGCAAATGCGACTCCTTTGGTTTGGCTTGAAAACGAGCACAGAGGCACGTGGAGAAGACTATGTCTGGTCGACTTGAGGTGAGATACAAAAGTGACCCTATGATGCCTCTATATTCTGTTTCGTTTACTAATTTTCCCATAATATCCGCATCGAGTTTACAACTTTGAGACATCGGAGTTGGCATTGATGAGCTCGAGTCCATTCCATATCGTTTCAGGATGTCTTGAATATACTTTGATTGACTGATGAATATCCCATCTTGCATTTGGCGGACTTGTAATCCTAAGAAGAATGACATTTTGCCAACCATGCTCATTTCAAATTTTGTGGTCATGAGTTTGCCAAACTTTTTGCATAGTCGTTCGTCTGTCGAACCAAAAATTATATCGTCGACGTAGATTTGGACGACTAAGATCTCTTGTCTGTGTCTTTTTATGAAAAGAGTTGTATCGATGGTTCCTTTGGTAAATCCTGAACATAGTAGAAATTCAGTAAGTACGTCGTACCACGCTCGTGGGGCTTGTTTGAGTCCGTATAGTGCCTTTTGGAGTTGGTAGACGTGATCAGGGAATTTACTGTTTTGAAACCCTTCAGGTTGAGCGACAAAAACTTCTTCTTTTAAAACGCCGTTGAGAAAAGCAGTTTTGACATCCATTTGGTATACTAAGAAGTTTTGGTGAGCTGCATAGGCTAGAAATATTCTTATGGCTTCTATGCGTGCAACAGGAGCGAATGTTTCATCGTAATCGATTCCTTCCTGTTGATTGTAACCCTTTGCAACTAGTCGCGCCTTATTCCTGATTATAACGCCATTTTCATCTCGTTTATTTTTGAATATCCATTTGGTGCCTATTATAGTTTTGTGATCGGGTCGAGGCACCAGACGCCATACGTGCAGTCTTTCAAATTGGTTGAGTTCGTCTTGCATCGCGTTTATCCAATCAGGGTCTTGTAATGCTTCGGATACTTTTCTTGGTTCGCTCTGACTTATGAAGCATGAGTACAGACACTCATTCGCTGTAGATGATCGAGTGCGTACTCCGGTGGAAATATCTCCTATGATGAGATCTGTTGGATGAGCACGGGTCCATTTTCTTGTATTGGATACCGGTGCTTCAGGTGATTCTGATGTAGATGGATGTTGTTGTTCTTCTTCAATTTGATTTGTTTGTTGTTCATCAGTATTCTGGGGGGATTCTTCACCTTCATTTGGAGAGTTATTTATTTGAGATGACGAGGGTTCACCTAGTGGTATGTCTTCTGTCAGATTATTGTCGGTCACAGGTGAAGTCTCAGAATTTTGAGTTTCTTCTGTTATTTGTGGGATATCTTCTGTGTTTTCTTGGACTATTTGAGGATCTTCGAGTATGGGTTCCATTGTTTGGAAAAATTGTTCCTCAAATAAGTAATCCCAATCCATTGTTAAAGTAGGAGAAATCTGGAAATCATTTTCTTGTACGGGTTCTGAAGTTGGGTGTTCAGAAGCCTTTTCTGGTGGATGTGCGAGTCCTGATCTGTTGTGATCCGAAGTCATCTCTGGTGTAAGCACGGGTCTTGTACTGTTGTGTACAAAAGCCAACGTTGATTCATCGAACGTGACATTTATACTTTCTTGTACGCGTCGGTCTTTTTTTATGTATACTCTATATGCCTTGGAGACGGAGGAGTATCCGATGAAAATAGCCTCAATTCCTTTTGGGGCAAATTTTCCGCGATTAACCTTATCGTCGATAAAGAAACATTTGCATCCAAAAATTCGGAGAAATTTGACGTTTGGTATTCTTTTGTTGATCAGCTCGTATGGTGTTTTGTCAAACCGTTTGTTGATGCTTGTCCTATTTTGTGTAAAACATGCGGTATTGACAGCTTCAGCCCAAAGAAAATAGGGAAGGTTTGAGTTGATCAGCATTGTTCGTGCTGCTTCGACAAGTGTTCTGTTCCTTCTCTCCACTACGCCATTTTGTTGAGGAGTTCGTGCTGCTGAAAATTGTTGTGAAATTCCTAAGAAGTCATAGAAGTCCTTTAGAGCTTTGTTTTTGAATTCAGTGCCGTTGTCTGAGCGAATTATTTGTATGGACTTCTGCATCATATTCTGTGTTGTTTTCACAAAGTTTATTAGTATTTCAACGGTCTCATCTTTTGTTTTTAGAAACCTGGTCCATGTGTATTTTGAATAGTCATCTACTATTACGAGCACATACCGCTTTCGGCTTATGCTTTCAACTCTCATGGGCCCACATAGATCGATATGTAGTAATTCTAGTGGTTGAGTAGTTGATGGAGCCGGTTTGCTCTTGTGGGGTGCTTTTCTTATTTTGCCTAACTCACACGCAGGACACAGATGCTCCTTTTTAAATTTCAATTTTGGCAATCCTTTTACCAAGTTTTTGGATGCTAATTTTCGGAGATCTCTGTAGTTTAGATGAGAAAACCGTTGATGCCACACATGGTTTTGATGTTGGACATTGTCGGAAAACAGGCAGACTGCTGAGGATGGTTTAGCTGTTCGTAGATTGATCGTATATAGATTAGATTTTCTTGACCCTACTAAGAGCTCCTCCTCCTTTTGGTTCCTAATGCTGCATTCTTTTGCTCTGAAGAGCACTTGGAGATTTTTGTCGCAGAATTTTCCGATACTGAATAGGTTGTGGCTTAATCCTTCAACGTAGCAGACATCCTTTATCGTGAGATTTTTGTGATGGATGTCGCCGTAGCCTCGAATATATGCTAGATTATTGTTGCCGAATCGTACTTTACCTCCGTACTGTTCGATGTAGTTGCTCAACAGTTCTTTCTTTCCTGTCATGTGTGTGGAGCAACCCGAGTCCAAATACCACACATGATGGAGCTGCATGAAGAAGAAAAGATTAATTTCTTTTAGGTACCCATATTTGAATGGGTCCTTCTTTGTGAAATGTAAAGCTTTGATGACCTTGGCTTTTGCTAGATGAACGAATTTTTGGTACCCATTTTGTTTTTGTTATTTTTGGGAGGCTTTTAGGTATCCAAATGTTTTGATTCGTCCTAGACCTAGGGATTTGTTTTAGGTTTGGATTTTCCCTTTTGGAATAGTTCTTAGGTCGCCATTCTTGTTTTTGTTTGTTAATCTTATGGGATTTTTTGGGTATCCAAATGTTAGTAGTTTTTTATTTGGATTGTGAAGATATAATATTTTGTTTCCAACATAGTTTTATTCTTTTGGGGTCATCTTTTGATTTTTTGGAATGCTGTCCTTCCCTTTTGAGAAACTTTGAATTATATTGAAATGAATATTTCAGTACAGGCTGCTTTGTAGACCGGCTAGAATTTTTCATAAGAGAATTCTCATAGTAAGATATGTCTTTCTTTTCTATCTTTGGATACGTCTTTTCTTCAAGTTTTTTCTTTTGATTCTTTAGATGAGGATCTGTAGATAAAGTAGGAGTATTAGATGAAGAAGACATATTACTATTCTTAAGAGAGGATATTTCTTTAAGAAGTAATTCTTTTTCTATTTTAAACCTTAGTCTTTCAGTATTTAGAATTTGTTGTATATTATCAGTTCCCAAGACTTTTTCTGGTATATATATGTTTTTTATTGTGACTTCATTCTTTTTCTTTTGAGGGCTTTCGACTTCCTTCTTGGGGGTTATTAACTGATGATTTTTTAATTGACTTTCATTTAATGCTGAATAGTCTATATGGATTTCTGCCTTTTTCATGTCTTCTCCTTTTTCTTCAGTCTCAGTTTTCCTAGTGAATAATATTGGTTTTGGTAGTTCAGTATTCATAGATTTGGAGTCACTTGTTTTTTCATTTTGATTTTCATGTTGTTGAAATCCTAATCCAGCTCTTGGATCATAGAATCTTTTATCTTTGGGTTTATTAAATTTTACAAGTAACTCACATTCTTCGCGTCTTATTAATTGATCCTCTATTACTTTAATTTTTGTGTATAAGGCACATCGTTGTTCGAGGAGGATTTTATTTTGAGCTTTAACATTTATATTTTCATTTCGGTATGTTGATAATTCTATTGTTAGTTCTTTTAATTTTTGTACTTGTTGCTCTAATTTGGAGTTTAAAGCTGTTGTTCTCTCTTGTTCAATTTTCCATTTATTGGATATAATGGCTTTTTGTTCGAGAATTTTTTGTATATTTATTTTTCTGATCTGTTAAGTTCTGTTCCTTGTCTAATTTTCTTTTAGTTTTGATGATTTTGATTTGTTCTTTTAAAGCTTTTATCTGTTCAAGTAAATAAGGTGTGTGAGAATTTACCTGCGATTCGTCCGATGATGCATACGCAGTGTCGGAAGCGCTTGGATTTTCTGCATCGGAGTCATCGTCAAGTTTTGCCATGAGTGCACAATTCTCTGGTTCACTGTCAGAAGAGTTCTCTAGCCAGTAGTCTTGTTCTGCCATTAGTGCAATGCCTGCTTCCTTTTGTTTAGAAAGTTGAAGCTTTTTACCGTAGTAGTTGCTGTCTTTTGTCTTAGGTTGCATGCAGTCCTTAGCAAAATGTCCTGGCTTTCCACAATTGAAACACTTTGATTGTTTGTCAATTGGTTTTGGCTGAGATGTTTCTCCCTGCTTTTCTTTATTTCGAGAGCTTGTAAACCTTTGTTTATTAGATGGGGATGATCCCTTCTTTCTGAAATATTTCTTGTTGACCATCTTGGTGAGTAATGCCAATTGCTTCCTAACATCTTTCATCTCCATATCCGAATCTGAACTTGAGTCACTCTCGGCTTCAGAAGAGCTTGAGATTTTGCTTATTTTGGACTTTGACGTTTTTTGTTTTCGTTCAGTCACTAGAGCTACTGATTCTTCAGATACTTTTTGTGAATTTTCTTTGACTAATTCATCGATGTCGTCAATGTGTTGTGCTAGGTTGTCAAAGATTGTGTGGATGTCCATTTCGTCTAGATCTTTATTCTGCCGTATTTGAGTTGTCACCCTTTTCCATTCTGGCAGTAGAGATGAAAGAAATCGGATATTTATCTCCATATTTGTTTTTGATATGTTTATCTTCCTCATCTCGTTTATTAGGGTTAGAAATCTTTGATAGGTGTTGTGGAGATCTTCATCTTGTTTGGCTTTGAATGAGTCATAGGCCGTTAGTATGTTAGATTTCTTGGCCTTGATGCCGACTTCTGTTCGTTGCATCATTTTGTATATTTCGTCCCACATATCCTTAGCCGTAGTCATGCTGTCTATCAGGATGTAGATATCATTAGGTATTGCTTGCAGAAGATAGGTTTTGGCTACTAAGTCTGCTCTAGCTCTTATTTTCTCGAGATCAGAGTATTCATCGGGAGTTTTGAGCCTTTTGGTTGCCGGAATGGGCGGATCATTTTCTGGAAATCCTTCAATGTGAATCCAGAATTGAGCGGGTCCTTCAAATAGAGAAGAAAGTATTGATGTTGCTTGTTCTTTGGTTTCTAAAAATGTCAAGAATCTGCTCCTCCATGCCGTGTATTCTCCGCGTCGTAGTATCGGTGGTCGGACATCGTTACCCATTGAGTAAGCATCCATGATTCTTCCTTAGATTTGTTGGATTCTTTCTACTTGATTTTGAAGATTGAAAACTTGAGGATTTCACACGCAAAGGGTTAGTTAACACAAGTATAGAATTTTTGTAAATGTCTTTGTATGTGAAAAGGTGTCACAATAGAGACTGTTTATGAGAAATAGTTGCGCTGAAAAATTTTTTTTTTTGATAATTTTTGTTTTTCGTATGAGAAATACTTAGTATATGAAAATGCAATTGTATCAAAAAGATTTTCGTGTCAAGAATATCTGCACAGATTTTCGTACGAGAAATGTAATTAATTTTCGTATAACAAGTGTATACGAGAAATTTTGTTTAGGTATATAATTTTCGTACTGAGAAAACTTTCGTGCGAAAACGACAAATTTCTTGTTTAAAAATTTTCGTATTAAAAAAAATCTAGAAAAAAAATGTAGCAAAACTGTTTTCGTACGAAAGTCAAAGCTAATAGTTTTCGTATTGACTCTTTTTCGTGAGAAAAATTTCGCACAAAAATTTGTCGTACGAAAAAGGAGTTTTCGTATACACGAAAGTTTTGTATGGGAGTTTTTTTTTTTTTCGTATAACTATTTTTGCGTAAAGTTTTGCGTATAGAAACAAACAAAAATTGTTTTTCGTATCAAAGTATTTTGCGTAAGAAAAGTCAAACCTAAAAGTTTTCGTATTGAAACTTTTTCGTACGATACTTTTTCGTATGAGAGAAAAAAAATTTCGTGTATGAAAAGTTTTTCGTATTGACCCTTTTTCGTTCGAAAAAATTGTTTTTCGTATCAAGGATGTTTTTCGTATGGAAAAAAATATTTTGGTATAAAACTTTTTCGTATGAGATATTTTTCGTCTAGACTTTTTCGTACGAGACTTTTTTGGTATAAAACTTTTTCGTATGGAAATTTTCTCGTACGACAAAAAATAGATGACACTAGTTTTTCGTAATGAGGTTTTGCGTACTTGAGGCTTTCACACGAAAAAAAACTTTATCTTATCGATTGCTACAGTATACGAAAATGTAAAGTCAATGCGAAAAATTCGGAGAATGTGAGAGATACGAAATCTTGGTCAATGCAAACGAAAAACTTGGTACGAAAAAAAATCTTTCAAGCACGGTTCGAAAACATCAAACTGTCGAATGTCAAATTCACAAATAGCTTCAATTAGCACCTTTAACAATGAATTTTGAACGAAATATGCTGGGTAATAATGCAAAAACACTCGATTAACACAATTTAGAGCAAATTGTATAGCAATTTTCGAGAATTTGCAAGAACAATTGAAGATCACTCAACAGAGTATCGAACCTCAATTTTTCGAAAACTCACAGATTTTGATCAATTTGACGAATTCGGCTAACAATTAGCATGCGAAAACGATTTGTGAACACATTAATATCAACATCAAGCATGCATTTCAACACAAAACGACAGACAGCTCGATGCGAAAACCAATCGAATGGTGCGAAAACTTTTCGCGCGCAACCAAAATCGATTTCTTTTCAATTTTCGATCCACAAATCAAGTAGAAATTGGCTCTGATACCAATTGTTAGGTCCGTTCTTAACAATCTAAGGATGATAACACTCAATAATTGTGGCGCCCCCGCCTTCTACTACTCATTTACGATACTAGCTTACGTGACTATAGGATATCAAGCATGCACAAATGCGTATAAATTTTTATTTTTATTTATATACATATGAAAACCATCCCATACAAGCCAAAATCATAGTTGGGATCCTAAATACATACGGGTTGTAAAATAACGCAGCCAGGTAAACTTTAGCACCCACCCCACAGGTCGCATCCATGTACACACCACCCTCAAAAGTCACTGGAAGCTTTCAAAAGACTAGCCTTGCCAACAAGGCGATCACGTACCGTGGTCGCTAGTACCTACAACACATAATATAAGGGGTGAGCTATGAAGCTCAGTAAGTAGGAATATGCAATGTCGTGTATGTGTAAAACCCCGCAAAGGTATCCGCGCCAATGCCTCTCTACTCTTGTAGAGTCAGACTCAATCTCACATCTCACATCTCACATCTCACTCTTGTAGAGTCAGACTCAATCTCACATCTCACATCTCACATCTCTCAGGGACCTCGGCTAATCTTACTATGCACCATACAGAGCTCATATCCCATATGGATAAATATGACAGCGACCCACGCTGGGTAGCCCACGCCAGGTTTCCCTGGGTCGCTCCTTCCCAGGTCGTCCCCTCTGCCATGCGGTAGCCTACGCTGGTAGCCCACGCCGGTTAGCCTACGCTAGGATTTCTTCCTAGGTCGCTCCTTCCCAGGTCGCCCCTTCCAGGTCGCTCCTCACCGCCAACAGGGCAGTTGCCTACGCCAGTTAGCCTACGCTAGTCATAACTAGGTCGCTCCTTCCTTGGTCGCTCCTCCTGCCTCAATATATAAAATATCCGACGACGCACCACGCCGTCATGGTGCCATAGAAGTAGCCCTGACTCAACTGCGAGTCGACATCAAATGCCCATATCGGCAAATATCATTCGCCTTCAGGCGATATGTTCAGTGCATACTCATCTCATGTAAACCCTCACAAATGTTTCGTGCATGCGCATGATTATGCCATGTGAGTAATACGGAAAATACATACCATTCAGGTGTGTCACATAGTTCACGTAACAGCATAAATCCAAAGCACATAGTCACAAATCACGTAAGTCAATTATTTATGTGTTGTAGTTGAAATTCCCAGTTACCTGGAGTCCTTGATTAGTTATCTTAGCAGTCCTGTGAATTTCCTAACCTTTTGATCCTTAATCATGAAAATATTATTATGTTAGTGCATTAGCTAAGTTAAATAATTATAAAAGTTTCCGAATTACCTAAATGTTACAAAAATTGCATTTATATTGAAAATATGCAAGTTTTCGAAATTTCGTTCGAAAATAAATTAATTTCAAAAATTTCCTTCCAGGCCCGCGAAAACTACATTTCGGCCCGCGAAAATAGATTTTCGGCCCGAGGTTGTCTCAGGTGCGAAAACTTTTCTGGCCCGCGAAAAGCTCGCGAAAACTGACCTGCGAAAAACCTTTTTGAACCTGGCGAAAACTTTTCTAAGTGGCGAAAAGCTTTGGTTCGTGAATCCTAGCAAAAGTAGCGAAAAGCTCCACTTCGCGAAAGGTGGCGAAAAGTTTTTAAACCTTTTTGGCGAAAACCTTAGCGAAAAGTAAAGTTAGCGAAAATCTCGCTACGTATCGAAAAGTTAACTTTGTACTGTAGCTAGCGAACACAGTAACTGGCGAAAAGCTTTTACATTAAGTGGCGAAAAGTTTTTCTTTGAACAGTAACTAGCGAAAACTTTTACTTTGAAAAAATTATTTTTCGCCACTTAAGCTGGCGAAAACCTACCTTGCAAAAATCATTAAACCGTGCGAAAAACACACTTCATACGAAAAACACACTATTCATACGAAAACCTCTAAACTTTCGATCCAAACCTATTATTTTCTAGAACATGATGAGCATCATCAGAACTTTAAAACATGCTCAAATCTTTTGAAAATCAAAACTTAGATATATAGAACATGAACACATGAAATATTCATGCTTGTTAATATTTAGAACACGCTAAATCATAATTAACAACATAAATATCATGGTAAGAATTTATACCTTTTCCAAGGTTGAAGATGCTCACTGTACTCTTCTTTTCTCTCCTTATTTGTTTCGAAAGTTTTTTGCCAAAATGAGTGAGTCTCTTTCTTCTTATCCTAATGTTGCGTGTAACAGTGAACAAATTACAAGGACTTAACTAGTACTTATCTTAACCTATAAAATATATTATTTTATTGTTTTATTTACTTTCCTCTCATGCTAATATTTTCGATCCATTTTTTTTTTCGAAACTGTTTTCGAAAATCTTCTTTCGAAAACTTTAAGTTTTCACAATCTATGTTCTTTCGAAAATTCTAAAATCCAAATACTCGCACTCTCATATCTCAAAATTTTCTATTTTCAACCATGTTCAGTCTTTTGAAAATCCCTTATTTAATTTCGAAATTCTTCTAAGTCCCAAGTCTAATTTTCTAATAAGTTAGTTATCAGATAAACACCAACATATACATATAAACACATAATATGTAGTCGTATAAACACATATTATGCATGTAAATTTATTGGCCAACTTACGCGCGGAACTTGGGTATTACATTCTCTCCCCCTTAAAAGAATTCCGCCCCCGAAATTATGCCGGTTGAAATAATTCAGGGTAGCGACATCTCATATCATCTTCTCGTTCCCAAGTAGCTTCTTCTGTCGATTGGTTCTGCCACAGCACTTTAACTAAGGGAATATCCTTATTTCGAAGTTGTTTCACTTCGTGCATCAAAATCTCCACTGGTCTTTCGTCGTAGCTTAAATCTGGCTTGAGTTGTTGGTGAAGAAATTCGTTTCTTAATATATGATTTGAGTCTGCGACATACTTTCGTAGCGTTGATATGTGGAAAACATCATGAACTTGTGATAGTGAGGCTGGTAATTCTAACTGATATGCTACTTCGCCGACTCTTTTAAGTATTCTGAACGGACCAATGTATCTCGGACTTAACTTCCCTTTTCGCCCGAATCGTTTTACGCCTTTCATCGGGGATATCTTTAAGAATACCCAATCGTCCACTTGGAATTCTAACGGTCTCCGTCGTTGATCCGCATAGCTCTTCTGTCTATTTTGTGCCGTTCGCATTCTTTCTCGAATTTTTGTTATGGCTTCGGTCATTTCTCGGACCATATCAGGACCCAATATTGCTCGTTCGCCAACCTCATCCCAATGTATTGGAGATCTGCATTTGCGTCCGTACAAAGCTTCATACGGGGCCATTTCAATCGTTGCGTGATAACTATTGTTGTAGGAGAACTCGATTAATGGAAGGTATTTGCTCCAGTTCCCCTTGAAATCAAGAACACATGCCCGCAACATATCTTCCAGGGTTTGTATGGTTCGTTCTGACTGTCCATCCGTTTGAGGATGATAAGCCGTACTAAATGAAAGTTTAGTTCCCATAGCCTTCTGCAGGCTCATCCAAAATTTGGACAAGAACCTCGAGTCTCGATCTGAAATGATTGAAGACGGAATCCCGTGGAGTCGAACTATTTCTTGTATGTACAATTCAGCGTATCGGTCCAAGGGAAAAGTCGAGCTGATGGGTAGAAAATGGGCAGATTTTGTCAATCGATCGACGATTACCCAAATGGCGTCGTGCCCTTTTACAGTCTTCGGCAAGCCAACGACGAAGTCCATCGTAATGTGGTCCCACTTCCATTCAGGTATTGGTAGAGGTTGCAACATTCCCGCCGGTCGTTGGTGCTCCGCTTTGATTTGTTGGCAGGTCAGGCATCGATTCACAGACATCGCAATGTCTTTCTTCATTCCTGGCCACCAATAGTTCGTTCGTAGATCTTGGTACATTTTTGTAGTCCCTGGGTGTACTGAATATGTAGTAGCGTGTGCCTCCGTCATCACCGTTCTTCGCACCTCTTCGTCGTTAGGTACATATATACGGTTCTTGTAGTACAAACTTCCATCTTCGCGTATAGAAAGGTCAACTGATGTTTGCTCCATCTGTGCGCCTTTAATTTTCAGGTAGAATTCATCTCTCTCTTGTGCCTTTCTAATTTGTTCCAATAAAGTGGGTTGAAGGGTCAGTGCTGCCAATTTTGTTTCGACTTCGCCCAAATATACTATCTCCACCTCAAGTCGTTGTAACTCAGTAGTCACAGCTTTTCGGCTTAGCGCATCAGCAACTACATTTGCTTTGCCTGGGTGGTAATTGATTATGCAGTCGTAATCCTTAACCAGTTCCAGCCAACGTCGCTGCCTCATATTTAGTTCTTTCTGGGTGAAGAAATATTTCAGGCTCTTGTGGTCTGTGTAAATTTCGCATCTTTCCCCGTATAGATAATGCCGCCAAATCTTTAAAGCGAAAACCACTGCGGCAAGTTCCAAGTCGTGTGTCGGGTAGTTCTTCTCGTATTCCTTCAATTGCCGAGAGGCATAGGCTATCACCTTGCCGTTTTGCATTAGCACACATCCTAGGCCATTCTTCGAGGCATCGCTGTAAACTGAGAATCCTCCTGTCCCTGATGGTATTGTAAGAACTGGGGCCGAGGTGAGTCGTCTTTTCAATTCTTGGAAATTTTGCTCGCACGATTCGTTCCAATGAAAAGGAGTATTCTTCTTTGTTAACTTCGTCAATGTTGAGGCGATCTTCGAGAAGTCTTTGATGAATTTTCTGTAATACCCTGCCAGGCCAAGAAAGCTACGTACTTCCGTTACGTTGGTTGGTTGAGGCCAATTATTAATAGCCTCGATCTTGCTTGGATCTACTGAGATCCCAGCTCCCGAGATGACATGCCCAAGAAATGCGATTTGTTTCATCCAAAACTCGCATTTCTTGAATTTAGCATACAACTGTTCCTCTCGTAATATCTCAAGGACGACTTCCAAATGTTGTTCATGCTCCTTCTTTGTCTTAGAATAGATTAGAATGTCATCGATAAATATGATGACGTACTTGTCCAAAAATGACTTGAACACCCGATTCATCATGTCCATAAATGTTGCTGGCGCATTAGTTAGCCCGAAAGGCATAACTAAGAACTCATAGTGTCCATACCTCGTACTAAAGGCGGTCTTTGGAATGTCTTCTTCTCGAATCTTCAACTGGTGATATCCTGATCGCAGATCTATCTTCGAAAACACCGTCGAGCCTTGCAATTGGTCAAATAGGTCGTCAATCCTAGGCAGAGGATACTTGTTCTTTATGGTGATCTTGTTTAGGTCTCTATAATCAATACACAATCGCATCGATCCGTCTTTCTTTCGCACGAACAGAATTGGCGCTCCCCATGGAGAAAAGCTTGGCTGAATGAATCCCTTCTGTAATAATTCGTCCAGTTGTTCCTTTAGTTCTTTCAATTCTGTTGGAGCTAATCGATAAGGAGCCTTTGAAATTGGTGCCGCTCCGGGTATCAGGTCAATGGTGAATTGAATTTCACGATTTGGAGGAAGTCCTGGTAAGTCTTCAGGAAAGACATCAGGAAATTTTCGCACTACTGGAACCTCTTCCAGTTTTGGGGACGAGCGTTCCGCCAATGTTATAGCGGAAACAAGGTAGGCTTCACATCCTGCCTTGATCAAGCGTTGCGCCTTCAATGCTGATATCATGAAAATATTTCTGCTTTTGTTCATTCCTGTGAAAGAAAAGGGTTCGACTTCTTCTATATTGAACGTGACTTCCTTTCGGTTGCAATCGATGACCGCTCCGTACTTCGATAACCAGTCCATTCCAAGAATCACTTCGTAGTCGTTCATTGGAATAACTATCAAATTTACGGGCAGTTCTCTATCGTGGATTAATACCGGGCAGTTCCGCAAAACTAAATTGGTTCGAGTTGCAACTCCATGCGGAATGGTTACGTTATAATCACATTCGGATTGTTGAGGTATAACCCCGAGTCTCACCACGTAATTAGATGATGCAAATGAATGCGTGGCTCCTGAATCCACTAGAATGCATGTCGGGGTTTGATGAATAAGTAGGATACCTGCCACCACTGATGGGTTGTTCTCCGCCTCCTCTGAAGTTAGGGTATAAACTCGTGCTGCCATGAGGGGTGGTCTGGTTTGTCCTGCAGCTCGGCTCCCAAATGTGTTTTCCGGGCATTGTCTTGCAAAGTGTCCGGGCTTCCCACATTTGAAGCAGTTATTAGTCTGTAGAAAGCAGTTGCCGAAATGTCGTTTCCCACACCTCGGGCAGTTTGGAATTGGTGCGGGAAACCTTGCCTGCATCGGGTTTGGTGGAGGTTGTCCAGGCCTGTTCTGAAAGTTTGGCCTCACACCTTTTGAGACAAATTGTCGCTTTTGATTCCCTCCGCTCCACTTCGTTCCTTGCTCAAACTTCCGTTTTGCCTCTTGCGCCCGGATGATTCTAGTTTCGGCCTGTTCGGCCACTAATGCTCGCTCTGCAACTTGTGCATATGTAGCTCCTTGAAGTCCAGCCATGTTTACATCATGATATAACTCTGGCTTCAGGCCCTCAAGGAATCGTTCAATTTTCAGCGCGTCCGTACTCACCATGTGAGTCGCAAACCTTGATAATTGCTCAAATTTTCTGATATACTCTGCCACCGTTATCGTCCCCTGTCTGAGATTGATGAATTCGTTCATGCGCTGGGTTCGTACCGGGGCAGTGAAATATTTGCTTCTGAACAGCTCCTTGAAGCGTTCCCAAGGCATCGTAATAGGGTCCTCGATTGCTAAAATAGCATCACACCAATGTCCCGCACCTCCTCGCAACAGAAAGGCGGCACAAAGCACTTTCTCTTCCTCGGGAATTCGGCTATACTGAAACATGCTTTCAAGGGTCCTTAGCCAATCTTCAGCAAATGTTGGATCGTTTGCGTCTTCAAAAGTTGGAGGATTGAGTTTCCGAAACCTCTCCCCCACTATTTCAATTCGTTCTGTCTGACAGTGTCCGCTGCTTTGCTGTTTCTCCGTATTCCGTTGCTGAATTAATTCTTGAATCTGGGCGGATTGCTGACGGACTAATTCTGTGAGTTGAAGGACAGTCATGTCGCGATTATCGATAGGTGTTGCGGGTTCCTTGCCTCTGTCGGCATACCCACTGCTTTCACCTCGCGTTCTTACCATTTTCTCTCTTACCATGATAGTTCCGAAGGCCAATAAATTTATTCAACACAAGAATTCACAAGAATATAAAACTTACTAGCAAGGCCGCTTCCACGCTTTTGAGTGTGTGTACATGAACAGTCTACAGAACCTGCAACCGAAGCTCTGATACCACCCTGTGGCGCCCCCGCCTTCTACTACTCATTTACGATACTAGCTTACGTGACTATAGGATATCAAGCATGCACAAATGCGTATAAATTTTTATTTTTATTTATATACATATGAAAACCATCCCATACAAGCCAAAATCATAGTTGGGATCCTAATACATACGGGTTGTAAAATAACGCAGCCAGGTAAACTTTAGCACCCACCCCACAGGTCGCATCCATGTACACACCACCCTCAAAAGTCGCTGGAAGCTTTCAAAAGACTAGCCTTGCCAACAAGGCGATCACGTACCGTGGTCGCTAGTACCTACAACACATAATATAAGGGGTGAGCTATGAAGCTCAGTAAGTAGGAATATGCAATGTCGTGTATGTGTAAAACCCCGCAAAGGTATCCGCGCCAATGCCTCTCTACTCTTGTAGAGTCAGACTCAATCTCACATCTCACATCTCACATCTCACTCTTGTAGAGTCAGACTCAATCTCACATCTCACATCTCACATCTCTCAGGGCCCTCGGCTAATCTTACTATGCACCATACAGAGCTCATATCCCATATGGATAAATATGACAGCGACCCACGCTGGGTAGCCCACGCCAGGTTTCCCTGGGTCGCTCCTTCCCAGGTCGTCCCCTCTGCCATGCGGTAGCCTACGCTGGTAGCCCACGCCGGTTAGCCTACGCTAGGATTTTTTCCTAGGTCGCTCCTTCCCAGGTCGCCCCTTCCAGGTCGCTCCTCACCGCCAACAGGGCAGTTGCCTACGCCAGTTAGCCTACGCTAGTCATAACTAGGTCGCTCCTTCCTTGGTCGCTCCTCCTGCCTCAATATATAAAATATCCGACGACGCACCACGCCGTCATGGTGCCATAGAAGTAGCCCTGACTCAACTGCGAGTCGACATCAAATGCCCATATCGGCAAATATCATTCGCCTTCAGGCGATATGTTCAGTGCATACTCATCTCATGTAAACCCTCACAAATGTTTCGTGCATGCGCATGATTATGCCATGTGAGTAATACGGAAAATACATACCATTCAGGTGTGTCACATAGTTCACGTAACAGCATAAATCCAAAGCACATAGTCACAAATCACGTAAGTCAATTATTTATGTGTTGTAGTTGAAATTCCCAGTTACCTGGAGTCCTTGATTATTATCTTAGCAGTCCTGTGAATTTCCTAACCTTTTGATCCTTAATCATGAAAATATTATTATGTTAGTGCATTAGCTAAGTTAAATAATTATAAAAGTTTCCGAATTACCTAAATGTTACAAAAATTGCATTTATATTGAAAATATGCAAGTTTTCGAAATTTCGTTCGAAAATAAATTAATTTCAAAAATTTCCTTCCAGGCCCGCGAAAACTACATTTCGGCCCGCGAAAATAGATTTTCGGCCCGAGGTTGTCTCAGGTGCGAAAACTTTTCTGGCCCGCGAAAAGCTCGCGAAAACTGACCTGCGAAAAACCTTTTTGAACCTGGCGAAAACTTTTCTAAGTGGCGAAAAGCTTTGGTTCGTGAATCCTAGCAAAAGTAGCGAAAAGCTCCACTTCGCGAAAGGTGGCGAAAAGTTTTTAAACCTTTTTGGCGAAAACCTTAGCGAAAAGTAAAGTTAGCGAAAATCTCGCTACGTATCGAAAAGTTAACTTTGTACTGTAGCTAGCGAACACAGTAACTGGCGAAAAGCTTTTACATTAAGTGGCGAAAAGTTTTTCTTTGAACAGTAACTAGCGAAAACTTTTACTTTGAAAAAATTATTTTTCGCCACTTAAGCTGGCGAAAACCTACCTTGCAAAATCATTAAACCGTGCGAAAAACACACTTCATACGAAAAACACACTATTCATACGAAAACCTCTAAACTTTCGATCCAAACCTATTATTTTCTAGAACATGATGAGCATCATCAGAACTTTAAAACATGCTCAAATCTTTTGAAAATCAAAACTTAGATATATAGAACATGAACACATGAAATATTCATGCTTGTTAATATTTAGAACACGCTAAATCATAATTAACAACATAAATATCATGGTAAGAATTTATACCTTTTCCAAGGTTGAAGATGCTCACTGTACTCTTCTTTTCTCTCCTTATTTGTTTCGAAAGTTTTTTGCCAAAATGAGTGAGTCTCTTTCTTCTTATCCTAATGTTGCGTGTAACAGTGAACAAATTACAAGGACTTAACTAGTACTTATCTTAACCTATAAATATATTATTTTATTGTTTTATTTACTTTCCTCTCATGCTAATATTTTCGATCCATTTTTTTTCGAAACTGTTTTCGAAAATCTTCTTTCGAAAACTTTAAGTTTTCACAATCTATGTTCTTTCGAAAATTCTAAAATCCAAATACTCGCACTCTCATATCTCAAAATTTTCTATTTTCAACCATGTTCAGTCTTTTGAAAATCCCTTATTTAATTTCGAAATTCTTCTAAGTCCCAAGTCTAATTTTCTAATAAGTTAGTTATCAGATAAACACCAACATATACATATAAACACATAATATGTAGTCGTATAAACACATATTATGCATGTAAATTTATTGGCCAACTTACGCGCGGAACTTGGGTATTACATTCTCTCCCCCTTAAAAGAATTTCGCCCCCGAAATTATGCCGGTTGAAATAATTCAGGGTAGCGACATCTCATATCATCTTCTCGTTCCCAAGTAGCTTCTTCTGTCGATTGGTTCTGCCACAGCACTTTAACTAAGGGAATATCCTTATTTCGAAGTTGTTTCACTTCGTGCATCAAAATCTCCACTGGTCTTTCGTCGTAGCTTAAATCTGGCTTGAGTTGTTGGTGAAGAAATTCGTTTCTTAATATATGATTTGAGTCTGCGACATACTTTCGTAGCGTTGATATGTGGAAAACATCATGAACTTGTGATAGTGAGGCTGGTAATTCTAACTGATATGCTACTTCGCCGACTCTTTTAAGTATTCTGAACGGACCAATGTATCTCGAACTTAACTTCCCTTTTCGCCCGAATCGTTTTACGCCTTTCATCGGGGATATCTTTAAGAATACCCAATCGTCCACTTGGAATTCTAACGGTCTCCGTCGTTGATCCGCATAGCTCTTCTGTCTATTTTGTGCCGTTCGCATTCTTTCTCGAATTTTTGTTATGGCTTCGGTCATTTCTCGGACCATATCAGGACCCAATATTGCTCGTTCGCCAACCTCATCCCAATGTATTGGAGATCTGCATTTGCGTCCGTACAAAGCTTCATACGGGGCCATTTCAATCGTTGCGTGATAACTATTGTTGTAGGAGAACTCGATTAATGGAAGGTATTTGCTCCAGTTCCCCTTGAAATCAAGAACACATGCCCGCAACATATCTTCCAGGGTTTGTATGGTTCGTTCTGACTGTCCATCCGTTTGAGGATGATAAGCCGTACTAAATGAAAGTTTAGTTCCCATAGCCTTCTGCAGGCTCATCCAAAATTTGGACAAGAACCTCGAGTCTCGATCTGAAATGATTGAAGACGGAATCCCATGGAGTCGAACTATTTCTTGTATGTACAATTCAGCGTATCGGTCCAAGGGAAAAGTCGAGCTGATGGGTAGAAAATGGGCAGATTTTGTCAATCGATCGACGATTACCCAAATGGCGTCGTGCCCTTTTACAGTCTTCGGCAAGCCAACGACGAAGTCCATCGTAATGTGGTCCCACTTCCATTCAGGTATTGGTAGAGGTTGCAACATTCCCGCCGGTCGTTGGTGCTCCGCTTTGATTTGTTGGCAGGTCAGGCATCGATTCACAGACATCGCAATGTCTTTCTTCATTCCTGGCCACCAATAGTTCGTTCGTAGATCTCGGTACATTTTTGTAGTCCCTGGGTGTACTGAATATGTAGTAGCGTGTGCCTCCGTCATCACCGTTCTTCGCACCTCTTCGTCGTTAGGTACATATATACGGTTCTTGTAGTACAAACTTCCATCTTCGCGTATAGAAAGGTCAACTGATGTTTGCTCCATCTGTGCGCCTTTAATTTTCAGGTAGAATTCATCTCTTTCTTGTGCCTTTCTAATTTGTTCCAATAAAGTGGGTTGAAGGGTCAGTGCTGCCAATTTTGTTTCGACTTCGCCCAAATATACTATCTCCACCTCAAGTCGTTGTAACTCAGTAGTCACAGCTTTTCGGCTTAGCGCATCAGCAACTACATTTGCTTTGCCTGGGTGGTAATTGATTATGCAGTCGTAATCCTTAACCAGTTCCAGCCAACGTCGCTGCCTCATATTTAGTTCTTTCTGGGTGAAGAAATATTTCAGGCTCTTGTGGTCTGTGTAAATTTCGCATCTTTCCCGTATAGATAATGCCGCCAAATCTTTAAAGCGAAAACCACTGCGGCAAGTTCCAAGTCGTGTGTCGGGTAGTTCTTCTCGTATTCCTTCAATTGCCGAGAGGCATAGGCTATCACCTTGCCGTTTTGCATTAGCACACATCCTAGGCCATTCTTCGAGGCATCGCTGTAAACTGAGAATCCTCCTGTCCCTGATGGTATTGTAAGAACTGGGGCCGAGGTGAGTCGTCTTTTCAATTCTTGGAAATTTTGCTCGCACGATTCGTTCCAATGAAAAGGAGTATTCTTCTTTGTTAACTTCGTCAATGTTGAGGCGATCTTCGAGAAGTCTTTGATGAATTTTCTGTAATACCCTGCCAGGCCAAGAAAGCTACGTACTTCCGTTACGTTGGTTGGTTGAGGCCAATTATTAATAGCCTCGATCTTGCTTGGATCTACTGAGATCCCAGCTCCCGCGATGACATGCCCAAGAAATGCAATTTGTTTCATCCAAAACTCGCATTTCTTGAATTTAGCATACAACTGTTCCTCTCGTAATATCTCAAGGACGACTTCCAAATGTTGTTCATGCTCCTTCTTTGTCTTAGAATAGATTAGAATGTCATCGATAAATATGATGACGTACTTGTCCAAAAATGACTTGAACACCCGATTCATCATGTCCATAAATGCTGCTGGCGCATTAGTTAGCCCGAAAGGCATAACTAAGAACTCATAGTGTCCATACCTCGTACTAAAGGCGGTCTTTGGAATGTCTTCTTCTCGAATCTTCAACTGGTGATATCCTGATCGCAGATCTATCTTCGAAAACACCGTCGAGCCTTGCAATTGGTCAAATAGGTCGTCAATCCTAGGCAGAGGATACTTGTTCTTTATGGTGATCTTGTTTAGGTCTCTATAATCAATACACAATCGCATCGATCCGTCTTTCTTTCGCACGAACAGAATTGGCGCTCCCCATGGAGAAAAGCTTGGCTGAATGAATCCCTTCTGTAATAATTCGTCCAGTTGTTCCTTTAGTTCTTTCAATTCTGTTGGAGCTAATCGATAAGGAGCCTTTGAAATTGGTGCCGCTCCGGGTATCAGGTCAATGGTGAATTGAATTTCACGATTTGGAGGAAGTCCTGATAAGTCTTCAGGAAAGACATCAGGAAAGACATCAAGTTTTGGCTCCTCTGACAGTGAACCCGAGAATTGTGCACTCATGGCAAAACTTGACGATGACTCCAATGCAGAAACTCCAAGCGCTTCCGACACTGCATATGCACCATCGGACGATTCGCAGGTAAATTTTCACACACCTTATTTGCTTGAACAAATAAAAGCGTTAAAAGAACAAATCAAAATTATCAAAAACAAAAGAAAAATAGACAACAAACAAAATACAAAGGATCAGAATAGTGGAAACATTTTAAAACAAATTCTCGAACAAAAAGCCATTATAGCTAATAAATTGAAAATTGAACAAGAGAGGATAACAGTTTTAAACTCCAAAATTGAGCAACAAGAACTAAAAATTAATGAACTAACAATAGAATCTTCAACATATAGAAATGAAAATGTCAATATTAAAGCTCAAAATAAAACCCTCCTCGAACAACGATGTGCTTTATACTCAAAAATTAAAGTAATAGAGGATCAATTAATCAGACGAGAAAAGTGCGAGCTACTGGTAAAATTTAACAAGCCCAAAGATACACGATTCTATGTTCCTAGAGCAGGAATTGGATATCAAAAACAAGAAAATCCAGATAAACTCTATGACTTCGAATGTATTAAAACAGAACTACCAAAACCAATAATATTCACTAAGAAATCTGAAGATGAGGCATTAGAAGACGAAAAACCGAAAAAGGCTGAAATCCACAGATTATACTCCATTAAATGAAAATCAATTAAAAAATCAACAATTAATAACTCCCAAAAAGGAACTCGAATACTCTCAAAAGAAAGGGGATGAAGTACCATTACCCAATGATAAAACAGAAAAGGTCTGTAGAAGATACTTTAGTTGTGTTCTATTTGTAAGCTATCTTTAGTATTGGGCAAGTGTGTAATATTATTATAGTTTAGGGACCTATTTGTAAATATACCAAATATATGGTATATATAGCTAAGTAGCTCGTTTGGTCCATGTACACTTTCAATTCCAAGCTTAATGATACACACTTGATTCCTCTTAGCTTGAAGAACACTCCACTCTTTTCTCTCTCAATTACCTTCAAACCCTAACTTCAAATTCCTCAAGGTAATTCAATATTATTGTAATACCCAAGTTCCGCGCGTAAGTTGGCCAATAAATTTACATGCATAATATGTGTTTATACGACTACATATTATGTGTTTATATGTATATGTTGGTGTTTATCTGATAACTAACTTATTAGAAAATTAGACTTGGGACTTAGAAGAATTTCGAAATTAAATAAGGGATTTTCAAAAGACTGAACATGGTTGAAAATAGAAAATTTTGAGATATGAGAGTGCGAGTATTTGGATTTTAGAATTTTCGAAAGAACATAGATTGTGAAAACTTAAAGTTTTCGAAAGAAGATTTTCGAAAACAGTTTCGAAAAAAAAAATGGATCGAAAATATTAGCATGAGAGGAAAGTAAATAAAACAATAAAATAATATTTTATAGGTTAAGATAAGTACTAGTTAAGTCCTTGTAATTTATTCACTGTTACACGCAACATTAGGATAAGAAGAAAGAGACTCACTCATTTTGGCAAAAAACTTTCGAAACAAATAAGGAGAGAAAAGAAGAGTACAGTGAGCATCTTCAACCTTGGAAAAGGTATAAATTCTTACCATGATATTTATGTTGTTAATTATGATTTAGCGTGTTCTAAATATTAACAAGCATGAATATTTCATGTGTTCATGTTCTATATATCTAAGTTTTGATTTTCAAAAGATTTGAGCATGTTTTAAAGTTCTGATGATGCTCATCATATTCTAGAAAATAATAGGTTTGGATCGAAAGTTTAGAGGTTTTCGTATGAATAGTGTGTTTTTCGTATGAAGTGTGTTTTTCGCACGGTTTAATGATTCTATAGTTTAACATGTGGTACGATATATATGTTTTATGAGGTACATCATGTATCCTTTTTGGGATACGTAACACATACGAAATCGGATACAATATGAATTCGATTTGTGATATCTCATATATACGAGGTGCGTTACGCCATATTTACAATGAAAATTTATACATACGTTACGTGATACGTCATATAATCGAGATTACGTCGTCTATGGAAGATGTGGTACGTCTTATATACGAAATGTGGTAATCCATATGGACAAGGTGTACAAATTTGTACATACGTTATGTGGTACGTCATACATTCAGAATGTGGTACGTCATATCTGTAATATGTGGTACATCATATATACGAGATGAGGTACGCCACAGGGACAAAGTCTCACAACCACTAAATGACAGTTCGACAACCACCCAAAACAGAGTAACACCCACCAAAACATGTTAACAGCAACATATCACAAGTCATCCAAATAAGTCTAGCATACAACTCTGCTCGTCGCGTAAAATGCGGGCATCTATGCCGGGGTCGTAAATGCTGAATCTCGCCTCTTCTTATGATCATTTCGACCGTAAAATCCTCACTCTTGGCCTTCTCATCCTCATTCTAAACCTTATCCTCATCAACACATTCCTCGTCAACCCGTTCCTCATAATAATCGGAACCAAGTTGCCACAACAAAGGGTACCAAATACACTACTTTACGGTACCAAACAATTAACCGATACAATACCAAGATCAAAGCTTAATCGATAACCTAAAACATATAATCAGATACAATAACATATAGTTCAAAGTTGTCGAAACATGGGGTACCAAATACACTATATTTATAGTACCAAACAATCAAGCGTTATAGTACCAACATTGAAGCTTAAACGATAACCTAATTGAAGCAGAGTCGGATACCACTAACAATTTCAAACACGCCCACAGACAAAATACACCCCAGACAAAAAAAACCCCAAAATCGATACCCGAAAAAAAAAACCCAATCTAAATCGACCCCAAATCGTTTCAAACCTTAATCGAAACTGGAAACCCCAATCAAAGCCCTAAAAACCAGAACCTAAGAGTTAGACGACAATGCGAGTAAAAATTTAAAAAAAAACGAACTTACTTCGATTACGACTTCGACGAGTGAGGGTTCGTTCTACTATGACAGCAATGCGAGCGTTTCTTCGTGTGAGGTTTCTTCGTCCGACCGTTCTTCGTGCTGTAATGGGCGTGTGCGACGAAAATTTGAGGTCGAGCTTCGATCGCGGTTGATTTGGGAAGAACATGGCTCTCAAGCACGTTTGAAGTAGCCATTTCCTTTTCATTTTATTTAAATTAAAAAGCTAGGTAAAATTGTAATAAACCAGATTTATAAGGGCAATATTGTCCATTTGGTACCTATTGGTGCAATAAGTTTCCATTGGGTACCTAGATATAAAAAAACACTGACAGGGGACTGATTTGCTGATTATTTATACCTTTAGATATTTAAGTGTTGATGTCCCTAAAATATTTTATAATTAGATAGGATCTTATTTCTTTAATTAAGAGCTTAGAACATAATCCGATGGTCTACCAAGGCATTTTTTCTTCGGTAACACATCGGGAAACACCGATGTGACAAGTGATAGCTCGACCGGCGCATTTTATCTATTTCTTTAGTCGTTTTCATCAATGTTTTCATTAGTTACTTTGTTGATTTTGTTCTTTAGGATGCTAGCTTAGGCTCTTTTGCGATTAAGGTCGTACTAGGCCGGATTATGAATTCGTATTAATGTTGTTCGTATTTTATCTAATTGTATGAGTTGTGTTGTGCGTTCTATGATTGATTCAATGCTTGTGTGTGCTTGATCCACATGTGCATGATTCTTCATTGGTTTATGAGACTGAAAAAGTTATTGAAACGTTTAGAACAATAACATAGGACACCACTACGTAAAATATATCAGAGATGTAACTCGTTTTCGTATGTGTGGTTTCCGATATCTTGGGTGCCAAAAGCGTCTAAACTCAGAGAAATTCATAAAGACTAATGCGTGCGTAATAACTACATTCATATAGGAATATAATGATTGGTTTACTCTCGCATATGGTTGCTAGTTACGTGAATAATGGATATTGTTAGGAATGTCTACCTTAACTAGATTCATATTGATTAGGTAGAATCGATTACATGAAGACGTGGAATAAATCTGCGCCGAGTACGTGCTTCAATCACGTTTGACGTTAATTGATTCATCGTTATCTTTACTTGCGCCTTTGATTTCTTATTTGCATTTTTATTTAGTTCGTTTCAAAGCAATCTTTTAAAATCATAAAAATTACTTTCGTCTAAACTAGAATTAGGAAGACAATCTTAGAATTAATCGAGTTGTTCCTGTGGATCGATACTTGGACTTACGTCCACTTTACTACTTGCACGACGTAGTACACTTGCTAGTATTCGAGCGTGTTGTAAAATTTATCCGCTTCCACTACGTCATTTGTACAACCAAAACTCAAATCTTGCAGAAAGACACATGATTTATTACAACATTCGAAATTTACAATAATGGAAAACAAATCATCATCCATAGAATGCATTCCACATGCATAGACACTCACAAACTAGAAATATATATGGCGATTTCCTTATTTGCAGGAAAAGAAATAGAAAAGCAAAGGCACACACCGCAGATTGCGATACACTAGGTCGTCTACATTTTGATGTATCCGATATAATCTTCTTTGCCTTTGGCGGCGATAGACAGAGTGTACATAAGATACTCTTTAAATCCAACGCCATCTCTATAAGCCTTTGGGCGATGATCGCCGTCTATCATCTCCTTCAACGGGTTTAACTCAGCTTTATCTCCCGGGTACATAAACGCTGCGATCGAAAATCTTTCCTTGTCGGGATGTGTAATAACCCTATGCTCGTTGCTCTTGTATTTCCCGTTGCTCCATGCCTACGATTAGACCATCCATAACATCATGCAATGAAATCATATTTGCTAACATGTCTTTCTTTTCTTTTTTTTGCCATAAAATGACATGCACTAATACCTCAATGGAGTCGCCGATGACGACGGTAGCTGCATTTGTGATCGGCTTAACGGGGATCCAAGCATCGTTATGCTTGACATGGAGAGCCGTGAGATTATCATCTTGAATAACTATTGTCATCGAGCCGTTGTCTGAATGCGAAGTCATTCCAAGGACTAAATCGGGCGCTGAACAAGGTGGGTAGTGGTTCATTCTTACAAACATTTTCCTGTCGTCTCCGTGTAGACGCTTCAGAGAGCCCTTCTCCAATCCCATCAGCACGGACAGCTTCATAAGTATCTCATCGGACATCGCCTGCATTTTCTCCGTATAATCTTCCATTGTTTCTCTGTCCCAGAAAATTACAAAAAACATAAAACCATCGTGTATAATTGTATATATAAATATATATATATATATTATATTTGATATAGTTATTAATAAATTAGCTTTTACTTGAAATCTGGTATGATATCTACAGGCCAATATTTCATGTCCCTGAACTCAGTTGGCAAAGTGAACAAAGCAAAGAGGTCGTTCCAATCTTTCTTGTCATCTTCTAAGCTGAAATAGTCCACACCATATCCGTTGATATCATCGCTGCCCCTTTTGTATTTATTCTTCTCTGATAGTGGTAAACCGAAGAAGTATGATGATAATTTCTTCATCTTAGCCATACACTCGTCTTGGCCATGGTTTATTATCTTGTAGTCAAAAAGAAAAAAGAAAAAAATAATAGGGACGATTATAAAAGATTGACTGATAAAAAGAATAAAGAAAAAAAAAAAATGTTTAACCTGAAACATTCCCCATTCTTGGCACGCCGCATCGAGCTTTCTCAGTTCATCCTCATCACCACCAGCGAGCAAAGAGATATCAATGGCTGGAGTTATTACATCGTGCAAAGAAGGGAGTACTGATGACAACTCACTGCTTTTGGGTCTGTCATCGATGCTTCGTATGTATAAATCGGGCACGGCCTTAGGGTTCTGTTTTACAACCTCACTGATTGGGACTGAAGGCAAACCCTCTACACCTATTTCAACATTTTCTTGAGAAACTGTTCCCATGTTTTTCTTTTTTTGATGTAATAAGTTTGCCTTTTTTTGGTTAGATAATGCGATGTTGTGTTCTCAGGACACTATGCAATGCTCTATTTATAATCAGTGTAACTGATATTCATATATATATATATATATATATAATAATTTCGATCCAATCCAAGTCAAATATAATATGAATACCATTATATTCATCATGTTTCACGAGTTGATCTGTATGTGTTTGTTATTATTATAATTTGTAAATATTTTCAGAATATTGTACAATAATATACACTTAGATATTCTTGGGCTCTCTCATTAACATTATATTTTCCTCGGCCGAATGGTTTTCATTACCTGAAACATAATAATGAAAGTAATCGTGACGATTCGAAGAACATTATTGGTCCAAAAATTTATTCACCCCACTATAATTTCGTTCAACTAAAAAAACACAAATATGCATAGATTATGCAATATAATTCACAGAATATTTCTTTATGAAAACCCTAATTCTTTGATCTGTCATGTTTCACGACGCACACACAGTAGAGGATCATGCAATCATTTAAATATTTAAGAATCATTTATATTTCTATATATTTCATTTTCATCGTATGGAACAAGTAATATAAGTTATCAGCTATTGGATAACAGCTAACCCATCACCAACATACACGCCATATCTCATTATGTGACAGCCGAAACTTAATCACATTAGAAAATAATCAAATACAGCTGAGGAAATAAAATTTAAAAGAAAAATGATGATCCGCAATGTTGGTAATCAGACCCAATCTCACACGTCGGATATATAGATAAAATAATTGTGACATGCATATAAGCTTGTGGACTTCCATCTATAGTGTTGATCGAAGACCACCGTTGAGATCGTGATTCAATGTACTTTTAGTGTATGCGTTTATTTCCGATCGATCTAAGCTTGTCGACGCTTAATCGGATCGAAATTCGCAGCTCAAACACACACACACGAAAAACAGAGTTACGTGGTTCGGCCCTGACTTCTGGCCTACTCCACGGATCAACCGAGCCTCCTTTGTATTAATCACAAACACAAAACTTACAGACCCACACGTCTACTACAACTTTTGTGTTGAACACTCACTGTGATTCTCACTCGACAAGAAGTTACATGCTCGCCAAGATGGGTAGTCGAAGCTCTGCGATTGGTTTATTTATAGCTGAAGTCACATATAACATGTGACTCTCAGCCATTCTCAGCCGTTGATCTTGCCTGATCCGACGATCCTCAGCTCGCGCGTCATACAACATAAAACATGTGACACTTATATAAGAGAATTCCCGCCTTAATCGACACCCGTTCGATCTCGATCCAACGGTTCTCATTAATTCATCATCTAATAGAATACCTAATGATCTGAGCCGTTGATGTCTTACGCGCGTGATTCAATGGCCGATATTTAAACGTCGAACTTTAAACGATGTCCCTCAGATCTCGCGCGAACAGGATCGGACACTCCACATTCAATTTGGCGATTTCAGCTTTTCCACAGCTCTTCTTCTTCAGAGCTCGATCTAGCCTCTTTCTGGCCATCTCCGGCGACTGTCCGGCGAGGTTTAAGCTCGTATTTCCCAACAAACTCCACCTCGAGCTTACAAACTCGCAAACCCACCGCCTAGCTCCACCTTAGCTGCACAGACGCACCAGCAACACACGCCACAGTTCTTACCAGAAACCAACCCATCATCGTCTTCTTTTCACCTGAGAATCACACCTTTTATGAGCTTTGATCTCGCATCCACAGCTCTACCTTGATTAATACTCTTGCTCGGTTGATCACCCTGCTCCCTCAGGAGCTTCGAGCCTCAATAAAGAACTTGCCAACTCCAAGTAGGATTGAAATTTCCCACTTGGAATCAACTTGAACCTCTGAGCTCATCATCTTCACTTCACTTGAAGATCCATCGATCCTAGCCTCTTGAGCCACTTCCATAACTCTTCTCCGGCTAGCCAGCACCTTCTTCTTTGCCTTATTTTCCTTCGAGACCTCAGCAGCCTGCAACAACATCTCCTGTCCAGCAACAACACCAAAATCAGAAACAGAATTTTCTGATTTCTCTGTCCAGCTTTCCTCCGACGATTCACCATTTTCCTCTTCATCTTCTGAGCTATCCTCCACCTCAGATGTTACCCTTATGTGGGACTTTGAAGTGCCTTCATCCCTTGGTGAAAACAGCTCCGCCTCGTGCTCAGAGATTCCCTCAACAGAGCTCGCTCTGTCAAGACTCAACTCAGCAAATTCTGTCACCAGGGCTCCAACCATGGGTTTTGCATCTACTCGCTCCACCTCAAGATGAGTCTTTCGTGGCTTCCCTTGCACACCATTCGAACCACCACATTTCCTAGTTTCGAAATTTGTGCCCTCCACCACAGAACAACCTTCGAGCACATAAATACCATGCCTCCTTTTCCCTGACAGAACCAGCCGCCCCTGTTTCATAACATGAGTTTTTCCAGCTCCAACTTGGGTGTTGTATCCCTTCTTATCCAAAGCTCCGATGGATATCAAGTTCCTCCTTAACTCAGGGACATATCTCACATCTCTAAGGATCCCCACAACACCATTTTTCAGCCTTATTCGAATGGAACCACAGCCCAAAACCTGACAACATTTTCCATCACCGAGCTTCACAGTTTTGCCCTTTGATTCCTTGAAATCCTGCAACCACGCCTTGTTGCAAGTCACATGGAAGCTGGAACCTGAGTCAAGGATCCACTCTCCACCCTTCTCAAGCTCAGAGACATTGAGAACCTCAGCATAATCGAAATCATCATCATCTCTAGTAGCTGAGTTTACATTTGCTTGCTTTGAGTGATCCTTTGACCTCTTCGGGCAAAACCTCTTGATGTGCCCTACCTCGTCGCAATAGAAACACCTCCTAGACTCAGCCTTATCCTTCTCCTTGCCTTCTTCTTCCACGAATTTGATTTTCTCTGCACCCTCAGCATATGTAAGGTCTAGAATATCCAACTAAAGATATATTGAAATGATCTTACCACGATTTGAAGGTCGGAAGAATTCGAGCTCGCGTGGGGTGTTGTGTGTTCTTGAGAGGTTGGGGACTCACTTTAATTTTCACGCAATACACTTTATTATGTGTTAGGGTTCAAGTATTTATACCACATTTTGGTATATAATACTTGGGCCCCTAACAAAGCCCAATTACACTAAGCATCTTTTAAATATAATCTATTTAAATAAACTACAAAGATAATTCTAATTAATTGAACACAATAAAATAATCCTAACAATCTCCCCCTTTGTGTTCAATCTTCAATTTGGCATGGATTATCTTTGTGGGGCTTAGTGTGTTTGCCTGAGTCCTAAAAGAATTTGCTCCTTTGTCTTGTCTTTTGATCTCTTCCTTTGGAGATCTTCAAGCTCACCGTGTCTTGATCGTTGCTTCTCGGCACCAGATCTTCTTAATCTTCTTTTGAAGCTCAACTCGTAAATGCCGGAAGGTGTTTGAAGTTGCTTGCCAGATCTCTTCTTTTTGTGTTCGATCTCTCCTTTCGATGGTAGCGCAACTCCCCCTACTTTTGCTCAACCTTATGTTGGAATTGGGAAGTTCTCTTTGAGATTTGGAGAGAGGCACACGAGGCGGCAACTTCGATCTTTGAAGTCCGTGGTGTTCGCTTGATTCTTTGACGACGTTTGAGGATTTAACGTTTCTGATCTATCTTGCACTTTCATCGTGGTATTGCTCCCATTTTGCTTTAGTACTGCTCCCCCTCATGAAGATCAAGTTGGGGAGATCGTCATGCGATGGGTCAAAATGAAGCATCGTCTTCGGCAAGAAGATCACGTCGTCGGGACAGGAGGATGGCGTTGGTAGGCACAGTAGGAGCTCAGGTTTGGTAATAACCCGACGGAGCCACAAAGGCAATCCGTCGGATAAGAGACCGGGGTCACGAAGACTTCCCGTTAACATCTTGAGTCCTAGCAATCTCCCCCTACAAGGGCTATCTCCCCTTCTTGCGGAGGCTTTGAATGCTCTTCGGCTAGGACTCTCTTGACTTGACGTTATATTCTGTAGACCGGATGTAGATAGTGATCCACGCCTTGAAATTTGACTTTGATGATGTCATGGATCTTGGACTTTGTTCTCATCTTGTCCTGGTCTTTCTCCGTAGTTTGAAGTCGTCAAGTCTCTTCTAATCTTCTTCTTCTCGGCGCCGGATTCGTCTTCTTCGAAGGAAGTTGTCTGTTTCGGCCTCGAGGAAGCTTGTCTGACTCCGGAAGAAGGTATGCGTGGGGTGTTGTAAAATGTGCCGAGGCTCCTTTGGAATGTTCCATTCAAGTGTGGGAGAGCCCGGCTTCAGAGTTGTACGCTCGGCGGAAATTGGTGGGTGGTCCGACCTGTTTGTTTATGCGTGTCCCCTTCTCCCCCTCATGGCGATTCGTGTTAACGAGATCGGCATGCTTGTATAGGAAGATTAGAAGGACACAAACGACAGGTCGGTGATGGTAATAAACAGACGGAGCCACAAAGGCAATCCGTCGTGTAAGAAACCGGGGTCACGAAGACTTCCCGTTAACATCGATGTAGGAGCTATGCTCATAGTCGATGGCCTGAAACCGTTGTTGCTTTGATGTTGCAACGACATGACTTCCTTCCGATCCTCGAAGCATGTCTAAGCAAGACATGTCTACGGAAGTTCTAGCTTGATCACAAAGATCAGGTGTTAGAAAACTGTATGTGTCCTAGAAAATATAAAAATTTGTGGGAAGTGAGGATACTCTAGACTCGAGTGCTCAAGAAAGTGTGGTGGTGGGGCTGAGTACTACATAATTCAATATCCCCAGCTTCCGAGTGAAGCGGTGATAGTAGACGTGGTTCCCCGTGATTTCTGAAACACCTGTCTTTTGTGAGACAGACGAGTGGGTAAGGCTCGGTTGTGCATGCGCTGATGGACCTATTGCGGCGACTTCTACCCGGAAGCTAATAAAATTAGCACCTGTACCTATGGGGGTTGGTCCGAATAATTTGTGAGTTGAGGAAACTATATAGCGTCGGTCTTTTCAAAAGGTTCCAGTAGATGTGGCTATTTCTTCATAATTGGACTGTCTCTCGGTGATGTTCCGGGGTTAGATTCAGTTGGGTTTGACTGAATCATAGGAACGAAATCCTTGCATCCGGTAGGAAGTAGTGAGTGCTGCTTTGTATGTCAGCAATCCGGAGTAGGTCGATTGAAGCGCGCACCGAGTTTAACATTTGTAGCCACCGTCGCCTTTGAAAAGAGTTGACCGTTGTAGGCTCGAGATTCTTCTTTTGAAGTCTATCTTCGGAGGTCGGAGGTAACTCCACGAAGCTTGATGATGAAGAGAAAATATCTTTTTTTTTTTTTATGGCCTTGTATTTTTAATTTTGATGGCCCTCCTTTTTTTTAATATATTATTAATCGTTATTAGTAATATGTATATTAGTATATTATATATTATATGGATATAATATATATTAATCGTTATTAGTAATACATATTTCTATATTATATATTATATGAATATAATATTATTTATTATTACTATTGTTATATATATATATATATTATTTTTATATTATTTTATTTCTCCCCCTCAAAGTGTGTTTCCTAAAAGAACTTGCTCCCCCTCAAAAGATGCTAAGTAAGATCGAAAAATCTACGAATCTCATTCCCTAAATTCACGCATTTAAGGTTCGCTCCCCCTAAAAAATATAATTATTGCTCCCTTTTAAGAAAATAAGGATCACTTCTCTTTTAAAAAATAAAAGATTAGCTCCCCCTCAAATTAAGCTCATTTTATAGAGAAAAAAATGGTATTTATCATTTCCGCGCGTAATATGCATTTTAAATTTTAAAGTTTTGAAAACGCATATTCAAAATGTACCATTTTGAAAAATAGGTATTTTTCAATTCAGCTCGTATGCATATGCAAATTAAAATTTTGAAAATTTGGTTAACATACGCATAATTAGAATGTACCTATAAAATAGGGTATTTCGCATTTCAGCTCATGTATGCATGCATGCAAAAATTTGAAAGTAAAAGTCCTTTTGAAGCATGCATAGCTATATTGTACCCTATTATTTTCAAAGTAGGTATATTGTCTTTTCAGCTCGATATGCATGCCAAAATTTACTATGGAATGCATATATATAATTTACCTACGGTGTAGTTGCTCACAGTGCTTCCCTTTATAACGTATGTGGAGCAACTTCAAAGACCATACGTGAGGGATGCGGTTGCTCGCGTCTCTTACCAGTCATGCATGTGGAGCAACCCGAGTACCGTGCATGCTGGGAGTTGTGGTTGCCCTCGTCTCATACCGATCATGAGTATGGAGCAACCACCTTCTAATTACTACTCATGATCGGGGTTTTGTGGTTGCTCTCGTCTCATACCAATCACGCGTGTGGAGCAACCATCGTCGAATTACCACACGTGATTGGGCTCCTGCAAAACATTATCGGGACTTTGGTACCCATTTTTGGATGGATCCTCCCATATTAGCAGAAAATAATTTATGCGCATTTGGTTCAGATATACATCCTAAATCATCCTTTAAAGTCCTATTTAATTTGATTTCTGATTTAGGAATCCAAGTTTGGTGAACCTTAGAGGGAAATGACAATTCAGCGCCGGTGAACGTGTGTCTAGGTTTAGAATATCGGAAGATTTTCTCCCTAGCCAGTCGCAGAAGGTGTCTTTCAGACTTAATCTGGACCGGGTATTTTAAGTATAAATACGAACTTATCGCACTATATGCGTCATCAGATGATGAGTCGTATTGTCTACAAGAATTCACATCATTCACTCTATAATGATGATGAATAAGCGTGGAAGTTCGCTTGCTTAAGCTTCGAACTTCTTCTTTGCACGCTTTCATTTTAAGAGAAATAGGAGAGGGAAAATCTTGAACATGTTCGACCTTAATTTTGAAAGACAATGGCGATTTTCCTTTCTCCTTCCTAATCTTCTGTTCCTTGGAAGTATTAAGCTTAAGACTTTTACTTATAATTTATGTGCCAGCCAAAGGTGATTTAGAATGCGTATTTGGTTTCTTCACCGTTGACTTAGAATTATTAGTAAAAGTCTTTTTAATTTTAGGAACAAAGGCGTCCGTTTGCGTTCCCTTATCCTGTTTAATGGAAGATATTTCTTTAGAAGGATTATTTAAGACAGGTAAGGATGGGGAGTTTTTGAGATTAGAAATCTCCTCTAAGAGTTTTTGCTTTTCTGCTCGGAAACCTACTCTTTCCGATTCCAGAGTTGCGTTCAATTCTGCAATTTTACTAGCAACATCTGGAATTTCCCAACAAGAGATAGGTTTATTAGAATGTAAATTATTTTTCCCGTTGGACGCTAAGTCTTTAGAGGAACTTTGGTCTGTTTGACCCTTTTTCGCAAGAATGCCCTCTAAGTGATGAACTTTAGAGTGCAATTTATTGCGTTCCTCTAATAAAAGTTTAAAACTATTCCGCATATTGCTCAAATCAGACAGATAATTATTTCGTTCGAGTTCGCAATTGTTTAATTTATTTGTTAGTTCACTAATTTGAGTTTTTAATTTTACTTCCTGAGATTCAAGATTAGTGATTTTCTCACGCGCGTTTTCTAAATGGCAAGTAAGACTACCTCTTTCTTCTAAACTCCTAACTAAGCATTTATAATTATTGTCTAGTCTACTCTCCAACTCACTTATAGTCTTTTCGTGACTTATAAGTTGAGTTTGACCTAGCTTAGAGGAATTTAGGTTCTTGGTTAGCTCACAAACGGTAGTTTCTGAGCAAGCTAATTTTGATTCAAGACTAGAAATAGTTTCTAGTGCACTAACTAACTTAGTTTCTAACGCTTGGGTAGTCCTACGTTCGTATTTATGTTCACGACGCATGGTTTTATAATCTTCCTTCAAAGAAAGAAAAGCTTTATATAAATCACTCTCATCGTAGCTCATCTCAGAAGTTGCGGAAGTAGAATCCATGATTTTTAAAATAATTAAATTTTTTTTTTAATTTAGTTGGATACGCGATCGTTAACGCGTTGTGTAGATTTGATAATTTTCGGCTTTTGAAAAATTCAATTCCGAAAAGTTTTGGTGTGTCGATAAAAGTCGTGAAGTTTCAAAAATTTGAAGTGTCGAAAACTTTTTTGTGTGTACCGAAAAGTTTTAAAGTGATGTTACCAAAAGCTTTTTCTATAATGTGCCAAGAAGGTTTTGGAATAAAATATTGGCTTTTTAAAAATTTCTGCACCGAAAAGTTTGATTTATCGAGAAATATTGTGAAGTATCGAAAATTTTGGGTACCGAAAAGATTTTTGGTGTATACCGAAAAACTTTTGAGGTGATTTCGAAAACTTCGGAAATTTATCAAACTTATCTAGAATTTGCCAATAATGTTTTGATGTGATATGATATCCAAAAATTTATTTTCGATAAGTGATGCGAAAATTTGATTTTCGGTATGTGTGTTAGGAAAATCAAGTTTTTGAAGTGATAAGATGCGAAAATAAATTTTCAGAGTGCTTGGGTGCGAAAATGTAAATATTCGATATGAGTGCGAAAAGTATTTTCGAAATATAGTGCGAAAACTGATTTTCGAAGTGTTGTTTCGAAAATCTGAGGTTTTCGAAGTGAGCTGTTGCGAAAATAGCTTTCTTGTTAGGAGTGCGAAAATAGATTTTCGAAGTGGGTTCGAAAACTTTTGGGTTCGAAAACTGGAAAATTACGAAAATGCCCTCAAAATTTTTCGCAGTGGAGTTTTCGAAGTGCTCAGTGCGAAAACCTGAACGGTGCGAAAACTCTTTTTTTTTTTTATTGATGCGAAAACCTGAACAGTGCGAAAACCCCTTTTATTTATGGATGCGAAAAGTTGGATGCGAAAACCTTGTTGCGAAAAGTTGGATGCGAAGTTCCTCAGAAGTTGGGTGCGAAAACCTGACCAGTGCGAAAACCTTGTTTTATTTTAGTATTACCATTATTTTTTATATATATATATATATATATTTTTACTTTAATTTGGGTGTGAAAACTGAATCGCAAACCAAAGATTTTTTATTTTTTTTTTTATTATTTTGCTTGGGTGCGAAAACTGATTCGCAAACCAAGTTTTATTTTTTTTTTTTTTTTTAATTATGGATGCGACCTAATGAGTGTGATGCGAAAACCTGACACAGTTGGATGCGAAAACCTTAGAAATGTTAGATGCGAAAACTTTAAGTTATTTTAATATATATATATATATATATATATATTAATGCTTTCGCATGAGTTTGCGAAGCCAAAGCAAAAAAAAGTTTGTGAAGTGAAAGAGTTCAAAGGTTTTCGCACTGAGGGGTTTTCGCAGTGAGGGTTTTCGAAGTGGGTTTTCTCACACACTTCTCACACACTAAAGGTTTTCTCACTGGTTTTCGCAGTGAGTTTTCGAAGTGGGTTTTCGCAGTGGGTTTTCGGTCTGAAAACTTTTCTGCGAAAATACTCAACCCAAATTTCGATCCCCAAACACAAAATTAATCAAATTAGCCCTGGGTAAAGATCGAAACACTTATATCCTAACTCCTAAACACTTAATCAAGCATCTAAACATCAAAACATGTCAAAAATTTTCGAAAATGCTTTGAAGAACACGAAGAACACCAAAAAATATTTCGAAGATTTTTACTCAAATCTGAGCGCGTTGGCTCTGATACCACTTGTAAGGCCTAGAATATCCAACTAAAGATATATTGAAATGATCTTACCACGATTTGAAGGTCGGAAGAATTCGAGCTCGCGTGGGGTGTTGTGTGTTCTTGAGAGGTTGGGGGCTCACCTTAATTTTCACACAATACACTTTATTATGTGCTAGGGTTCAAGTATTTATACCACATTTTGGTATATAATACTTGGGCTCCTAACAAAGCCCAATTACACTAAGCCTCTTTTAAATATAATCTATTTAAATAAACTAAAAAGATAATTCTAATTAATTGAACACAATAAAATAATCCTAACAGCATATCACCAGCACCAGCAGGTTCAGCAGCAATTAGTGGTGATGTGAGTGCGTTCAGCTGCTTCGAGCTGAGTGCAGCGAGCACGTCCTCCATCTTCAACTTCTCCCTTCCATACAATATAGCCTCCTTGAAGTAATCGTGGCTTGTGGGAAGCGCGCAAAGCAGGAGAAGAGCCTGATCTTCGTCCTTAATTTCCTCCCCGATATTCTGCAAATCGAGCACAAGTTTCAGAAATTGCCCAACCTGTGGATCTAACGGGCTGTCATCCACCATTCGGAACTTGTATAAAGCTTGCTTAAGGTACAGACGCCTATCCAGAGATTTGGTCATGTACAACGCATCAAGCTTCTTCCATAATTCCTCCGCGGAAGTCTCTGTTGCCACCCGACGAAGCACCTGATCTGAGAGGCTTAAGATCAGCGTTGAGTAAGCTCTTTCCCTGAGCTTCTTCTTTGCGTTCGGAGTCATATCCTTCGGCTCCATCTGAGCCTCGGGCGTCAAGGCCTCCTCCAGCCCCTTCTCGACAAGCACTGCCTTCATTTTGAGCTTCCACATCCCAAAATCATTAGACCCATTGAATACCTCCTCTCGAACCTTGTGGCTGCCATACTAGCTTGGATAGCTTCGCTCCGCAGCTCACCGCACCAATTGTTGATCGAAGACCACCGTTGAGATCGTGATTCAATGTACTTTTAGTGTATGCATTTATTTCCGATCGATCTAAGCTTGTCGACGCTCAATCGGATCGAAATTCGCAGCTCAACACACACACACGAAAAACAGAGTTACGTGGTTCGGCCCTGACTTCTGGCCTACTCCACGGATCAACCGAGCCTCCTTTGTATTAATCACAAACACGAAACTTACAGACCCACACGTCTACTACAACTTTTGTGTTGAACACTCACTGTGATTCTCACTCTACAAGAAGTTACATGGTCGCCAAAATGGGTAGTCGAAGCTCTGCGATTGGTTTATTTATAGCTGAAGTCACATATAACATGTGACTCTCAGTCATTCTCAGCCGTTGATCTTGCCTGATCCGACGATCCTCAGCTCGCGCGTCATACAGCATAAAACGTGTGACACTTATATAAGAGAATTCCCGCCTTAATCGACACCCGTCCGATCACGATCCAACGGTTCTCATTAATTCATCATCTAATAGAATTGTTAGTTGCCTTTTCTATCCTAACAATCTACAAAGGGACGATTTAACCACGTTTGAATATGGAAAGAATTGATTCAACGTGGGGTGTTGTGTTCTTGAGAGGTGTTGGGAAATTCTCTCTCTAAAATACTCTCTCTAGATTGATTTTCCCAAAAAACACACTTTATTATGTGTTAGGGTTCAAGTATTTATACCACATTTTGGTATATAATACTTGGGCCCCTAACAAAGCCCAATTACACTAAGCCTCTTATAATGATAATCTTTATAAATAAACTACAAAGATAATTCTAATTAATTGAACACAATAAAATAATCCTAACAATCTCCCCCTTTGTGTTCAATCTTCAATTTGGCATGGATTATCTTTGTGGGGCTTAGTGTGTTTGTCTGAGTCCTAAAAGAATTTGCTCCTTTGTCTTGTCTTTTGATCTCTTCCTTTGGAGATCTTCAAGCTCACCGTGTCTTGATCGTTGCTTCTCGGCACCAGATCTTCTTAATCTTCTTTTGAAGCTCAACTCGTAAATGCCGGAAGGTGTTTGAAGTTGCTTGCCAGATCTCTTCTTTTTGTGTTCGATCTCTCCTTTCGATGGTAGCGCAACTCCCCCTACTTTTGCTTAACCTTATGTTGGAATTGGAAAGTTCTCTTTGAGATTTGGAGAGACGCACACGAGGCGGCAACTTCGATCTTTGAAGTCCGTGGTGTACGCTTGATTCTTTGACGACGCTTGAGGATTTAACGTTTCTGATCTATCTTGCACTTTCATCGTGGTATTGCTCCCATTTTGCTTTAGTACTGCTCCCCCTCATGAAGATCGAGTTGGGGAGATCGTCATGCGATGGGTCAAAATGAGGCATTATCTTTGGCAAGAAGATCACGTCGTCGAGACATGGGGATGGCATTGGTAGGAACTCAGGTTAGGTAATAACCTGACGTAGCCACTAAGACAGTCGTCAAGTCTTCTCCAATCTTCTTCTTCTCGGCGCCGGATTCGTCTTCTTCGAAGGAAGTTATCTGGTTCGGCCTCGAGGAAGCTTGTCTGGCTCCGGAAGAAGGTACGCGTGGGGTGTTAGGCTCCTTTGGAATGATCCGTTCAAGTGCAGGGGAGCCCGGCTTCAGAGTGGTGAGTGCGGCGGAGATTGGTGGGTGGTCCGACCTGTTTGTTTATACATGTCCCCTTCTCCCCCTCATGGTGATTCGTGTTAACGAGATCGGCATGCTTGTGTAGGAAGATTAGGAGGACACAAACGACAGGTCGGTGATGGTAATAACCAGACGGAGCCACAAAGGCAATCCGTCGTGCAAGAAACCGGGGTCACGAAGACTTCCCGTTAACATCGATCTAGGAGCTATGCTCGTAGACAATGGCCTGAAACCGTTGTTGCTTTGATGTTGCAATGGCAGGACTTCCTTCCGTTCCTCGAATCATGTCGAAGCAAGACATGTCTACGGAAGTTCTAACTTGATCACAAAGATCAGGTGTTTAAAAGTGTATGTGTCCTAGAAAATATAAAAATATATGGAAAGTGATGACACACTAGACTCGAGTGCGCAAGGAAGTGTGGTGGTGGGGCTGAGTACCACATAATTCAATATCTCCCGCTTCCGAGTGAAGCGGTGATAGAAGACGTGGTTCCCCGTGATTTATGAAACACCTGTCTTTTGTGAGACAGACGAGTGGGTAAGGCTCGGTTGTGCACGCGCCGTTGGACCTATTGCGGCGACTTCTACCTGGGAGCTAATAAAATTAGCACCTGTACCTATGGGGGTTGGTCCGAATAATTTGTGAGATGAGGGAATCATGTAGCGTCGGTCTTTTCAAAAGGTTTTAATAGACATGGCTATAATTTTGACTGTCTCTCGGTGATGTTCCGGGGTTAGATTCAGTTGGGTTTGACTGAATCATGGGAACGAAGTCCTTGCATCCGGTAGGAAGTGGTGAGTGCTGCTTTATTTGTCAGCAATCCGGAGCAGGTCGACTGAAGCGAGCACCGAGATTTGCATTTGTAGCCACCGTCGCCTTTTGAAAAGAGTTGACCGTTGTAGGCTCGAGATTCTTCTTTTGAGGTCCATCTTCGGAGGTCGGAGGTAATCTCCATGAAGCTTGATGAAGAGGAGATAAGATTTTTCTTTTTTTTTTTTTTGGTTTTTTTTTTTTGTATATATATATATATATATATATTAATCGTTATTAGTAAAATATATTTTTATACTATATATTATATGGATATAATATATATATTAATCGTTATTAGTAATATATATATATATATATATTAGTATATTTATATTATAAATATATAGATATATTTTATTTATATATGTATTTTGTTATTCCTCCCCCTCAAAACATGCTTCCAAAAATAAAATTGCTCCCCCTCAAACGATGCGTGGAAAGTTCGAAAAATCTGTGAATCTCTTTCCCTAAATTCACATATTTAAAGTTCGCTCCCCCTAAAAAATATAATTATAGCTCCCTTCTAAAGAAATAAGGGTCACTTCTCTTTTAAAAATAAAAGAGTATCTCCCCCCTCAAATTAAGCTCATTTTACAAAAAATGGTATTTTTCATTTCCGTGCGTAATAAGCATTTAGAATTTTAAAGTTTTGAAAAATGCATATTTAAAAATGTACCATTTTGAGGAATAGGTATTTTCAATGCAGCTCGTATGCATATGCAAATTAAAATTTTGAAAATTTAATTAACATACACATAATTAGAATGTACCTATAAAATAGGGTATTTCGCATTTCGGCTCAGGTATGCATGCATGCAAGAATTTGAAAGTAAAAGTCCTTTTGAAGCATGCATAGCTATAATGTACCCTATAGTTTTCAAAGTAGGTATATTGTCTTTTCAGCTCGATATGCATGCCAAAATTTACAATGGAATGCATATATAGAATTTACCTATCTTAAAAATATATATGAATGTGGTATTATGCATATCAGTTCAAAAGATAGAATGTACCACATATAGTCGTAGTTGCTCACGTCGTTTCCCTTTATCATGTATGTGGAGCCACTACGTCAAATTGCCATACATGAGGGATGCGGTTGCTCGCATCTCGTGCCGATCATGAGTATGAAGCAACCATCTTCTTATTACTACTCATGACCGGGGTTTTGTGGTTGCTCTCATCTCATACCAATCACGCGTGTGGAGCAACCATCGTCGAATTACCACACGTGATTGGGCTCCTGCAAAATATTAGCGGGACTTTGGTACCCATTTTTGGATGGGTCCTCCCTGATTAGCAGAAAACAAATTAAGCATATTTGGTGTCAAATCAGATTTTTGTCATAAATCATTCATTAACGTACTTTTAGGTACCCAACCATATTTGGGATTACCTAACTTAATCGTTGACTTAGGAACCCATTTAGGAGCAATTTGACACGGAAAGAACGTTTCAGCGCAGGTGAATGTGTGACTCGGAGAAGATTTAAATATTTTCTTCGAAGCCAGTCGCATGAGATATTTCTCAGACTTAACATCGACTGGATATTTCAGGTAGGGATAAGAACATACAGAATTATAAGCATCGTTAGTACATGAGATGTTCTTCCTACTTGGAGGGTTCACACGATTCACATCATAATGATGGGGAATAAGCGTGGAAGTTTGCTTGCTTAAGCTTTGAACTTCTTCTTTGCACGCTTTCCTTTGAAGAGGAATAGGAGAGGGAAAATCTTGAACATGTTCGACCTTAATTTTGAAAGACAATGGAGATTTTCCTTTCTCCTTCCTAATTTTCTGTTCCATGGAAGTATTAAGCTTAAGGCTTTTACTTATCTTTTCTGCGCCAGTCAAAGGTGACTTAGAATGCATATTTTCTTTCGTCACCGTTGACTTAGAATTATTAGCAAAAGTCTTTTCAGTTTTAGGAACATGGATGCTTTTCTTTCTTTCCTTCACCTGTTTCGATGAAGATGTATCTTTTGAAAGATCATTGGAAACAGGTAAAGACGGGGAATTTTTGAGATATAAAATCTCCTCTAAAAGCTTTTTCTTTTCCGCTCGAAAACCTACTCTTTCTGATTCCAAGGTTGCGTTCAATTCTGCAATTTTACTAGCAACCTCAGGAATTTCCCAACAAAAAGTAGGTTTATTAGAATGTAAATTATTTTCCCCTAAAGACACTAAGTTAGAAGAGGGATTATCATCTGTCTGACTTCTTTTCACAATAGCGTTCTCTAAAAGTTCAATCTTAGAGTAAAGCATACGCCGTTCCTCTAAGATTATCTCATATTTTGATGAGACATGATTTCGCTCATCTTCGCAAGAACGTAATCTTTTTGTCATATCACAGATATTCTTTTCACTAATCTCTAACTTAGTTCTTAAGCTAATGACATTTGACTTTGTGTTAGCCAAATCCTCATTAGCGAAAGCTAGATCTTCTTGTTGCTTAATCAACACAGAGTAATTATTAGCAATTCTTGCTTCTAATTCCTCAATTTTTCTAGCTTGAGCATTCATAATAATTTTTTTTAAATTTAAAAATTTAAAATTTGGCTTTTGGAAATTCAGTTCCGAAAAGTTTGATTTTATCAAAAAGTATAGTGAAGTATCGAAGATAAAGTGTCGAAAATTTTTGGTATATACCTAAAAATTTTGGAATGATTTCGAAAACTTCGGAAAAATTACCAAAACTTTTTCTATAATATGCCAAAAAATGACCTAAGTTGATTGTTGGATACGTGATCGTTGACGCGTATAGTGGATTTGCCTTAAAAAATTGACGAAAAAAGTTTTCTATACCGAAAATTTGGGCCCGAAAAATTTATTTTGAAAATTTTCGAAAAAAGTGTAAAATAGACTATGTCCGTTGGACTCATAAAATTTTTCTCTATCAAATGATGTATAAAACATTTTCCTCCAAAAGGCTTTTTTTTTTTTGCTACTTAAAGCCTTTTTATTCCGAGGGGGGGCCGAAAAATTTTTGGTGATCGAAAATATTTAAGTGTAATTTTTGAAGAGTAAGTGATCGAAGATTGGAAGTCACTGTTTTCGATTAAGAACAGTGAATTCTCGGGTGAAGACTTTGACCGAAAATCTTAAGATATGATTGGAAATTCGGGTACTAAGAATTTTCGGATAGGTAGAAATTCGGGAATATTGATTAAGATGATTTGCCCGAATTCGGATAATTCAGTCCGAAAATCAGACAATCGCTGAGAGTGAGCAAATTCGGATACGTATGCCCGAATTCGGGTCTGCCCGAAAACTAGAAAATCGCCGAGAATTGAAACAAAAATTCGGGTGATGAAAATCGGGTAAGCATTAATTTTCGCCGTGCAAGAAATTCGGGTGATAAAAATCGGGCAAAAATTCGAAAATTGGGTATTAATACGCCGAATTTCGAACAGAGTCACCCGAAAATCAATGAAAATCGGGCAGTCTCACCCGAATATCTGGCACTGTTACATTCATATGCCCGAATATCAAATCTGCAAAAAAAATGACGAGTTTCCTATGCGATTTTCTACCTAAATCTCACTCAAATCAACTGAAATTTGTTGGGTAAACACTTAAAATCACTCGAAAACAACTTATTTAGCTCTTGAGCTTGCAAAATCAGTAAAATAAGCTCAAAAACTCAAGATCAAGAGCAAAAAGGTTTCGAACTCAAAGCTATGAAAAAGCCCAAAAATTTCAGAAAAATCGCTCAAATCCGAACGCGTTTGGCTCTGATACCACTTGTTGTTGCCTTTTCTATCCTAACAATCTACAAAGGGACGATTTAACCACGTTTGAATATGGAAAGAATTGATTCAACGTGGGGTGTTGTGTTCTTGATAGGTGTTGGGAGATTCTCTCTCTAAAATACTCTCTCTAGATTGATTTTCACACAAAACACACTTTATTATGTGTTAGGGTTCAAGTATTTATACCACATTTTGGTATATAATACTTGGGCCCCTAACAAAGCCCAATTACACTAAGCCTCTTATAATGATAATCTTTATAAATAAACTACAAAGATAATTCTAATTAATTGAACACAATAAAATAATCCTAATAAGAATAAGTAATGATCTGAGCCGTTGATGTCTTACGCGCGTGATCCAATGGCCGATATTTAAACGTCAAACTTTAAACGATGTCCCTCAGATCTCGCGCGAACAGGATCGGACGCTCCACATTCAATTTGGCGATTTCAGCTTTTCCACAGCTCTTCTTCTTCAGAGCTCGATCTAGCCTCTTTCTGGCCATCTCCGGCGAGGTTTAAGCTCGTATTTCCCAACATATAGTCAATTGATTTTATAGTGGAACCACACATAGACTTGTATGTTGGCCTTTATGTGATTCATTCGATCACAACAATTGGTGCGATGAGCGTGGATCAAGAATCAACAAACCGAAGATCGAGGTTCTTGCCCAAATACAATGTGGATGATGTATCCCATGTCCTTATAACGATTGTGCGGATTGTGGCGATTGCTCGGTTGAGAGCTGATCCGATTTGGTGCCTTGTATCGAAAGTCTTCCTCACATTAATGGTGGTCAGACGGCGTGCCCCGTCAGGCAAAAACGGCGGTACAAGATGATTATCGTTGAATGGGAGACTCGTTTTGTGGTCTTGTGTGTGTTTTGAGGGAGGTTTGTCGTTGCTAGGGAATAATTGTGAATGCATACATGAGCTTATAAGTTGAGCTTTCTGAGATTGATTCGATTGCAACAACCACCTTCGTTTAACTCAACCTACAAACAGGGTCCCAAGTATGCCACGCGAACCGACACCACCTGTTCTCGCCATTACCACCAATCTTCCGCACACTCTTACTGACTTCTAAGCGCTCCAAAGCAAGCCCGCACCTACAACACTCCATAGCAGCGGAATGTACCGTTAACATCACCTCGCAGGCCGGCTATTGGGTAAAGCAAGTGACGCAGGGCTTTAGGCCCATGTATTTTGAGGGCCCTCAATATAGTAACGTTGTTATGTAAATAAAATTTAATTAGTTGAAAAGGCTCAAAATTTAAAATTAACTCAACCTACTAATTTATGTTTTACATGTTCAAAAATAAGTATTAAAAATGTCAAAGATCAATAAAATATTCTATATAAAAAAAAAGAACGTATAGAGTAATAAAGGTCCCAGATAAATAAAATGTTTTATCCAAAAAAAAAAAGAACGCTTATGTGCGGTTTCGGGGCTGGAATTTCATTTATATATACTTATTTTTATTGACACGTGACAGTAATTTAGGTATGAGCAAGAATAATTTCAAGAACTAAAAGAGTTAAATATATTGTACTTGCAAAAGTTAACGCTTTAACTGAAATGCTAATTTCCGTAAAAGTGTCCATTCTTTTTTGAATGTGCATACTGCATATAGGATTATGTTAATGATTCTCGTGATTGTTGCTTCCGAAGAAAAGAAGTTTTTCGAAATTAAAAATTATAAAAATTACTTAAGAATCACAATGATGCAAGATATATTAAATGGATTGACTATTTTTATCGATAGAAAATTAATTGGCTGAAAGAAATTTCTAATGAGAATTTAAAAAAGAATTTGCGTCAAAAAAGGTAAAAAAAATGAATTTCATGTGAGAAGTTTGTTTTTGATATTAATTGATACAATATATCTTTGATAAGATGCTGATTGGAACTATATATGGTATGTACTGATTTGAATGATATCTCCCTATAAGGGAAGTTATACCTTGATCGGATTTATGTGGATATATATGGAATAAAGTCATGCAAATTAGTGGCATGACCGTTGTAATGCAATATAAATTGATCTGGTTGATTTGTCATGATTTACTTGAACTGTATGCATGAGATCTCTGTGTTATCTTGAATACTTTATGTGATTGACATTCCATGTGAAGTGTTGATGTGCTAAAGGCTTGCATTTATATAGCAACGCTTAAGACTAAGAGACTAAGACAGAGAAAAGCAGAAGAACGAAAATTTGAGAGCTTTTACTTGTGATTATCGCATACTTCTGCAAATAGAGCTTACACTTGCAAATCCTTAGTTCCCGTGAGATTTATCCCACAGTGAATTCTATCTTCGAACTTGTTGATTACACAAGGAGGCAAGGGTGAAGTGTGTCTGCACGTGTAGGGAATGATCGGTGAATTCGGGGGCCCTTTTTTCGATAGCAAGCTGATTCCAGTCTGGGAAGTGGGGATTCCCTGGGAACGGCGTGGAACGAAACTCGGCGTGAGGCAACCTAGCTGTGGTCTAGTATTCATCTTGTTTCGGTTGTGTAAGGGTTGTCAATCATTATTGTAACCAACTACGGTAACATAATAATGATTGATTTCACTCTTGAGGAGCAAACCACAAGAAGAGGATTAAACCCCGGTTGGGGATATAACCTCTATAAAAATCCTGGTCTCACTTTATTTTTCATTCATTTACATTTCTGTGAGACTAAGCTAAAGCCTTTTTCATAACCAAGAAGATAACTCCTGAAACGCTTTGAAGGTTTAACTGTTGAAACGTAGATATACAATCGTTCATAGGATATATCTTATAACTTGCATAGTTATCAGGTTTTCTCAAAGAAAAGGTTTTTTTAAAGACGAAGCATACTTTTTTTTATAATCCTAACTCAACCCCCCCCCCCCCCCCCCCCCCCTCTTAGGAATATTTTGTACTTCATTTGGTATCAGAGCGGGTTACTCATACGACATGCCTAACAAGCCTGAGCAAAAGATCTAATGGCTTCTTCGAGTTTTGATGTGTTTGCAGAGGGACAATCTCATTCTAGGCCACCACTCTTTGAGGGGACGAATTACGCTATATGGAAAAATCGCATGAAGGAATTTCTCTTGGTCGTTGACTATGATCTTTGGGAGATAATCACCACTAGCCCGTACACACCCTTAAAGTAAGATGGAACGTCAAAGAAAACTCCCGAGTACTCAGCAGAGGACAAGCGTGGAATCTCACTAAATGCTAAGGCTAAAAACATGATTGTTTGCGCACTTACGAAGGAAGAATACAATTGTGTAATTCATGTGTATCCGCCAAAGATATGTGGGAGATGCTTCAAGTTACTCATGAGGGAACCACTTGGGTTGTACAAGAAATAATAGCACTTCTCACTTATCAATATGAACTACTTACAATGGAAGCTGATGAAACCATAACTCACATGTATGCAAGATTCATGACCATTATCAATCAAATATTCTCTCTTGGCAAGGTTATTTCCGACATTGAGAAGATCAGAAAAATTCTGAGATCACTTCTAAAAGAATGAAACGTCAAAGTGACTGCTATCTATGAAGCTAAAGATATGGATGAATTATCCATCTCAGAACTGATTGGATCACTCACATCATATAAGATGACTCAAGCTTCCCTAAATGAAAACCGACAAGTCACAAATCAAAATTATATTGCCTTCAACATTGAAAAAGTAGAAGCTGATTCGGATGGCGATGATGAAGAAGAGGAGGACATGATGAAGGAGTTGGCTATGATGACTAAGAGATTTGAGAAGTTACGAAAAAGAAGAAAATTCAGAGAGAATTTCACCAGCAGAAGAACAAGAGAATATCCTCGCCTGGAAACAACGCACAGAAATGCTTCAAACGTAACAAGCCAGACCGCTTTGCTTAAAACTGTACATTAGCAGATGATGATAAGAAGGCAAAGAAACAGAAGGCCATGGTGACTAACTATGATGATTCCGGGAACGAGCAAACTGATGATGAAAACCTTGCTTGCATGGCTGATGATGATCATGTATCTTCCTCGTCCACCATTAAAAATATTAATATCTGAAATGATTTATATGCTAATATAGATGACTCTAATGAAAGTGATTCCTCTATTTTTGAAATAGAAGAGAGTAAGGAAGAACTATATGAAATAATTCGAGTAGCGGATAAAAAGATTCAGCCGCTTAAGTCGCTAACAAAAAAGTTGAGAAAACGTCGAGATGACTTAGCAAGAGAGAAGCATCATGCTGATCTAGAGATTACATGCTTAAGAAATGAAATAGATTCTGCTAAGGAAGAAAAAGTTGCCTGTAAATGTGAGGAACTTGAGAGGAACAATAGGGATATGTCTAGAGATATCATTGCACGTAGGCTTTCCTTAGAAGAAAAAGAGCACGTTGTCAGTAGATTTCTTGAAGGAACATAGAACCCACATATATTGTTAAATATTCATAGATATGCTAAGATAACAAGGATATGATATTTCATGGAAGAAAAACAGGTTCCAACTGCTGTCCCAAAATGCTTCTCGTGTGGTCGCAATGATCATTACTCATACAGTTATTCTTGAAAAGAGCTAATAAGTCTAAGTATGTTTGGAGACCAAAAAAGATTCTTGAGAGTATTCCATTAAAGGCTGGCCAAAAGATATCCATGCGATCGCACTCTGTGACGAATGATATATCACATGTCAACATGAGTTATTTCTCTGGTAACGTGTTAGGACCCAACAAACATTGGGTACCTTAAAAAAATGCTAATTCCTGCAGGTACAAAGAAGAAGTTCCAGCAAGAAAAATAGGTGGTACCTTGACAGCGGATGTTACCGTCATATGACAGGTGATATCAATAACTTCGTGTCGTTGAAAGCGTGTGATGGAGGATATGTCTCATATGCTGACAACAACACCAAAGCTAAGATCATTGGTGTAGAAACTGTTGATAACATATTTAATACCACAATTGATGATGTTTGTTTAGTTAAAACTCTAAAGCATAATTTGATAAGCATTAGTCAACTATGTGACAAGGGTTATTCCGTAACTTTTGAAAATGATAAGTGCTTAGTCAAGAAGGATAATAAGGTCATTTTGAGTGCATCTCGACATGGTAACATTTATTGTATTACTCTTGATGATATCACTAACCAGAATGTCAAGTGTCTAGCAGTTACATAGGATATCACATGGTTATGGCACAGACGCCTCAGACATGCAAACATTGAACTGATATAACCGATAAGGAATTGGTACGGGGAGTTCCAACTATGAAATTCACTAAGGACAGAACTTGTCATGCATGCCAAATAGGTAAGTAGACTAAGACATCATTCAAGGTAAAAACCATGGTATCTACCTCCAGGCCATTGGAATTACTTCATCTTGACCTTTTTGGTCCCGTTCAAACTAATGTCACTGCGAAGTAAAAGATACGTCTTTGTTATTGTGGATGATTACTCTAGTTACACATGGGTATTATTTCTTGCACATAAGAATGAAGCACTAGACAACTTCGCATCATTATTAAAGTCTCCACCAGCATCTGACCCATATTCTTCACCTGATCGGACTGAACAACAGATTGAAGTCCAGATGCAGCCGATCAGTCCTCCTCACACGAGTCCATCAGGGACTTTTCAGGACCCGGTTCAAATTTTACCTTCAAAGTCTCTGCCTCTCCTCTCAGGACCAGTTGATGGAGACAGGAGCAGTCCACCATTTGAAGAACAAGCAGCTTCTTCATGGACTTCCAAAGACATAGTGTCTGCTCCTCCTTCACCAATTTTATCTTCTGGCCCTGTCTTTTAGACTTCTGCTCCTCTACTGCTACCGGCACCAGAACCTAAGTCGGTCCATTCTCCTCCACAAATCGCTACTATGCCATTTGAAGAAGTGGCGAAGTTGCTCCGACCAAGTGACTCATCGGCCTCTCAAGGACCCGATCCAGTCACCATGCTACAACTCCGCGTTGAGGACTTCCTGACCACCCAAATGATGACTGATTCTAAAGTCAGAAATCTGAAAGTTATGACAAAGAACGCGAAGGTCAAGATGGAGCTGGTCTATGCTGAGCAGGTCGCGACCCGAAAGGAGTTCAAGATCTGGTGTGATACACTAGCAGAGAATCAAAATACTATTCGCACCGATCTCAGAGGCGTGGAGGAAAGCATCTGGGAGGACCTGACGGCAGTCAAAGCTCCACTCGCTAGTATTGTTGAGCATCGGACCATTTCGGAGGCCTCTAGTGATACCAAAAAGGGGGAAAGTGGGAAGAAGCAGCAGCCCAGACAGTCGTCAGCACCTGAGTCGAGTCCACCTCAAAGATCGAACCAAATGTCAACTATTCGGTACATGCCAGAAGATCAAAACCAACAACAACAAGAACTGGCCTTGCTATCGGATGATATTCTGCCAAAAATGGACTCATCAATTCGATCTGGAGTAGAGCTTCTGCCCTTGGAAAAGATCTACAATCCTCATGCCTTAAGGACCACGCAGCAACTTCAAGAGCTTAATTGGTTGCATGACAAAAAGATGCAGAAGTTGGTCGTAGCCAGGACTCAAGCTGAGCTAAAGAGGCTGACTAAGGAGAAAAAGAAGGACGATAGAGGAAGATCTAGGAGAGATAGGAAATAGACTAATCCTTATTTCTCACGTAATAGACTAGTCTGTAAATCTCCCGGATCAATAAAATGTCTTTCTCCTTAAGTTTTGGCATTAACCGAAAAGGGAGAAATTATTAAAGAATCAGGAATTGAAGATTCTGATAACTTAAATATTTCGGTGAATAATAAAAACTAAAAAGATAAATCAGTGACTCAAGGAACTTATGACAGCAACTGGTGACATATGCTCAATAAACAAGGAACAAAAGCCAGAAATCAGAAGTCAAATATACCTCGAACAAGGAGATAAAGCAGTACAAGTGCATTAAAGTCAAGGCTGCAGACCGTAGAGACATAGGCATGCTTTATGCCTTATATGGTGAAAGTCGCAGTCTGATAGGGTCTAAACCAGAACCAGAAACAGACCCATTTTGGGAAACAACATTTAATGAAGTCTGGAAGCTGGTCAGCGTCTTCATACAACGGCTCTATTTTAACAAGCCTATTTATTCACTAAGGAGTGATGACTGAAGACAACTTTTGAAAATCTTACAACTCGCATACGACGAATCCAAGCTCAAAGTTACTCTCTCACAAGTTCATCACGAGTGATTAGAAAGTTTGAGAGAGATTTTGTACTCAACGGACTTTAAAAAGATGTTGTAGTTTGATGGATTGTTCTTAAACAGCTGCCTAAGTAGCATTAGAATTGTTAGGTTACAGTTAGCTGAGTTTTGTACTCTGTGTAACGTGTACACCAGTTGCTAGTGAAAACCTTCCTTGCGGGGAAGAAGGGGAGACGTAGGACACTTTGTTCCGAACTTCCAGAAACAACTCTCGCGCACTCACTACACAAGCACTACATCTAATTCTCACAATCCAGCTCAGTCGCTCAAACAATCAGAAACCTAGTAATTGATACTCTGATTGAGTGACCGATTTGACAAAACTCAGTAACATCTAAAAAGAGCCGAAAATTGCCTAAGTATTTTCATTGTGTTTGAACAAAACTCAGTGACCGATATGAACTCTGTTTATTCATTGTGTTTGTTTTGATGTGATATTCCATTTTGCGTATCAATGTGATATTAAAATATTGTGTTTGTTTAATTACAATGATGTGTGGGGTGATGTTGTGTAAATGTCATATTTGACCATATTTATATTAGTTAGGTAATATGAATTAATATGTTTATTTTCATGTAATATTTTGCGTGATAAATATTATGTTTCAATAAAGTTTTAATTTTTTTTAAGCATTAATTAGAAATTTTCTATATAATTCTATAATATAAGAGTTAAATTTTTTATTCATTAAATATATATTTTTTACATTTAAATAGATTGGTTATATATCTAAAAATAGATATAAAGATATATAAGGAAATAAGGTTAAAACGTAGGGATAATTTTGTCCAAAATAATCATTTAAATATTAATACTTAGGAAATAGTAAATGTAATAATAATGGACACAAAACCAAATAATAAGTAAATAAATAAAATTCTTAATAAATCGAAATAAAGTTTATAATTGTTTCCACAACTCTTACAAAAGCTGTAAAAATTAGATCAATTTGTTTCCTCCACGACTTACGCCTGATTATTATTATTATTATTATTATTATTATTATTATTATTATTATTATTATTATTATTATTATTATTATTATTATTATTATTATTATTCATAATGCAATATATATAATCTTATTCGTAAACCCATTCTTCAGGGAGAGAGAGCCCGGGAGAGATATAGTTCTCGTCGTCGTCGTCGTCATCGTCAGCCTTCTCAGTTTCCTCTTCTTCGTCAACTTTCTTGGTCGTGTGATCATCTGCATTGACACAAAAAAGTATAAATATTCTCAATAGAAAATAATAATAATAATTTAAATTATTTGGAAAAACCTAGTTTTGGCTTGGCAATACGATAATTCCCAAGTTCATGCACGTTAAGGTTGAGGACCTGTACGACTCGTGTAGGCAGCAAAACAGAAGCCATAGCTGCAGAAAATATAAATAAATCATATAAATATACATAAAATATGTTAGAAAAACTAAATATATCGTTCTAATATTTAATTTTTTTATGTAACATATTTTTTCATAGTTTGATTGAGCTAAATTATACTATACCTGGCTTCTCATTGAAATGTTTAGCGCTCCTAGGAATAAAAACCCCCGTGCCAGCTGGTCTTGGGCTTGGGCCTGTCAAGAAAATGGCCTGTGTTCCAGGCCCACCAACGGCCCATTTAGACTGCACGGTCTTTGCTCTCTGAGGCCTGTGAAGCTTATTGTACTGACTAGGCTGCTGCAATTGAAAAATAAGATAACAAAAAGATCGAAATTCAGCTTCCAAAAAGCAACGATTTCAATCGCAAAATCAAAATTGATTAAACCCAAAATCTCGGCGATGAACACAGAGAAAAATGCTGGGAAGCTCTTCGTCGTCCCCAAGCAATCAGATCAATCAGACTTAATTTTGGTATCCAAAGCATTCGATTATGCGCGCGAAATGAGTATGCATGTTCTTCAAAGAGTTCATCCACATCGGCAGAAAAAAAGAAGAATTCCATGCCTACTCAACACAAACACACACTACCTTCGACGGCGGGCTCAGTTGTTTGGCGCGCTCGTACTCGATCACTTGCCGTCGTGAAGCTTTCTGAATCTAAACCTCGAGAAGAAACAATAACAATCATATTTATTTACCTCAGCCGACGAAGAAACAGAGACAGCGAGAGAGAGAGAGGGGGGGGAGGAAAACGAAGATGAAATCTAGAAAATAAATAAAATCACAAACGTTTACAAACCTTGTCTCTGACGTTCTCTTCACGCTTGAGCGGAGGCCATTGGGCGTCACGGTGAAGATTGTTAGCCATTCAACACGACGACGGCGGACGACGAGGAAGAAAAGCTCTGTCTACGGCGTAGAAAGGAAGAGAAATAATGTATTTAGATTTTCTTCTGCGTTTGCTCTGCTCCAACTCTCAACCTGCAGCGCATCTAATTATATACTACGCGGCGTAGGTTGATTTTGGAAATTTTTTTTTATTATTTTTTGTCCCCTAGAAAAAACAGAAAACGTGAGCTGCGAAGTTACATTATTGCCCCTAAACGAAAAATATCATTGGGATTATTAATTATGAGGAATTTTATGGTGCTCCTTACGTGTCCACCTTGCGTGGACACCTGTTGATGTTACACTGATTCGTGCCATATCAACATGTCACGTCAACGTCAGATGTGATGTGGCATTATTTGACATATTTTATGGTCTATTGATCGACATTTTCGATGCTGATGGGGCATGTTGACGCCTTACGTGGCACCCGGTGTGTGACGTCATGTTAACATGCCACATCAACATTGAAAATGTCGATCAATAGACCCTAAAATATGTCAAATAATGTCACATCACATCTGATGTTGACGTGGCATGTTGATATGGCACGAATCAGTGACACATCAACATGTGCCCACGCAAGGTGCTCACGTAAGGTGACCACCATAAAATTCATCTATTAATTATATTTCCTTACTTTTAATTAATTCGTATATATCTTTTTTCCAGTAATTGTAAGTTTAGATACAACAAACAACAAGCACATACAATGCATCTCGGAGGAAATGATTAACAATTAAATGCTTATTCAACATATTTTCATATTGAGTCCACTCCAAAAACATATGTTGTCACGAATAACATGATTTTAACTTTTATTGTAAATGGAGTTATTTTAAGTTGAATAATGTGTGATTTAATATAATATATCAATCTCACACGCGCACCCCATTGAATTATCTCTAGTAATTATCTTTTCTTACGATCGAAGTTGAATTTATGTATATATATTCTTAAGATAAGATAAGATATAAGTTGAATTATTTTTAATTTGTTTGAAAAATATAGAAAGAAGTAGATAGGGAGAGAAAAGTAATTTGAAATAAAAACAGGTGAAACGTGGATAGGTTGGGGGTTGGGTTCGTTAAACGCCTCGCTCTGCTTTTCCTTCGCAGGTTGTTGGCTTTTATTCGCCATCTTCTTGTATGGTTTCGTTCTCCAAACAACACCAACTTTTTTATTATTATTATTATTATTATTATTATTGTTATTATTCATATATATTTTATAAAATCGGTAACAAATGATATACTATTGTCCTCATCATAAGGTGCGGAAAAATATAATGTTCGTCTTTGAAAGGTTTTGTTCAGATGCAATTGAAAGAAGTATATTAACAACGTATTTGTTGCGTTATTGTTTCATTTTCTTTCTCCTTTTATAATAGAAACCTTTAATTATTATTAGGGCATATAATCAAGAAGCACAAAAATGATTTTCGCGGGTCCCTTAACAAGTTTATTGTCACATTGTTGCCATGTCAAAAATGATTGCTAATGTTTACCATTTGGACCAATAACTACCTTTACCTAAGATCTTTTACGTGTCTCATTTCATGTACAACGGTTCGGTCCATGATTCATGCATATGCGATGGATCTATGGTGGGGCTGGAGGGTCCGTTAACCCTCCGATCGGCCAGATTACCTCTTAGGGGTATACTGGCAACAATTCCGTCATAGTTATTCCTCTTCTACAGTGCTCCAGAAGACAAGTAGGGTCAGAAGCAGGGACTGGACTGGAGCCTCTGCAGTCTCGGAATCCTGGGTCTGTCCTAATTGTGATGCCGTTTTCTTACATAAACGTCCTGACACAATATCAACATCTTAAACTAAGAGTTGTAACATAATTTGGTTGATAGAATAGAACTGAAGAACATAACAAAATGAGACTATTACTCTCATTGTTTGACATTCTCATCTTCACACCATTCATTATAATAAGCATCAAACTAGAAAGGGTACTTCTCATACCTCACATCACAATCCCTTACCACTATATGCCCACCAACACTCCTCTTACAACCTCCTACCAACATCTTATTCGTCCGAAAAAGACACTTGCCACAATCCGACCTCGTTAGCTTTTTACTACACTTCGATTGTCCGTAGGCAAATGCGTCGGGATATGGCGAGATGTTGCGGAAGTTATAGCCTTGACTAGTCGGGGTCTTGTCATGAAGTTCGGCTAGAACGTAGGCCAGACTGGTGGCAAAAGGGTCGTTAACCGAGTAATTTGCGGTATTGCATAGCAGTGTCGGGACAGTGGTGTCGGGATGGGATTTTCCGATGTGGGACGAAGTGAGAATGAGAAAAAGGAGCGAGGGGATCATCATGGGTAGAGGTCTTGCCATCGCCAAGTGTTTTGAGTTGATATATGAATTAAGACTCATGTTGTTTTGATGGTTATATTTAATGCCATTGGATCTATGTTGTTAACGCTTTTTATATTGGATGCTTCGCCTAGTAGCTGTTGAACTTGGGGAACTATGTCAATGTAGTAGTCTTAATAATAATTAGTAGTATTTTACGTATATAAATATATATACTATATAATATTAGTTAATATTTTAAATATTTTTAATAGAAAAAATTATAATATTAATTTAGATTTTATATCATTTTTAAGTATATAAAAAAATTGTTTTTGGGGGATATAATTGGAATAAATTTAAAATTAAGGGTAAAATGGTCATTTTTATTATCATATCAAATAAATTTGAAGAAAGTTACTATGAAAGGTGCTCTCCAATTATATAATAACTGGTATTTGACCCAGATCGCGAGTGCCATGATATATAATATTACTTTATATTTTTTTATTTTATTATTCAAAATATTTAATAGATGAAATTATAAATTTAATTTTAATTTATATTATTTGGATGCATATAAAAAATTAGATTTGTAAGCTTAATATTATAATTAACTAAAAAATTACAGGGGAAAATAGTAATTGTACATGTCATATCAATCAATTGGAAAGCAGTTACTCTGACCCTCTCACGCTTAATATAATACTAGTATTTTCCGCACCCTCAGATGTGTGTGCATTAATATTAATATATGTTAAATATAAAATTATATTTATAATATGAAGTTATAATATAATTTTAATTGTAAATTATTTTTTATAAATTAAAAATATGGTTTTTTGGATATAATTGAAATAAATTTGAAAATTAAGGTAAAATAGTAATTAATATTGTCATATCAAATCAATTTGATTGTAATTACTCTAGGATGCTCTTTCTTAATAATTCCTTAGAACAATTGATTGTTATTGTTATTTCTCCCTTAATAATTCCTTAGAACAATAGACTGTTATTGTTGTTATTTCTCCCTTAATAATTCCTTATTATTATTATTATTATTATTATTATTGTTATTGTTATTATTATTATTATTATTATTATCTTTCTATTTTATTATTGGTGATAGCCTTATAATAGTTGCTTTGGTATGTCAATTTAATTTGAATAATTACTATATTACCCTTATTTTAATTATTTATTTTAATTCAAAAATTTATCCCTTCAAATTTATAATTTACTATAATTATGTCCTTCAAATCAATTTAATCTTTATACATACCAAAAATAATATATAATTAAATTTTAAGTTATAATTTCATCTATTAAATATTTTAAATTACAATTATATTATATATTTATATATTATAGCACACGCATTGAGTGTGCGTAAAATACTAGATATTATCTTACTATTTTATTATTGAAGAGGCCCTCATAGAAACCGTCATGGTGTGTCACTATTAGCCAATCACATTTTTTTAAAAATTAATAATTAAGAAAAAAAAAGTCTATATCCTTTATAACAACTCACTCTCTTATCTCATAACTTGTTTTTTCTTACAATAATACTTAATGTGGTAATAACTAACTCTTAATTAATTTGTAATAAAAATTAAATTCACAATAATAATTAAACTTTCAAATTATCTAAAATAAAATCAAATTCACAATAATATCCTAAAATTTAATTTTAAAAAATAAATTTATAATTATAGTTATTATTATAATTAATTTTTTTTAATTTTACAGGCAATTAACTGTGCGAAATTACTAGTTATTATTATTGGTCCTTTGTCTTGTAAACTGCATAACGATAACAGATGAGTCCAGATAATTAGTCGATTAGCACATTAATGGAATAGGAAAAAGAGTATTAAACAAATATTGAAACCGCCCCAAATTTAAAATTGATAATTATATAAATAAAAATATATATTTCGATAGCCTTCAACTTCAACATCATTACATTGGTATAGCTGGAGATTTTAGTAGATATCTTCATAGTAATCTATATATATCATATCCTTCATATAAAATATTTAAATCTAATCTAACCTTACTCTTACATTTACGTACATTCATTCCCTCCCGAGTGTTGGAGCTCTATCTATGCCTCAACACTATACATCGATCTTTCTAGCTTTAAAATTCGCAGTCTCCCCCATTTCCTTCACTACATTTGCCACTTCTTCTACTTTGTCTAAGATCTCCATCGTCAAGAAAACGAAGCTCGAAACTGAAATATATTCGTCGATCTCCATCTCGGCGCCGCAACATTCTGTGATTGTTCTCAATCTTTGCTTCACAGCCTGCAGCTCGCCATTTATCGAAGCATTGCCCGGACAAATCTCCATTTTCTCGACGGAGTCTCCGAGCTGCCTTAACGCACTTCCGACCGACGAAGTTAAAATATCGAAGGGCTCCTTCATCATCTGTCTTCGTACATGAGGTGGCTGATGGCAAAACAAAATTTAAGAAAAAAGATTATTATTATTATTATTCTTATTTTAATGGGAACATGTGTCTTAAGAATTGTAAAGAAATATATTATTATTATTATTTTAATGGGAATATGTGTATATATATATATATATACATACCTGTTTTGGGGAACTAAGACATGCATGTAATGAAATAATAGTAGCAGAAAGTTGTCTGAGATGTTCTCCAACTTTTATGTACTTATCCCATGGATAGTTCAAACCAAATCTCCCATGCCAAGGTTCCCATCTTGCATAATTTACCTATATAAATTAATTTATATATAGTAACGAAAATAAATATCATGAGATATTATCCAATTTAATTCAATATATCGTTAAAAACTAAAATAAGATAAAATTCCAATGTAAAAAATAAAAAGTATCCATGCACGTAGCATATAGCACTAATAAATGAGGCGTTCGCATCCATTTCTTCATATATATTTATACATAAACTAGTATATATAATAGTTACATCCTTTTAATAGAAATTAATTTTTATTTAATTTTCCCACATTTACAAACCCTATTTACCTTAGATTCATCGCTTGACTTTGAGTTCAAAACGGCCCTGCAAGCTTCGATATAAGAGGGACTTTCCTTTTCATTCCTAATCACTTTAAAGTATTCGTCTACGCATCCTATACATATATATAAGATCAAACCAAGAAAATAGTCATTACAATTAACACAAAATATAATATAATAAAATGAAATTATTTAGTTTAATCACATCAAATAATACGTGCCATTTATGCTCGCAGCGAGCTTATCGAACTTGGATGCCGTGGAGTGATGAAGCTCGTCGCTAGCCCACATTGGGTACAAAAACAAGCTGACGAATATGCATATCAAGAAACCCATCCCGATGGTGGCGAGGCGGTCCCTCGCCAGCTCCACCACCTTATCCGCTCGGTCGCCCGAGACAACCACGAGGTTGAACGTTAAGATCGAAATCATAAATCCATAGTCGTATGCCTTCTTTATTCTTGGAACCATCCTAAAGTATGTTGCAAAAGCACCTAATTATAAAAACATAAAAAAAAAATTTATTTAAAATATATATATTATATATATATATCGATGTGTTAGGAATCATATAATAATTTTGTACCAAAGGCGAACACGGACAAAGCGACGATGATGTGGCTGACAATTCCTTCGACGTAATCTGCTAATATTGCTGCCAAGCATCCCAATCCGCCGCCTATTAGGGTTCCTATACCACGGTTTATGCCTTTGCTTATTACAGCACCTGCTTGTAATGGCCCGATTAATCTTTACGTTCTTTCGAAGATAAAGAAAAAGAAATAAATGTTTTTATTACCTGCATGGAACTCGAAGACGACCACCACGGTCATGATAGCCCACATGGCATTCTCTCCGACTTGCTTGAACATCGAGTCTACGAGGTATAAGAGAGAGACCAAAACCAAGGCGATGCCGACCTTTATACTGTGAATCACTTTCTTCTTACTATCACTTCCATTTCGACGAGAAACCATTGTTGTAATGAAGGAGAAAACTCTACTACTTCTAGCATCTTCGTCGACGTGGACTCCACTGTTACGATCGTTCGAAGAAGCAGCCGACATTTTCTTTATTTATTCTTTTTTTTTTTCAGTAGAAGGAAATCAAGATTATCTTCTATGGGAATATGTATGAGATTGGAGTAAGGCTAGCTAGCAAGACTATATATAGAATCGAAGTTGATGGCTATATCGTAATAAAATCGATTGGTTTTAAATGCAATGGACTATTTTTAGTTTGTCAACTGAGGAGGGATTTATTGTGGAAGTCGAAGCTTCAAAGGCAAACTAGTTGACAGCATGTGAAGTCAAATAGACGTACGATAATGTTCTAATTTATTATATATATATATATATATATTTTTGTATGATATTGCAGTCTTGGCGTATTTTAATCGAAGCAAACTGATAAAAAGGAGAATTGAATATTGCATCATCGCGGTGTCAAGTATATTATTTTAGGGTCCATTCTCAATAAGACTCCGAAAATATTAAATACTAAAGAACTCGATTAATGCTATAATATTTATTACCGTATTAGAGTCGTATAAATAATATTTGTATGACGATAAAAAAGATTTCGAAAAGGTTAGCGACGACTTTCTGGAATTTGACTTATATTATTACATCGACTGTGATAAGTCATTGTCACTACCTAACTGGCGAGTGCGAAATTTTATTTTTTTTTAAGTGAAATCTAGAATAGTAATTTAAGGACAATACTTTTTTTTTTTGTCAAATTCAATCAGTCTATTGATTCTATAATACAGTAAAACATCTGTAAATTAATACTCGATAAATTAATAAACTCTCTAAAATAATAAAATCTCTTAGTCCCGACTTGGGCCTTTGTAAAAAATCATCAAATTCGATAAGATAATAAGATAATAATTTCTTGAAAAAACCCTTAGGTCCCATTAAAATTCTAAATTAATAATTCATAACGTATTACAAGTATAAATACTATGATAATTTACTAAAATAAGGATTTATTGTTACTTGAATTTTCTTAAAATTTAAATATAATTGAATTTGATTCCTAACTTTTTTAATTGCAGCAAAAGTTTCGATGACGAATTCTCTAGATGCAATGCAACATATTCAAATCAGCGAAAATATTCACAAAAAGCACACTAGTCATCCATGAATATAATCAAGGAAATATATATGAATTCATTTATTTTCAATACATACTAAATTTGCTGAATTTAACAAATCTATCTTTTAATTAATAAAATATTAATTTATCGATATATTAATATCTCTCTAAATTAATACAATTTCATGGTCCCAATATTATTAATTTATAGATGTTTTACTGTATTGGCATTTATGTAATCGTTTATACCCACCCTATAGTTTTGAAAAATTATAAGACCGTAACTCTGGCGGGAAATGTAAACGGAAAAAAGTATTTCTGATCTTCGATAAATTAATTAAAACTGGAAAAATAAAATAAAATAGAGCTTCACTTCAAGTTGCCTCCTAAATGTATCAAATTGTTTGTAATCAAATTATTCTTTATTATTTTGAAGACTAAAGACAAGAAAATTCTACGATTTTTTCATAGGATTGAAGGTCAAAGTCGCGGTAAAAAAAAAATTGCTTGCTTGATGTAATTCATGCCAGAAATTATTTTTAGATGTTATAGAGTTGTTTTCGCTATTTGGGCATGCCTCATGGTTTTTTCATATGTATACATAGCTAAAATATTAGTGAATTTCTCTAGGTGCAACTCATAGAAGAAAAATGAAACAAAATAAAATCAAAGAAAGGTCTCTCTTTGAAACAACAAAAGTATTATGATATATGGTTTTTTATTTGGTAGAAGTTCACAAGAGTGTTTTCATATCAAAACCAACTTGCAATAAGTGAAGTAACATTTCTAACGTATTATTAAGTTAAAAAAAATAGAATTATCAAAGAATATCAAACAGCTGCAATAAAAAATTTATCCCCGTCCTCGTCCCCACGGAGATTTGTCTGAATTTTTTTCCCGCAGAAAATCCACATAACGTCCTTTTTAGATTATTATATTTTTAGTTTAATACAATGATGGAGTCGACGGACAATAATGGATGGTTTTATCCTGGAATTCTCGTGAAAATTGATGTGAGAGAACAAAAGTTAGAAATATGATTGTAAATATTGTAATGAACGTGAGAAAAACGGGAATAAAGATAGAGATTATAGGAAATATTCCAATTCTGAATATTAATAAGGATAATTTAGTAATTCCATCTAAAGGATCCCCGCGGGGAACAGGGTGGGGAGTATGATCCCCGTCCATGTCCCATCCCCACCATCGGGAGAAAATTTTCCCCGTTTTTGCCCCAAGACGGATAATTCCTGCCTCGTTCGGGGCGGATCTCCGCGGGGACGGGGAATCCCCACCCCATTGCCAAGCCTAGATGTGAGTGAATGTGTGTCGGTTTGTGGGTGTGAACACATGACTTGTTTTTTAAAGTTCGGAGTTGAATCTCCTACGTCTTTCATTCTTCCTCGCAAGTGGTTACTACTAGAAGATTTGGTTTACACACTTCGGTATACAATATTTTTAGCTAGACACTCTAACTAAACTCCTAGCACAGTACTTAGATAGCTTTTTACAGTCCGTCTACTTCAACAACTTTGGATTTGTATAGTTGTACACTAAGACTGTAAGTTCAATACTTTTAAGTTGTGACTTCTCACAATACTAAGATTTGTATAGTTGTACACTAGATACACAATACTTTTAAGTTCAAGCCTTTTTTGTGACTTCTCACGTTTGCTTCTTTCGCCTGATGATCTTGCGATTGATGTTAGATGTGAAAGCTTTTTCGAATCAGTGTCATGTTCTGTCTTGAGTCTCATGTATTTATACTTGAGGCTTTGAAGAAGACTGTAAATAAATGTGGACAAAATTTGCTCCAGATTGGTCTCAGAAAGCCGCATTAATTGTTTTTTTTTCTAAAATGGGTTTGTTGACTTGCTTTACGTCTGGACGTCACTTTGTTTTCATCCCAAAGTTGGATAAACTCCAAACTGAACGGCTTCTGAACTGCTTCTTTGAAATAAATTCTTGCAGTCTTCTCATCAATTCAAATTTCAAACTCATTCTGTCCAACTTGAACCGGTTTGATATTCAGTTTGCACTATTTGTACTTTCAGCTTTATTCTGTCATCGGTCTCGACTTGTCTATTCGGTCAGGACGTATTTTTTTTTTTTTAATCGTGGCTTACAGTACGTAACGTGTCTGTCTTATTTCTAGTTTTTAAATCACCAAAATTATTATTAATCAAAATTAATGTATTATTTCTTGATCTTTAACACCAACCATCAAGAATGTGACATATCAAGATTATTAATGTGTTGGCTGACTCATCTAACAAAAACAAAATATAATCACCAAGTACTTAGTACTACGCGTACGATTATTAATGCCCACAGGTTAATAAAGCAAATGGAGATCACACGTTTACGGACATAGGCTGCTTAATTATTCTATTTAATTAAATACTAATTAGTTGCAAGAAATTAGCAAAAAAACAGATGACATTTCCGACCAGCAGAAAAGAATTACAATAGAAGGTATAAGATATAACAAAATGCCTCAGTTTTGTTGGCCACTTTGTTTTAATTTAATTAGTATGGATTATATCTTGATAAGATAGTGCTGTGGCATTGATAGAAACCTTGTTTGCATGAATATATGTAAGAAATGGTGGTAATATTCTTGAATAGTTTGAGAAATGAATATATGAACTCCTTTAGTTCTATACGGGTCTGATATGATGTTTCCAACTCATTCAAATCATGTCTCTAGAAAACTATAACCCCGTGTTTGGTACGGAGAATTCGGCAAAAAAAATAAAATAAAATAAATAAATAAAAGAAAAGACGTAGAGGTACAACGGTCGAAGCGTGAAGTACAATTGTATTATGCGCTAACTTACTTTTATGTCGTGCTTTCAGAGTGGTATCTCACTGATGGCTCGGGCCCCCCCGGAAGGAGGAAAAAACGATTAATCTCTATCAATAGACCTGCTAAAGCCCCCGAACGTTTTCTAAAACTCTTTGACCCCCGCATTTTGAGTGTCCTACTTTCACACATACGAATTCCGGATATCAAATACACCGTGAGTATTTGTGTGTTTTTTTTTTTGGTAATAATAGTTTTTATATGGGACTCATGTCGGATATATTAAATAGAAATTAATTTTCTATTAATTTAAAGAATTGTAACTCTTATAGTTATGAATGATATGCCTCCATTCAAAAGAGGAAAATTTTTTATGCCATATGATGCCTCTGATGGGTTGAAAGATTATTACCAATAAGGATCGTATGTGATTCTTCCGTGAGGATCCAATCTCATCTATAAATGCATCAGCGTATACGTTCAATATGTATTATTTTATATATATATATATATATATATATATATATACAGGAAAATTATTCAACAATTTAAAAGTCTTTAACTTACTAGAAATTAGTATCCAACAGTTTTATCGTTATTTAGATTTAAATATATTTTACGTTTAGAAAAATTTGGAAGGACAATTTAGTCAATACACTACAACAATGAAAGTGTTTTCCCTAAAATAGACAGGAGAATATTTGTAGATTGAATAGAATAGTTATCTCTATTTAACATTAACTTATGTGAACTTTACGTACATGGAAATCAATCAATGTACACTTCAAATATCTTATGATCTATTAAAATAAGGCTGTTGTAGCTTAAGGTGAAATTTCATAATAATTAATCAATGGACGTAATATTCAGTTTTTTCTGTTGAAGGAAGGTACGACTTACGAGAAAGGAGACAAGTGTACGAATAATATACTTTGTCCGTAGCACGGAAGTTAATGGCCTCATTATAAGGCTGTTGTGAAGCTGTGAAATGAATTTTTTTTTTCTTGCAACATTAGTAATATTAATGCACGTGGCTTTTTCTAAAAAGTCGAAAGAAAGAGGGAAAAAATCTAAAATAATTCTCAATGTTTATTTTGTGAACCAAATAAGCACGATATATTAGAAATTGCAATATTAAAACATTGATAAGCAAACTAGTGTTCTTCTCAAGATTTTATAATCAAACTTTATATATTGTTATGCGGGTAGATTATTACTTGTCGATATAAATAATAATTAGGCTTGAATGTTAGAATTATAAAAAAAAGAAATGTCGACGATTGAGTGACATATAATGAAAGAAATATAAAATCCTATCATTCACCCACCACATTTTCTCAAAAACTCTACTATAATCATATTATAATACCTAAGCTAGTGGGAGAAAAAGGCTTAATCACTATGATCACTTAGGTCAAATCATCAACAATCCAACGATGATATTGCTGCTACCATTGATTAAATAGTTTAATCTTGTTAGGTTTTTGTCAAAGACCTCCATTTTTGTTAATTTAATTTAATATATATATATATATATATATATATATATAATTAACACTTTGCCCCTTAAATGCACATAAGCAGATCACCAATCATGAAATTAATGACTATCGAACACTTGATTTTCTACGGTTAGTGATTGCACACCAAAAAAAAAAAAAACTATAGCACTGCAGTTATATGCCAGGAGATTTAATTAAAAATATTTAAATAAAATTCATTTGAGTTCGACAAATTCAAACTTGAGCCTGATAATTAAGATTCAAAGGCCCAACTGTTCGTCGAGGGAACTACGAGTAAATTATATTTTTTTCGAGCGTGAGTAAAGATATCATAAAAATCATTATTAAATATTATGTTGTATTTAGTATAATGACTTTTGTTAACTTTATGATTCATAATATTTTTAGCGGGATGAGGTTGATTTTTTTCAATCTGGGCATTGCCATCACGATATGATTAAATAGTTTAGACATATATATTATATATGAATATGGAGACAATATGTTTATGGGACAAAAGGTTTAATGTCGTAATGCTGAAGAAAAACTATAGCACATGGTGTCAAATTTATGTGATATATCCAATAGAGACATGAGTAGTGAGGATAATAATGTCTTAATTAGATCAGTTCAATAGACTAAAGATCCGCCAATGAGGCATTAGTCTAATGGTCAATGAGTAGGCCTTAAGGATTTGTGAGTTAGGTCGTGGGATCGAATCCCTCCTCCTACAATTCCTTGAGTAGTTTTCATGGGATTTATCAGATCGAGTGGGAATACCTCGGGACAGAAAAAAAATAGACTAAAGATCCAAAACTTAAAAACAAAAAATAAGATTTAAGGCCCCAATTGAGATTTAACTCTCTATCGTACTTGCAAGTCTCTTTTAATAAGACCACAAAGTCATTCTTCGCCACATGCACATTCTATGCTCGTGTTAAATAAAACATTGAAATTAAAATTTTTAAATAAATTCTTAAATAATTAATATTTAATAATATATAAAATTTTGGTTTTATAGTTATTTTAAAAACAGTATAAATTTTATTTATTAATTTTTCGATATTAATAGCATTAGTGGCAAAATAGTATAGATAACATAAAAGTTAAGGTACAAAAATAACATTGGGTCAAGGGGAAAAAAATCAAACTGGGAACATAATAAAATAACTGTACCGGTTGGATCCAAATTATTTTCATTATCTACTAAATAAAAGATAAATAAATTTTGACAGTTCATAAATAAAAATCCCTATAAAGAAAACTAATACTAAAAATCTCTTTTCCATCTTGTTTCATTATTTATATTAGTGGGAAGATAATTAAAATATAACAAATGTGTCATATATATGTACGTGTGTAGTTCTTTGATGAAAGAATATATGCATTAGAGAGAGGGAGAGGGAGAAAGATAGAGAGAGAGTTTCTCGAACATAATCAGTCTTCGTGCCTAAGGATGACAACGGGGCGAGTCTGAAGAGGGGTTGGCAGGATCCGAAACCTGTCCCAATTATTTTGTAGCAGACCCAAATCCCGCCCCGCCCCACCCGAACCCCGAATCAGCTGGGTCTGCCTGCCAGACCCGATTCATCTAGATATTTTTTTTAAAATTTTTAGATTCTAACATTTAATATATATATATATATATATATATATTATTCGGGGTGGACTTTGGGTCGAGGTTGACCGAACCCGAGGCCCGTCCCAGACCCGTCTGGGTTGTCCTTTGAGACATGTAACCCGTCCCATTATCTGAATAGTAAAAAAAATACCGACCCTAATAGGGTCTGGACCCGTCCCATTTCATGTCTGGTTATGGTTATTTAGGTATTGGTTGCCCAATTTGCTAATCCTTTTTACATTTTTTTCAGCGGGACTAATGATAATATAAACTCTACGGGGTCATGACATTTCAGTTTTGTCGTTGTGATCCATTATTATAAATAGTTCAAATATCCATATTATACCCTTAATTTACTGTGGCTAAAACAAATGCAACTAGTTGGATCATTGCATTGCACTAAATCAAGGCCCATTCATAAATAAAGCCGCACTTTTAATCTAAGAAGTCGCAACTATTTGCTTCTCGGACAGGCCTGAATAAATAGTAACGTTGTGTCCCATAAATATGACTTCATAAGATTGCTTCAAATAACGGTTACTTATATATATATATATATGTGTGTGTGTAATGAATTTCCGTTACCTCAAACTCTTCTCTCTGGTCTCACATAAAAAACATGGTTTCATCACTATTTGTGGAAAGGACAGACTTGACTCGACGAGATGGTATGAAGCACAGTCTTATATTATATGCCGAGTGATAAGACATCACTCTTTCATAAGTGCGATGGGATTTAACTTATGATCCTTATTATTATTGAGCTCCTTTTATATGTATGACATACATGACTTCCTCACATCAACTAGTTATTTTAAATGATTAAATCACTCGTCCATCGACATCTTATCTTTAGGATGGCACGCTCACTTTCTAACCAATGAATGACACCACTAACACTTCAAAATCGTTTCGAAAATATACGTCAAGTAATAAATTCGTCATAAACTTACGAAATATTTTAGGACCATAATCGCAATAATACAACGAAATATAATATATATTCATTACCTAATAAGTCTCTATTCATCATTTTCGACTGAGCCCACTTTCCACTCCTGGCAGGCATGGCTAGTTTATCTATTTTAGGTATTGCAAATGCACACACACCCATATAATATAGTATATTTTATTTATGGATATGGAAAACTATTCCTAATCTGGCGAGCCAGCCGTATTCCGCACAATGACAGGCAGAAAAAAAACAAATATTGCGAGATAGTAAAATATGAAATATTGAAAAGCAGTCATACACTAAAAAATAGTTAGGAATTTCACATCCACTGATTATATAACATTCATTAATGTGCCCTTTTCTCATAATGATGAGGAGCGACTAAACTACTTTATGAATGGCTCCTTCAGCCTAGAGATAACGCATAGCCCCATGTAAGGACAAAGAAAATCAGATCAAGAAGAGTTCGTATCTGATTTTCGACTAAAATATGATTTTTTTTGTTAAATTCTAGTTTATCACTTCCAACTGAGGTCAATCTAAACTACTATACTCTCGCCATTATATATCGAATAAATAAATACTTAAATATACATATGAGATAACTTAACATATATGCAAAAAAATTAGTAGTAAAGAAGCAGACGAGGACGTGGAATGATACAAACCGTATATGATGAACGTGGAAATTTGAGGGGGAAAAATTATTCTAATATTCTGTAAATTGTACAAGAAATTAAAAAAAAAAAAGCATAAATCATTTTCTGGTGGCAATTACCTATTGTAGCAGCTCAAAAGCCAGAATTAGTTTTCTAAATACAAGTTGCAAGGGGAATCGCCAAGCCCATTGGCTCAGCTTTCTATTTCTCTATATTATTCTTATTATCGGAACAATATTTTATTATTATTTTTTTTTTTTTGTTTCACGAGATAACCTTAGTCAACTTTAAGGTTGAGGAGGAAAAAAAGGAAAAGCATCAAAGGATTCCATACCATTATCAGCTATTACTTATGATTATCCTCCCCTATATTTAAGTCTTTACTTAATTCTTCTCCAATGACATTACCCTTTTGGCAATCATCTGATTCTTTCCAGCACCAAAGATATAAAAATATCGGTCACAAAGGGATCCAAGTCTGATCAAAGAATCGATCCCAGAAATTCCTTTTGCCATTATAAATTTACTAAAAAGAAATCCAGCATCTATCTTCTGCAAAAGTTCTAGAATTTTAAAAAATAATTAGTTTATATTATCTCCATCAGTTATTTAACTGAAAAGATGTTTAGTGACTAGAGACTGACCTGTCCATGAAATAAATAACCCAAAAATAAACAATAAATCTCTAAAGAGAAAAATTAAAGATAACCCCAAATCCTTATAGTTAAGTCATCAAGATTATGTTCACAAGTCAGGTCTAACCCTAAACAAAGATTCAACATAAGTCGATGTTAATCCAGGCAATGTTAGTAGGTATGTACCGTAGCCATGGAAATACAGCTTCTTCATACTTCCACGGTCCTTTCATGAGATAATAATCAAGTTTATAACTGTATTATTAACTTTATCAAGTCAGTTTAACTTTTAGGACCAACTGGAGCAACTTGAAGTTGACTACTAGAATCTAAGTACGAAGCCACTCGCTCCTCTAAATACCTTTAGGCCACCCCTCCATAAATACCCAACTCGTTTTCCATTATCTTGAGGAAGTCATCAACTCTTCTTATCAAGCTATCAAAGATCTCAACTTATCTTTCCCCAACTAAATTTCTCACCCCATGCAACATTTCCCTCTCTATCTCATGCTCATTCAAACAATTTGGTTTATTGCTTCTTCACTCTTTACTTCCTAAACCCTGAGGTTTCTGTAAGGAAACCTTAAACAACTCTCTCTAATTAACAAACCCCATCTTCTTTTATTCACAGATTCGCACTTTCATATCTAAACCTCATAGCTCCTACTTAAATCTTGATTAACTTCCTTGCGACTTACTACTCCATATTCACTACTTTTAAAGATAGTATTTTTTCCAGACAAAATGAACATATCATTCTCTATAGCAAAGCAAATAAAACCTCTCCTGCAAATCCCAACCACCACCATCACACCCCTCTTCCGGCCCCAAAAGGACAAAGTCATCATAGTGCTAGGTGCCACTGGAACTGGCAAATCACGCCTCTCAATCGACCTAGCCATAAATTCTCCCTCAGAAATAATCAACTCTGACAAAATCCAAGTCTACAAAGGCCTAGACATTGCCACAAACAAAGTCACAGACGAAGAACAAAAAGGCATACCTCATCATCTCCTCGGCGTTGTCGATAAAGTTGAAGCCGACTTCTCTGCAGCAAATTTCCGAGCCGCAGCTTACCTCTCCATCCAATCAATCCTCAGCAGAGATCGATTGCCCATAGTTGCAGGGGGGTCAAACTCGTTCATCGAAGCACTGATTGATTCCAGTTTCAGAAGAAACTTCGACTGCTGCTTTCTGTGGATCGACGTGTCCATGGCCGTATTGGACAAGTTCGTGTCTGATCGAGTGGATCGGATGGTGGAAAGAGGGTTGATCGAAGAAGTGAGAGAGTACTACAAACCCAACGGTGATTACTCGAGAGGTATCAGACGTTCCATCGGTGTCCCAGAGTTCGATCACTATTTCCGAAACGAATCGAATCTTTCGCGCGATGGTTCAACGCGAGAGAAGGTTCTACTTGAGGCGATTGAGAGGGTAAAATCGAACACGATTAAGCTCGCCCGCAAACAATTGGACAAGATCCACAGGTTGAGGAACATACGAGGGTGGAAACTGAACCGTATCGACGCGACGGAGGTTTTTATGCGGCGACTCGGCGATGGAGAAGAGGCGGAGGCGGAGGCGTGGGAGAGTTTAGTGAAGGCGCCGAGCGAGGCGATATTGAGTGAGTTCCTGTATGATCCACATGTCTACGGCGGTATTCCGGTGGAAAGAAGTAGGATCCCGGCGATGGTCGCGGCGGCGCCGTACTAGGAGCGCGTCATTTTTCGGTTTGCGCGCGCGCGCGAACGATTGAGTTTTTGGACTACATTGGGGAGCCATTGAGATTTTGAAGTTTTGGTCGGTGGTTTGTATTATAATATTTATATATATACCATACGTGTGAAATAACAGAACTACCCCTCGCCCTGGTAGTTCTAATTTCTGACCTATGTGTATTTTGATTTTTCGTATCTATATATTAATCGAATAAAATAAGGAAATTTGATTTAAAATCGCCATACTCTCTAAATAACAGAACTACCCCTCGCCCTGGTACGCAATTAATATATAAGATGGTTTAAATGATTATGGTTTATATAAAACTAATTAATGAGTATAAAATAAAATATGTGATTGGTTAGTGGGTTTATAAAAACCCACTTAAGAGGATGGGTTTATCTAAACCTATATACATGGATTTAGAGTTGTTATATATAAATACATTTTTTATATAAACATTCATATCAAACACGTCAAGATGTCTTAAACCGAGTTTTAAAAATCTTAAACATATTAACCAAACAAGCTTTTACTGATTCGTACGGGGTAATTCTATTGGCACCTTCATTTTTTCTATTTGCATCCCCCTAATTAGTAAGTAAAGTCAACTATTAAATAATTATCAATTCTAAAAGTAATTATTTTAAATCACGAAATACTTATAAATTTAAAACCATTAAATATTTACCATTAAACTAACCAATTCTAATTTCAAACTGCATCAATTAAAATAGGTAATTATTCAACAATTCAAACTACATCCATTTCACCAATTCAAACCACTTCAGCAAGACAGTTTCAAACCACTACATCTGTGTTTATTTGGTATTAATATTAAATATTAAGCTTTAACTTTAATATTTTTAAAGTTAATATAAAACTGTAGCAATTAATATAAGGAGTAATATAATTAGTAGTTTTCAACCAGTTCCGGTTTCGATTCCCGATTTGGAACCGACTGTTCCAGTTGCATCAAAACCTCAACCGTAACCGAACCGCGGTTAACCACGGTTTGGAACCGCAGATTCTGGTTACAAACCGGTTCATTAGTTTTTTTTCATTCTTTTTTTAATTTTTTTTCAAATTTTTTTATTTTTCGTTCAAAATCGGTGGTTCTGGTTAACCGCCGGTTTTCCAACGGTCAGTAAATTATGACGGCCGCAAGATTTGGACCATTAATAATTATTTTTTATTTTTTATTTTAGAAAATAAAAACTGGTGGTTTGAACCGCATTTTCGGTTTTGAAAATATCCGTTATAAATAACGGTTCGTTTTCGGTTATAACCGAAACCGTTGAAGGTTAACCGAAACGTTGACCGTCGGTTCGGTTTCGGTTTTAAATAAGGTGGTATAAATATTTCCAATGATAATATATACTACTAATTTTGCACCGTCAATTGTCTACGCAATTAAAAAAATTAATTATAATAATGAGTATAATTGTGAATTTAATATTTTTTAATTAAATTGTAGTTTATTAATGTGAATTTAATTTGTTAGACAATTTCATAAGTTAAATTATTATTGTAAATCCAATTTTTATTACAAATTAATTAAGAGTTAGTTATTACCATCCTAAGTATTTTTGTAAGAACAAACATATTAAGGTTATTGAAAATTTTTCAAGGACGTGAGTTAAGAACTTTTCTATTATAAAGTTTTAGGAATATCAAAGCATTATGATTAAGACAATGATGTCCCCATGCGAGGATATAATGATAATTAAGAGTTCCAACTCAACTATTATAGATATTTTTTTTTCTAACTAAATAGAAGAGCTGACCTATGGCAATAAAGCTTCATGCAAGTTTTTTAACGTAACAACCGGAAATAATCAAATTATTTTATTTTATTTTTTCAAAAGTTATACCAATTCATCTAAAAATTTAAATTTAAACTTGCATAATTTTATATATCTTTGTTTCAAATATCTTCCATCATTGATTTCTATCTGTTCATCAATTCATCAAAAAAATTAAATTTAAGTTTGACAAAGTTCGTACTTTATATAACTTTATTTCTAATACCTTCCATTATTTCCAAGCTGATTTCTATTTTTTTAATTTTCAAACGAAAATTCATTAAAGATAACAAAATTTACAAGAATTGAAAAGCCAAGATGATCCATCTGATAACGTTCAACAATTCAGAGGGAAAAAATCTCTCATAAAGAGAAACAAACACAAACCTAAAAGTAAAAAAATACAAAGAAGCACGAAGGAAAATAAAATACAAAGTTTGGACAAAAAGATCTAAAGAACAATGACTATTAAGTACATACCTACAATATTCATCACTTTCGTCCGTATTTAACTTTAAAATTATTTCTTTTATGAAGTGACACTTTCACAAAAGGATAAAGAACTCTATAGGAGGAGAAACTTCTGAAAACAATGCCGAAATAAAAAAATAAAGGGAAAAAAAGATAGAATAAAGGAAATGAGCTCCCAACCTCCATTAATGAGGAAGAGGAAGAAGAATTTTTTTTGTTTTTTTCTCATTTAGGTGGGAGAGAGAGAGGGGCGTAATTTAGCTCCCAACCTCCATTAATGAGTGCGTTTGGTTATAAGCGCACATATAAAGTCCAATATTAAGTATTATGGAATAAGCATGTTAAATGTTATCTTACTCTTATCAATCATATTAATAATAATCAAGTCCATGATATTGGAATGTGCTTTTTATTAATATAGGATTGGGAAAAACAAAATCAGATACAACATTAAAATTTATGTTATCTTTATCTTATCTTAATTAGCCCTTAAAAGTGAAGTTTTTTTTCGCGCGTGAAAGTTAATTCGGGAGGACGTCGTCTTGTCTTGATCAGAGTTCAATATAATATTAAATTACGACTAACATGAAAGAGTTTAAACTTGGAAATATTTTTTATTTTACATATTACAAAAGCAAAAATTTATGGGGCATACGATGTGATCGATGTGACGCGGAATAAACATATGAGAATATAAGCTTGTATTTTTTTTTATTTTTTGTTTTCTAGCTATATAATTAATAATAGAAGAGAATTAGAATCTTTTTCTCTTCTATGGCAAGAATCACCCACCCGTCTCCGTACAAGAGGAATGGGTACGCTTACCAGTTGAAAATCAAATGCAAATTCTTATTCGACTGATTTAGAGAATGTTATTCGCTTGTAATTAATTGTCTCAAGTTCTCAACCATTTGATAAATATATATATATATATATATATATATATTATATGAGGCGTCGGCACGAAATTAGTAGCTAAGTAAGTATCTCTGTAAACACAAGACGATCAAATATGTATTATCTTATACTACTACTACCATTTTTGTCAAACCTGACATACCATCTGAATAATATCAATATAATGAAGTTTTCTACACAAGACACCAATTAGGATCGACATGCTTTCAACCAATGATCAATACATTGTGCATCATATTCAAATTAGAATGCCACTCCTATAACAGTTGTTAGGTGAAATAAAATCCACTCAGTCCATACTCATGAAGCCACAAATATATTAGTAGTTCTATGATATGACTAGAGCCGTCAAAACTAGGAAATGGTGGCCCGCCTCGCCCCGCCAGCATTAAAAATAAAACAATTATTTTATTATTGTTAATTAAAATTTTAATTTTTTCTGTAATTATTCTTTTATTAATTATTACAAAACCTTAATTTTTTTTTTATTTTTACTGTTATTTATTATTTTTAAAAAATAAATATTATTTTAAAAATCCTAGGCGGGCAGAGGCCCGCTCGGGCCTAAAATTTCCTGGCCCGCCCCACAGGCCGCGAGCTAAATTGACTGCTCCAGATATAACCAATTAGAAATAGTGACATAGTTCATTAAGCTTATACCGAGATTACACAAACTTTATAATGAAACGTCTTATTGGACTTGACACCCTAATATATATATATATATATTACACACTCGGTGAAGTTAATGTCATTACTATTATGAAATGGTTAATCACGTGGATTTTTATTTTTTCTGATTGTCCGCCCAGTTTTCGAGTTATTCCGACTAATTCGAACTAGTCCCGGGTCGTGCATCTGGTATCAATAGGTGAGGCTCCCAACCAACACGGGTTCTACATGCACAAGGTTTTGAACCCGAGATCTTACTTAAACTGCTTACCACTAGGACCAACCCCACTAATCATGTTTTAATTTTAAATTATGTTTCGAAGACTCCATCAACTTACCGCGTAATCCCCCCTTCACACACCGCACTCACACTGTGTTTGGATTGAAGAAAGTAGTCTAAGAGGAAAATTGAAAAACAAATAATTTTAATAAGTTTGTTTCGTTTTTCTCAACCTGTGTTTTAAGTATTATTAACGTTAAATTTTCTTTTCTTGTCTTTTCTTATTTGTTAATCTAACCTAAACATAAAAACTAGTTTTATTTATCCATATTATTTTCATTTTCCCTCCTAATCTCGTTAAACAAAACTTACACTTGACAAAATCAGCTGAAGAGTGCTAACCCTTTTTGATCAATGTACTGCGTTAATTGCCTTCATCAACTCACCGCTTTCTGTTTTTTCCCACGAAACCGAGAAAATTAACCAAAAAGGGCGATTGTGGATTCAATTAATTTTTCTTCGACTAATCCATCTTACTGTTAAGGGTTTCGTTGCCATGGCGGGCGTTTTTCCAAGGGCTATTTACACAGATTCTCTCAGGATATTGAGTTTGTTAAAGAGTCTGCGGTTTGTGTACTTGGGCGTTTCTTGTTTCCCTCGTATACTCTTCGCGGGGATAATGTCCCTCGGACTGACTCGTCGAACTTGAGATACTCAAACGTAGCGGCACACTTCCACCGAGAAAAAAACAAGCCTGTAGATTTTATTTTTACCTGCGTGTGTGTTTATTGCATTTGTGATTGAAAAATTTATATTATATTGGATTTGTCACTCTTTTCGTTATCATGAGACTAGCCTTTGATTCTGGTTGGAGATGATGGATGGATTACATGGTAAACTGTGATAATTTTTCTTTCATAGTGCGTTGGTTTTGGGTTTGTAATTGTCAGAATTTTACAATGTTACTAGTTTGGTTAATGGGGTTTATGTGGATATTATGGGTTCCCCTAATATTTTGGTTCGAGTATGTGAATGCTCTTATGGTTTTTCAATGTGGGCTGCTCTACTAATTTGTAATATTTGTTCTTCAGCAATTATTTTCCCAGTTGTACAAATGCAGCATCAGCTTCTTCTTACACTGCTCTTGTGCGCAATCCAGCTGCAATGGAGGCAAGTTCTTGAATTCTATTTCAAGCATGTGATTGGAAATCGTCAGTATTGATGATCGTTTGTTCTCCCATTGGCAAGGTTCAGTCTTCACTCAAATGATATGTTTCTTTATTTATTTCTATGAAGATAGGCGCTTTTATGAAGTGTTAGCTATTGAATGCCCAATTCATATTCTTTTGTTTAGAGACAATAAAAAATTGCTGATTATAGATAGAAGCATCACAGTGATTTTCTATAATGTGATAAAAGTCATCCCTCATACTATTACTGATTATAATCTGTTTTTGCCACAAAATCGTATATCAGATTGAACAGATATCTTTGCGATGTTTAACCTGGTTTACGGTTTAGATTCTGACTCTGTATTGGGGCCATGGAGATGTGTTATTTAGACGATCCCAGTTGAAAGCACTTCTTTCTATCCATAGCCAGGTAGGAGGTAACTTTTATTTATCTTATTCCATCTATTCAATGAAGAATATATTAGAAGTGTTTCAACAGAGGATATAAATGCTCTTTACAAGCTCAATATCTTGTATTGGTTATTTGTGCAAACAAATCCATTACTGATTTTTCATTTTTTTTTTTTCTGTTAAATGCTGCAAGGCGAGTGAAGGTGGTGAACTTACTCATGATGAAGCTACAATCATCATTAGAGCATTAGATTTGACAGAAAAGGTGTGTACCGACGAGTGCTAGTTGTTTGTTCTTCTCATCTTCTTGCTCGGCTTACTGTTCCTTTAGTCGTCTTTATATTAGTCCTCGTACGTTCTTGCAACCATTTTATGATTTTTCATTACCATTGAAATCCCATCTTGATTTTTTCCGAATTATTTCTAACAAACTATATATGAAGTTCTCAATACTATGATCCTGAAAATTGTGAATGTACGAAGTTTCTTACTTTTTTGCAGACTGCTGAGGAAGAAGCTATGACTGAATTGGTTGGTTAAATCACATTATTGGCTTATTTATTTGATTTTAAACATTGCAGGAGGAAATTGTGGACGAGACCGATGTGAATGAATACTGATGTACATAGAAGGGTGCTGTAAGAGTTATTTATTATCTGTAATCATTCAAATTATTATGACATTTTAAGATTTTATTTTCGGAGAAGTTTTGGACGGATCATCCGTTAAATTTTCTTACATCAATATATTGGATGGATACGAATCTGCAGGCTTTCGTTCCCATACCCGCGCTGAGTTTCCCGAATCGTTTTCGCCGAATCCACAAGAGAAGGGTTCCATTCGTCCACCTCGATCATTTCGAGCGAAGAGATCTCTCCGAAACTCGCGGGAATCTCCTCGAGCTCCTCGCAGTATCGAATTTCCAAATGCCTCAGGCTCGGGAAGTGGCCGTCGTCAGCTCTCCATCGTACTAGATTCAAACCATGCAGCAAAAGATACTGTAATGACCCGAACTCATCTTCTTCACTCAGTTCCCATTCTTCCACCGTCGCCTCTTCATCATCGCTTTCCTCTTCGGACAGAAACTTGCAGCATCTTACCTTAAGCACCTCGAGACATTGCAAAGAACCGATGACATTCATGAGCCTCGTAGGTACCGCGCAAGAGTCCAGGCATACTTTTTTTATGGACTCGGGAAATCTGAGCGAAGAGAGAACGTCGGCGTTCCAGTCGAAGAAAGAGAGCAGCTTCAGCGTTTCGAGTTTATGCAGGTGGCTGAGATCTACGACGCTGTCTTCGAAATCAAATCTACAGACGCGGACGCCCAGTTTTCTTACGTTTGGTACGCTGTTGATGAGGTTGCTAGCTAATAAATCGTGTAGGCGTACTTCGGAAATTGTTTGAAGGTTTTCATGAACTTGCGGGATTTTGTAATCAATATAGATGGTTGAGTTCTTCAGCCTGATGTGCCTTAAACCTGGAATCTCCCATGCTTCACGGGGCAATCTCACGCTATCTACGTCGTCGATGAAGAAGACTATTAGGGTTTGCAGATTCCTCAGTCTCCATATTTCGGAAGGTAGATTTTTTCGACATGTAATAGCCAAGAAACGTAAGTTGACTAATCGTAGTAATTCCGTAGGGAACTGATTGAACTTTATGTTGTGCAGATCCAAGACCCTCGCCAACCTCGACGTCGAAAGCATGGTTGAGAGTTTCATCTCATTAGGTTCATGGCTGACGAAGATGAGGGAACGGGAAAGTGACAAGGGTTCTGCCAAAGCCGGCAAGTCCTTAACGCGATGGTAAGAAAGATGAAAGCCCGCACGTCGAAAGCTGTTGGACGACGGCCGTCCTCGTGGCATTATTCCGTTCTTGAAAACCCAAAGAAACTTCTCCTCTTCAGCTTTTCTTACACAAAGATCCCTCAAAAGGTCGTGCATGTTATAACTCTCTGCTCTTCGATTGTATTTTGCGCCCGTGACAGAGAGAAGATTCCTGTCGACAAGCGCCTTCAAGCATTCTGCCGCCACGTCTTCCAAGCTTTTGCTGTTCCCACTCGGCCTCGAGAGAAACCCCTCGGCTACCAATAGTTTTACAAGCTTTGATCGCCGGGCCTCGAAGTCTTTGGGGAAAGCTGCCATGTAGAGGAAGCACGGCTTCAAGTGAAGTGGCAAGTGATCATAACTTAGAGATAGTATCTCGGAGAAGTGTTCGTCCTCTTTCGACAAAACCGAAGAAACGTCTCTGGCAACTTTTTCCCATAAATCCTTCGAATATCTGTCGACGCTGAGAAGGCCTCCGATCACTGCGATTGCTAGAGGCAGCCCTCTGCAGTTCCTTGCGATCTTTCGACCGATTTCTCCAAGAAAAGGCGGACAATGTTCTTCTTCTTCGGCACCAAAAACCTTGTGAGAAAGTAAATCCCAACCTTGATCACAGCTCAGAAGACGCATTTGATGCTCCTCGCAAGCTGGGTCGGGGTATTTAGCCGCACGAAGATCCCTACTCGTTATCAAGATTCGACTTCTACGGTTTTCTTTGGGAAGGTAATGGCTTATGTCGTCCCAAGCCTTTTCGCTCCATACGTCGTCCAGAACAACAAGATATCTCCTGCCGTACAGTCTTTGGTACAAGGTAAGTCCCAATTCACTGTCATTCATTCGCAGGACATCGTCGGCTACTTCCCCGAGTATGCAGCCGAGAAGGCCCAACAGAATAGCCCGCGGGTTGTAATCGTGTGACACGGTAGCCCAAGCACGGTGGTCGAAGTGGGAGACAACGAGCCAATCGTCGTATAGGTTTCGAGCGAGAGTGGTCTTGCCTATTCCGCCCATCCCGACGATAGGGATGATCATCCGCTCACGTCTCTGACTGGTAAGCCTCTCCTTTAGATGAAGCGCGTCGCCGTCGAGTCCCACCGTGGGAGTGTTTGGCTTTGAACTCATTGGGTCAGCTGCAGCAATAGATGAAGGACTTGCGATCGTCTCTTTGCCGTGAGATTGGTCGTGCTCGGTAATAAGCTCGACCAGCTCATCATTTGCAGCATCGAAAACCTCCATCGCTCTGCTCATGGTGTCGTCTGGCGGGGAAAGCGTGCGACCCACGGCAAGAGATTCGATGGCGTCCTCTGCCTCTTGAGCGGCGTCGCGGATCTTACGCCGTAAACCATTGATGATCTCTTTATGTCTGCTATTGCCGCCGCCTCTTGAATGTTGTTGCTTCTCGGATTTCTCTAGAAGGTTCTTCGAAGAAGTAGCCTTTTCGAGGAGGGATTCGACAAGTACTTTCTTTATCCGGCCATCGTCTTGATTGGTAGGGCGGTGAAGGATTCCCTCAACAACTGTCATCAGAGAGAGTAGATCGTGAGCCATTTTGGGGATGATGATTCTTTTTTCTTCTTCTTCTTCTTCCCTAACACTTTTTTTTTTTATTACAATCTGATTAATTTAGAGTGGAGTTGTTCATGTGAACATAAGTACCAACAGGTGATTAAATATTAGCAAGCTGCATTATAATAATATGATGGAAATCAGTGAAGGCTGCTGAAGCTGTTATGGTGTGAAATCTATTTCATTAACAATTAGCTTAAATATATTTTTACTCTTGTATGTTTAAGGGAATAACATTTTAAGGACACTTAACTTAAGGGTGATAATTTTAGTCATGTGAGTATCAAAATTGAAACAATTTAAGGACACTTAAGTTAAGGGAGACAATTTTAATCCTGTAAGTATTAAAATTGAAGCAATTTTAGGACAGTTAAACCCAGAAATCTAATTTCAGCCCGGAATTTATACACATAGCACCGAAGATGGTGACTTGGACTACGATGTGACGCTTAATTAAAGGAAAAATAAACAAATTTAGTCAAAGTCAACATCTTCGGCGCCACATGTGTAAATTCCGAGTTGAAATTAGATTTTTGGATTTAACTGTCCTAAAATTGCTTCAATTTCTATACTTACAGGACTAAAATTTCAACTCTCAACTTAATTGTCCTTAAATTGCTTCAAGTTTGATAGTGTTACAGGACTAAAATTGTTACATTTAACTTAAGTCCTTAAATTGCTTCAAATTTGATAGTGTTACAGGACTAAAATTGTTACATTTAACTTAAGTGTCCTTAAAATATCACCCCCTCAAACATACTGGACTAAAAATATATTTAAACCGTAACTATTTATTAAAAACAACTTGGTCTGAGACAGTGCAGAGTTAAATATATCACAGAAAAATATGCAGAAGACTTGCAAAGTTAAGTAGAGACAAAAAGTTCTGCCTCAAGAATTATCCATATCTTCTATCTTAGACAATCATCTGATCACTTTTACAGGATATTGTCAAGCTACACAATTATTAAAACAAAAAAGCCTGAAAAAGAAATTCATCTAATAACCAAGCCAACCCACCCCATAAATTTGATCCATCATTTAAGCTACTTTCTCTTTCCCTTTCCTCACTTGGAGTAGTGTCTCAGCAGAGCAGCAATCTGTCATTCTAGCCTTTGCTTCACGTGCCTCCCGCGAACGTGAATATCACTTTGATCGAGTATAGCAGTGATCCCTCGCTTGCCCGTTGAAGCTATAGAATGTTCGGCGGTGGTGGTCGCGACGTAATGCAACAGCTCGGTCAGAACATCGGGGCAGCTATTTTTTAGATACTCAAAGCCATCTGTCTCCATAACAGCTGTATAGGGAAAGAACAGATCAAACTGTAAGCTAGGAAAATAGAGAATTAAGGAAAGGAATGGAAAGAAAAGCAATAACTACTTTGGAACAAAAGAATTCTCACGAAAGTAGCACATATTTGCTAGAGTTTAACAGAAAAGACACATATGTCCCGAGCCACAAATTTAAAACAGGAGAGGAAAAGTACCTTTTAGATTCTCAGGCTGAGCAACAAACTTAAGACAGATAGATTTAAGCTGGAAACAATGATGCTGTTCGGCTAGTGCTAGTGTAGTTGCCACGTTGTTAATAGCAATGTCCTCACACAACTTGGCCTCACATAGCAGCCTCAGCCTGTCAAGATCATATCGATCAGCAGCAGCAAGAAGATGTTGAGACATCGAAGTTGATGCCCATTTAGCGTTAGACCCAGTGAGCTCCTCCAGGTCAGGAAATTTGTCCCAATATATGAAATGAAGGAGCGCCTGAAAGATGTAAACGAAAAACGGGCAAAATAAGCACATGTAGTTGATAAGAAAAAAGAAATACAGAAAAATCAATAATCAAATGAATACAGTTAAACAACTAAGAACTAGAGAATTGACCAACACTCGAAGGAAAAGATAACAAATTTGCGAAGCTCAAATAATGAAATGTTGACAAACAAATGAAAGTGTGATGAAGGATAACGTTATAGCCAATGGTGGACAACATACGTGCAGACTGCACTCAGATGATATAGAAGTAGTACAACATGCTAAAGCCAGTGCTCTACGGCAACTGGTAAATTTGGATATACGTTTGTAAGAAACTGACGCAATTGTATAATAGTACCATCCCTTAAATGTAGATGCTGGCTTTACTCAATCACTGTGTGGAATAACAAAAGGAACATAAACCCGTACAACGTCACACAGTCACAGATCAAATCAATACAATCACAGATAAAAGTCAATCAATGCCTTAAAAATAAATGAGCAATGCAAAGGTCATTGCAGATGATGTAAAAGCGGAATCTCATGACCAAGATCATTGGATGTGGCAATCTAATAATATTCAGCAAGGATTTAGCAAAGGACATAATGCAGATACTGTGATCATGGAGGAAAATTTCAGTCACCATCCCAACCTCCACAGCAGAAAGTATGACTCTATAAACTGAAAAGAGCACTGTCAATAACAACAGTTCTTCAAAGATAACTAACGATGTGATATCATGATAAGAAGGCACAAATATGAATACATCACTAGAGGAGGAGGCGGAGATATGTAAGTAATTCAAAAAAAAAAAAAAAAAAAAAAAAAACCTTGAAAACAGGTGCCTCCATGTCTTCAATCTTTATGCTCTGGGTATTTTTGTCTTTCATAGGGCCATATAGTTGAGCTTTAAAAACTGGTGACCGCGCAGCAAGTACCAACTTGTGAGCAGAAAAAGTTTCTCCATCAACGTCAAAATTTACATCCGTCAGCTGTTTGTCTTCCAACAGCTGCCCAAAATGCAGACCAATGTTTGATGGAGGAAATGGAGTAGAGTAGGTCTTAGGACCTTCAGTGTGAGACCTAACAACGCCAACTGAACAACGGACGTGCAGACAATCGTCTTTCAAGTAATCAGATGTTTCAAGAGCATTTCTCTTGAAAAAACGCTTGTAACCCCTGCACACATTAGAAGTATTAATGTCAAAACAATCTTTTTCTAAGCCATTCACATCAATTTAGAGGACAAAAATGGAGAACAAAACGGCTATTAACTATTTGAATGGAATGTAGAAGGCTTAATCGAAAGTTGTAGGGCATATGAGAAATAATACAGTTTGCATAGAGAATAACAAATAATACAATTTAATCCTGTCAGAGAATAACAACACCAGCATCCAACAACCATTCTCAAATCTCAACGACATACAATATACAACAAATGTCATCAAATCGAAGAGGGCAGCACTAAGAGGTTCATGATGCCATATTACTACGACATTCATAATAGGACTGAAAACAAATATAGCTCTTGAATTGACTGAAATCAAGCAGGTTTGTTAGTAATCGAGCTGACCTCGAGTTGGTTTTATATCTATTACAATAGATACAGCACATTTAAACAACTGAATAATTGCAATTCAAGATCGAGCTTGAAAATTACAATCCAGTTTAAACCAATTGAGCCAAGACCTAGTGTATTGATAACAACTAATATACAACTTTGGAAAGTAAACTCTCAATGTGGAGACAATAAATCAACATCTACGAGCACAGTTTTTAGACCTCCCAGTAAAAGAATGTAGGTCTGAAGGAGAGAATAAAACCAAATAAGGAACCCAATAATGCGGAGTATCTGTTGCACAGAGACAATAGTCATTAAACAATCACAATGAAGACTAACACAGTTAGCTCATTACCATTAAAAATATCCATGTATGCCAAATAAAGCATATACAAGTAGAAGTAATCTTGTTCAGATAGCTATGACTATTTCTATTTTCAATAATATCATCGATGGTAGACTGGCATTTGTAACATCTAAAAATCCTTTAGCGGTAGTAGCAATCCTGGTAACCACCGCAATTATGTTTCATCCCAGCCTAAGAAACCAATTACTAACATCAACAAATCAAGGGCAGCTACATTATAGTGCCCATCATCCCAAACTATAAGATTATACCACCACCAATTTATCAAAGATGGTTCGTGAAAAAGAAGTGCTAACCTATAAAAATCACAACAAATATTTTAAACACATCAAATACATGTCACAATAAGCAACAACCTCGCAGAATAACCACAGGAAATCAGCCCATTGCATACATAGAACATCAGGCAGCCACTCCCCCACCCAGAAAAGAAAAAGGAATTCTTTAAAGAGACACTCACCACATACTAGCCCGATACTTGAGTGTGTACGGCCCGCTCTCCAATGCTCTTCCAAAATGGGAATGCACCTTATGCCTCTCCCTCCCACTTTGATCTAAAAGCGTCAGCTCAAACAACGCCCTAACATCAGTTCCCTCGCTCTCCAATGCAATAAACATCGACACATAGGAGGCGTTATCCTCCAAGCTCTTACCATCGGGATAGAAATAAATCGCCCATGCGTGACCCCCAACATAGAACGTGCTCGACGGTATGTACTTCCCTATACCCACACCCTTAGACAACGAGTAACCAAAGATTTGAAAATCATGCGAACCTTTGATGGTCTCGATGACTGAGGTTGAGGTCGTGAGCTGGGTATTTGCTTCATCGCAGCCCCGAACCATCTCCGATAATGCCGGCGGCTAAACTTGCGAGGTTGGGCCTGCGTGCAATAGGGGAATAGACCGATGGGGTAGCGATGAATCAAAGGGTTCTTCTCTCTTCCCCTCCCTCGTGGATCGGATTTGAATGGTGGAATTGAGCCGCTAATTTCTAGGGATTATAGAGAGGGCTAGCTATGGAGTTCTTGTGCTTCGTTCGAAGAGGTGAGATGTCAGAAGCTTCGTTTGCGTAGGAGGTCAAGCCAAGCCAAAGGGTATTTATTCAAGTTTGCTACTCGATGACGTCAGCTGTGATCTCAAGCTCGTAGTTAATAATTAAGTATGAGGGCAAAGCTCTCATTATGCTTCACAATGGGGACTAATCTCATTTTCGTCAACACTTAATTCGGAATTTGTCGGGTATTTTTCCGCACGGAGAATCCCCTCTCCACGCCCTTTTTAGTGTATGATATATTTTTTTTTATACAATTTAAAATCAAAACGTTTTCGTTAAAATTACCATATAAAGGGAATAACTTGGTAACATAACGCTCCTCCAAATAACAATCCAATACAATCATAACATCATTATTTTTAGGATCATATGTGTTAGGATTATTTTATTGTGTTCAATTAATTAGAATTATCTTTGTGGTTTATTTAAATAGATTTTATTTAAAGAAAGGCTTAGTGTAATTGGGCTTGTTAGGGGCCCAAGTATTATATACCAAAATGTGGTATAAATACCAAAACCCTAACACATAATAAAATGTGAATTGTGTGAAACTCATCTAGAGAGAGAGAGCCACCCAACCTCTCAAGAACACACAAGCACCCCACGCGAGCTTCATTCTTCCGATCATCAAATCGTGGTAAGATCGTTTTTACAACTTTGCCATCGAAAACCTAAATTAAAAAAAAAAAAAAAAAAAAAAAAAAAAGTTTTCGGTATCATATTTACAACTTTGCCATCGAAAACCTAAATTAAAAAAAAAAAAAAAAAAAAAAAAAAAAATTTAAAGAAATATATTTAAAAATTAACAAAAAAAAAAAAAAAAAAAAAAAAAAAAAAAAAAAAAAAAAAAGTTTTCGGTATCATATTTACAACTTTGCCATCGAAAACCTAAATAAAAAAAAAAAAAATAAAAAATAAAAAAAAGGTTTTCGGTATCATATTTACAACTTTGCCATCGAAAACCTAAATTAAAAAAAAAAAAAAGTTTTCGATATCATTTTTACAACTTTGCCATCGAAAACCTAAATTAAAAAAAATTAAATAAATAAATAAATTTCGGCACCTAAAATTTTTCGAAACTTCACATTATTTATCAAAAAAAAACTAACTCTTCGGCACAAAAGTTTTTTAAAAAAAAAAAAAAAAAGCCATTTCTTTCTCCAAAACATATTTGGCAAATTATAGATAAGTTTGATAAATTTCCGAAGTTTTCGAAATCACCTCAAAAGTTTTTCGGTATACACCAAAAATCTTTTCGGTACCCAAAATTTTCGATACTTCACAATATTTCTCGATAAATCAAACTTTCGGTGCAGAAATTTTTAAAAGCCAATTTTTTATTCCAAAACATCATTGGCACATTATAGAAAAAGCTTTTGGTAACATTTTCGAAGTTTTTCGACATCACTTTAAAACTTTTCGGTACACACCAAAAAGTTTTCGAGACTTAAAATTTTCGAAACTTCACACACCAAAACTTTTCGGAGCTGAATTTTTCAAAAGCCAAAAATTATCAAATCTACACAACGCGTTAACGATCGCGTATCCAACTAAATTAAAAAAAAAAATATAGTAATATTTTAAAATTTTAAAAATCATGGATTCTACTTCCGCAACTTTTGATATGAGCTTTGACGAGAGTGATTTATATAAAGCTTTTCTTTCTTTGAAGGAAGATTATAAAACCATGCGTCGTGAGCATAAACATAAACGTAGGACTACCCAAGCGTTAGAAACTAAGTTAGCTAGTGCACTAGAAACTATTTCTAGTCTTGAATCAAAATTAGCTAGCTCAGAAACAAACGTTTGTGAGCTAACCAAGAACCTAAATTCCTCTAAGCTAGGCCAAACTCAACTTATAAGTCACGAAAAGACTATAAGTGAGTTAGAAAGTAGACTAGACAATAATTACAAATGCTTAGTTAGGAGTTTAGAAGAAAGAGGCCGTCTTACTTGCCAGTTAGAAAACGCGCGTGAGAAAATCACTAATCTTGAATCTCAAGAAGTAAAATTAAAAGCTCAAATTAGTGAACTAACAAATAAATTAAACAATTGCGAACTCGAACGCAATAATTATCTGTCTGATTTGAGCAATTCGCGGAGTAGTTTTAAACTTTTATTTGAGGAACGCAGTAAATTGCACTCTAAAGTTCATCACTTAGAGGGCATCCTTGCGAAAAAGGGTCAAACAGACCAAAGTTCCTCTAAAGACTTAGCGTCCAACGGGGAAAATAGTTTACATTCTAATAAACCTATCTCTAGTTGGGAAATTCCAGAGGTTGCTAGTAAAATTGTAGAATTGAACGCAACCCTGGAATCGGAAAGAGTAGGTTTCCGAGCAGAAAAGCAAAAACTTCTAGAGGAGATTTCTAATCTCAAAAATTCCCCGTCCCTACCCGTCTTAAATGAACTCTCTATAGAAAAATCTTCTTTTAAGCAGGATATGGGCACACAAACCGACGCCTTTGTTCCTAAAATTAAAAAGACTTTTACTAATAATTCTAAGTCAACGGTGACGAAAGCAAATATGAATTCTAAGTCACCTTTGGCTGGCGCAGAAATGAAATGTAAAAGCAATACATGTAAAAATGCTAAGGAACAAAAGAATATTAGGAAGGAGAAAGGAAAATCGACATTATTTTCCAAAACCAAGGACGACATTGCTAAAGATTCTCCTTCTCCCGCTCCTACCAAAAAGGAAGTTCCTAAAGAAGAAGTTCCAAGCTCAAGCAGGCGAACTTCTCAAACTTCCAAAATCTCTCATTCTTTAAAGAATGATAGAGATGGAATTGCTTACACGCACAAAAATGCTTATTATTCTAGTAAGCAAAAGTCCATCAAAATTCATCATTATAGAGTGAATGATGTGAATTCTTGTAGGCAATACGACTCATCATCTGATGACGCATATAGTGCGATAAGTTCGTATTCATACTTGAAATACCCGGTCCAGATTAAGTCTGAAAGACACCTTCTGCGACTGGCTAGGGAGAAAATCTTCAGATCTTCTAAACCTAGATACACGTTCACCGGCGCTGAATTGTCATTTCCCTCTAAGGTTCACCAAACTTGGATTCCTAAATCAGAAATCAAATTAAATAGGACTTTAAAGGATGATTTAGGATGTATATCTGAACCAAATGTGCATAAATTGTTTTCTGCTAATAAGGGAGGACCCATCCAAAAATGGGTACCAAAGTCCCGCTAATATTTTGCAGGAGCCCAATCACGTGTGGTAATTCGACGATGGTTGCTCCACACGCGTGATTGGTATGGGACGAGAGCAACCACAAAGCCCCGGTCATGAGTAGTAATTAGAAGATGGTTGCTCCATACTCATGATCGGTACGAGACGAGGGCAACCACAACTTCCAGCATGCACGGTACTCGGGTTGCTCCACATGCATGACTGGTAAGAGACGCGAGCAACCGCATCCCTCACGTATGATACTTTGAAGTTGCTCCACATACGTTATATAAAGGGAAGCACGGTGAGCAACTACACCGTAGGTAAATTCTATATATGCATTCCATAGTAAATTTTGGCATGCATATCGAGCTGAAAATATAATATACCTACTTTGCAAATAATAGGGTACATTATAGCTATGCATGCTTCAAAAGGGCTTTTACTTTCAAATTCTTGCATGCATGCATACATGAGCCGAAACGCGAAATACCCTATTTTATAGGTACATTTTCATTATGCATACAATTTTAAGATTTTCGAGCTTAAATTTTCAAGTAAGCATATAAGCTGAATCGCAAAAATACCTATTTTTCAAAATGGTACATTTTAAATATGCATTTTCAAAACTTTCAAATTTAAAATGCATATTACGCACGGAAATGATAGATACCATTTTTTCTATAAAATGAGCTTAATTTGAGGGGGAGCTACTATTTTATTTTTAAAAGAGAAGTAACCCTTAATCTCTAGAAGGGAGCAATAATTACATTATTGAGGGGGAGCGAACTTCAAATATGTGAATTTAGGGAAAGAGATTCACAGATTTTTTGAACTTATCACGCATCTTTTGAGGGGGAGCAACCTTATTTTTAGAAGCATGTTTTGAGGGGGAGAAATAATATATATATATACATATACTATATTATATATATACTAATATATATTACTAATACAATATATATATATATTATATCCATATAATATATAGTATAGAAATATGTATTACTAATAACTATTAATATATATTATATCCATATAATATATAATATACTAATATACATATTACTAATAACGATTAATAATATATTAAAAAAAAAGGAGGGCCATCAAAATTAAAAATACAAGGCCATAAAAACAAAAAAAAAAGAAAGATATTTTCTCTTCATCATCAAGCTTCGTGGAGTTACCTCCGACCTCCGAAGATGGACTTCAAAAGAAGAATCTCGAGCCTACAACGGTCAACTCTTTTCAAAGGCGACGGTGGCTACAAATGTTAAACTCGGTGCGCGCTTCAATCGACCTACTCCGGATTGCTGACATACAAAGCAGCACTCACTACTTCCTACCGGATGCAAGGACTTCGTTCCCATGATTCAGTCAAACCCAACTGAATCTAACCCCGAAACATCACCGAGAGACAGTCAAATTACGAAGAAACAGTCACGTCTACTAAAACCTTTTGAAAAGACCGACGCTACATGATTCCCTCTCCTAACAAATTATTCGGACCAACCCCCATAGGTACAGGTGCTAATTTTATTAGCTCCCGGGTAGAAGTCGCCGCAATAGGTCCAACGGCGCGTGCACAACCGAGCCTTACCCACTCGTCTGTCTCACAAAAGACAGGTGTTTCAGAAATCACGGGGAACCACGTCTACTATCACCGCTTCACTCGGAAGTGGGAGATATTGAATTATGTGGTACTCAGCCCCACCACCACACTTCCTTGCGCACTCGAGTCTAGTGTGTCCTCACTCCATATATTTTTATATTTTCTAGGACACATACACTTTTAAACACCTGATCTTTGTGATCAAGTTAGAACTTCCGTAGACATGTCTTGCTTCGACATGATTCGAGGATCGGAAGGAAGTCCTGCCGTTGCAACATCAAAGCAACAACGGTTTCAGGCCATCGTCTACGAGCATAGCTCCTAGATCGATGTTAACGGGAAGTCTTCGTGACCCCGGTTTCTTACACGACGGATTGCCTTTGTGGCTCCGTCTGGTTATTACCATCACCGACCTGTCGTTTGTGTCCTCCTAATCTTCCTACACAAGCATGCCGATCTCATTAACACGAATCGCCATGAGGGGGAGAAGGGGACACGCAGAAACAAACAGGTCGGACCACCCACCAATCTCCGCCGCGCTCACCACTCTGAAGTCGGGCTCCCCTGCACTTGAATGGAACATTCCAAAGGAGCCTAACACCCCACGCGTACCTTCTTCCGGAGCCAGACAAGCTTCCTTCGAGGCCGAACCAGACAACTTCCTTCGAAGAAGAAGAATCCGGCGTCGAGAAGAAGAAGATTGGAGAAGACTTGACGACTGCCTTAGTGGCTACGTCAGGTTATTACCTAACCTGAGTTCCTACCAACGCCATCCTCATGTCCCGACGACGTGATCCTCTTGCCGAAGACGATGCTTCATTTTGACCCATCGCATGACGATCTCCCCAACTTGATCTTCATGAGGGTGAGCAGTACTAAAGCAAAATGGGAGCAATACCACGATGAAAGTGCAAGATAGATCAGAAACGTTAAATCCTCAAGCGTCGTCAAAGAATCAAGCGAACACCACAGACTTCAAAGATCGAAGTTGCCGCCTCGTGTGCGTCTCTCCAAACCTCAAAGAGAACTTCCCAATTCCAACATAAGGTTGACCAAAAGTAGGGGGAGTTGCGCTACCATCGAAAGGAGAGATCGAACACAAAAAGTAGAGATCCGGCAAGCAACTTCAAACACCTTCCGGCATTTACGAGTTGAGCTTCAAAAGAAGATTAAGAAGATCTGGTGCCGAGAAGAAAAGATCAAGACACGGTGAGCTTGAAGATCTCCAAAAGAAGAGGTCAAAAGACAAAGGAGGAAATTCCTTTAGGACTGAGGCAAACGCACTAAGCCCCGCAAAGATAATCCATGCCAAATTGAAGATTGAACACAAAGGGGGAGATTGTTAGGATTATTTTATTGTGTTCAATTAATTAGAATTATCTTTGTGGTTTATTTAAATAGATTTTATTTAAAGAAAGGCTTAGTGTAATTGGGCTTGTTAGGGGCCCAAGTATTATATACCAAAATGTGGTATAAATACCAAAACCCTAACACATAATAAAATGTGAATTGTGTGAAACTCATCTAGAGAGAGAGAGCCACCCAACCTCTCAAGAACACACAAGCACCCCACGCGAGCTTCATTCTTCCGATCATCAAATCGTGGTAAGATCGTTTTAAATCTTTGTTTAGTTGAATATTCTAGGCCTTACAATATGCAATAAATATTAGGTTTAGAATATCAGCAATGGTAACTTTGTAATTCAATATATCGAATGGGCGGAGAGTATGATTCCCGTCCCGTCCCCGCTCCATTCCCGCCAATGAGGAGAATTTCCTCCATCCTCACCCAACGGAAGTGAAAAGCGGGGAATCACTACTCCGATCGGGGTGGATCCCCGCCACATTACAAAGTCTAGTTGCGACTGCACTTAAAAGAAAATGATAAAATGGAGGAGTTAAGAGATTTCCGTTCATAAAAGTTTTTTTTTTAATATAGAAAGAGATAATTTAAAATAATAAAAAAATAAAGAAATGCGATCTTCCTATTTTCACACAGAAATATTGGAAGATTATGTTACATATTCAATAGTTAGTAAATACATAAAGAATTGGCCTTCATTTTCAAGGCATTGATTGTGCTTGGCTTTAAGGAGTTTCTATCGGTAGTTTTAGTCTTACATAAAGCTTTCAAACGAAAAGAGAAATAATACTAGAAAATTCACAAGTTCCTAAAAAGAGGGAAGCTATTGTCACAGTCACTCTCAGATGAGTAAGCACAAAATCCCAACTAGAAATGGCAGTCTGAGTTTAGTAGAAAAAGATGAATGACAAAGAATAAGGTTTAAATCTATCTTTAGTATTCCTTAATGATGGTTTCCATCCATGGTGTAAACAGATTATTGATAAAAATTCTGCCACTGAATCAAACTAAAATTTTTCAAAAGAATGTATTAAAATGGCAGATTATCTAAATCTTAACTTGTGTGAAATTCAACTTCAACCCACAACATTCGCCCGATCCAAATGCAGTAATGTAGTCAGCGTAGAATGCGCCGATATGCCTCAGCTAATAACTTTCGAAACAACTCCAGCACCAACAGTTCGGCCACCTTCCCTAAGCGCAAATCTTTGCCCTATCCGTCAACAGAAGAAAATATGGAATGATCAGACCAGACACTGGAGAGTTTTATCAAAAGCTTTCTATGTTACTACGAATGAACAAAGCATAAGAAACATCTACAAGGTGAGTTCTAGAAAGCTGTGTATGTTATTGTGAAGCATACAAAACATTTACAATTATGAAGGGCGGAAAATACCAAAGTAAATAATGCCAATGAACTGAAAAATGGCAAAAAGATGCTTTATCGTTGATAATTGATAATTTTCTTTTTCTTTTCATATTCCAAGCGAAGACCGAGTCTTTACGGATGTAAATATGAGACTGGGTTGTATACATACCTGCATCAAGAGGAACAGGGTATATGAGCTCAAAGACTGCAGTCACGTTGTCTCCAGGCATGACCATCTTCACATTTTCGGGCAGCTCTACTTTACCGGTCACATCAGCTGTCCTCATGTAGAACTGAGGTCTGTAATTTGAAAAGAAAGCAGTGTGGCGACCACCTTCCTCTTTTGTCAGAACGTAGATCTCGGCCTCGAATTTGGTGTATGTTTTAAGAGTGTTCGGTTTTGCAATTACCTGCACGCACGAGAAGTTTTTCAATTCTTATGATCAGTTTCGTAGAAAATAATGGATAGGAAAAGTTGCATGTGTTGTCGAAAAAACTTCATCTGTTATGTAGAGATGCATAGTTAATCATAAGAGTTATGATATTAGATATGATGTAACTATCTGTGTAGGATAAAAATTCATTTGCAATGCTTTCAAATCAAGGAAATATTCTAGTGAAAGATTTTCCACAAATATTTGTTAAACTTTATTTTTCATATGTTAAAACTAAGCATTTCAACAATGACAGAAGACAGAAGAGAAGATGAAGACATCTATCAACATTATGAAAAGCTGCTATTTGTTTTTGTTAACAATATAGTAATTAGTATCATGCGCAATTATCCAATTTTTTTTAAGGTTTAACTGGCGATAGAAAAGTAAAATTAGTCAACATCACTAACCATTCCACGTTGGATCTCATCACGTTTCAAACCTCGTAGAAGTAGACCCACATTGTCACCAGCCTAGCGAAAGATAGAATGTGAAACTAAAAACAACATAAAGTGACATTTGGCATATGTAAAAAATTAATTTTCTTACCTGCCCGAAATCAAGAGTCTTTTTGAACATCTCAACTCCTGTTACTGTAGTCTTGATTTTGTTCTGAAAATAATTACACGCATAAGCTCACTGAGGCAATGGCTGAACTCAAATATAGAAGTTAAACTCAATAAAATGAATGAACGCCAAGATTTCAACAGTTAAGCCGAAAATGCAGTAATAGAGACACTAACCTGTGAAAGTCCCAAAATCTCAACTTCTTCACCAGGTTTAATTACACCCTGTTCCACACGTCCAGTAGCAACAGTTCCACGACCCTTCAGGAAACAAAATATATATTTATATGCACATAAAGTTTTATCTATGTGTTCGTGATCAGAGGTCAATTTACCAAGGTAAAACAAACACAAGCAGCAAACAGTTCAGAAAACACCATTTGACTTGACTCCATAACCAGCCAAAAAATACAAACAGAACAAAAAGGACCGAAGTAATTGTCATTAATGTCAGTTATCAATATGAATTTAAAAAATGAAACTATGCAATTGAAGTGGAACCTGCATACATAAACCAGTGGAAAAATACCAGGAACAGCAATATTTAATATTACCATTTTTCAGAAAACATGAATGACATATATATCTTGCCTGAATTGTGAAGACATCTTCAACAGGCATCAAGAAGGGTTTATCAAGTTGACGTATTGGATCTGGAATGTATGAGTCAACAGCATCCATTAACTTCAAGATAGCTTTTTTGCCTATGTCTTCCTTTGAACCCTCTAATGCAGACAAAGCTGATCCTCTGACAATGGGAATCTCATCCCCTGGAAACTTATAAAAGCTGAGTAGCTCTGCGAGTATCATGAAATGACCAGAAAGATCAGCAACTCGCCATACACAAACCCAAACTCAGCTACAATGTTAGTTTACCGCGTAACTCCATTTCAACAAGCTCAAGCAATTCAGGATCATCAACGGCATCAACTTTATTGAGGAAGCACACAAGTGATGGCACACCGACCTACAAGATTAACATTAATAAGCAAACAGAGTACATACAAATGACCAACTTCTACAGAGTCAAAACCATGTTAGGCTCCACACCTGGCGCGCGAGCAAGATGTGTTCCTTGGTCTGTGGCATTGGCCCATCAGGGGCAGAGACAACAAGAATACCACCATCCATTTGTGCAGCTCCAGTAATCATGTTCTTCATTTGCCAAAAAATGACGCATTTAGTTCATTGTCAAGAAAAATTCACTGGATCATATCGAATATGAGATATTTGACTGAAAAATATCTACTACGACAACCCAAAGAGTGAAAAGAATAATTGAACACAAAATTTTACATCTTACCTTTACATAATCGGCATGCCCGGGACAGTCTACATGAGCATAGTGCCTTTTCACAGTTTCGTACTCCACATGTGCCTGCAACACCAACCTATGCATTATATAAACTATTAAAGAAGCTATATAAGCTGAAGCATGGGAACATCAAGCGCTAATAGGAAATCCCAACCGTCGCAATGGTAATCCCTCTCTTTTTCTCTTCAGGGGCTTTGTCGATTTCATCAAATGCAACAGCTTTTGCTTTACCTTCTTCAGCCAAAACCTTAATTAAGACAGAAAAAAAAAAAGAAGAACCAATACATAAAAATAGTGAGAGCGCAGTAACCATACACAAGATGTTCGTTTGGTAAACAGAATATAATACATTGCAAAATCATTGTTTTCAATCATCTGAAAATCCATACCTTGGTGATTGCAGCCGTTAATGTAGTTTTTCCATGGTCAACATGTCCAATGGTTCCGACATTCACATGGGGTTTTCTGTCATCAAATTATATAAACCAAATTAAACTCAGCAAAAGTAACTATCAGAATATAAATAAGAAATTTTCTAATCTTCAAAACATACATCTCATGTCAAAAACCAAAATTCTAATCACACTCATCGGTTCCACAATCAGAACGGAGATAATTAAAAAAAAAATGGAACGTCAACGTAAAATGAACATGTCGCAATGAAGCCACGCATTTTAGCTTGTACGGAATAAATAAACACAACAGTTTCCCATCTGCCTTAATCGCTCTAGTTACCGACTAGATCAAGATGAAACAGAAATTCGTAACAAAATAAAAGAGAAAGACGTTATCGCGAGCTCACGTGCGAGTGAATGTCGCCATCGATCTCCACCATGGGTTGGGCGAATCCCGATATGAAACCGCCGGCGACTCGTAGGAGGTTAACGGCGATGATACAGCTACTCCGCGACAGCAAGATCTTGGTGAGAGTGTGAGAACGCGCTTCAAATTAGGGTTTTTAACCACCGCAGATGCCATTTTTTGGGAAGACACGGTGAAGTGCACAATTTTTTCTTTTGTATTTGGCGGTTTAAGGGTTTTAGTGGAAGCTTCAGTAGGGCTTGCCTTCGCCTTAACCTACACTACAGTGTGTTTTCCTTTAATATATTATTAATACAACGAACGACATCGTTTTGTTAATTAGGAGAAAAGCGTGGAGCAAAGTTGCGACTTTAGATTGCTTTCTCCACAATTTCACTCATTGGATCTAATTCTCTTCTGTCCGAAGCATCAATTTTCAATTCACACCTCAAATGTTTTTTTATTTCCTTATTCACTCCAAATTAAAATAAAAATTACATTTAACCCTTATAATTTTCATCCATACATTTCAATCTCCTTCTAAAAGTACCCCTTCAAAAATCAAACTAATGGTTCATAGTTGATTAGAAAGGGAGTAACTGTACATAATCAATAGCTCAAACAGAGACTGAATCTTCTTTTCGTTTTTCGTTCTACGTGGTTTGAAGTTTGTGATTTTGTAAAATATGATCCCTGTCGGTGGTATTACTTGCTGTTTAAGCGCAGCTGCGCTCTATCTTCTCGGCAGAAGCAGCGGAAGGTTTTTTTTTTTTTTTTTTTTTAATTTTTATCATTGCTGAAAGTTTGGTTATTGTTTTGTCGCCAGCTTGATATTTTCTTTATTGATTTTCTCCATATGTGTTTGTTTAGGGATGCTGATATTCTGAAGTCCGTAACTCGAGTGAATCAGTTGAAGGATTTGGGTTAGTGAAATTGTGTAGTTTTCTAGCTCTGAACTTCTCCATCAATCACTTGTTGTAGCTAATTGTTTTGTTTGTATATTCTCAATTGTTGTATTGTTTCACTAAATAGTGTTTTGATATGATCGAGCTTGAGTTCTTCTCAATTGTTCTAATGTTGCTTTCTCTCTGTATGTGTAGTCGTTTAATCTCAATATTATGATTGGATTTTCAGCTCAATTGTTAGATGCTGCAAGCAAAGTCTTGCCGTTGATTGTGACTGTAGCTGGGAGGGTTGGCTCAGACACCCCAATCAGTTGCGAGTATAGTGGCTTGCGTGGTGTGATTGTGGAGCAAACGGTAATGTTTTAGCTTGTCCTTGCCCTTGCTCTGGCCATTTTTCCCAGTCATAAATTTTCGTTAAAAAAACAATTTTTTAATTTCTTCAGGCGGAGCAGCATTTTTTAAAACACAATGATGCAGGATCATGGATACAAGATTCAGCTTTGATGCTTTCTATGTGCAAAGAAGTCCCGTGGTATCTGGTAAGATTAGGTTTTGCTTTCATGATTTTTCTCATGTTTTCATCGACTTTGTTAAATCTTACTATTCCATCTTAAAACAAGTCAATGTAATGTGGAGTAGTTTTATACATACAGTGAGTGGGGTGGATATAATTTGCGATGTGGGAACTGGGAAAGCACGTATGTCATTTTCTCTCATTAAAGCTGTCGAAACACTGTGATATTCTCTAGTTTGTTAATCTCCCGTACCTAAATTGCTCAAATCTATGTGATAAGGGGATACTTTATTGATGATAGGATGATGGCACTAGTCATGTACACATTGTTGGAGCACGTGGCGCCTCGGGATTAGTACTAACAGTTGGAAGTGAAATATTTGAGGAGTCAGGACGATCCCTTGTGCGTGGGACGTTGGATTATCTTCAAGGTCTGAAGGTTGGGATTACAACTTTTCACAGACATGAGTGTTTATGCATGCTAGAACTGTTTTCTCAGGTTGTGAAAAGTTTCACAGATGATGTCTTTGTTTGTTTAGATGCTCGGGGTCAAGAGAATTGAGCGTGTGTTACCAACTGGTACGCCCTTGACAGTTGTGGGTGAGGTGAGATGCTTCTGATTGAACACAAAATATCTTTCCTTTCCCTTTGTGTATACTATCGAGTATCGAATTTAAGCAATGTGGCTGGATTTTATTTCTTTTACAAATGCAATGGGAATAATGGTAAAGAAAACAAATTAATTATTGATTCAGCGGCATCCTATCCTAAAACTATGACAGCAAAATCAAAATTACATTTGTTCTCCTCCATATGGTACTTCTTGTCAAGACCGTTAATGTTTTCCTCCTCACAAATTTGTGGACGTTCTTTCATATGAATATTGTTTACGCATCCTGCTGCTCGATTTGGCTTATTTCTTCTTTGGTGGATAATAAGATGGTTGCTGGTGGTTTTAAACTTAAAGTTGATGCTTTTTAAATGCATCGACGACAACATTTTGTTTATTAATTGGCTTGACTAAAATGCAATGAGATCTTGTCAAAACAAGTTCACATATAGCTGTGACACGTGTTCTTAAAGTCATCGAAATGCTCGTAACTACCTTACACTTTTACAGGCTGTCAAGGATGACATTGGAACAGTTCGAGTTCAGCGACCCCACAAAGGGCCATTTTATGTGACTGACAAGAGTATTGATCAGCTGATTGCGAATCTTGGGAAATGGTCAAGGTTAGCTTATTCTCTTTCAACACGCTATTACAGAATACAGGGCAAGCAACCAGTGCGAATCGTATCATATTCTTGCATTTACTTATTATTTTCCATGTATTTACCTTTTATATCTCCTTTTATGATTTAGATTGTACAAATATGCTTCGATGGGTTTTACGGTTTTTGGGGTATATCTTCTTGCTAAGAGCGCTTTCCAGTATATCATGGAGAGGAAGCGTCATTGGGAAATGAGGAAAAGGTAATTTCCTGCATGAACAAAGTTTCTAACTTTTCCACTGGAAACCCAAAAGAAGGTTCAATGTTATAGGTTATCTGAACAAAAATATAATGCAGTAATGATACTCATAATTACTTAATTTGTCTGCTTTCGGTAGAAAACATGTAACGTTTCCAGGAAAGTTGCAGACAAACTATAAGAGGCATTTTCAGAAAGTTTCTTATATTTGCTACTCCAAACGTTGGTAGCTTGTTACCGTCGTAAAATGGCGCGACACGATGATGCGTGAACGCCCCAATGTACATATTAGTTACCTTTTGATTAATGACATTGAACGTTCCCCAAAAAACGTTGGCCAAAGCCAATATTTTTATTTTTTTTTTAACTTTGCTTCCATGGGCCTTGTTTGTCTTTTTATGTATTGTTTTTTTTTTTTTTTATGTTTTGCTTAATTCAAGTGATTTGAGTAACACCATTATGCATGTAGAGTTCTTGCCGCTGCAGCCAAAAGATCTGGGCAAGAGGACAATGGTAACCTTATCTGCTTACATCATCTTCGTTCTCTTGTCCATTGTTGCACCATAATTTAGCACCAAATACTCACTCTTGCTTCTCGCATGATTCCAGGTCTAAATGGAACCCCCGCTGAGAGCGTATCAGATGGTACAAAGAAAGATCGAGTTTTGCCCGATTTGTGCGTGATATGTCTGGAGCAAGAGTACAACTCAGTTTTTGTCCCGTAAGTCCCTAATACGATCTCTCAAATCTAATATGTTCGAACCTACTATGTTGTTTTCTTATTTGTTTTATGATTGCTGATCACTCTCGGTGATGGCTGGTTAGCCTAAAAAGATTATCATCATACTATGTTTGTCTCACAAAATTCCTTCATTTATCTCTGTCTTCTTCTTCATAGACGATGTATAAAATGATCGGTAGAAGTGAGATTTCAGCCATCTCTAAGTCGTTTGTTGCATCTTCAGGTGTGGTCATATGTGCTGCTGTATGACATGCTCGTCTCATTTGACGAGCTGCCCGCTGTGTCGAAGAAGGATTGACCAAGTAGTGAAGACTTTCAGACATTAAATTCATGTAAGTTAAGGATTTGACGGCCTTAAAACCGTACAATCGATACAAGTAGTGATGAGCCCCGAGCTGCTGTGGAAGACGTGGAGCTTTTTTCTTTTCTTTGCTGCAATAACGTGCGATCGGAGAATCTCATTCGTTAGCCCGCATCAATCTCATTCTTCGACTTGCAGTCTTTCTCTTATAAGTAACTATATCGGTTTTCAGCTACGCCGTTCTGTTTTATTCCATCTTCGCCGTAAATTTCGGTTGTAACATTCTTTTTTTTTTCTCATGGATGTATGGCGCAAATCAATCATACACTGTAAATCAATGATCAATCATATGCAAGTATTTTATTATAAATAGATTTAATAATCCAAATGTTTACAAACTAAGAAAGCGGTGTCAAAGTTCAAACCACACACTATGAAGTGAATCAATATTAACATATGCTTGTGATCAATAAAGAACCATCAAGCTTTGGCTGGCGCATTATCATCGTCGTCGTCCTCGATATCCCAATTCAAGTCTTCATCGTCAGCATCATTATCTGCGACACTTAACCGTTTCCGCAGCTCCTCTCGCTTCGAATTCCCGCTTTCCGCTGTAATCTTGGCATCCGAAGGTTTCTTCTCATCGCCACTTTCCACGTCCTCGATCTCATCCCACCCCATATCTTCGTCGTCTTCCTTTGGGTGAGTAACAATTTCACGTTCTTCATCATTGTCACGCTTTTCATGTGTGTCTACTTCATCACCGTTCTTCTCCGCTACATTTTCCTTAGGTTTCAACAGCTCTTCGCTTTTCACTTCCGCAGCTTCTTCAACCTTGGGGCTGATCTTATCCAAATCTTCAGAACTCTTACCATCTTCACCCAACTCAACGACGTTTACCTTTTCTTTCTCATCGTTCTTCGAATCTCTTGGCTCAACGATGGAATCCTCTTGCTTCTCAACATCAATGGAGACCTCTCCTTTCTGTGAAACACTAGAACTAACAGCATCATCCAATTTCTTATCTCCTATCTCCTCACCACCATCTTTTTCCTTCTTATTCTCAACCTTATCATCATCACTATCGCTATCATCGTCATCATCGACGTCCCACGACAACTCTTCCTCATCGTCGACCGAAACCCTCTTCATCAATTTCTCCCTCATCCTCTCCTGCTGCTTCAACCTATCCACCCGGAAAAAATACCTACACCAGAAGGTTTCTTCGTCGACTTTGGCGGGGACGATCCTCTCATAAACGCCCTCTAGAACGCCATTCTCCGAGATCAAAACCTCGACCTCAGCCTTATAAGCCTCCCCCAACTCAAACCCTAATTTCCACTTCTTATACTCCTCGGCATCCTCTGGATCATCCGTAAAACTACTCAAATCACTCTGAATCGAGCTCAATTGGCTCTCGTACCAGCTGTACCTTCCCGAGTTGCTCGCCGTACGATTGATCTCGACTGCATCCGACGATTCCCCATCGGAGGCAAAGATGGAGGCTTCTTTGGATATAATCTCAGCCGTCGTTTGTATAACCCCGTCGATCGCGCCTTGAGCCGCCTCAAGCGATACTGGAAGGTCTTTCACTGCTCGGCTGAGGATTTCGGTCTCTTTCTTGAGGCCCGACCCGAACTCTTTTAGATCTTTGCGGTAGGTGTCGAGCATTGACTCGGATTGGGTCGCGAGGGTTTTCATCAGACCGCCGAAACTCCATGAACTGCCGGCGTCGTCGTCTGGGGTCGGATTTTCGTCTGGTTTCGGATCTGGGTCGCGATAGGGTGGATCGGATTCGTCTGATAAGATGGATTTGAAGAAATTCATGGCGATGATTCGGATGAAATTAGGAAGAGGATTTGATGGTAAGAACTTCAGCCAGTCGGTGTTTTGCTTGGCAGTTGGGAAAATCAGATCTAAAATAGTAATCTGAAAATAATAAGGAAAAACCCTTCAATAATTTTTATTTTTTTTTTCTGAAACAATATTTTAAAATTTAATATATGAACAAAAATATGGATCTAAATAGCCCAACAAATTCTCGGAATGCAATCGAACATCTGGACAAAATCTCTGGCAAGATTTAAACTATTCAATAGTTGGGGTTAGCTAGCAAAAAATTCTTGTTTACTTCGTAGATAATCTCCTATAAAGAAAGTATTAGATATATGATGTCATACTGTAGTTTTTCTACTATTAAATTTCTGATCGATTGCATTGATATATTTTATTTTATCGAACGTTTGGCCTTAATCACATAATATCTTTTATATCCGGGAAAAATATTTCAGTTGAGGACATCTTTCAAACTAAAGAAATATAAGTCTTGACAATTTAAATCTTATTATGAATATAATATTAATATACGGATGTCCATAGAAATGGACACCACCCATATTTATTATAGTAGTAATTACATAGAATTGTGTACTCATATTTATTGTAGTAGTGAAGTTTTCTCCGATAAATAGGTGTAAGCCCTCATACGTTGATATACACATTTGCATACAATAGTTATTGAAACTTTAGATATACATATTCTCCATCATTAGCAATATAATATATATCTATATATTGTTACATTATAATTAATACTTAATAGATAATAAAGAATCAATATATAAAATAAATATTTTTTAACAAATCTGAATCTTTACTTTAACCCACTAAAAATATATCATGCATTCATATTTAATAAGGGGACATATACATACACCACACTACTTTGTTCATTTTTTCTTATTTTTTACATTATACCAAAAAAACAAGGCTAGCATCTAACCCACTCCTGATTTAAAAAATAAACATCAAAACCCCTATAGTTTGTAAATAGCGTAAAACACTCTTGTGGTTTATTTAATCATGCTCCTTGTCATTTTTACCTCATAATTGGGGGGTACAATGCTATATTTTAGACACTATGGGGGTACGGTGCTAAGTTTTAGACACCACATGGGAGTTTCACGCAATAAAAAAACCATATGATAGTAATGCGCATTTCAGTATATCCACGTGCGAGTAAATCATAATTTACCCAAAAAACAAAAACAAAAAAAAAAAAGAAGGAACAAAATCCCGACTGAGTATCGGAGGGACATCAGTCACCGTCAACAATGTCGGCCCTAATTCCATATTCATGGTGTTTCAGGAAATTAGAGGAAGAAAATATCTTAAATTAGAGAACCAATTGATTCCATCACATCATTGATAATATCATTAAATTTTTGTGTCAAATCTGACCACATAACGTATAGATTGGTATATTTAGGATCAAATTACATGTACATCAAAGAAAACAGCTAAAAATACTAGAAATTTTTTTATTATTATTATTATTTTTTTATCTTTCCATTTGATGACCCACTAAACAATCTTTCTAATACCAACAATGATTGTAATCAAATCAACCCCCATCTTCATAAAATCGTCACCAGCAGAAACGAATACATATTTGCTACTCTTTCTGGGAAAGCCATCCAAGCTACATAAGGCAAAGAAGAAGCTGAATTTAGTTGGGCTTATTGCTCAAACTATCAAGCAATGAAAAAGATGATATATATATATACACCATACCTTCCACGCATACATTCCGAAGAAAGCTACCGTATCGGCCGACCAAACCACAGCGAACGACTTCAAGAAAAACGGGATGATGACGTTGATCAGCGGGATCAAGAGGAACAGATAGTTGAGGGCCTCTTTCTCCTTGTTCGAACAATCCCGCGCCCGAAGAGAAGGGATAGCTAAAAAAAACCACAAGACAAAGATTACCATATTGTAATAAGCCAAACAGAAAGGACTGACTGACCATTGTGTGCTTGTGCTTGTGTGAATATGTATTAGACTCACTGAACATCCAAATGGACCACATGCCCATGAGTCTCCATATGTCGGGCTCGTTCGAAGGGAATATCAGATTGAAGGAGAGAGCTCCTCCCAATAGGAGAGAAACGTATCCTTGAACCTCGAACACAGTGTACAAAGTAGTGCCCGGCACGGCGGGATTCTTGGTTTTGGTTGAAGCCCTCGGTGCAAAGGTTGCTGCAGTCTTGGTCACCACCTGCCCATGTGCTTATGATGCTATGACTAAGCAAGCTTATATTGGATTTGAAAACATATAGGAAAGTGATATAATTGCATCGAAACATATGGGCCTCGTATCTATGTCATCAAAGGAAACATTCATAGCATCATCATACGCACAATATGATCAATGAATCAAAGCCCTTTGTCCATTGTTAGAACCATAAAAGCAACAAACAATAGGTCTCAGAATCTTCAGGTGGAGAATAATTTCAGGGACTTGAAGCAAAATTTCTTTCAATATCAAGAAATGGTTAGAATTCAACTATTATCCCGCCTTCTCAAATTCAAAACTGGAGGAAAGAAATCACTGAAAACTGAAATACAAATGGTGACATAAACACAAAAGAAACAAGCAGCGAAAGCAACAAATGAAATATAAAATTAAAAATAAAAGAGACACCTTTTTGAGGTCTTTATCAAGGGCAGGAGGTATCCCAATCTGATTTTTTGCTGAATCATCGAAATTTTCATCTGGGCTAATGGGTTCTGCTGAGGTTCCTAGTTGTGTTCTATTCTCCACTTCATTTGAGCTCGCTTTTACTCTGAGGTGAAACTGAGTCTTGAGCGAATGCTTTCTGGGGAGAGAAAACGTTGAGGAAAATATAGGGACAGTAGCTAATTTACATAGAGAAGACGAAGCGAGGGTGCTCATGTTTTTGTCTGAAAAAATTAATAAAAGAAAAATAAAACTGAGAGAAAGGATAATGAAGATATGGTCACTGGGCTGCTCTGCCCTGGAACGAAGGTCCCTTCGCTCAATCAAATTTTATTTAACAATAATACCATCTATACCCTTGTATAAAGGCTAAAGGGCTTATTGGTATGACCTTCTATTTAAATCTGGGTCATTCATTTTATTTATAATCAACGATTGTGATTAGCCTTGACATGATAGTAACTGTCATGTTAGTCAATTTCAATTATTAATTACTAATTTATCCTTATTTTGATTTTAATTCATATATTTACCATTTTACCCTTCAAATTTTAAATTTATTATATTTATATCCTTAAAAATCAATTTAATCTTTTTATATACATAAAAATAATATATAATTACATTTTAAATTATAATTTTATCAATTAAACTAATTATATATTTATCAATTTAGACGGAAACCGGTGACAATGACTCTTCACTATTTTTTTTTCTGTTTTTATTTATTTATTATTCTCTCTTTTGTATTTGTTGTATTTATTTATTCTTTGTTTTATCTTTAATATATTTTTTTCTGTTGATTGCAAAAGTTAAAAATTATTATAATCTAAAAAGGATGTGAGACATGGATTCTCGTACTACGTACAAATCCTTCGCTGAACTCGACACTGTGATGGAATCGTGACAATCGAATACCTAACTGCCCTCCATGTCCAACATGCGCTTATATTAGGGATGTCAACATGGCAAATTCGAGAAGGGAATATCCCCGTTCCTGCCAAGTAAACGGGGTTTAAATTGTCCATATTCCCAGCCCCATGGGGAACACCACCTCCACGGGATTTTATTTTAAAAATATTATTTGTCTAATAATATATAAATTGGATACAATATTTAATTAATATTTTAAATATTATCTATATTATAATAATATAAATTAGGTATTTTTTTTTTGAATTTACAACATTGATCGGGAAGAATAAAAAATATATTAAAAATAAAACAAATAATAAATAAATAAAGAGAGAATAAAAATAAAAAAAAAATTAATAAAGTTGTGCTTTTTTTGTCTAAATTGATGGTTATAGTGACAATTGACAGTAAGGACCTATCATTTTCGACAACATCAGGGAGAACTAAAATTGGTACATAGGATAAACATCGGGACCAATTTATATTTTTTCCCTTAGTTTTACGTATATTTATCCCTTTTTTAAACGATAGTTCTATAAATAAATAAAAAAATATTTACAAGTGGCTAAAGAGCCAAGAACATGACATTCGCTAATTCATTAGCGAAAGAACTCTCTAAACAATGAGAGATGAAACAAAATCATGTATGGATCGAATTTTGGAACATTTACAGGATTTGGAGGTTTGTATCATATTCATCTAATGTTAATGGAGCTCGACGAAGGAGACTATCTAAAGCTCATGTTCAAATTTCGAAGGAAAAAATTTCATTTTTGAGCCCTAATTTCAATAATCATTTCAAATTATCGATCCATAAATAATTTTATGAGGGGCACGTGCAAGATTCCCATTACAATTGACATTAATCGTGACGGAAAAATCAATTGGTTCAAAATCGAGGACTAAATTGGTTCAAGCAAAACATTCAAGCAAAACATTCAAGATTAAATTGATTTAGCATCGGGACCATTTAAATTTTCTCCCATTATTTTTAAATATTATCCAAGCAAAACGTCATTACATCTCTTCATCAAAACATGAATTTAATCAATCTCCATTGCATGTATACAAAAAATGTTTAGTATACAATTAACCAAAAATTAAATCCCTATCGTTACATTACAATCAAGTGATTCAACGTTCATAGACACCCAAACAAAGAGAAACTGAAACCCCACAACAAAATTAAGCAAAAAAAGAATCGATCGAAAAACCTACTCATTCTTGCTCGTCCGTGCTCGCCAACGTCGACCCTCTCGTCTGATAACCCGACCGGGTCGAGAACTGACCCGACCCACCGCTGCTGCTACTCATCGACCTCTCGATATCATCGACGCTCGCAACAACTGAGATGGGCCTGTCGGGTATGCTCGGGACGGGCCCATCAACGTTATCCAGCATCTTCACAACTTGGTCCATCGTGGGCCGAGCGTACAGCTGTGGGTGCGAGCACAGCACAGCCACGAGCACGTATTTCTCCACGGCAGCCTCATTACAATCACTTAACTCTAACACATCACCTTCCACCACCTCCATCACCTTCCCTTCCCTTATCATGGACCAAGCCCAATCGGTCAAGAGCATCGGCTGACCGCCGTCTCTGACCGGCAGGATGGCCTTCTTCCCGCTCAGCAGCTCCAGCAGAACCACGCCGAAGCTGTATACATCGCTCCTCTCGGTCAGCTGCCCGTACAGGGCATACTCGGGAGCCATGTAGCCCGTCGTCCCGGCAACCCTAGTGCTCATGTGGGTGAACCCCTCGGGGTTAAACTTAGCCAGCCCGAAGTCGGCTAACTTGGGCTCGAACGTTTCGTCCAGCAGTATGTTGCTAGCCTTGATGTCCCGATGGATGATGGCGGGCTGGGCTCCGTAGTGCAGATAGGCTATCCCTTTCGCCGTCCCGAGGGCTATCTTCTGCCTGACGGGCCAGCTCAGCCTGCTCTTCACGGGCCCGAAGAGGTGGTCGTGCAGGCTCCCGTTCATGACCAGGTCGCACGCGATGAGCCGCTGGTGGCCCTCGAGCGGTGTCGTGGCGGTGCAGTAGCCCAGCAGTGAGACTAAGTTCACGTGCCTTACGCTGGCTATGACCTCGACCTCGTGGATGAAGCTTGCATCTCCCGCCGCAGAGCAGTTCTTGAACCTCTTCAGAGCCACCTCGGTGCCGTCGGGCAGTACGCCTTTGTACACATTCCCAAAACCTCCGCTCCCTATTAGGTTTTCCCGATGGAAGTTTCGCGTCGCCGCTTTGACTTCGTCGAACATGAACCTAATCAGCGTCGTGCTCGCCTCGATTGCGTCTAATCTGCTGTGCGAAGTAGCAAAGTCGTTCTTTCGAGCCCTTTTCATTGCTCGGGCCTTTCTTCTCCTCTTCGAAAGCAGCCAAAACCCACAAAGAAACAGCAGCAACAACAAGCCACAAACGCATACAACTACGGAAATCACAATCTTCCTCGTATTTTTCGGGTCCTTACCGCTATCATTTTCCGCAAGATCGAGATTGAAGAGACACTTCGCAGTGGCCTTATCTTGAGGCCCTAAGTAGTTCAAGAACGCCGCAGTATAAACGAATACATACGCATCGCAATCTGAAACATTTCCGACCGTCCCGCCTCTCAGATAAGATCCCTGCAATTGGAATGAAATAGTTAGATCATATTCGAGAAAAATCCTCAGATCGAATTTTTTTTTTCTTTCAGCTCAGTTAGTTTATGGGTCACCGGAATATTGGACAACGTCCTCGTACACGTGGCACAAGGGGACCTAGTGAGCGACTGGTTGCACGGCCGGACGAGGCTGTCTCGGGCCGATTGGGGAACGAATCCCTCGAACTCCACGCGCGTGGTGATGTTCATACACCCGCGTGAGATCCACGAGGTTTCGAACCCGCAGCTCCGGCGGACGTCGAAGCTGTTGGTCAAGTACTCGTCGACGACGGCTTGGTATGAGTCCCAGCACGATCCGGCCGAGTCAAGAGGCGGGAGGAACGAACCGGTCTGCAGAAGGTACTCGGACTGTACGAACCGGAGACCCTGAAGGGCGTACTGGCAAGCCAACCGGGCGTCGAGGGAGGACGGCCTCGCGAACCGGCGGAGGGAGGTGAAGTTCAGTGGGCATGTGGGTTGGGCGAGGGAAGATGGGAGATGAGAGAGAATGATCAGTAGAAGGGCAAAAAGGGGGATTTGCATCGGTCCCGATGAAGTATGTGTGTGGGAGAGAAGGTGGTGGTTGTGGTGGTGGTGGTGGTGGTGCCGGCCGCGGTGGGTGTGGAGGAGTAGAGTTCACCAATACAATGCGAAAGCTTTGAATTTTTAAGCTTCATCAGTTGAGATTGTTGACACAACTCAATCTTGATTAAAAAAAAAATTAATTAATAAAGATGGAGAGAGAGAGAGAGAGAGGCTATTAATTAGTATATATTATTAGATACGTTTAGGCCTATTTTAAGATATTTCTAGGACTTCTTTTGTAATAGCAAAAGGAAAAAAAAAAACTTTCAAATACTTAAAAAAACCTACCCAATCCCAAGAGCTTGACCTAGTGGTTCTGATCCTGATCTTTTAAGCGAGATGTTAAGGGTTCGAATTCTCTATGTACCTTGACTATCGTTGTTTGTGGGATCTTGGGGTGAGTCTCATGGACTTGGGAGGATTAGTCCCGCTGGAAGTCGTGGTCGTCACATAGCCGACGATGAGGTTCGAATTCGATTCATACCAAACTTAATCGGAGTGTGTGGACTACGGTGGTGTTGTGTAGGGATGTCAACGGGGCGGGGCGGGGACAAAATCGGGAACAAAATCGTCCCCGTCCCCGTCCCCACGGGGATCCCCACCCCCGCGGGGATCCCCGCCCTGCAATTTTTAAAAAAAAAATAAATATTTATATTATAATATATAAATTAAATATATTATTTAAATTATATTTTAAATATTATTTATATTATAGTAATATAAAATGAGTATAATAAATATTTTTAAATATTATTTATATTATAATAATATTGATTAGATATAATAAATATTATTTATATTATATAATATAGTATCGGGGAATGGGGCGGGGAACCCCACGGGGCGAGATCAATCCCCGTCCCCGCCCCATCCCCGCGATCGGGGGGAGATCTCTCCCCGTCCCCGCCCCACGGGGATAAAAAATCGGGGATTCTCCGCCTTGTTCGGGGCGGATCCCCGCGGGGACGGGAATCCCCTCCCCATTGACAAGCCTAGTGTTGTGTGGGGATACCTACCTGACCGGAAAAAAATACTTAAAAAACCTAAAAATAATGTTGATCTGATCAACCCGAATTTAAATTTCCTATCAATCTTCTCTAAAAAAAACAATAAAGAAAAAAAAAATCATAGCTTTAGTTAATGTAATGACAATGAAAAACTTCGTCAATCCGTGCCGAAGGCATATGTCAAATGGTCTGGTCATAACATTTTCAAATGAAAGTCATTGGTACGAATCTACTTCAGACTCTTAATGATCAACTCGTATCGACTTGGGACGAGACTCATAATTAAGGAAATTAGTCCCACTAAAAGTCGGAATCAGCCCACACTGGACAATGAAATATAATTCGCTTCAAACTAAATTTAGTCGGAATTTGATGCGATAACGTTGTGTGAGATACCTCCAAAAAAAATTTACTTCAAGTTTACGTTTTTCGACTCTCTTGATTGCTTGCAAATTCAGTAGTAACGAGAATCTTTTCTTGACCTAACTCTATTTATTATGCATACCAAGTTTGAATGTAACGTACGTAAAAAAAAAAAAAAAAAAAGGTTGAATGTAACGGTTAACCATAACCTTAAAAGGAATAGAGCCATACTTACACAAAGGGTTGCTTAGTTGCTTCCACTTCATACTACTAGAATAACACTTAGAACTGAAAATGAAAAACGAATTATATAAGGTTTAAAAGGGTCAGTTCGATTCGATCAAATGCGTAAAAAAAGGATTGCGACGAGGGATTCCTTTTGGAGCTTATCATTGCTGAGGGTTGTCCCCGTTGGCCAGCCGGCGTGTGTTGTAAGAGTTGCAGTGCTGGCACTTGTGGCCGATGATGTGGAAGCTCGTCGTGCTCGTCTTGTTGCAGTCGTTGCATAGAATTTGAACCTGCCACGCCAAAAATCCACTGATATTAGGCTGCATAAGTCTCTATGATTTATTTAATTTCCCGACGAGGGAGAGATAATCTGACAAATCTCGGCATAACAAAAAAATAGCAACATAGAGGCGAGCGTAATTCTCTCGAGATAAAACATGGAAAAGAACATGGACAGCGGACTTACATCATAGCGATATTCCTCTGGCATTTCAGTAGCTTCAATCTATCCAAAAAAAAGAAGAAGCAATTTCAACGTCATCGAATGCAATATCACAAATCTTACGGGCAAATTTGTATCTGAAGGACACTTGGGAGAGCAATTCTTTGATCAGCTAGATATCAAGAATCAAGATGTGCCTAATTATCAGGTGACATGTACATATTTCTTCAAAAGTACCTCAGAACTTATAGAGATAGGTTGGCTTATAGGAGGTGAGATCGACCTAATGGGTCGCTGTGATCGAGATATGTTCGAAATTTGATGGGGTCAGATAGTTCTATTTTAATCAGCACAGCCGGCCACAAAAATATTATCACACATTATCTAAGGTTCTAAACAATCTCATAGATTTCTCATGGTTACGGAAAATGTAGTCGAACTTGATTGGTTTATTCATGGATGAGACAAATACCTCCCGATCTAATCTTGCCCAGGTTGCAGACATATCCCACACTGATTTGAAGCAGATTGGACATCGGTACCTAAAACATGGTCAGAAAGGGAAAAAGAAATCGGACAAAGTGAGCTAACGTTAAATCGAAATGACTATTAGTAGCAGGGCTTTGAAATGAAAGTCAAAGAAACGTAATGAGGAAATGAGGGATTGATGGGTCAAGCTTACTGATTTTGTTCGAACATGTCGTTGTAGCATTCCTCATGCATAGTGTGCCCACACTTGAGGATTGTTGCTTGCTTGGTTGAATCAAACAAAAACTGCATGCATACGTCATAAAATTTTCTATTAATACAAAAAGGAACATTCTTGCAAGACGAGGTTTAAGTTATAGAAAACCTCGTAACAGATGGGGCAATGGCTCTTCATGGAATCCTCCACGCACAAGTGATTGTTGCGAAGGCTCGTTGGATAGCAAGAACCTGAAAAAGAGATGAATATGGTGGGTCTAAAGGCATACAATTTGTAGAAGAGAAGCAAAGAATAACTTAAATTGTACAACCGTCGAAAAAATAAAATATTAATTGCATACAGAACTTCACATCAAGAGAAACACGTGGGAAAATGCTATCAACTACTTACCACACTTTGGGCAGTGAAAATACCTTTCGCGTCCACCAACTCTGTGCCATACATTACAAATTATTTATTAAAAAAAATAACAAAGTTTACAATCAGAAGTAAGCAAAGGTGATTTCATGAAGCTTTACCTACAAATCCCACATTCATTACAGTGAAACTGGCCTTTGCTGGTCTGCACCCAATGTCAGTAAACAAATACATTGTAACGAAAGACGAAAACTGTTATTCGAATGATTAAAATCCGAAAAAACCATTATGTATCAGCATAACAGCGTAAACGAAAGTGTGAGACTATTACATACGTCATCATCAAAGAATTTGCAGATATTGCAGAAGTATTCCCCGAATTTGACCCCACAATTGGAACACAGATTTGAAACCTACACAACAGAAACAAAATACCGAAATTAACATCAAATAACTACAAAACACAAGAAAATGAGTGAATGAGCACCATAACGTTATAGTTTAAGTGTTGTTTGCTTGCGCTTTTCCTTTTCTTTTTCAAACCCCAGTTGCGAACGAAGTTCAAACAAAATCAAAACGAAACATTAATAAGAAAGAAAATCGAAGATCATACCTGCTGTTCGGTATTGCATATAGCACAAATAACCTGGAAAAGATACAAAGATCCATGGGTATCAACTATAACACAGACCAAAAAGGGTCAATAGAATTAACTCTATTAACTTAAGAGTTAGCAATTCATACTCGCTTAACATCGTGGCGAAGTAGGTCGTGTCTCTCCTTAGGATTGCTCAAAGCATTCTTAAAATATCCAAAAAAAGTAAAGTAAAAAAGAATGCAACAAAAACCCAAAAAATATCCAACGCTAAAACGAAAAATTAACACTGACAGTGGCTTCGTTGTGGCAGTGACGGCAAGAGAAAATCTTGTCACAGCAAGGGGATCTCAGCTTGCATCTTCTCCTATAATGCTCGCAGCTAAGAAGATAACAAAAAATCAACGAAAACGATTGTCAGCGAAGAATTGGGATGGAAATGAAACCCACAAAACAATTAACCATAAATAAATCAAAAGAAGGCAAACCCATATTGCAGTTTTCCAAAATCTTCTTTCGAAACAAATGTTTCCTCGTTAATTTGATCTTTTCTTTCCTCCACCGTAGGATTGAACTCCATCGAAACAGCACACGGCGAACTAGGGATGCCTGGCGGCTCTGTTTTTTGTGCTATGAATATCGTCGGAGGTTGTTTTATGTCACACACACACATATATATATATATATATATATATAGATGATTCATAGCGATTTCATGGGTAAGATATAAATAAGTCAATTATTATTGATCATGAAAATGTTGGAGGTTGGGAATGAGATAATATTACTAATCTGTAATGCTCTATTCTTTTCTTGCACGATTGACGATAGTAGTAAATAATAATTATAATAATCTTTAATCAAATAAGTGAACAAAGATAATTACATTAACCTCTGAATCTTTACTCAACTAAACATCTTTTTCTTTAGTCTTATTTTTTAAAAAAAGAAAACAAAATTGGAAATGACTGAAAACATTTGGGAAAATTCATATTAACTCTTCTGCATATTTTTTTAAGATATCTTACACAACATCATCATATTCTCCATAGAGCTAGTAAAAAGACCCGCGGTCCGAGGGCCGGCCTGCCCCGCGGGCCTATATGGGCCAGCCCGCACGGGCCGCAAGCTTTGGTGGGTGGAGCGGAGTAGCCTGCGGGCCGGCCCGCCTATTATTAAAAATATATATTTAATATTTTAACTATATTATATTAATTAAATGTGGTATTTGCTTTTTGGGCTTTATTTTTTCAATTGACTAAGACACCCAATAATTAATTTTCTGTTGGACTTTGAGCTTTATTTTTTCGATGAGATAAAAACATTGATTAATAAATAAATTTCTTTTTTGTTCACTATGTGCGGGCCGGCCCGTTGGCGGGGCGGGGAGGGGCCGGCCTCCAATTCCTAGCGGGCTACAGGCCAGCCTACCCCGTCGGTCCGTTTTGACGGCTTTAATTCTTGATAATCCGGCTAATTTGACAAATACTACTTTAGTCCTCATAATATGACTAAATTTTATCTGGAGTGAATTCATACTCGATCACGAGATGATCCAAATTCCAATGAAATTAATTCTTGTAATTTGTATGTCAGGTCCCAAACCACATAAAATAATTCTTCTTGCACACTTGAAAATGCAAACTCATATGTTAACTTGTTTAATTAATATGATTTATCCAGCACCAAACCAACTTGTATCCCCACTCAACTAGCCATGGGTTTACGCCAATATATAATATCATAATACCACACATTCAATTGTTTATTTTTTTTTTTTTCTACTTTTGATATAATTAAGTTCTTTTCTTCTCTATCCACTTTTAAAGCAGCCTAATTCCATTGAATTTTTGACACTATCGTCGAAAATTTGAATTTTTGATTAGGGTAGATTCCCCATTGATAGCGAAGAAACAATTGATAACAATGTTTGACAACACACTGATAATATAACTAAAACTCTTCTTAGTCTTAGACATCTCCATTCTGTACGCATCATTCGACGCAAACAACAAATATCAACCCAATAGACACGCAAACGCATACCAAAAATGGAATTATGTGAATTCTCTCACTTGCAAAGGGATATTTGCATTTGAACTATTCTCCAACTTAAACTTTTAAACTATTATAAAAAGACCATCTTTAATTAATTCAAATAATATTATGATTTAATTTGTAAAGTTGTAAAATATGTGAATTGTATTGAAAAGTTGTAAAAGTAAATATCTTAAAAATAATTTTTATGAATTTGAGAATGTATTTTACGATTTAACTATATATAGTTTAAGAATGAATTTTAGTGGAGATGTTCTTTAAAGATCGAATTTTTTACTAACCCATCCATCAGTTCAACTTCAATTTTTTTCCCCTCTATTGAAGAACAACTAAAGTCTCCTCTCCATCTCAATGCTGCTTCTTCCACGATACCTTCTTCTATCAAGAAGCGTTCGCAACCCACCCCACAAATTTGCTTGCTTTTGCAGCACCCTACCCTCCAACATCTCTTCTCATTCTTCTAAAGATGAAAAAAAATCAGCCGAAAAGGCGTTCGTCGTCTCTTATCTGATCAATTCCTGCGGCCTGTCGCCGGAAAACGCCCTATCAGCTTCCAAGAGCCTACATTTCGACGGCCCACAAAAACCCAACTCCGTCGTCAGCTACCTCAAGAAATTAGGGTTCGACGGATCCCAAATCGCCGAGCTCGTGAGGAAGAGACCCCTCATATTGGTCGCTGATATCGAGAAGACCCTCTCGCCCAAGATCGATTTCTACCTGAACAAAACCGTCCTCCGCCCCGCCGACGTCCGCAAGCTCGCCGCAACCCACCCCATGTTTCTCTTCAGGAGGGTGGAGCAGTCGGTCGAACCAGTCTACAACTACTTGAAGGATGTCATCGGCGCTGAAAAGTCCGGCGCTTTGCTCAAGAGGGGTTCGTGGATCTTCTTATACGACCTGCAGAAGAGGCTCGTCCCTAACGTAGAGTTCTTGAGGAACCTCGGACTGAAGGAGCAGTCTTTGCAGTTCGGCTTGGCTTACTGTCCAGATTTGATCTGTTCGAAGCTCGACAAGTTGAAGAAATTGATCGACGAAGTGAGGGGAATGGGTTTCGACCCGTCGAAGGTGACGTTCGTCGCTGCATTGAAGGCTAGGACGGGGGCTAGTGCGTTGTTATGGGATCGTAGTTTCGCCGTTTACAGAAGATGGGGTTTGTCCGAGGACAATATTCGAGCGGCCTATATGAAGCATCCCAGCTGTATGATGGTGAGCGAGAAGAAGATATCGGCGGTCTTGGATCTTTTGGTCAATAAGATGGGACGAGAGGCTCGAGCCGTGATGAAGGCTCCTACGCCCCTACTGCTCAGCCTGGAGAGGAGATTATTGCCCAGGTGTTCAGTTCTTCGCCTGCTGCGGTCGGAGGATTTGGTCAAGGCGGATTGGGGCTGTTCTTACGTGTTTAACATTTCGGAGAAGGATTTCCTTAAGAGCTTTGTGGAGAGACACGCTGGTAAGATACCTCGGTTATACGACGTCTACAGATCGAGTAAGGAGAAGGGTCTGCTAGTTTGATTTGCTATCAGTTTTCTGACCTGAGAATAGCTTAGCTAGCTAGATCCTTACATCATGTTAAACAATATATGTATGGGTAAGGTCAAGCTATAACATTCATGTTATATTGGAGACTAGACAATTACTTATACATTGATACAACCCACAAACAAATACAGTAGTTGTGAGGAAGAAAATTCCAGCCCAATCTATATTTACCTATTAGTCGGAATATTCGAGCACGGTTTACTGATTTCTCTGATTATCAGTCAAGTTGGTCGGTCGATCCTAAGATTATTGAACAGATGGCCAAGCTCGGGCCTTGCGTTCATCCATGTATTGAATCTTATCTCAGTAGCTGAAGAGCCATATAGATATGCTCTAAACGCAATGAGAAGGAAATATCGCCTGTGTAGTGTACAGCAAACGACTGTCAATACATACTTATCCAAGGAAGGCTTAATTCTTGTCCAAGTATTACCGTGTATGATAGAAAAAAAAAAAGGAACCAACCTTAAAGCCTTATTTCCCATGTCAACTATGTATGCTCGATGTTCATCGTCATGGTAGCCATCGGAAACCTTTTCAAGTTCCGAGCGGTACTTTAAGATGTCGTCCCTCACATGTCCAGCCCCAGCACACCTGAAACCAAACTGGACATAAATATATTTCTATAGAGAAAAAGTCGGGAAGCTTTTTGAACCGTCCCATTTTATACATCGCCATGAGTTGTTTAAATGCGAAGATATGTGCGAGGTCCAAAATGGCTAGGCCAAGAGATATGCCCTTCAATACCCTCAAATGCATTTATTAATTTCATGACCAATAAGAGGAATAAGATGGATTTTGCACAAGTAAAGTTGCAAAGGGTGATAGAATTAGCCTACACTAGTTATAAATCTCGGACGTAAGTAATTGTAGTACTAATATGCAAAGAACAGGGACATATTTTGTTCTCACGTCAGACCATCTTACAATGAGTTCTTCGTTTCAGCAATGCATTGATATTTTTCTGTTAAATCAAGTTTTTAGATAGAAAAATGCATATCTTTGGTGGAAGATTGTACCTATCAGCAACAGCATCTACGCATGCCTTGCTCTCTGGCCCACGAACGAGAACTCTAGTAAGGCCAAGGATCTCCCTGAAATCACCTATTCTGCATTCATCATCGCCAGAAAGATAACTCCGACTTGGAGGGGCCACTGATTCAATTGCTGCTTCAGCATCAAGTCGTATAGAGATGATACTCATAGCATATGAAACCCCTCCAAATCCTGTATGCGATACAAATAGATAAGATCCTGCAGAACTGTTGATATAAAGTGTAGTTCAGTAACAAGATCTACGATAAGCAAATGTTTTAAACTATATTACGAGGTCATGTATGGATATGAAACATCACTGTAGTGCAAAAAATTAATGCCTTAGCAGGCATGAACCTGTAGAAGTTCAAATGGGCATCCAACCTAAATCTAATAGGTGATAGTTGGAGTGACGCATTTGACTTATTACCCAACAGTTTCTAGCTTGACTAACTATTGGGGGGTAAGTTCTTTTTAATAATTCAACACCCACCCTCTTAAGCCAGAAGGGTTTGGATCAACTTCAAACTAGGATATTTCACCGGAATATCAAACCCGTTTGCCGAACATTCAACCAGGCCGATCAAATTCAATATTTCAAACCCGGACATACCGCCGAGTAAGTCAACCAAAACAACACACAAGATTGACCTGCTATGATATCATGTAAAAGTTCAAATGCGGCTTACAACCTAAAACCAACTGGTGATAGGTTGAGTGGCCCATTTGAGTTATTAACCAACCATTTCTAGCTTGTCTAACCAATGTGGGAAAGATTCTTTTTAATAATTCAACATAAGTCAAACAGTAATAAAGGTTTTCTGTTAATTATTCAAGTCCAAAGGGCAACATAGAGACAATTAGAGGGTAAAAGTTGATGCAATGATGCAAATGTCACAAGTACATCCTAATCTGCCCGTAAAAATGATGCATGCTGCTGTCTCCAAAATAGTTCAAATAATTCAGTATTATAAATTGCAGCGTGGAACCATATTATTAGAATCAGATGGAAATAAATAAAGATACAAAATGGTTTTTACTGCTTACTCATTCTTGCGGTATTGAATGGAGTCAACGTCTGAAGCCACAGCTTCCCTCTCTCTTGACAATGGGATCTTCGTATATGCAATATCAAATCCTTCATCTTGTAATGCTGCATAAACTTCTGAGGGAGTCTTCACATCAGCAGCAAATATATTCTCCCAGTATCCTATTACACTAGCCTGTTCTATTGCAGGATTATATTCTTCCCGATGTAAAAGCATTCTACCAGCAGATTGTCTAATTTCAGAGATAATATCTTCCTTCAAACGTGCCTCCATATTTTCCACCTGTAATAAAACAATAAGACAAGAATCTAGCAAAGTTTCCCAATCAACTGTTTTATACAGAAAACATTCAGCAATGATGCCGTACCACAGGACCAGTGATTCCGATGTGTTTGAGTGTGTCGACAGGCTTATTCAGTTCCCTGAGAACAAATGGAATGTTATTGATATAAACAACAGCTTCTTCCCGAAGATCAGTTACAACTACTTTATGGGAGCTTCCTTCTGAGGGCTTGGCACCTAAATACGTTAACATCTCTTTTGCACCAGCAATTGTTGGGGTGGCCATGCTATACACTGGATATCCGTCCACCTTCAAAAGTACACTATAGGTAAGAATATTTTCTGGTGAGCTAGTGATCATATTCTATACAGTTATTGAAAGAAGGTGTCCTAGAAACATAGGTCAATTGGGCATTAGGACAATGTATGAAAAAGTTTCAAAATTACCCCCAAAAACATCAGTTTCAGTTCAATGTTACTGGCAAATGGAAATCTTTAGTATATGGCCAATAGTAAATCATAAGATGATTGCACTTGTCGTTATTTCGATATAAAGGAAATCTCACAATGGCGTTATTGCGATGCAAATTAACCAGAGCATCCCTATGATGGAATCTAGATAACTACAGTGTGTGGATAATCCAGATTATATTTGATTGATGACAACGTTTTGTTGTAAGATATCAAATCCACCTATAAGAAATATTAGATAATAATGTACTCCATGCTTAAAGTATATTATGTTATCATGCATCTAAACACTTCACCTTGTAGACGTTTGGGGCCCCGTGTATTTGTATGCAGCTTGAAGTCCTTTGACCAGGGAAGAAATACATCTTAAGAATTGAACCTTTCCCTAAAACTGAACCATTACGAGCCTTCACAATTGCCTCCATGACAGCATCCCCGTGTTGAGATTCATGTGGAGCTCTAAGTACCTCCTGCATTCAGAATCTAATACATAGTAAATCAGTGGGTAAAAACAAAGCAGCAATTATGACAAGTTTTTAGTGTTCTGAAAGAGAAAAGCTTTACAGGCACTGAGAAGAATCGGCCAGGCCTCTGTCTGATAGACCATTTCATTGCATGAACCTCTGGTCTCTGCTGTAACCAGCTCTTAAAAGTTACTTTTGAAACTCCTTGCCCGCAAAATCCATCAAATGCTTCGCTTCCTAAATAAGCGGCAAAGGCAATCAAACGAAAATAACGCTCCAAATACTCAGCACCACGGTTCAGTGCAACTCTCCTTTCTCTAGGCTCCACATCTTGCTGATTAAATAGCTGTCTGTATTGCAATACAGCTTGGCGTAAATTCTGAAGTGCTGAACATCGGTCAATTACAGAATCTAATGCTTTTCGACAATCCACCCCATTATCAAACAATGTTGTAATTTTCCACAGCAATAAAATATCATTTATTCCAAATCCGTGACCTTCAGTCAACCCAGCTTCTCTGCCATCTTCACCACTATATCTCATTTCTTTCTGCACCGCATCAACTAGCACTTTCACAGGCCTCCCGTAATCAATACGTAGCTTCAGAAGGCAAGCAATTACTGTACCCATTGTTGTCCTTCCAATACCCATCTGTATAAATCCGTATCCATCAGAGAAGGTACAGATCCAATAATTATGATAACCATGTCAATATAACATATTATTGGTCTTACTTTACCTGACAATTAAACACAAAAGCCGCGTTGCTGGAAGCTGAAACAATATTCCTAGCTAGTGTGTCAAAGTCAGAACTTTTAGGGGCTTTTCCATCAGTTATGGGAACACGAGCATATTTGATGGGGAAACCTTGTGCTTCGAAGAACATAAATACCTCGCGTGGGGTTTGGACAGCTTCAGTGTTCACAGATTCCCAACCATCGGATATTTGCCCATCATCAGTTTCATGGATAACCATAATCGCACCATTATATCGTTCAGCTTCTCGCAAAATATCATCTTTCAGCCTAGCTTCCATTCGTTCTACTCTTTCACGATCAATCCCCTAAACACAAATGCAATTAGTCTCTTGGGATAGTCGTCTAGAAAATGTGTGCTAGAAAGTTAAAAAGGAAGTTATTGCATAATAACGAAATATTTTCAAAGTATAATATTATGTTATGTAACAAAAGTTTTATAAAAGCATCATTTCACCTAGGTACACACATGCAAAAGGACCAACCTCAAACGGATACCTATTTCAACTTTTTAGGATCAAACTTGAAAAACTGTGAGTTTTACTGTAACATTTTACTATTAAACAAATCAATCAATCAAATAAAGCTTCAAACTCTGAAAATTAATAATCAACCCGCTGCAGTAAACGAGTGAAAAATTAAGACACTTTAGCTGGCTTGGGATTCATCAGTGCTCCTGAAGCAATTTCAATAGAACAGACATACCACCTCTATAAAATCAAGCCAGAAAAGATACAATGTAATGTTTTTCATTTGGTATGTGTATGTATTGGCATATAATTGTAACAATTAGAACATCAGAATTCATGGGGCATCATATTATACCGTATACTCGAGCATGTTATTGTATGGTCTTTCCACTTCACGGAGTACAAATGGTTTTCCGTTGATGTAGATAACAGGTTCCTCCCTCATATTGTGCCACAACACTGGACGACCACCTCTTGAACTCCCAATCCGTTGGATAACAGATTGAATTCCATCAATAGTTGGATTTGCAACACCATAAACTGGGAACCCCGGAATTTCTCTAAAATTAGGAGCACCTTCAACTCTTTCTGGTAAACATGGGTGTTGACAACCAGGAAAATGATCGCTCTTAAGAACAGTTTGACTTCCAAGAACCTCCCCATTCCTCAAAGCAGCAACTTGGCTCATCTCAAAGGGTCGTCCAGCAACAGATTCCCCACTCTTTGTCACAGATATTTTCATATTAGAATAACCAAGTGCCCTCATAGGGTCTCTTCTCAGTAGTCTGCAAATGATATCAAAATGCAGGTTAAACAAACTTCAAAAGGGAAGATATTGTGAGGACCCTTTTGGATCCTTGTTTACCACATATTTGAGTTATAACATGATAAAAAGTTGCACAAGATGTCTTCCGATCAAGCCCAAATAAAAAAGAAATATTATTTCTATCCCAAAAAGTTTTCTTGTATTCTCGTACGACGATAACTAACTCATAAGTTAAAGGTTTTCAAAACATACAGGATGGGTCGAAAATTTTTTAGGCATTTCAATGATTCAGGGAACTACATGATATACGGAGGGTATAGCAATTCTTAGAACCATAAGTTTTATTGTGACTTCAATGCGTGAAATGAAAGATATGCAAATATTTCAAGAACTTGAATCGATCTCCAACAAATGTAGATACAGTGAATTAGAATAGCAAAAAAATATTTAAGAGTCTACAGATGAGATCTTCCAGCATTCCTTGTTATTGACCATTGATAAAGAATTATACCAATAAAACTATCCAATTATGTCATGATTGAAAGAGAGCTAGCACCTACAATAAAGAGAAATTCATGTTTACCTGCGAAGAATACTATAAAGCTCAGGTCTGTCTCTCATCCAAACGTTGAAACTGCACTGGTCACTAGACGTAGGTTGAAGTGCTGCTCTTTCAGTATGGAGATATACAGAAAAGCAGATAAGGAAATAATATCTTTCCAAGTACTCAACAAAGAATGATAGTAATGCTTCCCTCTTCATTTCATCAGCTTGACCCAGAATACTGTTTCTATAACGACCAATAGCTTCACGCAGATTCTGTAAAAAAAAAAATAGTAGCAAAGCAATTCATGTTAGTGACCAACAAGATAGACGTGATTTTCAAAAAAAAAAAAAAAAGGGACCATTACCTGCATAGAAGCACATTTGTCAATGACTTCATCGACTTGTTTTTTGCCTTCAATTCCACCCTGAAGACAGATCATGAATCGACACAAATTCAAAAAACAATACCAATCAACTTCCAAACAAGAAGGAAAGAAAGGGCTATTCTCTAGACCTCAAGAACACGGATAAGGCTTCTAATGACGGCATATTCTCCTCTGCGAATGGACTCCTCCCCTGAATCTGATATATCGTAATCAATGCTTGAACTGCAGTCAGAAATTCTTCCCATAGAGCTGGTTCTACGCATGCCTATCATATGAGCACATCAGGTATATATGAGTAAGAAGAATACAAGGGAAGAGCTGAGCATTCACAAAGAGTATCTTCTTCTTAAAAGGGATGGGAGATCGAACGCAACAAGGTATATGGGTACATCAATGCATGAAAATAATAAAATATACAGAGAAGGGGAGGAAAGAACTTTTGATTAATTCAGACTTATGTTCTTCACAAGATCTTGTAAGATTAGTTCGTGCTGGAGTCATTTGTTGTTCAGTGGTTATTCTACAGCTGAATATTATTTTCCATCTAATTACTAGCTGGAGAAGATTCACAATACCGACCGATCAGTACTCCTAGGATCTTAGGTATTAACAGAATAGTGATCAAATCTGCTCAATTTATTTGAGATTTCAAGCACTATCCTTGTAACAACATGCTCTTCCGACTACTTGAAAGGTAAGATGGTCTATGAATGCTAAAAAAGGTTCTACTTTTTTTACCTTTTAAGAAATTAAGATGTTTTGTTTCAATAGAGAAATTGTGGGAAGAAAGAATGAGCAATTTCTTAACATAAGGTTGCGTGAACGACATATGCCACCACATACATATATATATATATATATATAATGAATCTGCTTGAGCTAAGAGATCGTACGCTAGTCAAGTATGAAAAGGAATAAATTTATAGATAAATATGTTATTTAACTCATACATTCTCGATTATGCAACATAAATAAAAGAAGAATGTAAAAGTAGCGACATTGGGTAGTTATTTATGGAAAAAAAAATTGGTGGCACCTGAAGCTCCGACGCGATTTATATAGATCAGAGTAGCTATCACCATTCCAGTGGTTGTTCGTCCTCTCCCCATTTGACAATTAAATACAATCTCTGTTCTTAGATCAGCTTGACAGACTTTGCCAACCTAAAAAGAATGAGAGAAAATGCGCAGGACACGTGAAGTCATCAGAAAAAGCAGCACATGAAGTCACGAGAAAAAGCAATACATGAAGTCCCCCGATTTAAAAATTAAATACAATATCAGTTTTTAGATCAGCTTACAAACTTTGCCAACCTATACGAGAAAATCACAGCCTACGTGAAGTCACAAGAAAAGTACGGAGTGAAAATTTCAAGACACTACAAAACAAATCCATATGCTTATACAAACTTCTAGAATACCATGTTAACCATGAGCATACATACAGATCTGACTGATTACATTAAGTTTCATATCAAGCAAAATTCCACAATAATGAGATATCTCACTATAAATATAAGATGATGAGATGATGATTAATGTATATCCAAAGATGTACGGTGAGGGGATATTGATTATGCATTCCTAAAATGATTTCAATAGAATCAGGCCAACCGAGTATAGTAAAGATTACAAAACTACTCCGATGATGCATGTAGCAGGAAAGATTACAATTAAGGATCGGCATATTAATGAGGTCCGATTAATTAATAGTCATATCAGCAGCGTTTCTCTTCAAAAACTCAGAATTTGTCGCAATCGTATCGTAATAGTGCATTTGTCCCTACCAAGAATAAAAGAAGGCTGCTATACTATACAGACTACATTTGTCAAGTTACATGACATAAAAAATGAGAAGGAACAAGGCAAGCTGCGTTAATCACCTTGCCCAGCTTATAATAATTTCTACATAATCTGCAAATCTGCATATCAATCATCTCTAAACACAAGAATATGGTCTTATGGCATAGGAATGGTTCTCTTTCAGCATCACTATAGTCGATGCAAGACAATACACCCGCAAATAAGCATCATAAACAATGGAATAATAGTCCAACATTTTTGTCTCCATCCTGATTCGAAATTGGTCACCTAGAATTCCATGCATCAGCCATATACGCTTAGGAATTACACATGAACGCATTAATTTGTGGTGCATAATATCCAGTTATCACTATACATTCAGTATAACAGGTCGTAACCATTTCCATCCATTTTATGCAATTAAACTCAATTTTAGTAGCAATGCCAAAAATGAGGCCTATATCATATTTGTGGGCTTTGTTCACATGCCCATGGCACAGACCACGCTATACTTAAAGCGCTTGGTTTAAGAATGGAAACTTTACAGCTCACATAGCATGACGTATTACCAAAAAAAAGTATCCAAAATTTAAATAAAGCATATTCTGTAAATAAGCAGATTATGCTATGTTCAGAGGAATGTGAATATAGAACTAACCAATATGTCAAAATCGAGCTCTTTCGGTGACTTCTCGTCTGTTACAGGAACACGCTCGTAATCGACAAAGTACTGGTGTGTCAATTCCTTGTATACCTGGGAGAAGAAGTTAGCATGAATAACATTTCATATCAGCCATATCCTCTTAGCAGATCTTTAACAAACCTCTAATGGTGTCTTGACAGAATCATGTATAACTGGTTCCCACTGATCAACCATCTGACCATCTGGCAACTCATCAGTCACCAGTATCTTATTTCCATACCTGTCGATTGAATTTTTCAGAATCAATATCAAAATAATGATTTTATAACAGAAACAGGTATTATGGAGAAAAGGAAAATACAGGGCGTAAAATACCTAGCTGCTTCAACAAGGATATCTTCTTTCAAGCGATCTTCCATTTGCTCAACCCTCACCCTGTTAATACCCTACTTTATTTGACAATCAAATGATTCGTGAAGGGGATAATCATCAGAACTCCACTAAAGCATAAACCAAAGTGATTAAAAATACTATACAACATCAAGGTAAAAAATTAAGTCAATTCACTGAGATATAAAGGTAAAACCGTTAGGCCGTAACAATATCAACCACTCACATGCAAGATTGTCATACAATGGAGAAAGAACCCATAAAACCTTGAACAGATCAAGTTATCCCAAGCTTGACATGTGATTTGAACCAAAGAAACAATTTACGGAATTGTATCTACAGCTACATCCACTCATAAGCAGATTTTAATGGGAATGATGTTGCGGAGCTTCTTTATAATTTAAAAGATAAGAAAGAATGAGTTTCTACGACAGCATGGAAGAAAAAGAAAACACATGTACGTCAAGCATTGTGCATAGCTAGAAGACAATTTATTAGACAAGTCAAGGGTATAATATGAGACATTACTAACAAGCATCACACACCGTATATTCAAGATTTGTGAAAGGCTGCTCCACATCACGCAGAACAAAGGGCCGACAATTGATGTAAACAACCTGACATCCAATCATATTTAAAAATAAATATCATCACTTTTATTGGGCACAGTGAATCTAAAAAAAAAAAAACAAAAACAAAATGGCTATTGGCTGGATAGATCAACAGTTAGGAAACTGAATCCATCATCAGGAATCCCTTCCATTTTTTTAACATCTTCTAGCCTAGAAGAATAACACGTACCAGACTGAACATCCGCTAAAAGATAAACATTGGGGGAATATCGTGATATAAGATGTGGTTCTTCAAACACAGAAACGTAATAGAACTGAAACACACATTCATCGTTTGAATTCCATCGTGTTGGTCCAGTAACATCCAATATTAAATTTCCATGTTAACCCCTAAACATATAATTAGCAACCAAAAGTAATTTTATAATAGGTAGCCCCAGCGAACAGTTACCGGTTCCTCGCGCAGGTTTATCCAAAGTACACGAATTGAATTTCCCTTCTTTTGTGCCCCAATGTGTTTGAGAACATTCTGAATGCCATCAATTGTAGGAATAGCAACACCATGCACGGGTAAGGAACTTGCCTAACGAAAAAACAGCCCGGTTTGAATACAGTCGGTAAATTGTACTCTCTAGCATTTGACGACTAAATAGTGCAGAATTCTGAATTTGCAGAAACCTATGAATACAACTCCATCAAGAGAAAACCATGTTACTAAAGAACATAACACATCACCCACCCCACCTATTGACTGCAAACTTACACACACACACACACGGACAAAAAAGAAAAAGAAAGGAAAAAAGTAAGAATATGAGTTTCGCAGCCACCAACGTCCTAATTACCAGAGGGAAGAAATCAGTACAAAATATATGAAGAAGAAAGTGAAACAAACAATCTTTCAAACTCTAGGCACGGCATGTCAATTAAGTGGATAGGAATGTACTTCGACAATAAGGAATTTAACCACACCTTACGATAATTGGGGGATCCATCAATATGCGGAACCAATTGTTTGTTGTGGCAGCCGGGGAAATGGTCGCTCTTGAGGATGGTCTTCTTCCCAAGCACCGATCCATCTCTCTCCTTCATCACTAGCTCCGGCTCCTTTGCTATCGACATTATCACCATCAATTTAATCTGATCTATTCGTGAACTTGAAGCATATGCTAAACGCGTTTGAGATTATGCCTCCCTCTCCTTTCACGACCAACCAGCACGACGGAGACGACACAACGCCCGCGCTCTGCCACCGATGTATCGGAAATTCTGAAGTGAGATATTTTGCTTTGCTAGGAAGATGGAGGATTGGGGGTATAACAGTAACTTGCAGAGAATATGCTCTTTCTTTGCTTCTTTTGGTACTTGATACGATGTTATCTTTTTTTAGATATTAATAATTTGTATTGGTAACTTTATAACCAGTCAGTAACGCTGCGATGAATTTTTTCTTTTTTTCTTTTTGCTAATTATATAATAGATCCAATTGATTGAGAATTATCCGAAAATATTTTTTAGAGATTCGTTAAAAACTAGTTATTTATTTGTTTCGATGATTATAAAATAAAAAATTGACATCTTAGAAATTTTACATTTATAGACATTTTAAGTTGACAGCTCAATTATAAAACAATTTAACAAAAACCCATATCTCATTATGGATATTTATACTATTATAAACAGTGAGAAATCAATGTAAATAAAATATGAAAGTCGTGAAAACCCCTTCGCTCTACATCATTTCCCCGTCGGAGTTTCCGTCGGCTCTCTCTCAACAGATTGGGTGGGATCCATCTCCACGCCACCGCCAACATCAATGTCCATGTCCCGACGTGTATCTATAATATAACATACATTATTAAAAATAGTATTGCTTTATAAAATGTAGGAAAAATATACGTACCCGACACCACATTATTCCCGTGCATCTTCCTCCGTATCGCTCTAAGCTCCTCCAGGATCAAAGCAACATCCCTCGCCATCTCGGTCCTATGAGCATCTAAGTCCCTCTTAAAAAACGTACATACCTCCTCCAATCTTGTGATGCGGATATCGTCATTATCCGATGGCCGATGTACATGCGTCTCATGCTCCGATGGCCGAGGGATGTGCATCTCATGCTCTGATGGCCGAGGACGTCTATCTCATGCTCTGATGGACGTCATGGTCGATCGACGGAGGCTCCGGTTGTGGCCGATGGACGTCATGGTCGATCGACGGAGGCTCCGGTTGTGGCTGCAGAACACTTGCTTGTTCTCACGAAGATACTCCGATTCTCTGTGCAACGGTATCATTCGTGTTCCCCTTCACATTAGTAATCGTCGCAAAATGTGATGACTCGGCTTCAACGTCGGAGGGGGTAAGCCAACAGTGCGCTTCCTGTGAGTTGTGGAATTGTTAATATTCAAATTATACATATAGTATTATACAATTTACGAAGATGTACTTACATCCATCGGTACACTGTCGAATGCCGACACGACCAACTCCATCGAGGGAAACTGACTTCTACCACTGAATTTAGTATTACAGTGGCATATCCGCGGTATCGGAAGACTCTCCCGGTTATTATGAATAGCAAATAACTCTCGACACCCGGCCAACATTCATATGCAAGAATCTAAAAAATACAATGTGTAAATAATATTATAATTATCCGAATAAACGTAAGATAAATTCAAAAAAAAAATACTTACTTGAAGCGGCTGAATGAAGCCACTAATGTCATAACTCGCCGCCTCTCGACCATCTCTACACTTGGACCTATACTTTCCGTTTATGTCCTTGTTTAGCCCCTAAACCGCCTCCTCGTAAGCCACCCTACCCCAAGGAAAGCTATTAAATTCATCAAAAATTTCCATCAACCTCACCCAATCCGTGTTCACCAAAATATTACTCTTCTTCCTGCGGGGTCCGAGCACATTACACAACAAAAGATCGACGCGACCTCCAGCTTCTCGACGTTTACCTCGGACCCTGGGGCATTTCCCATCTCGACCATTTTCTCAACCAGATCATGCAGGTAAATTGCTTCCTTATCTATAAACATTAATTCGATTCGACATTGAGCAAATTACGAAAATCACTAGTTCATATTAAAAAAATAGTTCAAAAACATACCGACAAAGTGTCGAAGTAAGAACTCATTTGATTTCGATATCGAATGGGCGTTGATGGCTGAGCAATGTAGCCTGTGATAAGGCAGTATTCGATCAATGAAAAGCGCAAAGGCCTGTTCCGCACCACCATCCAAAACTCGTCCGATCCCGACCAGTAGTCAACCTAGCGACTCATCATATACCACACTATCTAGTTAGAGTTGTAGAATTCTTGCGCAGCCACAATGAGGTTCCCAAACTGCGACTTCTGCACCATTTCTGTCATCTCAACTCCGTTCAATAATTCTCGAATGCGCTTGGAAGCGGCATTGTAGTAGGACTCCAAGCAAACAACGCACGAGAACTTGTTCACCGGCGGAAGTTTCGTATGAAAATATATCTGCAATGCAAAAAAAAAACACAAATATTACATTGGGATAAATTTCGAATTCACTTCGAATTCTACTCGAATTCGACAATAATTCAATTTTTATTCGAGTTAATTTCGAATTCGACTTGAATTCGATTAAGTCGAACTCGAAATTAATTCGAGAAATCAAACGAATTCTTAATCTACGTCGTAATCGAAATTTCTTAATCGAATTCATAATTCGAGAAATCAAATAATTTGAGATTATTTTCGATTTGTGTGAAATCGAATTACAATCGAATTCGATACAAATTCAATTAAGAATTCGATTTCAGACAAATCGAAAATCTCAGATCTAAATCGCAAATCAAGATCGACGATTCGAAAATGATGATGGAAAAAAGTTCAATTGCAACCTAAATTCCAAATATCCATCACCCAAAATAATAAATCACTACATCGAAATCGGTTTCAACGATGAAAAAGTGTAAAATAAAAAAGCTTATTGTCGCTTTTTCGTCAACGACGACCTCGTCGACGTTCGTACAGTTGGACGTTTCGACAGCCTTCTTTTTAGGTCTTCCTCTTCCCATCGTTTGATTTTCGGCGAGTTTTTTTTTCTCTCGATTTTTTTCGTACTTGATTTTTTTTTTCGAATCGTTGAATTCGTTTCTTAACTCTATAAGTTTAATATTGAAATTAAGTCATTTTAATTAATATTAAGTAATATCAAGGACTTTTTTACTATTTGTTAAATTTCATACTAATCCCTTTTCTTCAATTCTTTTAGAGTGTGTTTGGTTTGTAGAAATTAGTAGGGAAAGGAAAATGAAATGGAAAAGGAAAATTATATTTTATGTTTGGTTGATTGAAGAAATGGAGAAGGAAAAGAAAAGAAAAGCAAATCTAATTAAGTTTACACTTAAAACTAAGGAAAACTAATTTCTTCACCAAATGGTGAGGAAAATAAAAGAAAAACTTATGAAAATCATTTTCTCTCCCATTTTCTTTTCCCTACTACTTTCTTCATTCCAAACACACCCTTAGCGATCACTCTTATCAAAATGATCATTGATAACATATATACGAATTGTTCCCTAAGGGTGTGTTTGGTTTGTGAAAATTAGTAAGGAAAGGAAAATGAAATGGAAAATGAAATGAAAAAGGAAAATTAATTTTTATGTTTGGTTGATTGAAGAAATAGAGAAGGAAAAGAAAAGAAAGACAAATCTAGTTAAATTTATACTTAAAACTAAAGAAAACTAATTTCTTCACCAAATGGTGAGGAAAATAAAAGAAAAACTTATGAAAATCATTTTCTCTCCCATTTTCTTTTCCCTGCTACTTTCTTCATTCCAAACACACCCTACAAAAAGAAAAACAAATTGATTTATTGAGAAAAGCGAGAGAATATAAAAAATAGTGTTATTTTTAACAATCAATTACAAAACTAGTTAACTTTTTATAACAATTACAAAACTAATCAAGTTTTTTAATTTCAGTTATTATTATTTTCATTTTCACCACAAAACTGTTTAAAATTATAAATTTTTACTTTCATTATTTCAAATAAGTAAATTAACTATGAATAATTATATTTTCAACGACAATTTATTTTTAAACATTTTTATCCAAAAATATTAATACTTTTAAATTATTTATTACAAGTTCCACGTCATTATTTATTATTATTATTATTATTGTTATTATTATTATTATTTAATTAAAGAGATTATTAATTGGAAATAATATTTCCTTCATAATTATTTTTTCTTTTATATTAATGGAAATATAACCCAAGAAACTAAGGATAATGAATTTGATGAATAAAACAGATGAAACTGAAAGCACGATTAATCTTCTCAATTCAACGTCAACAGAACAATACGAACAAAAAAGAAAAGCAATTCAGCATAGTTCATTAACATTTAAAAGTCAAAAAACTTCAAGAACGAGCTCATCAGTGATCCTCACTTGAGCGGAATGAACCTAGAAGAGTGAGTAGCACCGATACCAACCTTCCATGCTTAAATGGCATTATTTTCTCTTGAGTGTTTCTTGCGAGGCCTTCGATCCATTTCACATGGATATCGTCGTGTTCTCTTACGCCCTACTTTTCTCTCTGGACGTAAATAAGGATTATGCACCAGATAAAAAGGTGGCTTCCAACACGACTCCTCCAATGGACACTCAAACTGATAAGAGTATGTAGTCTCCAAAATTTCGATTCTAAAATCATCTGGAACATATTCACATGGATCAACTTTAAAATACTTGCAAACCTAAAAGAAAATAGAGCAATAAATATTCAAATTAAAAAATATTCAAATATATAAATAATAATAATAATAATAATATTAATAAGAAGAAGATGAAGAAGAAGAAGAAGAATATCTGCATTGCATGTGAGCATGGAATCTTGTAAACTAGCCACTTGCCACACGTACATGAACGATCTGTGAGATTTACATGGTGAACTCGTGGTCGACGGCCAGGTTTTCCTGGAGCAATAACAGCCGCGGTCATAGTAACAGTGTTGTATGGGCGAATAGAATGTTTTGTAGCTTTTCTATCCCAACGACTATATTGAAGATGAACTTTTTCAGGCCATAAATGACGTTCTTGTTTCAAGCGATCTATCTCCCTTCGATGTTCTTGAAAGTAGTCCAGGCAACGCAAAAAAGTGGCTTGTGCAATAGCCGTAGGAGGTAGCCGACGAGCGCCCATGAGTACACTATTCATGATCTTTGACCAATTTGATGTTGCCGACCCGTACCTATAATATTGATGTTAGTAATTATAATGAATATAGATGAAAAGAAAGAAAGACATACCTAGCACCACCATCATGAGCAAATGTCCACCGTGTTGGATTTATCTTTTTCAACCATCGATATGCCCCTTCATTTATTTTTCGAATGTTCTCCATGATGCTATCAAACTTGACTACATCTTCTGCATATGCAGCTGACCACGCCATACTCTTCAAAAGAGAACTTCTGTATTTGTCCATGAAATTTGACATTACATGCCGCATACAAAATCTATAGCAACCCTCTGGTTCAGAGAATGCAGGGATGTACGGAAGAGCTCCTATTAAGCCAGAACCTCGATCGGATATCAAACATGTCTTTCGTTGTCCTTGAACAATATGCGTGCTAAGGAGATCAAGAAACCAATGCCAAGAGTATTTTGATTCCTCATCTACAAAAGCAAAAGCTAATGGCAAAATATGACCACCCGCATCAAGAGCAGTAGCAATTAGAAGTTTGCATTTATAGTCTGAGTGCAAGTGGTGTCGCGTCAACTGTAATAACTGGCCGACAATGCTTGTATGCATCAATACACGGACCGAAAGCCCAAAAAATATAATTCATCATAGAACCACCATTCTCTAAAGGTATATTGTCATATTTAACAATGGTACCTGCATATTAAATTTAAGAACGATGTTGAAGATATCACATAATAAAATATAAAGTACAATAACTATAACAACAATAATAAATAGCATTCATACCTGGATTCTTCTGTTGCACCGCTTGAAGAAAACATGGCAATTTGGGAACAGATGTCTCCCATGTGCCATATATTTTCTGCACCGCTAACTCCACTGCTCGTCTTGCTTTGCCACTATTAATATCAAAACTGAACTTATTTTTAATTAATCTACGAACCTCAGCAATAGTGATGGCAGGATCTCCCTTAATATCACTAAGTATTTCAGATGCTATTAATCTCACACTTATATTCCTATGCTCTAAAGATAGATTACTACTAATATAACATTTGTACTCCCCTTCGTACATAGAGACCTTCCAAACTTGTGTTTTTTCTTCAATATACCTCTAATTCTCCAATCACAAGGCCGTCTACCTTTCTCTTGTGGACAACGCACCTCCCACACTTTTCGAGTACTAGTTTTCACAATATACGGTCTTCTAGTTACTTCTATACAATATCTTTGAACTGCCATTTGAAAATCCTCTTTAGCATCAAAGCATATAGTAGTATCAAATAATAACCCCTTCTCAATAGCACAGTTGCCAACCTTGTTTGGAATGCCAATCGAATCTGCTAATACCGAAGGCATAGAAGACGTAAATAAATTTCTTGGGTTCCATGATGGTTGATTCTCTGTTGTAGCATCTGCAGGGGTCTCAACTTGTGGTTCACTTTCAACTGGTTGATCTTCAATAGAAATGTCTAAATGACTTGTGTCTATAATAAAAATGAAGTTAAAATAATAATGGAATAAGTTTAAATAAGCAAGAAAATAAAATTAAAACCACTATAAAATATGCACCTGGATTCGCTGTTAAGAAATTTCTTCAATGTACATATTTATCCCAGTTGCATTGCGTTGCATATCAAAGACGTAAGTAAGAACGTCATCACTATCTATGACGTGGAAAAAAGATGCAACACGATTTGCATCATCTGATGCCATATACTGCACACATATCTTCAACAAAGTGTCATGCATTCCGCTAATTTCTCGCAAATTAGTTAACATCGCATCCAACGAAATATCACGTAAAAATACTCCAGTATCTTTTGGAGCTTGATCATAAACCGTGTGATTTCCAACTGTAATTAAATTACCACCCCAATATAGCGTCACAGTAACTGAATTCGACATAATTTCTGCAAATTGAAAACTAAAATTAAAACTTTTTTTATAGATAATACAAAGACATTCGATCTTGAAATAAAAAATAAAATCTATTACATGGTAACAAACAGACGAACGATGCTACGAAGCGGCTGAGGAAAAAATCGATCGCAGTTGATTTTTTTTTTTTTTTTTTGTTGAGAAGGAGGCTGATGAATAAATCGATTGCAGTGGAATTCGTTTTGGGTGTGCTCTCTCTCAATAACAATTATGTACAGTGACGTTTAGGGTTTAGGTTTCTTTAGTTTTTCATTTATTTATTTATTTATTTAAATAATAAAAATAATAATAATAAATAATGTGGAACAAATAATTTAAAAGTATTAATATTTTTGGATAAAAATGTTTAAAAATAAATTGTGATTGAAAATATAATTATAGATAGTTAATTTACTTATTTGAAATAATGAGAGTAAAAATTTATAATTTTAAACAGTTTTATGGTGAAAATGAAAATAATAATATTTGAAATTAAAAAACTTGAATAGTTTTGTAATTGTTATAAAAAGTTAATTTGTAATTGATGGTTAAAAATAACACTATTTTTTATATTCTCTCGCCGTGGCAGAACGGAACCGCCGTCTTAGTCGCAGAGCTCATCGCTGTTCTTGCTGTATCTACTAATCAGTACTTTGAGTAGGGGTTACAATCGTAATCGATGGACGACAAGGGAAGAGAAGACGGCGATGAAGGTGAGAGGCTCGATGTGGATGAATTCGTACGGAGGGAGGTGGACGATTGGGACGACGAGGCCAAGAGCCGAGCGAGGTTCAAGGCCCTGAGCGGACAGAGGTCGGACTGGGAACCACTCTATCTCTTCTGGAGGGACTTGATAATCAAGGCGGCTCGCCATCGCCGAACCTTCATCATCAGACCTTCTCGAGTCAAGCGCCTCTGGTTCCGCCGCGCTGGTCTGTCCCCTCTGAGCCTCGGCCGCGTCCTCCTCGAAATGAACCGCGCCGGAGACTTGTTGCCGTACTCCTCCGACTCAACTCCCCAAATCCTCCTCCCTCTTCCCAACTTGTTCCGCCGAGCGTTGCGTTACCTTACTGCCGGCGCACAAGCAGAAAAGACCGCCGGCGACCACGATGGTCTCGATCTCCCCGAAGACTGCTACATTATTACGCCTCTCGCCGAGGAGAGGTCGCTTCAGGCGCTTTCTGCGCTCTCGGAGAATCACTGGACGAGTTCTTGCGTGGTCACCATGGCGAATTTCCGGGAGGTATGTTCGGGAACTGATGAAGAAGCAGTCGTGATCTTGAAATGCTTGTCGGAGCAAGGCAGAGCCAGGCGTCTCATCATCGAAAGACCTCATGATCTTCCCATAGAGGTTTTGTACGCACAAATGAATACTATTTCATGGCCTGATATCTGTTTTCGTAGCTACAGCTGAGTACCGAATTGCTTTCCTTTTGTTTCTATCCTTTCTTTGTTGTGATATAGGGAGTGAAAATTTGTCTTACCCCAGGAGCAGTTTCTAGTCCCTCGAGTGTCGACTATAGTGCGTTGCACTTGATGTCTACGGTGGAAAAGCTGGAGCAGCAGCTTTCCTTGATTGATCAGCGGTATTCGACGTGAGTACTTATACTTTCTTCACTTAGTTTCCACCCTTAACTGCGTGGAAAACGACGTTTTAAATCTGAAATCTTTCTATAATAGAGGTTCTTGTTACATACTTTTGTCCAAGGGCATTTACATCCTTTTTTTCTGCTATTTTCTGGATATTTGTATTCACGGCGACATGGAATTTCGGCATAGCTTCACTCTTTATTTCGATATGTAAGTCTCGTCTCATTAGGACCATCTTCCATCGTTTTTATGGAATTGGGCTCTTGCAGAAGCAGGAATTCAGCTTTAGCCTCTATCAAAAAGGGAAACAAAGGCGCTGCGCTGAAATACGTGAAGGAAATGAAGCTGGAATCTTTGAGCCGAGAGAGGTGCACATCCCTATTAAACAGGGTGGAAAATGCTCTTCAAGTTATCTTAGATGCTGAATCGTCTAAAAAGGTCCGCTCGTTCTTATAATTTTCTCAATGCTCACCTCTTATTGATTTTTTTTATTTTTTCGGGGGGGGGGGGGGGGGGGGGGCCCTTATTGAACGTGGCCAAGATGGTTCAGTTTTATACTGTTCGATTTCCTCACTTTTAGTGCGATCTGATTCTGATGAAGGTTTTGGAAGCCATGACAAGCAGCGCGCATGCTATACGAGACACTCAAGTCAGTATTGAAGAAGTGGAGTTATGCCTTTCGGAAGTCGACGAGAACGTTGATACGCTGAAGCAATGCGACGACCTGCTAGGTAAGTCATCTCTTTAATCTCTGAGTTGCCACCTTTCACCTGGCCATGAATCCGTCGGTTGTAATATTATGTTTTGGGCCTCATCGTAAGGGAGCTCCCTGTTAGAACAATTTGATCTCTGTTCGCAAACCTCGCTCGTCAATGCTCTTTAGACGCCGAGTTAGCCTATCAGTAAGGGAATTGTCAAAATTCTGTTATTACAACATTATTGCAGGAGCAAATACATCATCATCTATAGCCGACGAAGATGTAGAGGACGAATTCAACAGAATGCAGCTGGAAATCATGGGTGAAACCGACGATGTCCCAACGAAATCTGCGGTTGATGATTCCTTAAGCGATGTTCTGTCGAACCTATCTATTCGGAATGGTGAAGGACATCCGATAGGAGAACGTCGTGCTAACAAGGCGATGTTGAAAGAGGCGGATTTGGAAGCAGCTTGACTTGTTCATTAGTCACATTTCTGTATCAGCTATCTATACTATTTACAAATAGGCTTAAATATATTTTCAGTCTCGTAACTTTGGGAGAGTGGCGTTTTAAGACACCTAAGTTAAGTGGCAATTTTAGTCCTATAAGTATCAAAATTGAAGCAATTTAATGATACTTAAGTTAATGGTTGCAATTTTAGTCCTGTAAGAATAGAAATTGAAGCAATTTTAGTCATGTAAGTACAGAAATTTTTGGGTTTAATTGTGCGAAAATTACTTTAATTTCAATACTTATCGGACTAAAATTGCACCATTAACTTAAGTGTTTTTAAATTATTTCAATTTTGATACTTAAATGATTAAAATTGCCACACATAACTTAAGTGTCCTTAAAACGCTACTATCCCAAAGATACGGGACTAAAAATATATTTAACCCTTATAAATCTTTCTATTATATTATTAGCGAGATCCTTGTAGAAACTGTCATCGTGTGTCACTATTAGCCAATCACATTTTTTTTTTAAAATTAATAATTAAGAAAAAAGTCTCTATCCTTTATAAAAACCATCCACTCACTTATCCCATAACATGCTTTTTCTTACAATGAATATGATGTAATATATAACAATGTTTTAAAATGCGTAATACGCAACGCGTCACGTTTTGATTTCGGTAACGCGTAGCGTATATAGCGTAGCGCATTGCGTGAGTATTTCGAGCACGCCAGTTATATTTTGAGTAATTATCATTTTACCATTCAATTTTTTATTTATTATAATTTTATTCTTACAAATAATTTTTTTTATCTACTATATGCAATTAAATCTTAAATTGTAGTTTAATATATTAAACATTTTAAATTACAAATAACTCAAAATATAAAGTAATATTAGACATATTTATATATTACATCATACTCATTGTATGAATAAAATACTAATTATTATTAATGTGGTATGTATCATTATAGTAAATAACAGTAAAAAATTGGGGAAAGAAAACCAAAAGAAAAAAAATAATATAACAGGTTGTATACTGGCCCAAATCTCGATTTAATGGGCCGTCGGCTCAATATCTAAACGGGTGAATTAACTATAAAAGCCTGGAAGCCACTCGCTGACTTCAAAATCGCAGAATTCTCTATTGCTTGTTTTCGTTGAATCATCATCAATTGTTATCACTATCGAGGATCGATTGTGAGGTTGCCATTGATGGTTTCCCTCAATTATTACCTCTGAAACAGTAACGAAAGGTAATATTTCTCCTATCCAGCCGATAATTTGATAGAATGTTCTTTTTTTCTCCTTCGCAGAGTGGATTAATCTTGTTTTGATTGAGTTGCATTCCTTTGTGAAATGTCTTAGTCGTCTTTTGCTCTTGGTTAAGGATATGGTTTTTTTATTCTCGGCTATCAGCATTCATTTGTTTAAGTTTCTTTACTTGTTAATTACATTGTTTCCCTTTCAGTTTTGGCGTAGCCCTTCGACTTGTTTTCCTTGTGGTGAACACATCCTAATGAATGAATGCGTTGCTTTTGTTAGGAAGGGTGGTGGGCCTCGCGATGGTCGGTAGGACGGACAGAAAAAGTGGGACACACGGAGTAACTTTGGTGGGAGCCACACAGTAACTACCACGGTAAAAATAAAATTACCGTAAAGTAAGCAAGAACACCAGAATTTTTACGTGGTAAAACCCTCTGTTAACGAAGAGGGAAAAACCACGACCGAGTTGGCAAAACTTTCACTATAATAAGAAATTACAACCCTGAATTTCTTACTACCTCACAATTTTACCACTCGTATTTTACCTCACACCTCTCCGTGGATATGGAACCTATCAGTTTCTACCTAAACTGATAACCTCACTATTCACTCGGACTATGAAAACTGAAGAATCCTCAGCATATTTATAGATGTCTTCAACTCTTCTGAGTCTCTCGAAACTAGTGGCCAGGAATCCGCCGCGTCGTCGATCAACCAGAATATTTCATTAAAATATTATATATATAAAATAATATTATAATATTATATTAATAATATTATTTTATTATATCTAATAGTAATGAGGTTGGTTGAGTGTTTTCGTTGGTTGAGTGTAGGTAGGCTGGATCTCATCAGCTTTGTCTTTGGCAAAAGATTCATTTATTAGATTAAAGTTAGACATTTGCTGAGAAAATTTTGTTAGATACATTTTAAATCCTATGGATGGATGTTGAATTTGTATTTTAGTTTACTGTTGCACCGTAGGTATAGGCTTGAATTTATATGCTTTTGTTGTGTGTAGAGCGAGCGAAGATGATAATAATGATCGGCAATGTTGTAATGAGAGTCTCTAATAATAGTTGCTATTTTGGGTATTTTCTATGAATCAAAGAGATTAGATAATGAGATGTAGAAGAAGATAGTAGATTGAATCGAAATAAAATCAAAGTAGATCATTTATTCCATTTTTGTGTTCTAATCACATGTTTCATCAATCAGTTATTGACATGTGTCTATCCCATGATAAGATTTACCCCATGATTAAATAAGGGTGAATACGTGTCAATACCTAATTGATGAAACATACGAAAACACAAAAATTGAACAGAGGAATCAAACTCCTCACTGTACGGTGTTTTTAACTGGAAAGCTTAGATAGTTGGGCTCATTAACATGGACCCAAATAAACTATAAGTGGGTTAAGTATATATCTGATCAACTCCCAACGTCAGCCCATTCCAAACATCAGCCCCTTTCATTCTCTCTTCCTTGCCCTCGTCGATACCCATCTGAGAGATAGCCTTCTAACATCATCTTCAACTTCACCCCTCATCCTCAACAGATTTGTCTCCACGCGGGTTCATGACAGACAGCTTTTCAGATGCTCTTAATATATTTTCTTGATATTTGCCCATCTCAGGTCATCATAATTTTACAAAAACTCAATAAAACAATTCTCTTCGCATTGATACCTTTTTTTAACGTCTAAATTCTCATTTTCCCAGACTAGGTGGTGCAATGGAAGGTAGGGTACGGAAAATTTGCGAAGTTTGCGGAAGCAACGTGGGGTTCACACAATCAGAAGATGGGGCCTTTTACTGCGGTAATTGCAACTCTCAAGCAGAGGACATGTTCGATACTGGCGTCGATGAAGAAGATTTGTTCACCCACTACTCTGCTAGCTGCAACAGAGTTCGTTCCACGAATCCAACTATTGCTTCTCAGGTTCAACTCACCGCTTCTTTGTATTCGGACCATCGTGGTGCAATGAATGAGGATTTCGATGAAGTTATGGGTGATGATGGTGAAGGGGGGAACATGGGTCCGAACGACTTTGGTACAAATGGGAAAGAATTTACCAACGAGGACTATTACAGGGAGATCAGATCTAGGTATGTAATGGGGATTCAAATTATGATCCAAATGCAGTGCAAATCGTTGGTTGAGGACTTTAAGGTTAGTCCCTTGATAGTTGGGCTTGTGGGGCCAATATGGTTGAGGTACTTGGCTTCATCCCAAATCTTGGCGGATGAATGGGCGGATAATGCTCTTCGTGAATCTGAAACTCAGACGGAAGGTACGTCGTATTGTTTTAATTTTTGCTTTCAAGTTGAAATTTAGATGCGCTCTTCAGCTTGCAATCATCCGAAATGATTCTGATGCAGGTGAACCTATGGAGTCTAAGCCAAGGGCTAGTTATCGTAGAGAACCTCTTAATATCCATGGGAAACGTTTAACATACATATGGTGCAAATCTCTCAGGAGCTCTATACCAATATCCACCTCTTTAGCTATCTCTTTCCTTGTTTGTCACGTTGCTAGGGAATCAGTTCTTCCATCCGACATGTTGAAGTGGGTTCTTGAAGGAAAGCTCCCATACTTTGCAGCTTTTCGTGAAATCGAGAAGCGGCTGGGATCAAACTCCGAGTCGTGCCCGATCAGTGCGAGTCGCATGTTCAGACCTATCAGTGCCATCTCATCGCAGAAGTTAGAATCCATGGCAGCTGGGATTGCAAGGAGGATCGGCTTGGAGTTGCCCCCGGTGAACTTTTATGCCATTGCCTCTAGATTTTGCATGCAGTTATCAATTCCCACCGAGGATTTACTTCCTTTGGCCTGTCGCATTTGTCAATGGTCCATGCCTTCTGAGCTGTACTTACCAGCTAATGAATCTAGGATTCCAACTCGTGCTTTTGTCATGTCGATATTAATCGTGGCTGTAAGGATACTATTTAACATAAATGGTTATGGGATATGGGAATCTAACTTATCTCATTCCGAGTTTCCATCATCTTGTGACAATGAAAATGATCGAGTGAGAAAAGGTGACGATGCTTCATCTCCTCACAGTTCTGATCCTCTATGTTCTCGATCAGATTGTTCGCCTTCTAAATTGAGTGTCGGAGAGCTTCTTCGAATTCTCGAATCAAAGTATAGTGAGCTGGATGATGGATTTGGTAAGATCAAATGTTTGCTGCTTGAGATATATAAATTATAGGGTACATGTGTTTCTCTGGTCAATGTTATTACAGAACCATGGTTAAGCTTTTTCCTCATTTTTCTTTCGTTTTGTGACAGCATACTCCTCCGACTTAGATTCGTACCTGAAATATTGCAAAGATGTAGTCTTTTCTGGATTATGGCCGTCGTTTGAAAACATCGAAGAAGAGAAATTGATCGAAGAGCTCTGGGAATTTTATCAAAAGAACAATGTATATTTTCATCCTCTAGCTTTCATCTCTTCACCCCTGAATCTTTTGGTAATAAATGAGCGAGGTTTTGGCTTCTCTTGTCCCAGGGTAACGGAAAGTCAGAGAACGAACCAACTGGAGAAAGCAGCCGATGCAATAACTCAGACGATACTCATCAAGATGACGATAGTCGACCTTCAACAAGCATGTCCGTCAAGGACCAGGCAATAAGGAGGCTAAAGCTGGACATGGAGGAACATAAGTTTTGTTACATACCACCGAGAGTTAAGATTAACACAAAAGGATATCTCCATTATGCTCGTAGAAGGAAAGGCGTGTACGTCTGTGCAGTGCACGCCGATTATTACATTTTGCTCCGTTCGTGCGCTAAGGTTGCCCAGGTTGAGACCAGGATATTGTACATTGCTGTTTTGACCTTAGAGAGGAAGTTGCGGTGGCTCGAAAATAAGATGGCTTCGTCGTTTGATTTCAAACTAAATCTTGCAGACGGTGATGTTTGCGACGTTTGCCAGGACGACGAGTCTATTCGTAATGTTACAGAAGGTGATAGTATGGAGGAGCTATAGCAAATGAAATTATTACTGCATTTGTTTCTGCAATTATAGTTCTGAATTATACCGTTTAGTTGTATTTTGGTTGAAGTAATTAGGTTTTTGGCCTCCTAGGCACTAGTTGCCCCACATTGCGGCGAAAATTGGTTAGGCGGATGATTAATCGGCTGTTCATTTTTTTCGATTTCTTTTAATTATTTGGGAATTTTTGTAAGAAAAATATTTTTGTTGGAAATGACATTATTTATTTAGAGTATTTTGATAAATGTGATGTACATTTATTTGGTAGAATGTTAGCATATTTGATATATGAAAAAATAGTAATGAAAAAAAGGGTATACCGTCTAATTTTCGCATAGAACTGCCTAGGCTGTCTAGGCGCTAGGCCCCCACCGAAAGTCTGACTAGTGTCTAACGAATTTTACAACATTGTTTACAATGAAGAATAATAATTTAATACTAATATTTTATGCACAACGAATTTTACAACATTGTTTACAATGAAGAATAATAATTTAATACTAATATTTTATGCACACTCAATGCGCGTGCTATATTATATAATATTAAATTATAATTTAATTATTATTTAAGATTCAAAAGATTTAATAGATAAAATCATAATTTAATTTTAATTGGATATTTTGTATGTACATTAAAAAATGGTTTGTAAAGATATATATAATATATACTAAACTAACAAAGCAAAGGGCAAAAGAGTAACTATACACGCCTTCCAATTAATTAGAGGTAGTTATTCTGAGCCCATCCCTTAATATAATAGATAGATAGATATATATATATATATACATATATTACATAGGATGAAAATATCAAGAGTAGTGTTATTTTTAAAACAATGTTACAAAAATAGATAACTTTCTAACACTATTCTTGTTATTCTCCCATGTATATAAGTCTGCATCAAGACTCGCGAGACGAAGCACTCGCGTGAAGCGCAGCCAACGACGCGTAGAAGCCGCCTTTGATATTCATCAGAGCTTCATGCTTCCCCTTCTCGACGATGGCTCCATCCTTCACCACGGCGATAAGGTCCGCCCCCTTTATCGTGGTCAGCCTATGGGCCACAGTAACCGTAGTTCGATCCACCATGACTCGGTCGAGCGCGCCTTGGACCACCCTCTCGGACTCGGCGTCCAACGCGCTTGTCGCCTCGTCGAGCAGCAGTATCTTCGGGCCCTTCAGAATGGCCCGCGCTATGGCGATGCGCTGCTTCTGTCCGCCGGAGAGTTGCGTTCCCCTCTCCCCGACCATCGTGTCGTATCCATGTTCCAGCCCGCCGATGAAGCCGTGGGCGTTGGCCAGCTCGGCGGCGGCTACGATCTCGGCCTCGGGGGCATCTCCGTCCTTTCCGTAGGCAATGTTGGCCCTTATGGTGTCGTTGAAGAGGACGGGCTCTTGGCTCACGAGTCCCATCTGCTGCCTCAGCCATTTCAGCTGGAACTTGTCGATCGATGTTCCGTCCAATGTTATGCGGCCGTTGTCTGGGTCGTAGAATCTCTGTAGCAGTGAGATGACCGTCGATTTCCCGCTCCCGCTCTCTCCCACCAACGCGACTGTCTGAAGAACATATATATATATAGATGTTACGAGTGCACGGCAAAAAATGCCCACTTCTGCTAACCTTTTTTTATCAACAAAATTAACATAACGAAACAAATTATGAACTTCATAACCTCAATTCTATTCACTTTAAAATAAAAGAATTACGTTAAATAATTACATTTATAATCAACAAAATATCATCTAGATCATTTCTACATCATGTGAACTTTTATCATACACATAACGTTAAAACAATTTGAAAGAAGATAAAAAATTATCTCGAACTCTTCCCATTTGAACATTTATTCGGACCTTTGGCTACAGAACATTTAGCAGCAAAAAAAAATAATAATAAGAAAATTGGATTACTAATAATTGTAGATAATAAACCAAATTTAGAAGAAAATCCATAAATTAGTATTATGTTAAATGAGGGGGAAATAATTACATCTTTAAAATTTAATTGTGAAACTTTAAGTAAATAAGTTATCTATCCAATTTAATTAATAATAATAAAATATTATAGTTTAGTTATTATAAAGAGTATACGCCAATTATTATTCTTTGTAACTCGTGGCATCATTTACGAGAGCGAGAGAGAAGGGAATGACATCATTGTTTTTATTTTTTTATTTTTCCGACATTGTTTTTATTTATCAAAATAATCAAAGGTACAAAATCGGTTGCTACATACGATATTATGATGAGAATTATAGGCTATAGGTAGGCATCATTACGAGATAATAGATTACGATGAAATTCTTCTGTTCATTATCCCATACACACTTATAAGTTATAATATATATGATTAACTACTTTTTTGGGTCAATTACTTTTTTAGTCCTGTAATTTAAAGGATGTGGCATTATAGGGACATAGAATTGAAGATGTGGCATTATACGGATAATATCTTTAAAAAATAAGCAATTTTGGGACTTTATACTCCAGAATCCTAGATTTTTGTCCAAAATTGCTTAATTTTGTCCCAAAATTGCTTAATTTTGAAAGTTATTGTCTGTAAAATGACACCCTCTAAATTCGCCGGAAACCTAGATTATACGCTGGAATCCTAGAATTTGAGGCAAAAATCTAGGGTTCCAGCGTATAATGTTCCAAAATTGCTTAATTTGGAAAGTTATTGTCCGTATAATGTCATCTGCTAAATCATTGTCCCTATAATACTATACCCCCTAAATTACAGGACTAATAATATAATTGACCCAACTTTTTTCATCCGTAAGTTAGGGGGTTGCACTTTCATGACACTCAATTTACGAAGTTGCAATTTAGGGATACTAAAAGGTTATCAAGCAATAAATATACTAAAAGGCAGATGGGGGTGTCACCTTGCCGCTGTGAATGGTCAGGCAAAGGTCCCGGAAAATCCAAACGCCGGGTCTGGTCGGGTACTTGAAACTGACGTTCCTAAGTTCGATCTCTCCCTTCACGTTTTCCAGCTTCAAACCCGACTCGTCGCTCGGGTCGATCTTCGACTTTCTATCGAGAATGGCAAACACTGAAGCTGCAGCGCTCTTCGCTCGGCTCGAGTCTGGCGCCAGGGAACTCGACTGAGAGACCGCCATTGCTGTCATTGTTAAAGCAAAGAAAACCTGCGACATTTCCAATAGCTATAAGGGCACACGCGGGAGTTTTTTTTTTTTTTTTTTTTTCGGGAAGATAAGTTTCACGGTGTGTACTTACACGGAATACATCTGCAAATGTAGTTTTTCCGTCCTCGACGAGGCGAGCCCCCACGTAAAAGCTAGCGGCGTAAACCAGAAACACCGGCGCGTAGGACGAACCGTAGCCCATTCCGCTAATCAGCCCCCGACGTATCCCATTTTTCATCGGCCCTTCGCACTTCTTTCTGTACATTTCCATCACTTTCTCCTCTGCGCAGAACGAAGCCACCGTTCTTATACTCCCTACAGCATCGTTAGCAATCTGGCTCGCTTCCCCGTACATCGCCTGCAACCACAAAAATTAAGGATTAACTACTTTCGTCGTCCCGTAAGTCAGTGGCGTGGCACTATCAGGACATCCAACTTACGGGGTTGCAATTTAATGAGACTAAATTTCAAAATAGAAGCAATTTAACAATGATGCTTCTGAAACATAATTTTAAAAGTTAGTTTAAACCTTTGCGTCTGCGCTGAAGCCTTTGAGGAACTTCATCTGCATATACCCACTCATCCCTATAAGAGGAATCATGGCGAGGACGATCATAGCCAGCCGCCAGCTAGATCCGAAGGCGACGGCTAGCCCGACTACTGCCGAGGCCAGATCTTGAACCAGCTGTGCAAGCGCATCCCCGACTATAGAGCGAACTGACGCAGCGTCGGTGGAGAGCCTTGCCCCGACCATCCCGCTGGAATTCTCCGGCGAGTCGAACCAGCCGACTTCCATGCTAATCACCCTCTCGAAGCACATCATCCTTATCCTCCTGACCAGCCTATTCCCCGCCACGCCGAATAAATACGTCCTCGCCGGATAAGCTACCAAAGACGCAGCGCCCATGGTTGTGAAGATCAGCGCCCAGAACTTCGAGTCTTTGCGCATCTTATCCGGCGCCTCGAAGAACGTTTTGATCACGCTTGAGATAAAAATGCCGAAAAGAGGCAATATTGCTCCGTTGGCAACTGCAGCTACAGCTCCGGCGATAAGCACCGGCAGGTCGGGCTTATTCAGACGCGCAAGGCGACGAATCGAGATTTTCGGCGTGTCTGACAATGTCGGCTCGGGGACGGGCAGATCAAGGGTGGCCGAGAATGATCGACGGCGACTGCTGTTTCCTCCCGAGGACCCCACGCTGATCGAACGCACGAATGAAAGGTTTCGACTTGATAATGCGTCTTTTCGGTCGAAGTTTGCCGAGACTTTGTTCGCTTCTTGGAAGCGTATTAGCTGCGAATACGTACCCTCAGGATCCTCTAGCAGCTCGCCGTGCGTGCCTTTCTCGACCAGCTTTCCCTGGCGAATGACTGCAATCATGGCTGCGTTCCTCACGGTGCTCAAGCGATGCGCCACGACGACTGTTGTTCTGTTCGCCATTATCCTATCCAAAGCCTCCTGCACGACTCTCTCCGACTCGGCGTCGAGCGCACTTGTCGCCTCGTCGAGAAGTAGAATCCTCGGGTCTTTAAGGATCGCTCTTGCAATGGCGATCCTCTGCTTCTGCCCGCCTGAAAGCTGAGTGCCGTGCTCGCCGACCATCGTATCCACTCCCTGAACAAAAATTAACGAAATAAAAAAGCGCCGACGATAAAAAGAAAATGATCGGATAATAACATTAAGTCTACACTCGGGACGAACCTGCGGTAGTTTATCGATGAATTTAGCAGCGTTGGCGAGTTCTACCGCGGCTTTGATCTCTTCGGCCGTGGCGCCCTCCTTACCGTACGCAATATTATCCTGAATACTTGCGGTGAAGAGAACGGGCTCTTGGCTCACGAGGCCGACTTTCGATCTTATCCACTTGAGCTGGAACTCCTTGATGTTGATCCCGTCGATCAGTACCTCGCCTGCTTGAGGATCGTAGAACCTCTCGATCAGACTTATCACGGTCGATTTCCCGCTGCCGCTCTGCCCGACCAAAGCGGCCGTCGAGCCGCTGGGGATGGAGAGGGATAGGCCTCGGAGAATCTGCTCGTTGGGCCTAGCGGGGTAGCTGAAGTAGACGCCCCTCAGTTCGACGTCCCCGTCAATGTCTTCGAGCGCTTTCCCGCTCGCGTCGTATGCATCTATCTCGGGCTTTCTGTTTATGGCGTCAAACATCTTGAGAGCCGCAGCTCGCCCAGCTGCGAATGCTGTCATGCAGGGAGACGCCTGTCCGAGCGACCTGGTGTGTGGTGTTGGAAATAAATTATGTTAAATTAAAATATGATATATTTCCTTCAAGTTTAAGCTTTTAGGTCAAGTGGTCATTTAACATGGTCAAAGATCAAGCTAAGAGGTCATGGGTACCAATCTTTACGACCACTCATAAAGCGAAAAAATGTGCATCTAAGGATAGATAAGAAGAAAATCAGCCTAAAGAAATAAAATATATTATTTTAACCTATGGCATAAACTTTTAGGTGAAGTGCTCATGTAGAACAAATAAGAATAGTAACATAAAAAAAAAAAAAAAATTCCTCGTCTACAACCAAAAAAACGCAAAAAAAAAAAAATGATCTAAAACGGATACACTCACGTGGAACCAGTTAAAACAGCAACGACGACGGTGATAACTGTCCCACCCGTATAACCGTTCTCCAGTATCATCTTTGCACCGAACCAAATCGCCAGAGCGTAGCTGCAGAACCCGATGCAAGTAACGGCCCCGAGGCCCAATCCGCTGGCCCATCCTTCCCGCACTCCGGCCCGATAAGCCTCCGAAAGAGACTTTCGATAGTCTGCCACGGCCTTCTTTTCTCCAGTAAATGACGCGACCTGAATTTTTATCGAAAATTCCAATGCCATTTTTCGTTTACTACGAAAGTTAGAAACCTAAAACTGTAATAATTATCCATACGGTTCTGATGGAGCCAACCGTCTGTTCGACAACATTTGCAGCTCTTGCGTAAGCTTCCTGGCCGCGCGAGGCCACCTTGGATAACACGGTGGACATGATCGCGCCGGACATAACAAGCAAGGGGAGAGACGATAGCATGACGAGTGCAAGAAGCCATCCTCTGATAAACGCTATCACGAATCCTCCGATAAATGTCGCTATGAGCTGAATAAACTTCCCGACCTGCAAGAACGAGAGAATAGAGAGACTGCGCCTTTTCTTTTCTTTTCTTTTCTTTTTTCATCGACTAATAAACGATTGTGCAATTACCTTCTCACCCATGGCATCTTGAATCAGCACGGTGTCCCCCGACATTCTACCGACTACTTCTCCTGTATTAGTTTCCTTGTCGAAGAAAGCGATGTCCTGACGCAATATCGTACTCAGGTAAAGACTCCTTATCCGAGCAGCCTGCCTTTCCCCGGTGATCATCCAGCACGCCACCTCTACGAATATCGTTATACATTCATCGATCAGTTTTTGTGTATGGGTTAAAACTATCGAATGATCACTTCACCTAAAAGCTTAAACTATTATGATAACTTCGTCGATCATTTTTGTATCAGGTTCCAACTGTTGAATGATCACTTCACCTAAAAGCTTAAGCTTGAAGGAAGTGTAATCATGTTTTAAATTTATATATTTTATTTCTAACACGCCTTTTCACCTCTAACCTGATTTCTTTCTTATATAGTCTTAGACCCATAATTATCTTTTAAAGGGAGGTCGCGAGGATTCACCCAAGCCCTCTTTGGCCTGAGCTTTACTACCATGTTGAATGATCACCTCACTTAAAAGCTTAAATTTGAATGGAGCGTATGATATTTTAAATTTATATACTTTATTTCCAACAAAAATTTCGTAAGTGGACAATTTTTAAAAAATTTACAAGTCGGCGATCGGGGTTTACTTACGGAGAAATCCCGCAACGCCACATCCCGCGGCCAAGTAGACAAACTTCAGAGCTACCTGTCCATGTAAAGTCCAAATAAGATCAAACATTGTTCGAATATATTTCATAGTTGTCAATTTCGGAGATATATTTTCACGCATCGTCTTACCTTCGAAACGGACGAAACCACATCGCTGCTTCGGTTTTGATTCCGACCGAAAGAATCAATCAAGTCCCCGAGAAGAACGGTCATGAGAGGCATGCACAGCCCATTCCCGACAGCACCAACCGTGCCGACGGCCATCAGGATTCTGTCCTTCGGGTCAGCAAAGGCGAAAAGCCTGTAGAAGGGCACTGAGCTTGCGGCTTTTTTATCCTGCGATTCGTCGTCCTCCATGCTCGGGCCAGTTGCGCCGCTACTCGCGGTTTTGAAGTCGCTTTCAGAAGCAGAAGTTGATGCGCTGCGGCCGCCGATGTCTGAGTGAGCTGCCGCCGAAGTCGTCATGGATTTGTTTGATATGTGTTTGAACGACGAACTTCTCTTGCTTATTTTATAGTGTAAGGAAAGGAGAGGAAAGATAGTCCATATAAGGGGAAGGGCAAGCGCGGTAATAGACTTCCCTTGCTTGATAGACACATTGCGCTAGCCTAGTTATCTGGCTTGGCCCACGTTTCGCACGCACGTACTTTGGAAAGAAAAATAAGCACACGGTAGGTACACGTATATTTTTTTTTGGGTTAAATATATTTTTTGTCCCGTATCTTTGATAGGGTGGCGTTATAAGGACACTTAAGTTATGTATGACAATTTTAATCCTGAAGTATAAAAATTGAAGCAATTTAACGACACTTAAGTTAAGGGTGTAATTTTAGTCATATAAGTATTGAAACTGAAGCAATTTTCGGACAGTTAAATCTAGAAATTTATGTAATTACAGGACTAAAATTGCTTAAATTTCTATTCTTACAGGACTAAAATTGCTTAAATTTCTATTCTTATTACATGACTAAAATTGCAACTATTAACTTAAGTGTCCTTAAATTGCTTCAATTTTGATACTTACTAGACTAAAATTGCCACACCTAACTTAAGTGTCCTTAAAACGCCACATTCCAAAGTTATTGGACTAAAAATATACTTAAGCCATATTTTTTTTTGGATTAATTATTTTTTTTAGTCATGTAACTAAGGGTTATGACATTATAGAGACAATGAATTTAAATAATAATTTTAGAAATTAAACAATTTTGGGACATTATACGCCAAAATCCTAAATGTTGTCCCAAGTTCTAGGGTTCCGACAAATTAAGGAGATAACATTTTACGGCCAATAACTTTCAAGATTAAGCAATTTTGGAACAAAATATAGGGTTCCGTCGTATAATGTCCTAAAATTGCTTAATTTTGAAGGTTATCGTCCGTATAATACCACCCCTCAATTCTCTGTCCTTATAAAGTCGCATCCCCTAAATTATAGGAACAAAAAAAAAATTAATTAACCATTTTTCTACTCTCATAAAACGTCAATGTTGTCCCTACAATTCGATCAAATTCGATCTGAAAGGAATCTGATCTCCCATGTTAGTGAAACGACCCCAAATTTAAGTGGGACTAATCTCCTTAATACATGTGGCATGCGCTAACCCCACAAAAGTTAGTTAGAGAGTTTGTAGGCGTCATCAAGAGGATATATAAACGTTTAAATATTATTATAAATAAGAAACAGTCCCATGTTCCATCTCTCTCGGTACTTTTCAACAAAAGTCAAAATTATGTTAAAAGGGCGAATCATTATGATTCATTTAAAAAACATGGTATTAAAGAAATCAGTAGAGTCAAATCCGACGTTAGAAAGAGTTTATTTTTTGCTGACATAAAGTTTTGAAATGGTGGTGGTCTCTTTTCTTATTAATTATCACGTTCATCACCACTTATATATTAATTGTAAAATCTGACTTTGGTCATTAAATGTCGAGATACGCATATTTAAATCATTTCGATGCTACGCCCATAGTCGAGATGGTTGAATTCCGACCACAAATATTTATATTTAAATATATATATATATATATATATATGTACTCATATATATACACACTAGCTGGTTCTTATGAAAACTAACTACTCTTTCAAACAAATTTTATAGAAATGACATACTTAAAAGACTATTATATCCTTAATAATAAAATTGGTTAAAGAGAGTTTAAATTAGTAAGATTTATATAAAACTAATTAATGAGTATAAGATAAAATATATATTTGGTTAGTGAGTTTATAATAAGCCACCTGAGAGATGTGTTTATTTTCCAGTTAATGGCCTTGTAGTTGGGATCCAGCGGGTTGCCTAGTTATATTTTTCAGCAGGGTATTTTATAGTTTGGATCTTCTACTTCTATTTTTCAATAAAATGACAAAAAAAAATAGAAATATACTTAAATATGAAGGCAGTGACAAAAATAAATAAAATGTTGGAATTATTTAAATAGAAATTAATTATTAATAAAAAGACATAAAACTTGGCTAATGGAAGTAAATGTTGTGTTGGCCAAAAGTTATGTCTTTTTGAAAGGTGAAGAGTTGTCACTAATAGTGATTAGACACAACTTTTCAGCAAATTTCAATCGTCATCTATAAATAGGAAGTCTCATTTGCTCATTTTCAATACCTCGAACATCTTCTCGAGTCCTAGAAATTTTAGGAATTTCTTTTTTCACTCGCAGTGAAATATTCTGAACTCGTAGGAGAGTCCGAAAAGCATCGAATAAGTTCGTTGGTCTCGTAATTTGGAGAGATCTTATTACGAGATGTTTGTCGTTGTATCTTGGAAAATGATTGTCGTTTTTCATAAGCACCGTGAGCGGGGCAATATCGTTTTAAGGACATGGCGTCTAACGCTAGAATCGACAATAAAATCAGATTTGCATCATCGTGTACGATATATTAAATATTATTATATATAAGGGTTAATTAATTCTTTAGTCCTGTAATTTAGGAAAGGTGCACTATAGGGACATGAAATTGAGATGATGGCATTATACAGACAATAACTTTCAAAATTAAGCAATTTGGAGACATTATACACCAACATCTAGGGATGTCAACGGGGCGGATCGGGGGCGGGGATATCCCAGCCCCCGCCCCGTGAAACAAAACGGGGCAAAAATCGGCCCCGTCTCTGCCACGCGGGGATTCCCCGCCCCACCAATATTTAAAAAAAAAATTAAAATTTTATAATATAATATATAAATTAAAATATTTTTTTGGTAGAATATATTATAATGTATATTTTAATCTTATTTATATTTATTTGAGTATTATATAAACTATATTTTAATATTATTTATATTATTTATATTATATTAATATTATTTATATATTATAGTAGACCGGGGCACGGGGCGGAGATCACCGCGGGGAAAAATGTCTCTCCGTCCCCGCCCCGCGGGGATCAAAATTGGGGGATTCCCCGCCCCATTCGGGAAGGATCCCCGCGGGGACGGGGAATCCCCGCCCCACTGACAAGCCTACCAATATCCTAATTTTTGTCCCAAATTGCTTAATTTTTAAAGTTATTCTCTGTAAAATGCCACCACCTAAATTCGCCGGAACCCTAGATTATACGCCGGAACCCTAGAATTTAGGGCAAAATTTTGGGTTTCGCCGTATAATGTCCCAAAATTGTTTAATTTTGAAAGTTATTGTTGGTATAATATCATCCCCTAAATTCATTGTCCCTATAATGTCATACCCCCTAAATTTCAGGACTAAATATATAATTAACCATATATATAAATATATAAACGTATGTAAAGAAATTATACCCAACAAAATTGATAAAAAAAATTATTTATTTATTTATTTTCAATCCTAAAGTATCTTTATACAGCCGGCTATGAGCTCATGCTGCACCCTCCGGAGATTGGACTTACCTCCGAGGCCAAGAGAAAAATATGAAACAAGAATTCTTAATATTATAAACTAATGCGCTCTAGGTATTTTTTTATTTGCTAATATTTAAAGGGCTATAGCAAAAGAGAGTAATTGTGAAATTAATTCCACAAAATCGGTTAGATGATTGTCCATGAAATCTGCTAATGATTTAGTCATTTGAGCAATCTTCCTTAGCCGGATAACCATCTTGAGCTGAAGTTCTGTCATCAGCTAGAATATCTCCACTGATTGGGCTGTCAATGACAATGTGAGTAAATTCATCCTTATCACTCCATGATTTAGGGGATTTCTTATCTCTCTTATTACTCACACGAATATTATTGGTACAAGTTTTATATCTGTTAATAAGGATGCCATGTTCTCCACCCAACAACCAAAGTCAAGGTCTCAAGTGGAATCGAATCCTCCGAGACTTTTGATTAGAAACGACACACATTTATCCACTAGGTCATCTGCCTTCGGGACCAACAAAATTATTTTCAAAAACGTTTTAGCAAACCAATTAGTTATAATAGATCCCTATAATCATGTGCTCATGATAGCAGTGATAGAAATGGATAGACACAATTAGATTCAGATCCCGACTCGATTAAATAATTGTTATAAATCCTACTTAATGTTTATCGTCTAGACTCAGACTCGATAGATCTTCAAATGAATATTTAATGGACATTTTTATCATCACTATGTGATAGCATCGCATCGATCATCATATATGACCGTACACCCATGCGTTGGCCAGGCGAGAGAATATCAAAAATAGTGTTATTTTTAACACTCAATTACAAAACTAGTTAACTTTTTATAACAATTACAAAACTAATCAAGTTTTTTAATTTCAGTTATTATTATTTTCATTTTCACCACAAAACTGTTTAAAATTATAAATTTTTACTCTCATTATTTCAAATAAGTAAATTAACTATCAATAATTATATTTTCAACCACAATTTATTTTTAAACATTTTTATCCAAAAACATTAATACTTTTAAATTATTTATTACAAGTTCCACGTCATTATTTATTATTATTGTTATTATTATTATTATTTAATTAAAGAGATTATTAATTGGAAATAATATTTCCTTCATAATTATTTTTTCTTTAATATTAATGGAAATATAACCCAAGAAACTAAGGATAATGAATTTGATGAATAAAACAGATGAAACTGAAAGCACGATTAATCTTCTCAATTCAAAGTCAACAGAACCATACGAACAAAAAAGAAAAGCAATTCAGCATAGTTCATTAACATTTAAAAGTCAAAAAACTTCAAGAACGAGCTCATCAGTGATCCTCACTTGAGCGGAATGAACCTAGAAGAGTGAGTAGCACCGATACCAACATTCCATGCTTAAATGGCATTATTTTCTCTTGAGTGTTTCTTGCGAGGCCTTCGATCCATTTCACATGGATATCGTCGTGTTCTCTTACGCCCTACTTTTCTCTCTGGACGTAAATAAGGATTATGCACCAGATAAAAAGGTGGCTTCCAACATGACTCCTCCAATGGACACTCAAACTGATAAGAGTATGTAGTCTCCAAAATTTCGATTCTAAAATCATCTCAAACATATTCACATGGATCAACTTTAAAATACTTGCAAACCTGAAAGAAAATAGAGCAATAAATATTCAAATTAAAAAATATTCAAATATATAAATAATAATAATAATAATAATATTAATATTAATAAGAAGAAGATGAAGAAGAAGAAGAAGAATACCTGCATTGCATGTGAGCATGGAATCTTGTAAACTAGCCACTTGCCACACGTACACGAACGATCTGTGAGATTTACATGGTGAACTCGTGGTCGACGGCCAGGTTTTCCTGGAGCAATAACAGCCGCGGTCATAGTAACAGTGTTGTATGGGCGAATAGAATGTTTTGTAGCTTTTCTATCCCAACGACTATATTGAAGATGAACTTTTTCAGGCCATAAATGACGTTCTTGTTTCAAGCGATCTATCTCCCTTCGATGTTCTTGAAAGTAGTCCAGGCAACGCAAAAAAGTGGCTTGTGCAATAGCCGTAGGAGGTAGCCGACGAGCGCCCATGAGTACACTATTCATGATCTTTGACCAATTTGATGTTGCCGACCCGTACCTATAATATTGATGTTAGTAATTATAATGAATATAGATGAAAAGAAAGAAAGACATACCTAGCACCACCATCATGAGCAAATGTCCACCGTGTTGGATTTATCTTTTTCAACCATCGATATACCCCTTCATTTATTTTCCGAATGTCTCCATGATGCTATCAAACTTGACTACATCTTCTGCATATGCAGCTGACCACGCCATACTCTTCAAAAGAGAACTTCTGTATTTGTCCATGAAATTTGACATTACATGCCGCATACAAAATCTATAGCAACCCTCTGGTTCAGAGAATGCAGGGATGTACGGAAGAGCTCCTATTAAGCCAGAACCTCGATCGGATATCAAACATGTCTTTCGTTGCCCTTGAACAATATGCGTGCTAAGGAGATCAAGAAACCAATGCCAAGAGTATTTTGATTCCTCATCTACAAAAGCAAAAGCTAATGGCAAAATATGACCACCCGCATCAAGAGCAGTAGCAATTAGAAGTTTGCATTTATAGTCTGAGTGCAAGTGTGTCGCGTCAACTGTAATAACTGGCCGACAATGCTTGTATGCATCAATACACGGACCGAAAGCCCAAAAAATATAATTCATCATAGAACCACCATTCTCTAAAGGTATATTGTCATATTTAACAATGGTACCTGCATATTAAATTTAAGAACGATGTTGAAGATATCGCATAGAGATGGGAACCGGTTCAACCGGTTCCGGTTCCGTGCCGGTTCCACCGGTTCCGGTTCCATGGAACCGGTTCCGGTTCCGGCACGGTAATTACCGGACCGGTTCCGGTTCCGGTTCCGGGTCCAAAATCCCGGAACCAATTCGGAACCGGTATGGACCTTACCGGTTCCGGACCGGTTCACCCGATACCAAAAAATCTAATTTTTAAATTCGAAAAATACCCACATTATTTTTATTATACACAGACGAGAAATGCACAAATTTTATTAAATTCGAATTGAAAAAATTCCAAATTTTTATACTAAGTTTTAATTTTTTATACCAATTTCTAATTTTTTATTAAACTCAATAGTCAATACTTAAAAAAAATTCCAAAATTTTATTATAACTCAATACTTAAAATAAAAATTTCTATAAAAAATACATAAAATAAAATACCTAAATTACATATAAAATAAAATTACATAAAAAATAAAATTACATAAAAAGAAAAAAAAAACTATATTACATCTTCATTAATTAAAACTCTACACGATCTAGCCTCTTCGTCGTCGTCGGAACTCGAGGCTTGGAACTCATCGATTGCGTTGTCCGTCCGGTTCTTGGATTCAGCGGCGAACCAATGTTTTAAACACACGAGCATCGCAAGAGAACTCGCTTTAAGATTGGTCCGTCGATCTCCAATAATTCGACCGGACGTAGAAAATGCGGATTCAGAAGCGACACTTGACGCTTGCACCGCTAGAACGTCTCGAGCGATAGCCGCTAGCGTCGGGTAAAGCGTTGCATTCGACTTCCAGCACTGGAGAACGTCGAATCCTTCCGGTGTTTGGAAGTTGAGACTCAAATAGAGTTGAATCTCATTTGAGTTCGTAGGTGCGGCCGTCTTCCCTTTCGACTTTTGCATCCTCAACCGCTTTAGGACATCCAATGGGCCGCCTTGACTACTACCGGACCCCGTCACTCCCTCGGTCACATGTTCTGTCGAACCGTCCTGTACCTGTTGATGACTATAAAAACGGAAAAGTTCTTGGAGAGAAAGCGTAATTGACGTCTTTTGATCGTCAACATTCTTTCCAAGAAATCTCTCGTAATACTCGAAAAAAATATCAAAAGTGTCACTACCACAGCTCGGGTCGAGTAAAGCCGCCAAGCCGTGGACAATTGGAATTGTTTCCCAATATTTTTTAAATTTTGCTTCCATATGCTCCACGAAACCCGTCAAGTATGGATTATTACGGTATTCAATAAATTTATAACACATGCTAAAAAGCAACGGAATAAATAATGGCGATGTCGGATAATGAACACCGGAAAATTTTTCCGTTGCTTCCTTGAATACCTCAAGTAAAGAGACGCACATCCCGCAAATGTCCCAATCGAACTCGGTCAAATGATGCGTCGAATCAGGGCCGAGTGCGTTGTTGTTCCAAAAATGGGTGACCAAATCTTTATAGCGCATAAATGTTCTAAGAAGGTGATATAATGAGTTCCACCTAGTCGGAACCGGTAGGGGAAACTTTTTATACCTAAGGCCGGTCGCCTCGACCGTTTGTCTCCACGAGCGTTCGAGGCGGCGTTCCCGTAATTGCTTTCCTGCGGTTTTAAACTTGTCTATCACCTGCCCCAAAATCTCGTCAAATGCGCATTTGACACATAAATTAATTACGTGACAAGCGCACCTAACATGAAGAGGCAAATTAAGTTGAGATCTAATTTTTTCCATAGCATTATTATTAGCGCTAGCATTATCTAACGTGATAGACATAATTTTTTCCTCAATTCCGTATATTTTCGCCACATTCAAGACATACATCGCAATTGTGTGTCCCGTATGTAGCGAATCAAGGGGATCAAGGGACAAAATTCTTTTTTGCATCGTCCATGTCTCGTCTATCCAATGGCATGTCACCACGAGATAAGACTGCGACGTGACGTTCGTCCAAATATCGGTAGTTAAACTCACCCTGCAGGAAATGTTAGACAAATGTGTAATCAAACTCTTCCTATAGTCGTTAAACATTTCTAACACGTACTTCCTAAGTGTTTTACGACCTACTTGATGGAATCCGGGTTGTATCGAACTAGTGAAGTTGATAAACCCTTCATTTTCCGCAATACAAAACGGCTCTTCACAAGTGACGACAAATTTGACAAGAGCCATTTTCGAAATTTCCCTCGTGATAACAAAATTTCTACCGGTGTGTGCGCTAATTTGTTGTTGTGTACGCTCACTACCTATCGGTTGTAACGTCACCTCGTCGAATTTATGAAAACCCACTAAGTGTTTTTTCATAGATCCCGTACCGCCGGAGTTACCACCGCTCCTATATTGATATTTAGCACGACAAATTTTACAAAAAGCGTTGCCCATGGCCGGATTTCCGGCGTCAAGCACGAGGTCGAAATGTTCCCAAATTTTGGAGCGCTTCTTCCGGGTGCGAGACGGTCCCGATGCCGTGGATGCTTCTTGGCTCGGTCCGGTTCCGGTTCTAACATCACCGCCATCGCCGTCGTGATCTTCGTCGACACGCTCCATATCATCAAAACCTGTACGAATATAACCGAAAATATCGTCGTTCGGGTTCGAACTCGATGCCATGTTAGTAAAAAAAATATAGAATTTTTCGTGAGTGTGTGTGTATTTTTCGTGTGTGTATAATAAAATAATGTGGGTATTTTTTTTAATAAAAAAATGAGAGAGTGGGAGAGATTGAGATTGTTGGGAGTATTAGAGAATTTAATTTTAAGAGTTTGAGAGAGAATGAGAGTAAGAATGTGAAAAATGAAGGTAAATAGGGGTATTTATAGATTTTTTAATATGGTATAAAAAATATAAAAAAATAAAAAAAAATAAAAAAAAAATAAAAAAAAAGATCCGTTGGCAACGGCTAGAAAACTAGCCGTTACCAGTTCCGGTTCCGGTTCTACCGGTTCCGGTTCTGGTTCCGGCTAGGTTTCTAGCCCGTTGGGTTGTTACCGGTTCCGAACCGAAACCGTCGGAACCGGTAACAACCGGTTCCCAACTATCGGAACCGGACCGGTTCCGGTTCTTGAACCGGTGACCGGTTCGGGGCCGGTTCCGCCAGAACCGGCCCGTTAGCCATCTCTAATATCACATAATAAAATATAAAGTACAATAACTATAACAACAATAATAAATAGCATTCATACCTGGATTCTTCTGTTGCACCGCTTGAAGAAAACATGGCAATTTGGGAACAGATGTCTCCCATGTGCCATATATTTTCTGCACCGCTAACTCCACTGCTCGTCTTGCTTTGCCACTATTAATATCAAAACTGAACTTATTTTTAATTAATCTACGAACCTCAGCAATAGTGATGGCAGGATCTCCCTTAATATCACTAAGTATTTCAGATGCTATTAATCTCACACTTATATTCTTATGCTCTAAAGATAGATTACTACTAATATAACATTTGTGCTCCCCTTCGTACATAGAGACCTTCCAAACTTGTGTTTTTTTCTTCAATATACCTCTAATTCTCCAATCACAATGCCGTCTACCTTTCTCTTGTGGACAACGCACCTCCCACACTTTTCGAGTACTAGTTTTCACAATATACGGTCTTCTAGTTACTTCTATACAATATCTTTGAACTGCCATTTGAAAATCCTCTTTAGCATCAAAGCATATAGTAGTATCAAATAATAACCCCTTCTCAATAGCACAGTTGCCAACCTTGTTTGGAATGCCAATCGAATCTGCTAATACCGAAGGCATAGAAGACGTAAATAAATTTCTTGGGTTCCATGATGGTTGATTCTCTGTTGTAGCATCTGCAGGGGTCTCAACTTGTGGTTCACTTTCAACTGGTTGATCTTCAATAGAAATGTCTAAATGACTTGTGTCTATAATAAAAATGAAGTTAAAATAATAATGGAATAAGTTTAAATAAGCAAGAAAATAAAATTAAAACCACTATAAAATATGCACCTGGATTCGCTGTTAAAGAAATTTCTTCAATGTACATATTTATCCCAGTTGCATTGCGTTGCATATCAAAGACGTAAGTAAGAACGTCATCACTATCTATGACGTGGAAAAAAGATGCAACACGATTTGCATCATCTGATGCCATATACTGCACACATATCTTCAACAAAGTGTCATGCATTCCGCTAATTTCTCGCAAATTAGTTAACATCGCATCCAACGAAATATCACGTAAAAATACTCCAGTATCTTTTGGAGCTTGATCATAAACCGTGTGATTTCCAACTGTAATTAAATTACCACCCCAATATAGCGTCACAGTAACTGAATTCGACATAATTTCTGCAAATTGAAAACTAAAATTAAAACTTTTTTTATAGATAATACAAAGACATTCGATCTTGAAATAAAAAATTGTTGGTTCTTGTATAGATCGTCTGGTCGGTGGCTGCAAAACTTTGAACAATTTGTTAGCTTGAAGTCGAGGCACGTACTACGTACGTTGTCCGTAAGACGTTATTGCCCCGTATTTCAGTGCTTCGGGTTTTCGCAATCCGTCCCGAAGATACAACGACTTCGGAATTTTGATCGATGCACGATGAACCAAAATTATCAGCGAATCTTAATCGAGACTCGGGAATTTCTTGCTATTTTTGACTCTGGGACTTGAATGCTCTATCTTTCTAATGCAGGGAGTGAATTGAATATTTTTTCCAATGCTTCTGGGGGCTATTTATAGGTTTTCAAATGACCTGGGGCGAATCTGAAAGAGTTGCAACTTCTGGGCAGGGGCTGATTTGTGAATAGTCACAACAGTTGACCATTTGATCAGATTTAATCTGAGCCGTCAGATCTGGATCCAACGATCCAGATCGCACCCCATCTGATGCGACCCATTGGACCGAACCGCGGGTTTTGGGTCGGGTCGGGCATCCCCAATGCCTCTCTCTATTCGCGAACCGGTGCGCCCCATCGACCCAACGGGTCGATCCACCTCATCGTCGTCTCACGTGGCGCTGCGTCAGCGCCACGTCGTCCTTCTCGCCTATGTGTCACTGACACGTCATCAAGTCCGCCACGTCACCAATACTGCCGCGTCATCGCCACACTGCGTGCTACGTGGACGACACGTCATCGCCCCACCTTGCCACCTAGACGACACGTCACCACCGGTGCCACGTCATCATCGGTGCCACATCACCGGAGCATAAATTTAATTCCGGGTATGGGCTTGGGCTAGCGGGCCGCACGCGTAGGCTCGGGTTCGGGCTCACGGGCCCTTGAACCCATCTCCTTGGACTCACCACTTGTTTGATGACTTATGATGTGTATCTATATATAAGGTGGAGAAACTTGAGATGTTTTTCCAATGTGGGACTTTTGATCCCCTCTTTTACACCTCTTTATTCATTAATATTATTGGGCCGAGATTAAAAATTAATTTCTCATTCACCCGACATCGGTTTTGAGCAAATTAATATTCGATAAATTCCCCTCGAAACGTAGATTATGAATCTTTCATCAATTTCGAGTTTCGACGAACGATGACTTCTCGATTTAATAAAACCGATATGTTTTTGACATTTGGGCCAATTACCCACTTTTGGCCCAAAGGCCCAAAAGCCAAAAACCCAACAATCCCCCACATGAATGGAAATTAATGCAAATGCAATGCATGCTGACTCTTAGCAAGAAAGTCCTGACGATCCATCAGTGCATCGGGATAGGTAGCTTGTGGCTTTGAACCTTCCCTAGTGAAATGCTATCGGATTTACTCGCTGCTCAGTGAACGTGATGTCTTGAACTGGCGGCTTTTTGTGTAAACCAAGACAATAACATACACACAAAGATGAATCTGATCTCTTTTTGATTCTCACGTTGTGTCCGTTTCGGCCTTGACCGTATCTCCATTCATAAGTGTTTCCTTTGAAGCGGCCCCACTTCTCACTTATATAGGTGACCGACTATTAGGACTTAATCCTGGAGTAGCTCGAAATACTCCACCAATTTGGTATAGTCATCATTAAAAGCATTGGCGCTTACCCTAACCACACGTCATCGAGAGATTACTTGGGCAGCTCTCGAGAATGGACTTATAGGTTTTCCAAGTATATACCTGAACCGGCCATAGCTTAGTTGTCTCATTGAACCAAGTTCGTGGGATCTCCACTTTCCATGGTTGAGTTACCACTGTGCCCTTTCTTTGGTGTGTGGATTTTTAGTCCCATTCCCCTTACTGCGGTATTTAGCTGTTCTCTAGCGATGCCTTTCGTCAAAGGATCTGCTATGTTCTCTTTTGACTTTACATAGTCAATAGAGATTATTCCACTAGAGATTAGTTGTCTTACGGTGTTATGTCTCCGACGTATGTGTCGAGACTTACCGTTGTACATGCAACTATGTGCTCTGCCGATAGCAGCCATGCTATCACAGTGTATCATTATTGCTGGCACAGGTTTGTTCCAGCAAGGAATATCCTCCAGAAAATTTCGAAGCCATTCAGCTTCTTCGCCGGCTTTGTCCAATGCAATGAACTCCGATTCCATCGTGGATCGAGCTATGCACGTTTGTTTGGAGGATTTCCAGGAAATTGCTCCTCCACCGATGGTAAATACGTACCCACTCGTGGATTTGGAGTCTTTATTATCCGATATCCAATTTGCATCGCAGTATCCTTCTAGAACTGCGGGATATCTTGAATAAACTATGCCATAATTAATGGTGTACTTTAGATATCTTAGCACTCTCTTTAGTGCTATCCAGTGGCTATTTCCTGGGTTACTAGTAAACCTGCTGAGTTTACTGACTGAATATGCTATATCAGGTCGAGTGCAGTTAGACAGATACATCAAACTGCCAATCACCCGAGCATATTCGAGTTGCGATATAGGCTCTCCTTTATTTTTGACCAAATGCAAATTTACGTCCACAGGTGTCTTTGCCGGGGGATCATCGAAGGCTTTAAATTTCTTTAACACGCTCTCGACATAGTGAGATTGTGTTAGTACAACTCCTTCGGGCACTTTAGAGATGTTTATCCCTAATATGACATCGGCCAAACCCATATCCTTCATGCTGAAATAATTTTTCAACATATTCTTTGTGTTCACGATTATTTTGTGACTGTTTCCCATGATCAGCATGTCATCTACATAAAGACATACAATCACAAATTCTTCGGGTGTGCCTTTAATGTAAACACATTTGTCACACTCATTTATCTTAAATCCATTCGATAACATAGTCATATCGAATTTCTCATGCCACTGTTTTGGCGCTTGTTTAAGCCCGTAAAGTGATTTCACGAGACGACACACTTTATTCTCTTGCCCGGGAGCTACAAACCCTTCTGGTTGTTTCATGTAAATTTCTTCCTCTAATTCCCCGTTCAGGAATGCTGTCTTCACGTCCATTTGGTGTATCTCGAGGTCATACAATGCTGCAATAGCCACGAGAACCCGAATGGACGTTATCCTTGTTACAGGTGAATAGGTATCGAAGAAGTCAAAACCTTCCTTTTGATTGAACCCCTTCGCGACTAGTCGAGCTTTATATTTCTCGATCGACCCATCGGTCTTAAGTTTCCTTTTAAGGATCCATTTACATCCTAGAGGTTTGCACCCCTTCGGGAGATCTACCAGCTCCCAAGTATGATTTTGCATGATAGACTCAATTTCGCTATTGATAGCTTCTTTCCAGAACGGAGCTTCTGGACTAGACAAGGCTTCTTGCAATGTCCGGGGTTCATCGTCCATCATATAGGTCAGAAAGTCGGGTCCAAATGATTTGGCCACTTTCTTTCTCTTACTTTGCCTTAGTTCCCCATTTCCTTGAGGTGAACTTTCAACGGCATCGTGAGTTCTTTTTCCAGAACTTATCTCCTGTCTTTCTTTATTTGGAAAGATATTTTCGAAGAATATTGCATTCCTTGATTCTATTATCATCCCTGCGTTCATATCAGAGATTTCTGACTTGTGCACTAGAAATCTGTATGCACTACTGTTATTAGCATATCCAATGAAAATGCAGTCAACAGTCTTGGGTCCTATCTTAACCTGTTTCGGTTTAGGTACTTCGACCTTTGCTAGGCACCCCCACACTTTAAGGTAATTGTAGGTCGGCTTCCTACCTTTCCATAACTCGTATGGAGTTTGATCCCTCTTCTTGTGAGGCAACATATTTAGAATGCGATTTGCTGACAGGATGGCTTCCCCCCACAAGTTCTGTGGTAGCCCTGAGCTGATTAGCATAGCATTCATCATCTCTTTTAGAGATCTATTTTTACGTTCAGCAACGCCGTTTGATTGAGGTGAATATGGCGCGGTTGTTTGATGAATAATGCCATGTTCTTTGCAAAATTCTTCGAACGGCGCCACATATTCCCCTCCTCTGTCACTCCGAATTATTTTAATTTTTGAGTTGAGTTGGTTCTCAACTTCACTCTTATATCTCGTAAAGGCTTCAAGAGCTTCGTCTTTGCCACTTAATAGATAAACGTAACAGAATCTTGTGCAGTCGTCAATAAAAGTAATAAAGTACTTTTTCCCACCCCTAGTCTGCACGAACTTTAGATCACATATATCTGTATGGATCAGTTCTAGAGGTGAACTGCTTCTTTCGACGGAGAAGAATGGTGCTTTCGCCATCTTCGCCTCAACGCAAACCTCACACTTTTGTTGTGAGTCTATTTCCATTTTAGGAATCATGTTTAAACTTATTAACTTTTTAAGTTTGTTTAAACCAACATGTCCTAGTCTATCATGCCACAAACTAGAAGACTCAACCAAGTAAGAAGAACTTGTTTTATTACTAGCGAGCTCAATCTCGCGTTTTACAGGCATTACACTTAATTTAAAGAGCCCTTTCTCAAAGTAGCCCTTGCCTATGAAATGACCATTCTTGGTCAGTACATATTTATCGGCCTCAAACACTTGTCTAAATCCGGCTTTGCACAGGAGGGAGCCGGATACTAGATTTTTGCGGATGTCCGGGACATGCAGCACATCCACCAGTGTTATCTCCTTGCCCGAGGTCATCTTGAGGATCACTCTTCCCAATCCTACAATTGGTGAAGTTGCCGCGTTCCCCATGTATAGCGTTCTTCCGGAGATCGGGATGTAGTTGGAGAACATATCTTTATCGGAGCAGATATGTCGTGTTGCTCCGGTGTCGATGTACCACGACCTTGGGTTTTCTACCACATTGGCTTCATATACGACTGCGGCCAAGTCTATCTCCGACAGATCTGATGCCAGCTTTGCCTCGGACAAGTGGGCCTGGTTCCTTTTGATCCTTTTCTTCTGTCGGCAGTCTTTCGCCATGTGTCCGGGTTTGTCACAGTTGTAGCAGTTGCCTCTTATCTTGTTAGAGTTCGGCTTCTGCTGGTTCTGTGACGTATTCGCCCGCTTGCGTTTCTTGCCGGTGCCTGACTCGGCCAAGTTCGCTCGTGCCTCCATGTTGCCCCTCTTGTTCTTGGCCTCGATTCTCCGGTTATCTTCCTCGATCCGAAGCCTCACAATCAGGTCCTCAAGTCCCATTTCTTTGCGTTGTGCTTGAGGTAGTTCTTGAAATCCTTCCACAGAGGCGGCAGCTTCTCGATGATTGCAGCTACCTGGAAGGATTCGCTGATCTGCATATTTTCCGCATGGATATCATGGATGATAAGTTGCAGATCCCGGACTTGATCCAAAACTGGTTTGGAGTCCGTCATTTTGTAGTCCAAAAACCGACCGACTATGAATTTCTTTAGTCCGGCATCATCGGTTTTGTACTTCTTGTCCAACGAGTCCCACAACTCTTTCGCAGTCGTAGACACTGCATAGACGTTGTATAGGGAGTCATCGAGGGCGTTCAGAATGTAGTTACGACACATGAAATCATTATGATTCCATGCGTCTAACACTGCTTTTTCCTGCACGTACTGTGGATTGACCACAGGTGCGATGTCTTCTTCATTCTCAGCATCTTCAGCATTCCCAAGAATCTGGGCGTCTGCCGTCACCTTGGGCGGAACCTCCTTTAGGAATCGAACCAGGTTCAAAGTCGTCAAGTAAAACAACATCTTCTGTTGCCACCTTTTGAACTCGGTTCCGTTGAATTTTGCCGGTCTTTCGGCATGGCTGGAGCCGGTGGGCAGCGGTAGTGCAACTGGAATATTCGCCATCGATCAGACAGAATAACGTCTTACGAATGTTGGTTCTTGTATAGATCGTCTGGTCGGTGGCTGCAAAACTTTGAACAATTTGTTAGCTTGAAGTCGAGGCACGTACTACGTACGTTGTCCGTAAGACGTTATTGCCCCGTATTTCAGTGCTTCGGGTTTTCGCAATCCGTCCCGAAGATACAACGACTTCGGAATTTTGATCGATGCACGATGAACCAAAATTATCAGCGAATCTTAATCGAGACTCGGGAATTTCTTGCTATTTTTGACTCTGGGACTTGAATGCTCTATCTTTCTAATGCAGGGAGTGAATTGAATAGGAGTGAATTGAATATTTTTTCCAATGCTTCTGGGGGCTATTTATAGGTTTTCAAATGACCTGGGGCGAATCTGAAAGAATTGCAACTTCTGGGCAGGGGCTGATTTGTGAATAGTCACAACAGTTGACCATTTGATCAGATTTAATCTGAGCCGTCAGATCTGGATCCAACGATCCAGATCGCACCCCATCTGATGCGACCCATTGGACCGAACCGCGGGTTTTGGGTCGGGTCGGGCATCCCCAATGCCTCTCTCTATTCGCGAACCGGTGCGCCCCATCGACCCAACGGGTCGATCCACCTCATCGTCGTCTCACGTGGCGCTGCGTCAGCGCCACGTCGTCCTTCTCGCCTATGTGTCACTGACACGTCATCAAGTCCGCCACGTCACCAATACTGCCGCGTCATCGCCACACTGCGTGCTACGTGGACGACACGTCATCGCCCCACCTTGCCACCTAGACGACACGTCACCACCGGTGCCACGTCATCATCGGTGCCACATCACCGGAGCATAAATTTAATTCCGGGTATGGGCTTGGGCTAGCGGGCCGCACGCGTGGGCTCGGGTTCGGGCTCACGGGCCCTTGAACCCATCTCCTTGGACTCACCACTTGTTTGATGACTTATGATGTGTATCTATATATAAGGTGGAGAAACTTGAGATGTTTTTCCAATGTGGGACTTTTGATCCCCTCTTTTACACCTCTTTATTCATTAATATTATTGGGCCGAGATTAAAAATTAATTTCTCATTCACCCGACATCGGTTTGAGCAAATTAATATTCGATAAATTCCCCTCGAAACGTAGATTATGAATCTTTCATCAATTTCGAGTTTCGACGAACGATGACTTCTCGATTTAATAAAACCGATATGTTTTTGACATTTGGGCCAATTACCCACTTTTGGCCCAAAGGCCCAAAAGCCAAAAACCCAACAAAAATAAAATCTATTACATGGTAACAAACAGACGAACGATGCTACGAAGCGGCTGAGGAAAAAATCGATCGCAATTGATTTTTTTTTTTTTTTTTTTTTGTTGAGAAGGAGGCTGATGAATAAATCGATTGCAGTGGAATTCGTTTTGGGTGTGCTCTCTCTCAATAACAATTATGTACAGTGACGTTTAGGGTTTAGGTTTCTTTAGTTTTTCATTTATTTATTTATTTATTTAAATAATAATAATAATAATAAATAATGTGGAACAAATAATTTAAAAGTATTAATATTTTTGGATAAAAATGTTTAAAAATAAATTGTGGTTGAAAATATAATTATTGATAGTTAATTTACTTATTTGAAATAATGAGAGTAAAAATTTATAATTTTAAACAGTTTTGTGGTGAAAATGAAAATAATAATAACCGAAATTAAAATGAAAATAATAATAACCGTATTAGTTATATATCTACCTACCCTAATCCCTAAATTAGGTACAATAATAGAGTAGAGCCGAGATTACAAGGATGGAAATGGATCACTTCATTGCGGACAATTATTGATTCTTTAATTAGTCAAAGCCAGAAATGGACATGAAAGAGCTGACCCAGACCCAGACCCATGCCCCGGACCCGGCCCATACAGATAACAAGCAAGAAATGGATACGAAGTAAACAACATTCGATGGACATGAAAGAGCTGAACATTATGCGCGGTAATGGTATGGTATGGTATGGTATGGGGCTCGTTCTCTGGATTAATGGTTAATAGTTGCTGATGTTATGAATCAGAGGTCGGAGATGGTGTCGCCGGACGCACCACGTCATCAATCGGATGGCTTTCTTGGGAGAAGGCGGCGTGCACACAATTGCGACGGGGATGATGCTTGAGCCCTGAATCGGAACGACGTGGACGGGCCTGCCCCATCCGTAATCCACCTCGTTGAACCCTAGCCTTCCCCACTCCGATATGAACAGATCCCTCGAGTAATCGAGCTCGTGAGGTGGAGCAAATGGGTCGGAGAATTGAGAGCTTGTTTTGTCGTCGTCGTTGCTGTTTTGTCTCCTTATCCATTCGCTAAATTGATTGGGCAGGTCAGATTTGGCTTGCTGGATCAGTTTCACCACTTGGAAGATGCCGTCCTCGGGCGGCGACGATTCGTCGCTCCTCAGAAGAACCGAGGCGCGAGCGGTGGCAGTCACCGGGAAGAAACAGTTCCCGTAGAACCCATCGGGCAGTGGCGGCTCCACCAAGTGACGGCAGTTCGCGAAGAACACCAGCTTCGCTACTCGTGAGTCCATCTCGTCCTTCAAGCTGATCACTGCGCGAGTCTAGACTTACGTCGAAGGTGGCATGCTCCAGCTCGTGATCCTGATGGATAATGGGTGGTGGTGGTGGTGGTGGACGTGAAGGTATCTTTGATTGTGGTGGCAGTTTCAGAATGTCCCTGTGCCACTTAGGTATTGGGTTCAGATTCGACGGGTCAATACCTCTAGTCACTTGCCCGACTGCATTCAAGAACTGTGCCGCCCCGAGCCCATCGCATACGCTGTGGCAGAATATGAGCCCAATCACGAACCCGCCACATCCAAATCGAGTTACCTGGACTCATCATGCAGTGAATTTATCGATGTGATTGATAATATATAATCGTGTTATGTGCTAACCAAACTGATTTAGCCTCACCTGCATTTGCACCAGTGGTTCGGATAGGAATACAGTGGCTTGACCAATCGATTCTTGGGCGGGAAGAGAAGGTTGAGGTGGTGGTGGTGGCAGAAGTTTCTCATATGGGAAACCAGCGGAGAGTGAGGATGTGTCATTATCATCAAAGTGATGACCTACAACGTCCAAATTACAATCAGCCACCGCCTCGACGAACCAAACCCCATCGCCAGTGCAGGCGATTTGAGACCCCTTGAGTTTTCCAGCGAGAGGATAGTAAGGAACGAGTGCATCAGCCAAGGCTCTTCGTATGGTCCGGGCTGGTGCTGCCTTAGGCGGCCCGTGCTTGAACAGGTGGAGCGTCCTAGCATTGCAGCGGAGGACGTCCAGTTTGTCGATCACAGACAGTTCGAGCGCTGTCCCTTCTGGCGCTGGCTGCGACGGTGCAACCATCTCGCCGGAGATTATGCTGACGTTGAATTCCATTTCAAAGAAAGGCAGGTAATGTAGCTTGAACTTAACTGAGAGCTAGGTGATTGAAAATGGTGAAGTGCATGGGGGGTATTTATTGAGGATGAACTGAAAGGTTTAGCATGGCTTTGCAGCAGTTTGTTTTTTTTATTATTTGAAGTGCTACTTGGCTTACAAGTATGATAGACTTGGCTTGATATCTACATAATCATGTGAGGTCTGTGTACCGTAGATATCACCATACTCTTTCTTTCTATTGTTTTACAAGCAAGCTTAGGCCCCAAACAAGTTTGAGTTTCTTTTGTTTTTTCAAATTGTCTTTTTCAATAATGAAAAAATGAAGGGATTTTGACTGATCATTAACCCATTAATTACTGAAGGAATCCATGAAAAATGATACATTTTCAAATTTAAAGAATGCTGAGTAGCTGGCTTTTCTGATTTCTTTCTCCTCTGTATACATAACTTTATCTACACTTGCAGACTCATTATAAGCTCGACGACGCTGAAGAAGATTATTAGGACGAAGCACTCATGTGTAGTGCCACTAGCGATGCGTAAAAGCCATCCTTGATGTTAATCAGAACGTCGTGTTTCCCCTTCTCGACGACCTCTCCGTTCTTCACCACGGCGATGACGTCCGCTCCCTTGATAGTGGACAGTCTGTGTGCCACGACCACCGTCGTCCTGTCCACCATGACACGATCGAGCGCATCTTGGACGACTCTTTCCGATTCTGCGTCCAATGCGCTCGTAGCTTCGTCGAGCAACAGTATCTTCGGGTTCTTCAAGATCGCCCGTGCTATTGCTATGCGCTGCTTCTGCCCTCCCGAGAGCTGAACTCCACGCTCCCCGACCATGGTGTCATATCCCTGGATTTATCATCGTACGTCAGCATTTTTGCAGGTTTTTTTTTTTTTTTTTTTTTTTATAACTTCGAAATTTTTTGAAGAGGAGGGTGTGATGAACCGACCTGTTGGAGACCGCTGATGAACTTGTGGGCATTAGCCAGCTCAGATGCGGCTATGATCTCAGCCTCGGTTGCACCGCCTTCCTTTCCGTAGGCGATGTTGGCCCTTATGGACTCGTTGAAGAGGATGGGCTCTTGGCTCACGAGTCCCATCTGCTGCCTCAGCCATTTGAGCTGGAACTTCTGTATATCGATCCCGTCGATTGTGATCGTGCCCGAGTCGGGGTCGTAGAACCTTTGGAGTAGAGAAATCACGGTCGACTTTCCGCTTCCACTCTCTCCGACAAGGGCAACTGTCTGTTATTACAAGTTGTAAAATGACGATGCGTCAGGATCGAACCAATGCGCTTATAATAAATGCTTTTTCTCGGGGTGGAAAATCGACCGAAATTCGTAATACCTTGCCGCTATGGATCCTCAGAGAAAGGTCCCGGAAGATGCGAACGTTGGGCCTGGTAGGATACTTGAAGCTGATGTGCCTCAGTTCGATCTCCCCCTTGAGATTTTCGAGAGTCGTCCCCGATTCGTCGCTCGGGTCGATATTCGACTTTCTGTCGAGAATAGAAAATATTGAAGCGGTGGCGCTCTTCGCCTTGCTCGAGTCCGGCGCAAACGTGCTCGACTGAGATATCGCGACGGCCGCCATCGTTAGGGCGAAAAATACCTACATCACATTAACACGAATACGGTCAGTTTTTTCTTTCCCAGCACATATGATTCGATTGTACTTCGAATCATGAGATTCATATGCTAAACTCACACGAAAGACGTCAGCGAATGTCGTTTTCCCGGCCTCCACGAGGCGGGCCCCCGCATAGAAGGCCGTGGCGTAAGCCAAAAACACCAACGCCAGAGCCAGCCCGAAGCCCGTACCGCTGATCAACCCTTGTCTTATCCCGATTTTGACGGGGCCTTCGCATTTCTTCTTGTACAAATCCATCACCTTCCCTTCGGCGCAGTAAGACGCCACCGTCCTTATAGTTCCCACGGCATCGTTGGCAACTTGGCTCGCCTCCTCATACATGGCCTACAACACATCAAGCAAGGTTAATTTGCATCGTCATATTGAATGACCCCCCTACCTAAAAGTTTAAGCGTGTATCATATTTTAATTTTATATATTTTATTTCCAATACGATCTCACACGTCTATTCTGATTTCTCTCTTATCTAGCCATATACGTGGAATTTTCTTTTAATGGGTGGCGGTGATGATTCGTACCCATGACATCTCGACCTAAGCTCTGATACCATACTGAATGACTACCCACCTAAAAGCTTAAGATGAAGGTAATATATCTTATTTTAATTTTATATATTTTATTTTCAACGCACCGTCGCATGAGAATAAACCTACCTTTGCATCTGCGCTAAAGCCAGTCATGAACTTGAGCTGAACATATCCATTCAATGCGATAAGGGGCACCAGGCCGAGGACTATGAGCGCGAGCTGCCAGCACGCAATAAAGGCTATGACCAATCCAACTACCGCCGAGGAAAGATCCTGAACCAGCTGGGCTAGGGCATCGCCGACCAAAGCCCTAATAGTGGCCGCATCAGAAGAGAGCCTCGCGCCGATCACCCCGCTCGAGTTCTGCGGCTCGTCGAACCACCCGACCTCCATGTTGACAACCATCTCAAAGCACATCATCCTTATCCTCCTTATCAGCCTACATCCCGCTATGCCGAAGAAGTAAGTCCTCAGGGGGTACGTGACGAAGGAAACCGCCCCGAGAACGACGAACATGAGCGCCCAAAACCTCGAATCCTTCCTCAGCTGGTGGGGAGGCTCGAAGAACGTCTTGATCACAAGGGAGAGTAATATGCCGAAGAATGGAACTATCGCCCCGTTTAGGATGGCCGATAATGACCCCACGACCAGCGCCGGCACCTCGGGCCTGTTCAGGGCGATGAGCCTGCCTATGGGGACCGGCGGGTGCTTTTCGTCCATTTCTTCTTCGTAGGCGGCGAGTTCGAGGTCTTCGTACTCCCGCCTGGAGACGCTGAGCCCTCGGGAGAGGTCGAAAGTGATGGAGAGGGAATTTCTGCTTCCACTTCCGAGCCTCAAGGATCTTCCTCGGCTTCTGTGACGAAGCGAAGCCCTTTGGCTCGCCTGCCTGCTGTATTCCGTGCTGAAGCTCGTCGGGTCCATCTCGTCGGGGGTTTCCTCCTCATGTTTATTAGCTTCTTGCAGGCGCACGAGCTGAGAGTACGCACCATCGGGATTCTCCAGCAGCTGAGAATGCGTACCTGACAGCGAAAAAAAAATCGTTTAAGTGTCAGCGTCAACGTCGTGTAATTAGCGACTCATTTTTCAGCAAAAAGCGCAAATGACTACAAGCTAAAGCGAGCGTACCTTTTTCAACCATCTTCCCTCGGTGAATGACAGCGATCATGTTGGCGTTTCTAACCGTGGTTAGCCTGTGAGCGACTATGACGGTTGTTCGGTTAACCATAATCCTATCGAGAGCCTCTTGAACTACCCTCTCGGACTCTGCATCTAGGGCGCTCGTCGCTTCGTCCAAGAGTAGTATTCGTGGATCTTTTAGTATCGCCCTGGCTATGGCGATTCTCTGCTTCTGTCCGCCCGAGAGCTGAGTACCGTGCTCGCCGACTGTCGTGTCCAAACCCTGGGGCAGCTTGTCGATGAACTTGGCGGCGTTGGCCATATCGGCCGCCGTCCTAATTTCTTGGTCGGTGGCTCCGTCCTTTCCGTAGGAAATGTTCTCCTTGATGCTGCCCATGAAAAGCACGGGCTCTTGGCTGACCAGGCCGATCTTCGACCTAATCCACCTGAGCTGAAACTCCTTGAGGTTAACTCCGTCGATGAGAACGTCGCCGCCGTGAGGATCGTAGAACCTCTCTATAAGGCTGATCACCGTCGACTTGCCGCTCCCGCTCTGGCCCACCAAGGCGGCCGTCGTGCCGTGGGGGATGAACAGAGAGAACCCGCTGAAGATCTCCTCCGTCGGCCTAGCGGGGTAGCTGAAGTAGACGTCTTTGAGCTCTATGTCTCCACGAACGTCGCTCAACACCTTCCCTCTGCTGTCGAACGGGTCGATCTCTGGCTTTCTGTTTATCGTCTCGAACATCTTGTACGCGGCGGCTCGGCCCGCTGCAAATGCCGTCATGCACGGAGACGCTTGTCCCAGTGACCTGAAAAAAAGGACGTAAATTTTACTGAAATACACGTTATTATCCTATGCTTTTTTTTTTAATGCGTGAAACTCCATTGTGCTGTCTAAAACTTAGCATCGTACCCCCGATGATGTCTAAAATTTAGCACCGTACCATCCGATTAGGGGGTGTAAATGACAAGGGGCACATGATTAAACAAACCACGAGGGTGTTTTACCTACAAATCAGAGAACTTTTGGTGTTTATTTTTTAAACCACAGATGTGTTATATGCAATTTAGCCATTTTTATTAGGCGTTGTCGTCGTCTTCGTCGAGAATAGTCGAGGCAACTGAATCGAAACTACTTACAGAGAACCAGTCAAAACCGAGACGATGACCGTGAAAATATCGCCCCCCGACTTGCCCTTCTCGAGGATCAGCTTTCCCCCGTACCAAACGGCCAAGCCGTAGCTGCAGAACATCATGAACATGACTGACCCGAGCCCGAGCCCCGTGGCTAGGCCTTCGTGGACCGACGACTTGTAGGCTTGCTCGAGCGACTTGCTGTAGTTATTCACGGCTTTCTTCTCCCCGGTGAACGAGGCCACCTGAGAATCCATTACGGAGGCAAAGATTCTTCACGGCCCATAGAAAGAATATCATACAACTATAGATATGAAATCGAGGAAGTCGAACTACTCACCGTTCTAATGGCTCCAATGGTCTGCTCCACCACGACTGCGGCCGCGGCGTACGCATTCTGGCCCCGCGACGCCATCTTCGACACGACGAGCGACATGATTCCTCCCGATATCATCAGCGGCGGGATCGAAGACAGAAGGACGAGCGTGAGCAGCCATCCTTTCGTGAAGGCTATCACAAACCCGCCGAAGAACGTCGCCATCAGCTGCACGAACTTACCCACCTGCAAAACGGCGCAACCATTCGTAACTACCTTCTCGTCGGGTCAGACATTTATATATTAATTCTCATTACCTTCTCCCCCATTGCGTCCTGAATAAGGACGGTGTCGCCGGACATTCTTCCGACGACTTCGCCCGTGTGAACTTCCTTGTCGAAGAAAGCTATGTCCTGCTGGAGAATCGTCTTGAGATAGAGCCCCCTAATGCGCGCCGCCTGTCTCTCCCCCGTTATCATCCAACAAGCCACCTCTGCGATCAATTATTACATACTTAACGGCTCAACGATTATGATACTAACGACTATATATATACATATACTATAAGTTCATCGCCGAAGCCGACGATAATATATCCTTACGCAAAAATGCCGCGGTGCCGCACCCGAGAGCCACGTAAACAAGCTTCAGCGCCACCTAAAAAAAAAAAAGAAAACAAAGAACGATTCAATCATATGTTATATAATCATATACGGTTGTTGAGCAGTATAGGTTCGGAAAGAAAACTATATATACGTACGGGGCTGACGACGTGGACCACTCGGTCGCCTTTATTCGCCCCGAAAGCATCGGCGAGCTGGCCGAAGAGCAAGGCCATGAGGGGAGGGTTCATGCCATTGCCTACGGCCCCGAGCGTCCCAACCAGCATCAAGATTTTGTCCCACGTGTCGGCGAACGTGAAGAGCTTGAAGAAGGGAACCGTATGTTCCTCCTGCGGTGGCCCCGAGCCATTATCCCCTCCTTGGTTTTGGCCTGAAACCTCTTCTTCAACCGCCATGTTAGAAAACTCTGGCTAATCTCCTCAGTTCAACTGCCCTATATATGTAATGTAATAAATCCTCCTGCTCGTTTTTCAGTGAAGCAGCTAGCACGAATGAACGCACAAAGAAGAAAAGAATGAAGAGACGACTAGTCGTCGAGCAATACTATCATCGTTGGGAGATAAATATAAATGAAGGCAGCATATATTATCTTGGGTCAATATATGTCCATATATATATGTATATATATAATATATACAGCTAATAAATAGGTACGAACAAAAGCGTTAATGGGTTGGTCGAAGCAGTCCGATTATGACTGGTATGTGATGAGCTTAGTCAACGGTTTCTTATTCAAGACTTTGCCGTCTGTAATGCATTTATATAAATCGCACTGTCGTGATATTCTTGTTTTTGTTTTTTGTTTTTTTATATTTTATTTTAACAATTGAATTGAGTGGTCACTGTTGCGTTTTAATTATTTGGTGTATAATAATATTCTGTAATCACGCGTATAATGAGAGAAGTAGGCCTTTTCAATGTTAGGCGCGTTTGAAATCAATCTCACCAACTTCTTAGGTTTATTTTATATTTATTACACATTTTCTGCTTGGTGATGATTGTCCTTTCCCACAAGTTGGTGGCATGTTATTTTGTTTATTACCCACGTGTGAAATGTCAAAACGGGTTCGGATCCATGGGTCCAGCAGAACCCGTCGGGTAGGTAGGTAGATGGGTGGGTGGGTCAACGCTAATTGTTTCTGGATGATAATGATTATTAATGATCTCTATTTTATATTAACATAAGCAATTATTAATTTTTCAATATACGTAGTTATTCCGTATGTTAAATGACAACTTTGGATAAAAGTTTATGATAATTTAATTTTACATATTTTATTTTCAACCAAATGTGTATATTTCTTTTTCTTATCTTACCTTAACAGATGATTTATTTAATTTTTTTTTTACGGTAGTTGCAAGGATTCATACCCGCGATCTTTTGAATTGTGTTGTGATGTGTGATGGTAATTGATGATTTTTTATAACATCGAAAACTATAAGTTAGTGGATGAACTGAAATTAATGTAATGATTAACTCATCCCATTCACTAACCTAGTGGTTCTAAATCATTCTATCTACTAACATGGTAGTTCTAAATTCATGTAAAAAATAAACTTAAAATTTAATATGCTAGGATAATCCTAGCAAGTATATTAGGTATTCAAATAATAAAGTGGACGTAAATCCAGATATCGATCATCATGGACAACTTAACTAATTCTTGGAATCGTTTTTCTACTTTTAGTTCAGAGTGAGATGGATTTATGATGATGTGATATTTTTTACTAACTAACGATGCAAATAATAAATAAACAACAAAAAATATGATAAAGAGAGATAAAAATCAATTCACGACAATCGTGAACAAGACACATGATCAGCACGGATTAATCCTTATTCTTTATGCAATTGCTTTATCAAATCGGTACGAGTCTAGTCAATATGAAATTTTCCTAATATATTTACTACTCGATCCCTCGGTCATAGTAATCCTAGACGAAAATGAGTTAATCTCTATATCAATATGATTGTAGTTCCTACCCATATATTTGACTCTATTGAAATTCTTCAAGGTTAGACGCTTTCGAGGCTAAGAGCTCGGTAAACCCCACAACAATTTTGACGGCTAGAAATGAGAGAATAGAGCAGAAAGTGATTTCAAGGGCATCTTAGGCGGTTTCTTCCACGATAACACGGCGACTGATCTCAAGGGAACAGAACGTGATCCGATTATCGTGATAGGCAATAGCTATAACTTCATTTATATTTTAACAAATGATGGCGACATTCAATTACATGTTTTCGTCCCTCACTATGCTAGCTTAAGTTTTTTATGCGATTAAAGATCGTATTAGGTCGGATTATATGACTTCGTAGTTATGATAATCGCACTTTATTAAATGTTTTGTGAGAAGAAGTAGCTTCTAAAACTAGAAAAACAACAACGCGAAGCAAGAATTATACTCAACAGTGTGTGTGGACTTTGTTGCGTGTAATGAAGCAGCTAAGCTAGGCAGGCCTGAATTAAAAAATAAATAAAAAATTATTAACACCCATAATACATATATACCTACTAAAAACTCATCATCATTTATGATATTACATGAAAGTTACATTACAACTATAGTCAAGAATATAATATTACCCTCCATGAGATAGTACATGCATGATGTTGCATAATGTATTATTGAAAAAGATACACCAAACTGATCTTAATATATATTACCATTCACCTCCTTTTCATTTTATATAATCCAATAAATGCGCGGAAGTATAATATTTACTTGATATAACAACCCTTATAATATTTCGAGCAATGTATATTTTATATATGTTTCAATTATTTGATATTATTCCTTGACTTGGCAAAGCATCTCTTCCTCACTCATTTTAATATCTTAAATGAAGACTATAGCGAACTAATATATATGTGAAATTAATTATTATTAATAACTCCACTCATCATCGGTTGACCATTTGTATTCATCTCATAACATTCAACACTATGAACTTTTGAGGTGCCTCTTTTCTTTTCTTTTCTTTTACAATACAAGAATGTAAATATTAATTTTATACTGTTACCATATTTTATAATTACAAAAATAGGTAAACAACTTCACACGTATCAATAATTGGTCGTCCAATTATTTTTTCGACAAAATAAGCCGAGCTGATATGGAATATTGCTAAGTAGGCTTTCCTATTTATTTCATCGAAAAAATAATCGAAAACTCAAATATTTACCGACATAATAAATAAGAGACCTAGTTATGTAATGATCAAATATATGGTCCAAAATCGAAATAATTAGATCAAAGTTCATAATTTTTCCCAAGCATGTATTGCAGCTTAACCAATAATTGTTCAACGAATATACTTTTGGTCAGCAGATAATAAATAGATAAACCAACCTTTAGTGCCTTGACTCAACTTGCATATAAAATATATTAAATATTTAACACATCTATTAATTAATTATTTATATATATAAGGTGAAAATCAGTAACGTCGGTTTCCACTAGTTCGACTGCCTCTTTCTCGTGAAAAGTAATTGACATTATAATAAGATTATTACATATCATATTCAACTTTTGAATTCTGATCATTACATTTACTTTGGTAATCATATTGATAATCTAAATAATAACTAATGAAAAATATAATCATGGGCGGTCGTAGGTTTTGTGTAAGAAACATGCGTGTTGAACTGGTCAATGCAGTACTTGGAAGCTCACCAAATTAAATATATACGTGCAAGATTCATTTATTTTATTTAATTTTAAATCATTTAGACGCAAATATCTAATTTTTTTTATTTTTATTTTTTTAAAGTGGGAGGAAGAAAGTAGTGGGTTTTATAACCCTGCAGAACAGAAATAATTGAAAAGTCAAACTTTGACTTATAAATTAGTTAAAGTAATTGGTAACCAATTTATTTCACATTTAGAAAAATATTCACTTGAATTTATCATTTGAGTTGAAAAACATGCACCTCTGTATGATTGATTGCTCATCAACAAACAAATTCATATTATAATTCAGTTTTATAATTAATCTTACTCTTGATTAACAATTACAATAACTTGCCACATAATTTTATATATAACCAAAGAAATCTGATTTTTGGGACCAAGTAAATTGTTGATGCACTAATCTTCAAAATCACACTAAATGTTCATATATGAGTTGACTGACTATTGATGATGTACATAGAATAATTTATCATATACTGCAAATACACCATAATTACAAGAAAAAATGTGGCCGGGCTTTTTTTAGATATATACATACGAGATTTGCTATGGTGCATACCCTATCGTGAGCACCCCGTGAGCACCGCACACGTACTTCGCCTTTTTTCGATCCAAAACGAAATTTTTAGCCCAATGTTAATCATATCCCCTTACACAACAACATGATGATGTTTTAAAACAGATTCATCTTCATAAAAATACGAAAAAGATCGGTAAGAACAATTTATTTAATATCACATCTGTGTGATGCTTCTTCGTATTTTTATGAAGATGAATCTGTTTTACAACATCATCATGTTGTTGTATAAGGGGGATAAGATTAACATTGGGCTAAAAATTTCGTTTTGGATCGAAAAGAGGCGAAGTACGTGTGCGGTGCTCACGGGGTGCTCACGATAGGGTATGCACCAAGAAAATGTCAAAATCATTATTTAAGGATTTAGAGTTTCCGTGTGAAATCAAGAAAATAGTTGTCATATTTTAATTAGTGTCAAATCCTATTTCTGTGACTTTTTAATGTATGATTTTTACCTACCAATAAAAAGTCTTTCTTTTCCATTTGTCAATGTCATATTGTCGCTTGAGAAACGATCTATTCTTCAATTATTATTTGAATTCAAAGAAGTTGGGCAAAGAATTATCATATTTTCTGATACATGTCCCTTTACTCAATTATCAATTTGGTAGGTGATCGATCAATTGCACCTTATAATCATTTATGATTGGATGTTATATAATTGTATTTTTTTTTTTTAAACCTCGGAATAACAGAGAAACGTATTAATTAGATAAAGCTTGAAATAAATGCTACTTATTCATTAAAGCAGAACTATCTATTACTAAAGGACAAAAATCAGTGTTATAACTTAAAATTTAACCTTAATCTCTTTTGTCGAGATATTATTTTCACATAACTACTCTAGTTAAGGCTTGTGATTTTTATTTTTTCATTTCGATTTTTATCTCCTTTCAATCGACCATGGACTTGCGTCATACATTCTGATGATGCGACTAATCTTCATAGCAAGATAAGAACATCTTTATGAATTAGAGCCATTTTTATAATTTTTTGTGGCCTCGTTCTTGTAACAAAGTGAGGTCTTAAAGTTATGATAGCATTAATCAATTAGGCCTTACAAATTTGTGTCCCTAAAAAGTTGGCCATACAAATCTATTTTTATTGGTGTATGTGATATTAAACCCTAAAAATATATTTTTATTAGATGTAAGTAATGTTGGACCCTAAAAGTTTGACTAAAAAAAATTTGAAGCTCTGTGCAATAAACCAAGATGGACCCTAGTTGTGATTGCTTGCTATAAAAACATGACAAAGTGGGTAGAAACCAAAAAAAGGACAAAATAAAGAGCCTATGAGGTCTTAGCTAGACTGAAGCCTAACACTTCATTTCGCATAAAGATTTCGGCATGAAAAAGAAAAGAAAATGTGTAAATGTACGACAATAGAAGTGTAACGTATCATTGTTTGATGCATTGTAATCGTTTTTCGTCGTATTTTTTCATGATGAATTCCGCATATCAAACTGAGCGTAAACGTCTCTGAGGAGAGATCACCTGATCGAATCTTCCTCACCACCAAATACTTTGAATGAGTCAATCACACAAGAATGTCTGATTATGCAATTGGTTTGATTGACATGCTATTGCGCTAGTCCCAAGTTGACCCGATCCGATAGGAAATATCATTCTATTACATATATAACTTATGCTCTGTCGAAGATGAACGGGCCATGAACTGGGCCATAGCCCAAAATCGAATATAGATCATAATGTTTTAAGTAGTCAACGAGGAAGAGGTATATATATATATTATATATATATATATATATTCAAGTGCATGCATGAGCTGCATCAGAGGAACCTAACGTAGAAGAGAACTAAAAATAAAGAAGTTATTGATTATAAGTTGTGTTGTAAGAACATTACATTCGTAAAGCATATATATGATCTGTGTGCGTATTATACGTCGTACAAGACAAAGGCGTATGTATATTTTATTACATTTAGAATCCGAGTCTATAAGGGACTCCACTCTGCGGCAGCCACCTCCCGCCGTCGAGGAACAAGCCCGGCGTGTACCTTGCAGCCTCAGCCTGGCCCAGAACCCTGAACCGCCTGAACTGCCGGTCCCTCCTGTTGGCCGCCGCCCCGGGCCCGCGGTTCGCAAACTCGTACATCTCGCATGTGACGTGGTTGCTCTTACCGTCCCATATCTTGTAGCCCTCGGGCCTGATGAAGTCCCCGATCTCGCTCTGCATGGTCACCGTGAGTGCGTACTGGCCCCACGGCCGGCCCAGGTAGTTCGGGACCTTGAACCTGTCCTGGTAGAGGAACCTGTCCGGCACGATCTTGCAGTTCTGTAGGACGAGCCCGTTGCTCCCCTTCTGTACCTCCTTGCCGTCGGCGGTCACCGTGTTGAACTGGTTGGGCAGAGGGTATCTGTTGGAAATAAAATGCATAAAATTTTGAATATGATATACTTTTCCTTCGAGCTTATAAGCTTTTAAGTGAAGTGGTCGTTTGGACAGTACCTGGCCACGATGAGGCTGTCCTGGATGACGCAGTCACCCCTCCCGAAGATGAAGTCGATGGTCCCGTAGATGGCGCAGTTCTTGTAGAATTGGCGCTTGGACTGGTAGTAGAGGGTGTCCTGGTTGGCCTCGAAGCTGCAGTCGAAGAGGGCGGTCATGTCCCCGTTGGACCGGAAGGCCACCGCCTGGTGACCCTTGGGTCCGATGTCGTTCCTGAACGTCATGGATCGGGCGATGAAGCCGGGTGCGTCGGTCGCTGCAAAAATTCGTTTTTCGATCAATTCGCGATGAGACAATACATCAAATCGTGGTGGGCTTTAGACAGGTCGTATTTTTTTTGTTCTTTATGATAGGCCCATGGAAGGAACCCAATGTTCTAATACTGCGGGGGCCTTGCAGATATGGTGACAAAAATGCTCATCAAAGAACCATTTGAAGATCTAATGGGTCTGAGTTAGATCTAGCGAGCCATTCTTAGAGTCGGATATTGAGTTCGATCTATACCAATTAGTTAACCAAGTCAACCGAGCCAATGTCTCGGTCAAAGTGGATCTACCCATTGCCATCCCTAATTGCTGAGGAGGTTCGTCCTCTGCCCTAATTGGTTGTCTTTTTCCCTGCAGTGAGGCCTCTACAGGGAAGGAATAGTCACGACAGGGTTGCTGTCAGCATACTCCTAAGGAGTAATTCGGCCGACCGAAGGGTCAACAGACCCTCCGAACCCGTCGTTAGCAGGTGTGCGCATATTTGTGTGTGCATGCATGCATATGTATTCAAACGACGATTCTTACAGAAAGTGGCGGTCTGCATGGTGCCGATGTGCTGAATGCCGAAGTTCTTGCTTTCGACGACGATGGTCCTCCCGATGCCGTCTCCGTACATATAGATGTTGGGCTTCGACTTGTCGATGTTGACCTGCTCTCTGTAGACGCCCGCCTTCACGTAGATGATGAATCGGCCCCTGAAGTTCTTGGGGTACGCCCTGACGGCCTCATTGATGGTCCTGAAGTTCCCGCGGCCGTCCTTGGAGACCACCACGTGGGGCCTGACCCCACCGGCCAGGAGCCTCCTCTCCGCCGCGCCGAACCACGTGGGGTAGCCGTCGTCGGACATCAGGCGGCGCCGGGAGCTGCTGAAGTTACCCGCCAAGGTCTCGAAGTTGAACAGCTTCAGCAGCTGGTCAATCTCGGCCACGACGTTGATGGCGTTGTGGGTGAGCTGGGTGGCGTTGACCATCCCTTGCTCGACGGCCGACCTGTAGTCGGGGTTGTCGATCTGGTCCAGGCAGCTGCTCTGTAGGGCGTGGACGGAGGTGACCCAGCTGAGGAGCTCGTGGGCCCGGTCGTCCACGGTGTGGAGGTCGTTGTCCCCGACGAAGGACATGGATGCCTGGAGCGTGGCGATGGCGTCGTCGAGCAGCTCCTTGCAGTCCTCGACACCCATGTGGTTCAGCGGGTCGGCCTCCTTGTCGACCACGACTTGGCCCGTGGTGTTGAGGGACTTCTGAAGCTCCTCGAAGGCGGCCCGCATGACGGCTAGGACGTAGTCCTGCGGGGTGGCGGAGGCGTTCTTGGCCACGGACTGGAGGGATTTGGCGCAGACGTCCTTGTAGGTGGTGGGCTCGCAGATGGTGGTGATCATCTTCACGGCGGAGTTGGGGATGTCGCCGGAGGCAGCGGCGGCGGCGGAGGAGGACGATGATGCCGGAGAGTGGTTGTTGTTGGACTTCACCACCACAACCACCCCAACGATCACCCCCACCACCATGAGGAGGGACACCACGGAGACGGCTACTTTTCCTACCATGACTTGCGGGATCTCTTACGCAAATGATTCTGTTTCTTTTCGGTTTTCGCTCGCCTCGCCCTGCGTCGAGTTTCAGGACGAGATGGAAGAACAAAATATGGAGAATGTGCTTTGTGAAGTAGAAGATGGATAATATATATATATATATATATATATATATATATATATGTATATATGCATGTGTTTGCATGGCCTTTACATTCCTATATTGTTGATGGTTGATCGACATTTGAGGGAGAAAGGAAAGGGATGGTTAGGGTAAAAGTTTCTTTGCCTCAAGTTGAGGCTTGCCTTTTCTTGTTTTTATTGGCTGACATGCATATAATAACATAAAGATGGTGGTGGTATTCTTCTATTCTATTATTGCATGGATATTCTTCCTATTACCACCTTAGTTAATTTTACTTTAATTAAGGGGTAAGTAACTACCGGCTTAATATCTTCTATTCCAATTTTAATATTCCACTTCGTATATCGATTTACGAAAATCGTTATACCTTCCTCCATCCAGTCAGTGTTAAAACATTTGTACACATCATTACACCCATGAATATCATTATATCAGTTGTTTAAATAAAAAAAATCAATATTATATATTTTCTACTTTGGTATAGAAAAAATCAGTATTATATATTAAAATATATATTAATCTTTTTTTATTAAACAGGTGTAATGATATTAATGGGTGTAATGATATTTACGGGTGTTTTAACACTGGGCGGAGGAAGATGTAACGATTTTCATATGTTGGAATATGAATTGAAATACAAAAACTAAAATAGGATTTCAAGCTAACATGTTCTATATTTTCTTGTATAAAAGATATTAGTAAATCTCTTTTATTTGTCGTGTCCATTGGGAAGTATATTGTTGTGACATGTTTACTAATAAGAGTCGCATGCAAGTCAGTCAGCGGGACTCTCAAAATTCTTATCTTCAAATTTAAGTAATAACTAAAAACGGTTAGAGAAGTTTTTCTTTACCCTTCGCAAAAGAAAAGAAAAAAAAAAGATTAACCCTACGAGGCTTATGCTGTCCCACCAGCATGACCTAATAGATGGGTCCATGACATATCAAGTTAGAGGTATTAGCTCAGTTCCACTAGGAATTTTGATTATCGTTGTTAGGTGGAAGTTGGGACATGCTCACGTGACTTTCAGGGATTAGTCACATCTTCGAAGTGTGTGACGCAAATATGTAATCGATTGAGTGGATAACTCGAGTTGCCAAAAAAGAATAGACATTCTAGCCCGCGCACTGAATACCCATAAAAAAAAATTATACGATATAAATTTATCGGGTGCATCATACAAGCTCGGAGTTCTTGGCTTTCGGTTTTCGAAAGCACGGGTATATACTTCGTGATACTTGCCAGCGATGATTCCCGCTAAAACTGACGTTAATCGTGACGGAAGGATAAAAATGGTCCAAAATTGGCAACATCGAAACTAAATTGATTCCGACGAAACATTGGAGACTAAATCATGTTACATTACGAGATTGTTATGAAAAAACAAAAAGCTCAACTGCCCTATGCTGAGTTGCGCGAATATTTTTCTGATTATCAATATCGCAAATCATTTCTATATCGTTAAAACATGTAATACAATGGATTAATCAATGGCACAATCTGTTTTGAATTTCGAAAATATAGAAAAAGATTATACTACGTCGAATATCCTCTAGTTCTCAACAAGAAGAAAAAGCTTACATCTCGAAAACAAATCGAGCAAGAAACGTTAATATTCGAACCGCCGGTGAATAACGCAATCCCCGAGATTTAGGCCGGCTCACCACCATGGCCCGGGCAAGAATTTAAGAGAGGCTGTAGTGCCTTGACTACGATGCTCATGTTGGGGCGAAAATCGGCCTCATACTGAACACATAGAGCTGCAACAGCAGCCATCTGCGTTCGTGATTATGTTATAAGCAGCAAATGTTGCTCTTTTACATTACGCATGCGAAAATTACCAGCTTAGTTATTTCTTAGTAACCGTTTTTTTCAACATACCTTAGCTACGGCTTTTGTGGGGTAGTCTCCACCTAGTCTGCCGTCGATGCACTGTTCGACCTTGTCCTCAATCAGTTTTGGAGTAGCCTGGCACATCGTAAGGATATTAAGAGCAATTGTCCAAAGTATTCGGAGGCATACACAACATTCGAAAGAAGTATGGGAGATAAGCATCCGAGTAAGTGCATATAAGTACCCATGTCACCAAACTTTGCTGCCCTCGGGGTAGCGTGTGGTCGATAGGTTTCCGTCCCGTGAGAAGCTCTAGAAGGACTACGCCAAAACTGTACACGTCGCTCTTCGAGTTTAACTGACCGTTCATTGCATATCTGCCCAAGTGTAAGAAAAGTGTGTGTGAGCCGCAGATTTACAAGACTGTTTAAGCAAATATGTTTGGACAAAGAATTCAAATAGTTTCAGGTTTGAAATAAATTATAGCTTACTCTGGGGCATGATATCCAAATGTGCCAAGAACGCGGGTAGAGTGAAGCCTTGCTGCCATATCGGGTGCTTGATTTGATAAGTCAAAGTCGGCAATCTTAGCAGCAGAATGATCGTTGAATATCAAGACGTTGCTGGACTTGATATCACGGTGGATGATATGAGGCTCTGCTTCCTCGTGGAGATACTCAAGGCCCTTAGCAGCACCGACTGCAATTTCGACACGCTGAGCCCAGGATAAGACATGACCAGGTTGTGCTCCTTTAACACCTTTCCGTCCTGAGAAAGCATGAAACGACCAAATTTAGATCATAGCAACTGATAGAGGAAATTAGCATGAAGATCACAAACCATGGAGGATGTCATGAAGCGATCCGTTAGATTCAAATTCATAGGTCAGAGAAGCCGTAGATTTCCATCTACGCAATAACCAATTAGTTCTAGAAAGTTCTCATGTTTTAGCCTCGATGCCATAGACACCTGCAATACGAAAGGGAAAACGTTTTCCAAAATTTTCCCTCGAATTAAAGGCCAGAAATGATTGTCATGGGCAAAACGAACCTGAGCTAAGAACTCGTCGTCTGGCTGCTTGCTAGTTAGTATCCAGCTTCTTTATGGCTGCATGCACACCATTCTTAAGAACACCATAGTACACTCTTCCGCACGAGCCTTCTCCTATTAACGAATCGTTGCTGAAGTTGCCCGTAATTTCCTTTAGTTCGTCGAATGAAATCGAAGGAACTGCTGCAATAGGTTCGAGTTTCGCAGCTTGAGATTTCGATGGAGATTTTGTAGTATGATAACCTCCATCATTCCCTGTCCCAAAGAACGAAAAAAGAGCTAATTGTTTATAGCATTGCCAGAAAACATAAAAATGAGCTTAACCGAAATTAGGAAGATCATATGCACTAGAAAATAGGATGGATCGACAAGTCTCAAGCAAGAAACAGTGTTCATACAATGACTGAGCAAAAGTTACCAATTGGATTCCTTAATGTACGCTGGCCTCCTCCATCTGCATGTTTACCAACCTCGTCTTCTCCGCAACATGCAGAACAACTCATATCTCTTCCTGCGAAAAAAAAATAAAAAAAAAATCAAAACGTCGTTCAAATTAAGAAGAAGGCAAACGTTAAGATAGCACAGCTCCATTGAATTGAAATAGTAGAAGAAACACCATCTCAAATCAGTTAATAGAAATTAGCGTATAGTTATCAATAGTTAGTCCATTATTGAGAGAAGACGATCATTTAACACGGGCCATACGGCATTGGCATTGATATCATCTTCACTAAAGATCAGTGCCAGCAGATTGCAAAGAATCAAGGATTTGGCCTCCCAGCAACTAGGCTCATTTAATCCAACATTTCTAACCCCAAGAGTATGAATGGTGGTCGTCTAAGACCATCTCCAATCGAAAAACGCATTCTCAAACTCAAACTCATTCTCAAACTCAAAATGCAGTAATTCTTCTCCAACCATTAAACTCATTCCCAAACTCAAAATAATATTATCTTAATATTCACTTCCACATTAACTTTTCCAAATTTTCAATACTATCCATATATTTTACAACATTACAAATTAGACCACAATATTATTGTAAAGTTGATTAAGAAATATTTAATAAAATTGATAATAAAATTATTATTTGTACATATAAAAAACATCGAAAAATATTTATTAAAAATATAGAAATTAAACAACACGAGGAAAAAAATATATTGAGATGCACATAAAAAATATTATTCGTACAAATAAAAGATAAATAATTTTTCAAGTCCACAAATGATCAATTAGAACATTTCGAAGTGCAATGTGATCATCTTCATTTGTAATTTTTTAAATTCTACTATGATGCCATTATATTACATATAAATAAAATAAAAGAATAATTAATAAGATATAAAAAATAATTAATAAAAAAGTAAATATTATAATAATTGTTTATTATGTAAATTTTATAATCTTATTAATATACAATCTCCTTTTATTTATTTTTATTTTTTATATATGAGTGCTTTAATAATTCAATAAAAGTAAAAGGACTTGTTTGTAATTTTGAAACATCAAACCCATTTTTTGCGTTCGAGTCTAAGGGAGGAGGGAGAAACTAAAAAACTCATTTTGGGTTTGCGTTTGGAGTATTTTTACTCCAAATTTTGAGTTTTGGAGTACGGTTGTTGGAGATGCTCTAATCCACCCAGCACAATGGGACACGATGAGTATCCGATCACGCGCTTGGGACATAGAACTGCAGAAACCCACTCAGTACCATGGATCTCCCCATTAACTGAGCGGAAGAAGGTAACAGAGCTTCGATTAGGGAGCTAATAAACTAGCTGTTAGCATTTGTAATGCCTAAAACGAAACGGCTGGCTATTATAAATGCAGAGACAAGAGACGAATATTTCAATCGTCAGCTACGCTCGAAAAAAAAAACAAAACACGATGTTAATTGTGCAGAAACAACGAACCCGTGAAAAACCTCACGCCGATCAGAAATCGGATTGGATTATGAAACTCTCCGCCGTCTTGGGATGGGCCAAAACATTAGCACCATGCAGAGAGATGAATCGAAGAGCTGTAATAAGCATAAATGTGATGGACGATTGCTCTCGAAAGAATCGTTCGTAACGATGGGTCGGTCGATCTCAGGCGACGAATACGTACGGCCTCGATTGGACTTTTTTTTTTTTTTTCCTCCTAAAAATAATAAATGAATAAATGAATGGATGATTTAATTAATAATACGCTGAACTAAAGACGAAACCATCTGTGATTTTAGTTTTAATTTAGCAGTTTATAATGTGTATTGCATTAACATCAATATTAATGCATGATATTAGTAACATTACAGTAGTACGTACCCATTTCACACAAAATAATACGTATATACTATATAGTATGTAGATTTAATATATTTATATTTTATCTGATGTGTCAATAGATTACACTTAGGTAAGTAGTTTTGAAGCTGAAATTTGGTTCGTAGGTTGTGGGTTCGATTTGAATACGTTAGTTAATATACACATATGCATATGAATATATATTAACTAGTATTTTTTGCACACTCAATGTGCTCTAATATATAAATATTTAATATTAATTTATATTTTAAGTTATTATAATTCAAGATGTTTGATATATGAAATTATAACTTTAATTTTAATTATTTATTTTTTAAATATTTAAATAAAAATTTGTGAGGGTATAACTGGAATAAATTAAAATATTGAAGGGTAAAAAGATAATTACAATTGACACACCAATTAATTTAGAGGTACCCCTCACCCATTATATATATATATATATATATATATATGTGTGTGTTTGTTTATTTAATATTTACTTAATTGAGTCCTTATTAAATATTTATTAATTCCTTTTCATTTTTTTTTAGACAAATATTTTTTTTTATTTTTTTTTCTAATTATTTACCATATGATTCATAATAAAAACAAAATAATCAATGTAAGCATAATTTTTATGAATTTCCAAATATATATATAAAATGTTGTTGTTAACATAATAGAATTGTTTATTTTTTATGATTTAAATGTTCTTTATGAATGGTATTTTAATAATTTTATCATGAAATGAGTATTTATTATTATTAAGCATAAATATTAACTGACCTCCTAAATTAGAAATAATGATTTATCACCGACTTTGATTTAATTTTTTATTATGAATTCACTATTTAATGAGTTTGAATCTACTCAGCATTTAAATTTTTATTATGAATTTCCTATATACAAAACTCAATTGTTGAATCTTTCATCCAGAATTTGATGGGCCTTACTAAAATTAAACCAATCACTTTCATTTTATGGGCTCGACCTTTTGCATTTGAGCTCGTGCTTTTTATTACATATTTAATAAAAAAAAAAAAAAAAGCTCGCGGGTCGAGCACTCATGAATGAACACAAATTCGAGCTTGACCTCGATTTTCACGAGCTTACGCCGAGTTTTACTCGGGCCGGCTCAGTTTATCTTTCATCCCTCATGTAGCAAATCACTTAAAAAAGGTATAATAGCCTTACACATTTCAAAGCTATTTTTTAAAAACTCTCATAGGGAATATTAATTTATTTTATAAAGAACCCAATGCTCTTCCGAATATCCTCTCTATTGTATGATTGACATTCGACTCCAACCCCGTTCAAGCATCTTCTTGCTTGAAGCATCTTCTGCCATATATTTGGCTTCGAGATCATCCCATAAGGATTTAGCAGATTCAAAATTCTAATATATATCGAATAATGAATCTGACATGCCGTTCAGAATATGGCCACGACAGATGTAGTCATCGTTCTCCCATTTGTTCCTCCTTCGTGCGGCCTCTAGCGTTTCATTCTCTTCATACTCCGGCATGGGCGTACTCAGCACGTACACCACCTTGAGGGTCGTCAGAAGGAAGTGCATCTTCTTCTGCCAACGACGAAAATCCACCCCCTCGAACTTATCAAGTTTGCAGATTTTCGTAGTCATGTTGCTCAATGTTTCAGCCATTGAAATCAACCAATTATTATCTTTGATTGTTAGCAAAACTGGGGTATTGATTTGTATGGCCGGATACTCTCTAGAATCGTGTATTTGGATTCACTTTCCAAAGATAATATTTGGACCCTTTGCTTGAGTTACACCAAATTTATCCCGAGATAAGACTAGAGAAACTTGTGTGTTTTGTGAATTTTTTTTGTATTTGAGTTGAGTGTTCTGATGCTTATTTATAGCCCAAAACAAGAATGGTTGTGTCCATTCATAAGCATGCATGTTCATTCAAAGGTGGTGTCCCTTTGAAATACACACATCCATTCAAAAGGTAATACCTCTTTGGGTGTTATACCTCTTTGTGTGTCATGCCTCTTCGGGTATTATGCCTCTTCGGGTGTTTTCGGGTGGTGATGGGTCGAGGCGCTGCCCCGCACCCCGCAGGGGCGCTGCCCCTAGACCCCGCTAAGGGCGCTGCCCTTAGGATCCCGGAAGGGGGCGCGGCCCCCTTGACCCCCGTATGCTATTAGGGTTCCGAAATAAAACGATCCACGAGCGTGCACTCCGCACCTCCTTACTCGTACATGTTTTATTTCCTAATTACACTAAAATATCTAACATGTATGTCATATTTTTTTTAATAATTTTACCCTTCGATTGTAAATTTATTCCAATATTATCCTTTAATTAAAATTTCAGCAATTAAATATTTTAATTTAAGAAATTTTTAAAATATAAAATATTATACATTTTTTTATTGCACACGCATTGAGTGTGCGTAAAATACTAGTTATCATTATGGCTCAACATGTTATAGTACTGACATTCAATTAATTGGTATGTCATAGATAATTACAATTTTATCCTCTAATTGATATGTCATGGATAATTACAATTTACTCTTAATTTTCAAATTTATTACAATTACATCTTCTATTATCAATTTTTTTTATATAATTAGAATAACGTAAAATTAAAAATTACAGCTGTTTTTAGTTATTATTATTATTATACATGTGAAACGAGAAATTGATATAAAACCGAAAGTAGATAAAAACAGAAACCGTCTGATATAAATAAAATTATGACATTCTGTTTCTAAAGTAGCTGTTACGATTTATAACTAACCCAATTACGTATATCGATCGAACGCATTGACCTTATCCTAATTGAGTTTTGCATATTTATTTGTCTTTTGACTTTCCAAAGTAAGAGACTACGTAACCTGCCCTTGTTATTTATTATTCTACCCGCTAAATATTTTATTTGATCTCTCAATTATTGATTAAATAACAAGTAAGATTATAATATATATTATTTTGTTTGATTTCTAATATTACCAAGAAGACATACTTTGAACTCGAGTCAATCCTTCTCCATTAGCAAGACATAAAATTCGAATTCAAGTCATGTCAAATAATTACCTAATAATGGTCAACTGAGTCTTTTTATTGTCTATAAAATTTAATACTAAATAATTATTCATTTTCGACTGATCGCACCGACACATCATATACGTATCCAAATAATTATTAGCTTAAAACTAAAATATTATAACAATGATTCCTTAATCGAACATGATGGTCATCTCAATCAAACACTCCAAACTAAAATACAATTAACTTTACACAAAAATAAAGTTGTTTAAGTGTTTTTACTCCAACACATTAACTCTAATATGTACTCTAAAAAGAATTTTTGATATATATTTCTACTTATTTTTTAATTCTATAATTATAATTAATTTATAAAAATAAAAATTCAATAACTTCAATTTAAATTAGGGCTAAAAAATTAATTATTATTTAAATTTTAGAAAAAAATAATTTCTTACATACTATATTAAATTTAATTTTATAAATTAAACATATTTAAGATAGATAAAAGTGTAATTAACATATTACTTCAATTTTAATTTAATTATATTAAAAATGAAATAGTACAAATAAATAATAATAATAATAATAATAATAATATAGACGTGAACCTAGATAATACGCTTACACGATATAAAATAAAAAAGTTTTTAAATTAAAATAAGAAAAAAACAAAAAAACAAAAAATATAACGCTATTTTTGTGTTGATCGATGGTATATCATCGGGACATACTCACCTGATCCCTGAAGATTAGTCTCATCATCGAAGTATGTAGCGGAAGCCCATAAATTATTGATTTGTACTGTTCATTAGAGTTAGATTTAATATTAAGTTGAAGACCATTTAACTTTATTTTTGTATTAACACAAAAAATAAAGAATAAGTTGGAGATGGCCTTAGTGATCAGCTTTTTGATGCAACATCTTTCAAATTAATATGTTCCCTCCCTCACATGGGGTTGTGGTCCTTGGACGAGTAGACAAATCATCGATTATGTTTTTGGTCGGAGAATCGACAAAATTAGATAAGTAGTGTCGATGGATCTTATGAACCCAATTAATTACCTGCCTAATCATTAATTGCATTGATCTGCCTAATTCATCATCATTTGTACCATACTCATTAAACTTCTCGACAATCTTTTTTATGTTTTCTTTCAATAATTAAAATAAATAAGACACAAAGAAATATCAAAGTGATGATACAAAAAGCTATGAATGAAACGATGGTATACAGTGACAATGAGTGCCTTGGTCTAGTGATTAAGGAAGATGTCTTAATAATTTATGGGTTAGGTTGTGGGATCGAATTCCCCTTTCACAATTTCTTGATTAATACCTATGATATTTATTTTCCATGATTATCGCTGTGGTATAGAGTACAAATACGAATATGTATGTCGATGTTGACGGTTGGTTGTGGTAATTTATTATTGGACTATGACCTTGAAAATAATAATACTAATTAAAAAAAAAAGAGGGTCCAACAAAGCATGTGGCTTTGAACTATGTCCGCCACTACAATTTATTTATTTATTTATCCTTTAAATAATAATAATTAAAAAAATTAATATAAAGACATTTATTTGAGAACGCTAATTAGCCAACAGATGATGATACTCTCAGCAATCATCGTTTCCCATCTATTCAAGAGGTAGCATCGTTGCAGGCCTACTGGTAGGTCCTCTCGCTCTCCGACGAATCGTTTGATGATCTAAAGGCACGCAAAGTTTAATTCGATCAGCTCTCATTTTTTATTCTCTTAATTTCTCTGTTTTTTTTTTTGTTGGGTTGAGTTCAGTGATTAGTTCGATGAATCAGTATCAATATCTGAATTACTGTTTTGGGAAGCTGTAGAATCCAATCCGATTATGAAGTGTCAGTCAATGTGATTGATTGGGAGGGGAAAAGTTGAAGAGGATAGACTATAGAGATGCCCATGCCCACCACTTACCACTTGCACCACTCCATTTTTACTGTTCATGCAATTTTTATTTTTTTTTAACATTCATCGCAACGCAAGTGATTCTCTTACTGTTCATCTCGCGTTGGTACAGTTATCTTTATTGTTTTACTTTTATATCTCACTTCCCATCCACCACAGCCCATGCCCACTTTCTTTTTTTCTTCCTCTTGCTTAATTCTCTTAGAAATTTGTTTCTGCCGTCTGGAGTACTATAATTGAGATCTTTTACCGTCTAGCCGAGTTTTTTTTTCCTTGGAGTAGTGAAGAACTAACCTTGTTGAGCTTTGGAGGCTGTAGTTAATTATCTGGTTTTCGTCAGTTTGTTTGCCTGAGGAGTTTAACAAGATGGATATGTTGCAAAAAGCCCCCTTTTATTTCTGTTTGTTTTGAGCTCAGATAAATCCTAGCGGACAGTTCGTTGTTTCTCTTTCTCTTGATTTACTTGATTTTTCTCTTTCTTTTTTCAAATGTAATTGTAGTTGTTTTATACTCCTCGCTTGTTGTTATTAGTAGAGTTTATGCGTTATGGAACAAAGAAGAATGGGAGGTGAGTTGTATCTGAGGAGTAGGGGAGAAGAGGAATGGGATCCGAAGCATTGGAAGTGGGATGGAGATCTCTTCATAGCCACACCTTCCCTAAGTCTGAACCGAGCATCCACCGCCACACACACGCAGTTGCTGTTCACCAAATCATTCGGCAACATCTCTTCTTCCTCTTCCGGCGATGAAAAGGACAACCGCAACAGCTATAAGGCTGATCAGCAGGTGGACAAGAAGAGGACGTTCCTAACTGTTGAAGAAGATGAAGATTCCGACGAGGCAGCTTCTGGTCGTGATCTGACAGCTCTAAACCTTGGAGGACGAGGAAGCTATGCGGAGAATAACAATACTGGTAACAACAGCAGTGGCAAGAAAACCAAGTTGGGCGTGGCTGTTTGCCAAGTTCAGGATTGTGGGGCTGATCTCACTAAGGCTAAGGACTATCACAGACGTCATAAGGTGTGTGAGGTACATTCGAAGGTGACGAAGGCCCTCGTCGCTAATCAGATGCAGCGTTTCTGCCAGCAGTGCAGCAGGTATAACCAACATCATTAAGTTTCCAAATTTCATCGTATTCATTGTCGTTAATTTTGGTTGTTTAAGTAGATGTCTGAATATATGTTTGCGGTCGGGGTTCTTTGTGCTGCCAGGTTTCATCTTCTTCAAGAATTCGATGAAGGTAAGAGAAGCTGTCGTAGGCGTCTGGCAGGACACAATAAAAGGAGGAGGAAGACACAACCGGGAAATCTTGGTGACAGCAATGCTAATCCTGCTCCTGCCGTCGATAACCAAGCCAATGGATATCTCGTGATGGCCATACTCAGGATACTTGCCAACATGCACTGTAAGAAAATAGCATCCATTTATATGGGACATACTGATCTGCCCACTATTTTGTTTGATTCTCTGCGTTGTTTGGCATCTACATCTATGAAAATTTCAAATGATTAAAATTTTGTGTCTGGTTAACTGTAGCAGCAAATGGATTGAATCACACAGAGGATCAGGCCCTCTTGTCTCATCTTCTACAAAGCCTTGGCAACGGGGGATCCTTGGGACATATACCTGATCCGCTAAACTTGCTCAATAAATTGTCTTTTCTTGGAAACATGGAATTAGATTCTGCATTGCTCTTGAACGGATCCATAGGACAAACGTCTAGAGATAAGCGTTGTATAGCTCCGATCCATGACCAGACTGGACAAGACAGGGATGTCCTAGCAATGGCATCCCAAAGTACAGGCGTGGTCTTTCCCGTTCAACCTAGCCCTCAAACTTATGCTCAAGATGTAGAAACATCCGAGAGGAGAGTGAAACTCAATGATTTTGATTTAAATGACGAATATGTTGATGATACCAATGATGGTACGGATGATATTGAAAAATCACCTGTTCCCGCACTGGAGGCTGTTTCTGTTGAATACCCTTCATGGATCCAACAAGATTCTCATCTGTCAAGTCCTCCTCAGACCAGCAGAAATTCAGATTCAGCATCTGCACAATCGCCATCCAGTTCTACTGGTATTGCTCAGGTATAGAAGGATTGCTTCAAGTTTAAAATCCTTGTAGAAATCGAAGCTGGTCCGCTAAAATTCCGAATGAATTTGTATTTTACTGCAATAATTGTGTTTCCCGTTCAATGTGAGGCGCGCACAACCGATAAACTGCATTGGCTTAATCATATTTGTTACTATTTTAGAACTTAATTTGTTATCTTCTCTTTTTTTATGTTGTTGCAGAATTACACAGATCGCATCGTGTTCAAATTATTTGGGAAAGAGCCAAATGATCTTCCTCTTGTTTTACGGTCCCAGGTGCTCGTTACTCCCTTGCTTGATAAGTGACAGATTTTCAATCCAAGTCCTAGGATGATTTTCTTCAATGAATTTTCTCTGTTCTAACTCTGGTTTTATAATTTTTTCTGGTCATGTAACTTGCATCCAGATATTTGATTGGTTAACGCAAAGTCCGTCTGACATTGAGAGTTACATTAGGCCCGGTTGCGTCATATTGACTATTTACCTTCGTCAAGATGAGTCTGCGTGGGAGGAGGTATATCTTCTAGCAAGCTAAACATTTTACTTCCATACCTATTGTTGAAAAATATTCCTTTGCCTTCTTTAATGGCCCATAATCTTTTATTTTTTTAGCTTTGCTTTGATCTGCGCTCCAGTCTTAGTAGACTTCTCGATTTCTCTGATGATCTTGGGTTTTGGAATAGTGGATGGATCTATGTTATGGTTCAGAACCAAATGGCATTTATTCACAATGGTTTGCTCCTTTTCCCCTCAAACAATAATTTGTCATCATGTCTTCATGCATATCACAATCTTAGTAGTATTGCACTCAGTTTTGAGTATATTATGCTTATATCGGGTTCTTAATGCAGGTCATGTAGTTGCTGATTCATGTTTGCCTTTTGAGACTGGAAACTATAGTACAATCCTCAATGTCAGACCTATAGCTGTGACTTCATCAACTCAAACTCAATTTTTGGTAAAAGGCTTGAACCTGTCACGACCTTCAACAAGGTGCACTTTGTCATTACTTCTGTAATTGAGTCCTTTTTCTGTAAAGCTGGCTAATATATTGCCATGATAGCGCTCTCATATCTCCCCAATTCCTTGAATCTGTTGCATTTTCATTGTCTCAATTTTTATCAAATCATCAACTGACAATGCACCCTCATGCTTATGCAGATTACTATGTGCCCTGGAAGGAACTTATTTGCAAGGTAATAACCAATCCGTGGATCATGTGGATGACCTTGAGGGGCAGGTTCAATGTCTCAAGATTTCCTATTCTGTCCCGGCACTTACTGGAAGAGGTTTTATAGAGGTTAGAATATTTTCAGCTAATCAGAGTCACTCATCCAGGATCCAATCTCTCATATGAGTTTTCATCATATGAGGCATCTTTATTTTTCACTAATTATGGAGGCTTTTACGTGTTTGACAGTTATATTTGCACTTAGCAATTTCCCACTCTTCATCGATATCAGTCAATATTTTCAATGTGAGAAAGTGGTCACTTCTATCATAGATAGTTGGGCAGCTGCCACATCGTTAAATTTAATTTTTGACGACGTTGGGATGCCTTTTCACATGTGTAGGGTAGAAAGCATCTGAAAAAGATGTACTTAACTTAGATATTCTACGTGGTGATGCCTCATTGTCCCCGATCATACTTAATCCATCATTGACTTGAAATTTTTCATGGTGCTGTCCAGATTGAAGATCATGGTGTAGGAAGTGGCTTTTTCCCCTTCATAGTTGCAAAGGATAATGTTTGCACCGAAATCCGAACGCTAGAGGATGAATTAGAAAAAGCTGAGACTGATTACTTGCACCTAGAACTAGGAACCCGAAACAAAGCTACGGAGTTTATACATGAAATGGGATGGATTCTGCATAAGTTCCAATCAAAGTCCAGACTCAGACACGAAGATCCTAACTCTGGTTTTTTTCCATTTGAACGGTTCAAGTACCTCGTAGAGTTCGCAATGGACCGTGAATGGTGTGCTGTTGTGTGTCAACTCCTTGATATTCTGTTCGACGGAGTTGTGGGTCGCAGAGAGCAAGAGCTACCTCTGTTACCATTCGCTTTATCTGAGTTAAGCTTAATTCACAGAGCAGTACGTAGAAACTCAAGGTCCCTTGTGGAGATGCTGTTGAGATACGTTCCAGCAAAAGTAGCCGATGAACTCAGTCCAGAATACCATTCCTTGGTTAAAGCTGACCAGAACTACTTGTTCAGACCCGATGTCATGGGACCCGAAGGCCTGACACCTCTCCATGTAGCAGCTGCAAGGGATGGATCCGAAGAAACGTTGGATGCTTTAACCGAAGATCCCGGAAAGGTACTTACTGCTTTTCACCTTGAAAATCATTTCTTTCTTTAACTGACGTGTGGTATATCTTCGTTTCTAGGTCGGACTAGGCGCATGGAAAAGTTCCCTCGACAGTGCTGGATTCACACCCGAACACTACGCTCGGCTGAGAGGACACTACTCTTACATTCACCTTGTCCAGAGAAAAATCAACAAGAAAGCATCTTCTTCCTCTTCTTCAGGGCACGTAGTAGTCGACATCTTCGATACCGTGCCAGACAACACCACCAAACCCAAGCCAGAAACAGCAGTAGCAGCAGCAGCTAGCTTCGAAATCATGGGAAGGTCCAAGGCGGTGAACCCTTACAGACCGTGCAGTGTCTGCTGCGCTCACAATGCGCCATCGGCCTTTCCGACTTATAGACCGGCGATGCTCTCCATGCTGGCCGTGGCTGCTGTCTGTGTGTGCGTGGCTCTTTACTTCAAGACTCTCCCCCATGTTCTATACATGTTTGAGCCGTTCAGCTGGGAGATGTTGGAGTATGGTGCCAGCTAAAACGTATGACTGAGAGAATGTGACTTTTTTTGCCCTTTGCTGTGATGTTTTTGAATAAAGTGCACACACAGATGTGACGATAGCTGCGTGTCTTTTGTAGCCGTGAAATGAAGAGTGTTATGTATATTTTTATTTACTTATAGCTTGGCTGCTACGTAAGTTAGGTGGTGGTTTGGGATTTTATTTAAATGTCTACCTTATTAACGTATGTATGTATGTATGTTATTATTACCAGCCGAAATACACTGTAACGGACGTTTTCGTTGCGCTTTATCTTTCGTGATGTATAGGTTGTAGATGCAATAGTTACACTAATCTTGGATTTATCATCAAATCCAATTTCAAAATGGTTAAACAAAAAGTAGTTTGTGATTAGTGGAATTCCACTTGAGGATTTTATTTTCCAAGCAAAGTTTAGTCTAAATGCTACGTGGATGGCGCGTCAGCGTCCTCAATTCTTGCAACGATTCTTGCGTTGATTGCTCCGTTGATAGCAGATGTCTGTTACGTATAAATTTTATCTACCTAGTGACTAGTTCGGGAATTCAATAAAATGGTGGTTCGCATGAGATGAGACCAAACTACCGAATACTTTTTTCGCTTACTTATCATCGAATAGAATAACATGGCCCGAAAATATTGTATATCCATTCGCTAACCAAATTTACCTAACAATTCCGTCTTCATCTCTGATCTCGGCGACGTACTAAACCTCATGGATCAACTACAGCCATCAATCAAACCTGTAAACTCGACGAGTAAGTTCAAGTAGTTGGCATTTCAGATATCCAAACTGTACAAATAACTGTTAGTTGTAGGCAAAACCCTTTTCGAGGATTGATGAATTATAATTCTAAACCTTTAAACTGTTGGCAAATAGTTTTTAAGCAAACGCCGGGGATATCGATTAAAAGAGTGCTGCGGCTACTTACTCAGGACGATAAATAGCCCCACAAAACAGACGGCGCTGCCTAATCTTGAGCACCCATCCCATTGAAAGGACGAAATTCAACAATCTGCATCCCTCTTCCAGCTACTGCAAGCTGATAATAATCTCTGTATGGATGGACATACGGTGGAGCAATTAGGTACGCTCTTTGGATGGCATGGACTAGTTAGTTACTACAATTACCTGTCACAGATTTTCACGCTCAATGCTTCTGGCTCGGGCACACTAACGATCAGATGGGCACGTTCTGTAAGTCTATCGTGATCTAAGTTCCAGCATCGAATTCGTTGATCGAGACCAACAGAGAAAAACCAAATCCCATCTGTCCATACACCTGCAATAAGATTAAAAATAGTTTTAAAAAATGGAAGAAACTTTTTTTTTTTTGAAATGTATCATATTCTTTTAACAGCACAGATGAGAAAAAGAGCAAGTTGAAAGTATAATACAAACAAATGCATCCATAACTAGCGAACTTTCATCCAGCAACAAGGATAAGCAATGAACATCATAAATTGGTAGGGACAGAATGCACAAATCTACTTGCCTTTGACAGCAGAACTATGAGCAGATTTGATCTTATCGAGGTGACAAAATTGAACTGCATGGTCTTGGATACGAAAATGGCGGGCAGAGTTATTTGCAATAGCTAGCTCAGTGGTGCAATGGATATCCCCGTTTAGGTTCAGCTGGTTCTCTTCCACATGCTTTATTTCCAAATCACACCTAAAGCAGTTTACTGATTGATCGTCGCCGCCAGTAACCATAAAAAAGGATAACTTATCATCTGAGGATCTAAGCTTCTCCATATCTGTAACATGAATGCAGTTCACACCAGATTGGTGGACATTATTTATGATATGCACAGCCTGTACAGTTGCTTCTGGCAACATTTTATGCCCATTTTTTCCTGAATCAGTTGAAGCCTGACTGCACCTTTGGAGAAGATTGCTCGCATTACTCTTCCCAGAGAGTGAGATTTCAGGCGTCTCACACTCATAAGCTTCAACATCATTGCCGCATTCTGGTTTTCTCTTTGAGAACAATTTCACGTCATCAGGTTTAGACTTGTGAATGTCGATGGATCGCCACCGTCGACCTCCTTGGCTTCCTCTGCCTGTGCGTGGGCGTTTCTGGGATTCTATATATTTTTCGACTTCAAGCCCTGATACCCACTGGATGAAATTTTCGACGCACTCAGTCAGATCCCAAATTGCAATACTCCCATCAGTCGATCCCGCGATTGTTAAGTAAAGATTTTCGGCCTGCATATTTCCTTGAAAAAAAAAAGAACAGAGATTGCGAACAATCAATATCATATAGAATATATAGAGAAACAGACAAATATTGCATAAGAGGTCCTCCAGTACCACCTAAGAAGAAAAACCATTTAAGTTCAAATGAAGTATAAATTGACGATGAATTGAGTTGCTAGTCAACTACAGTCCTCAGGAGAGAGATGTAATGACCTACTGAATGGACTTATTGTGAGCCTTTAAAACTATTTTCACAATAACATCCAGTTATAATTTCAGACCCTCAATATCGTTCGAATTCCTATGAAAGGTAATTTAGAAGTTAACCAAGATCTTTATACATTATTTTGTTTGGATCAAGAACTAAAACCACATTCCCAATTCAATTTAAATAATATACTACTTTTATGAAGCTGAGTAAACATCAAAGTCATACAGAAACAAATCATCATACGAAATCTAATGCAATTCTTGCATAGCATTAATCTTTTACGAAAGGATATTATAACATACTTGATTAGAGATCCAGTATAAAACCAACCTTCACGAGGCAGAAGCTTAGGAACGACAACATGCTGCAAAGCTAGAACTGGCGATGACAAGGAGGCCATCAGGGCAACGTCGAACCTGCTAACACAAATTAGGTTTGTATGTACCCACGAGATGCATGAGAGAGAGAGAGAGAGAATTCCAGAAGAAAAGAATTTGTCATTTGAAGCCGTACCACAGTCTGAATGGTAACACAAGAGCCCTCAGTGTGACTGTAGCATCTGAACAAGAAATAACACTAAAACAAACAGAAATCCTGCGGTAGAAGAATTAGATAATAATTTATTGAATTATGTGATCTGTGATCTAATACATGAAAAGAGAAAGCAGTAAGACTTAGCTTGAATTAGACAAACCTGGTGCCAAACAATTTAACAAGAAAAGCAGTAATGTCTAGGTATCTCCAATCATTTTCATTATCGTCTTCAAGGAATAGTGCCGATTCCATCTCCGTGTATCTTGTAGAATGGGATCCAACATCAGTGGATTCTGACATAGCTGTTAGCATATCTCGAGTCATTTCAGGAGCTTCTTTGGTAGTTGTTCTTCTCAGATGATTATTGTGTTTCAATGGCATATCAGAGGAGAGCCATTTGAAGGACAATGAAGGCACAATTGCCGAAGATGAACCTGTCAAGCAGCTCGATTTATTATCATCTATGCCGCCATTTAGAGCATTCACCCATTGATTTTCCATCCTATTTATCTGTTTCCATGCAGTCACAACCCTTTTCGCACCGACAGATATTAATAAAAAAGGTTTCTCTCCAATATCAAAGGTCTCCTCTTGTCTATGTACTCCGTTCCACTGGAAACGTGCAGCATCTGGCACAAACACATGTACTTTATACACAGAGCATATAGATCGAACAGCTGATCCGCCAATATGTTCCCCAAGATGTCGGGACGATGACCAACTGAGGATGCCTGATTCAAAACTGAAATATTGGTATATCAGATGCCTAAAAAGGTCTAAAGAGCAAGTCATATATGAAAACTAAACATTTGTTATCGTGTAGTACGTCACATCAAATGCTCAGACAGAGACTGACGTGACTACAGATAATTCACCTAGGAATTTGTACCTTGTCAATCGAACAGCGCCATCTTCACAACCAGTTGCTATCCAGCTAGTACTAGAAATTGTTTCCTGATCTTTATCTGAACTACATATTGAACGTCCAGATATAAAGCACAATGAATGTATCTCTCTCCCATGAAATGTCAGATGGAGATTCCGAGGATAGGTCTGGTTCTCATTTTCCGTCTTCCAATGTCTATGAATATGAATTATCTCGTTCTGCCAGAACACACCAGAAAGCCTCAACTTTAGAAAGCAAGAACACCATATACCATTACAAGGGGAAAAAGGCCCAAAATGTACGGTCATTGGTTCAGGCGGCAAATGAGCGCATAAAAATCTATATCGTTAGTTAATATTTAACGAGCCAGCTGCACTGTCACGGACAAAGAAGCAATACAGGGCCCTAAAAAGGTGGCAAGTCCTATTACAGGCAAGCCAATCATCACCAACTGCAGATCTCGGGCAAGATATATTCCAGAAGGAAAAGTTTCTTCCAGTTGAAAGAAGTGAGTAATTTCTTTTTGATAGTGTATTTCAAAGCAATTAATTAAAAGTGATTAATGTAAAAGTCCTTCAAGCAGTTCATTTTCCTATTAAATAATATGGAACAAGCCTTCCTTGAAATTTCATGCATAACTGACCCGCTGCAATTCAATCATGTGAATTATTACATATTAAATTGGATTGATCAACACTCCTCACATGTCGCACGATATGACAAAAGCATGAAGACACAAAAAACTTGGGGATGGTGAGTTAAACACGGAAATCAAGTATGCTCAAGCTAATATGTTTAATTTGAGGTTTCATCCAAAATTAATTGATGCTAGGTGAATATCCTTGGCAATCCATAGATTGAGTCATAGTGATATTTTAACCGACATGGGGTAACATTCTCAACAATATAACTGCTTGGCAGTCAGAGACTCAGATCTCTATTTTCTCCCAGGAAATAAGAAGACAACAGGTGGATAGAGTTCATCTCAGTGATAGCAAAGGTTAGAAATGTGTTCTGTGCAACAAGTGAATTGAGGATATCAAATAAGAGATACCCAAAAAAGTTTTACCTTAACAAATGAAAAGCAATGCATTGACTCTGGAAAGTCACCGATATAACACGAATGAGGGCGCCGCCAACCACCACATGCAATTTGAGTCACCTTCAGAATCACATAAAACATACATAATAAGATCAGAAAATATTCCACATACAGTAGAACAAATGTAATTAATAATTATCCTCCAAGAAGAGCAACCTATATCTGTATAACATATGGATGTATATAACTTTGCCCAGCTTTGCGCAAGGACGGAAAAATGATAAAACCTTTTTCTTTGGTAAGTATCTCTAAGTCTATTGAGGCAACTTCATATAAGGGATGTTTTAGACCATCCAACATGAGAGGACAACGTAAGAAAACAGCAGTTAAAAATACCAAAACATCCAGTGAAAATAAATGCCATTTGTTTCAACAATTCTAAAAATAATCAACATTCTTTAGCACGCCGGCATAACTTTCCAAACGAAGATTTCTTTTTGTGCAATCTTGTTCCCGCAATGTGGACCACCATAATAACCTTTGACATAAATCCATGCAACATGAAAGAAATGATGCTTTTGGATAGATGCAGATATAATTCGTTTTCGCATACGTATATTATTCGCCAATTAAAGCAGTCTATTTGAATACATATTAAATTCTGAATGGAAGTATTTCCATGCAAGAAATACACACTTCCTCTCACACACACATTCTACCTCACACACACACACGCACACACAATTACTGAGAGAAAGAGAAACAACCTTTGTCTCTGATGTTAAATTCCATATGATGAAATTATCAGATGCAAAACCAACTGCATAGTTACCAACAGCACAATCATCAGAGTATCCGTCATTGGAGAAAACAGACCGAACTACGGTTAATTCTTTGACTAGCTTCATCCCTATAAATTCCCAACTGACCACATCTCTGTCATAGTGAAAGTAGCATATGCATCCATCTGCTCCAGTCTGTGGGGAGAATTAATGAACAAACAACAGCTAGATGTATAATATCTACCAGCTACTAGCAGCACAACACTTCGTTCTTATCTAATCTAACCGCAGTTTCAAAAAAATGAAAATGATCCTGATAATGCAAATATTATAGAGATGCTTAGCACTTGATCGTACCGAGCGCATTTCAACTTGATCGGAATGAAATCCAGCAATAGAAACACTGCTCACGGCTGATACCCCATGAGCACCTTTAAAATGACTTATAGGAGATGCTCTTATTCCTTCAATCTTAGAGGTACTTTGGAGTAGGTCTTGGGGAAAGGAAAAAAGCAGCAAATTTCCACGGATATCACCACATATCAGCAACTGTAAAATAAAAACAATTGGTAAATGTGAGTGTCACACACCAACTTCATGACACAATACCCTCCCCTCTTAACAGCCCTATAGATCAAAATCATGACATCAATCATAATAAGTCATTATGAACGGGGAAACATCTTCAATTTCTTTATAAATCAATATATTTTCAAAATTATGTTGATTGGTGAAAGGAAAATTTAAATGTCCGTTCTATTAGAAGGGGGCCAGTCAATCCGTGTGCTTAGCGTACAAGCATACTGAACCAATATCTAACAACAAATTAGAAAACCTTGAAGGTCAACGAAAGCCACCTCTTTATCGAATGACGCATCCACACACATTATTCGCATTCCAAAGCAAGAAACATATTCTGCAATTAAGAAAGCAGAATTTCTTTCTCTACCAATCACACAGTCTAAGGGTGTATTGAAACATAACATCCAAAGTTTGAGTCTGCCACTTGGATCAGCAGTGAAGACAAACCTGCACATGTATTCTGAATGAGAATATGGAATTGGGGTCACATAATCATTGTCATTAGTACTATAACAATAAGCTTTAAATGGACCAATTTTTCGAATGATGTCTGCAGAGCAATTTAGTCAGCTATAGAACAGTTAATATAAGGAAATTCAAAACTAACTATCATGGCTTCAGTAATACATACAGTGGGTGCTCCAAATGGATCACAGGCAGGCAATGAAGGAACTATCCAGAGTAAGGGATCTTAAAGATAGTTCTTGTGAATAAAAATGCGATTTAACACTCAGTGGTGCATAATGGTGATTAACAACATTGCAATCCAGGTAGTTACATTGGTAACTTCTTCTTGGTATGAAATATTCAATTATACATAGTACCTATTCTCAAGTGACTTGCACCAGTAGGTGCCCAAGAGATGCCTCTCCTTTTCAGCTGACCAAGTAAGAGTGAAGGCAGCCTTTCTGCTCCAACCGTTGCCAATGACTACAATGATTGACAGGCTCCCTTTACCATCTCCAACAGCAATCCAATCTTCAAATCCATCAGAAACATCTGACTTTTTGGAAAATATGTCCATACAGATGATTGGAGCCTCCTTACTGGCCCGGGTAAGTTCTGTCCACTTAACGGAATTGTTGTCCAATAGCATAGCATGGTAAAGGTAACCATTGTTGGTAGCAACATAAAGAGAATCTTCCCGCGTGAAGTGCAGACACCGGACATATTCACTTTTACTGCATGATTGCTAAAGAGTTAAGGCGATTTGACTTAGTATAACAAAAAATATAACAAGTGAAGAAAGCGCATCATTGCCGATAATTCATGCATGCAGACACAAGTCATATCAGAACTATCAACAAAAATATATTTGGGCCCCCCGCGAGCAGGAAAGCCATCAGCAAATAAAATAATAGGAATTTTCTTGGGCATAGATGCAAATAGGGAAACAAAGGGGCGGAAGTATTGATTCCCCAGTGCACAGGCTTGTAAGCCAACCTCCAACTATAAGGACATCAAGTCGATTTTCCTCACTAGACAAAATAATAAGCAAAAAATTGGAGGCAGATAAACTTGTTACATTTAACTGCACAGAAGCACCATCATGAAGCATTATTAAGAAACATCTATCAACTCCTATTTAAACAGTTAGATTCTATCAAACACAAAAAATACTATAGAACTCCATGCTTGTGTACAGTAACGAAACATAAAATGAACAAATCCAAAACCTCATCAATCACCATTTAGTAGAATTAAGTTACAGAAAGATGAAAATAAAACAGATGAAGATGGTGGCCCGGGGACAGGTTGAGCAGCAACAGTAAGGGGGTTGGCATAACTACACTGTAATGCCAATTTCTCCACGGCATAAACTACAATAGCATAAGTTGTAAACTACAACTATAATATTCTTTTTTTCATATCATGACAACAAACAGATGGAAATGGACAATGCAATATGCACCTATCCGTGAGCCCAGAACGCCCTGATGAATTGGGTAGGGATAGAGCAAAGACTTCATATTTGCTAATAAAGTCCTCACATGAAATGCTTTCTCCCGATTCCGGAGAAGATATGGAGATCTGGTGGATTTTCACTGAAGAATCAAATCCAGCAGTGACAAGAAGTGACGAGTCAGAAACATACAAGCATCGCCACACTCCTCGCCCACTGCATAAATTAATAACAAAGTTGTTTCATGGGTGAGCGCAAGTATTAAAGCATTTGGAGAAAACTAAGGCATAATGTGTTTACTAGGTGGCCAGTTAAAAAACAATTGATAACAAAAAACCACATTATGGAATAAAGCACACTATAATTCCTATCTACCGCAGAATGATGTTGATAAAGCAAAGAGAATGGGGAAAATGCCCAGTTTAAAACCCACAACACTCAATTTTTGGAAAAAAATATGTGCTTACATATGCTCTTTGATAACATTACGTTCTCGGCCACTGTGATCCCAGATACGGCAGGTACAGTCCTCACCAGCAGTGATGATTAACTACATAGCATGAAAGCAGTATAGTTATACCCACGAAAATAAAAGCGTCATGCTTTCCACGAACCAATTTAAAAGGTTGTTACACAAACTATGCTCGTAGATGGATTAATCTAGATTCTCCATAAAAGAAGGCTCGGAATAACTCTATAATGATCAAATAGACCATGTAAAATAATGAGTATAAACTCCTATATCAAGCAACTATAACAAGGTGTGCTGACTGCTGACTGCTAAGAGCAGAGCAAGATCTAGAGATTAAGCAGAAAGGTAAGGCAAGTTTCAGAAACTCAACACTTTCAGCTACTTCAACTAATGCAGCATCTCAAATCAAGTGCTAAATCACATTAAGAAGTCTCATTTTAAGACGTCTTCAAAGGAAAATTTGTTCACACCCCTAATGGGACAGCTAGATTCATCCAACCTATAAAAACTGAATATCGAGTCAACTGGTTCGTGTTTGTGATATTTAATTAGAGTGCAGTATCAGAGTCACTTCTAATTATAAAAGGAATTTCAATGAAGGTCGCAAGCATAAGGAATCGTTGCTGAATACTATTATATATCTGGAAAAAGTCACTTCATAAATGGGAAAATACAAGCCCGAGCAAGAAGGATCTAAGCTTTCACAGTGCAGACACAGAGCCAAGACCTCAGGCTGGTGCAGTCTGCATAACATATATGTTTTCACCGTCCCAAAACACCAAAATGCACTAGAAAGCAAAATATCAGAAATCAAGATGAAAAACTATTTACTCCAACTCGCAGGAAAAGGAAACCTAACCAGAGAAAAAACATGACTTTACGTCACAGAAATCTAGACTATATGATAAACAAATTCCACTCAAAACGCATGGGCACCCATAAAAATAACAACATGCCATGGGCTTACAGAATCAGATATACAGCAGTCCCAGATCCTTGCATTGTGCCCAAACAGAACAGGTCCATTTAAGTTATCGTCGGCATCTTGCACACCATTGGTGCAAATCTCATCCTCAGTCTGAACTTTCCAAATACGAGCACTGCAACCGAATGTAGTAGAATCAGGAAACTTTGCGGAAATTAAATTCAAACCCAAAAGATTTACCTGCGATCATCAGAAACAGAAACAAGCTTCAACCCATCTGGAAACCAGGCAATCCGAAAGATTGAACCTTCATGTCCAACAAGCCTGCATATAAGAGCATCCTTGTATTCTGGACCAGTAAATAGCGGATTGGCTTGAGCAGTCAGCTGAATGTGATCTTCTATCTTGCCTTGATCACATAAAACCACTTTCCAAACAACAATCTGCAAAACCAAACGGGAATTCCAGTATGAAAAGAACTCCAATTAGAAGTCGTGCAACTTTGAGCCATAGAGGTCGAGAGTAAGCGGCAACAGAAACAAACTTCAAATGAAAAGACAATGAATCAATGAGCATGACATCAGAACACGTGATAGGGATAAGCGCTCACAGTGCATGACAAAAGAAGATAAGTGACGAGGACGTGAGCGTGCTACCTCATTGAAGATAGTACCAGACGCAATGCGTAGAGATTCAATTTCCTCCCCGAACATTCTCATGGAGTACAAGAGGCACCTCTCTAGGATTCGTTGCATGAAAAAAGAAGGAAGAAAGTAGAAAGAGCTAGCTACCAAGTATCACTACGTATCATGATGTTGAAACATCTCTAAAATCAACAAGAAAAAGTTTCAAGACAAAACAACCAACCTGCAGATGTAACTTGAGAAAGTATACGATTTCCAAACACATCCCAAAAGTACACAGAATTATCGCTGCACCCCACAGCAAGAACAGAGGACTCCAAACCTTGCTGAAAGAATACGCAAATGTTAAGCTACACACTCATAAAATAAAATAAAATAAAATAAAAAAAAAGATACTTAGGAGGGTGAACTATCAAAGCACAAATAAAAAAAAAAAAGCACCCTTTTTAAGAAGCAAGCGTCCAAAACCCAGTGAGTGAATCTGGGTAAAGCGCAAACAAGAGTTAGTTCGGCCGTTGACCGCCGTTGAATTTGCAGAGTGAAGAGCTTGACTCTAGTCTCGCCGAACACCGCAACGAGGAAACAATCGGACGCAGAGTGTTTCCCCGGAGAAGATACAATTCCGTGAACACGAACGCCGTGAAACACTTGGAAGGACTCAATCGTTTCTCCGGCGGATAAATCATAGAGGAGAATGTGTGAGCCAGTACCAGCTAAGAGAAATCTATCAGCAGAGGAGCTTTGATGGAGTAAACAAAGAGCTGAGATCTCTCCCAAGTACTGACCGCAACGTAGCTTCCCCGCCGTCGATTCCTCGGTTGCGGCACCCATCGCAGGGCTTTTGCCAGTAAGGGTTTTGCCGTCCGTGCCACACAGGCGCGTGAGGTTTATGTAAGACTCGCCAATGAAATTTTTATTTATTCGAAAAAAAAAATAAATAATTAACAATAAATAATAAAAAAACAAAAGAAATTGCGGTGAGCGTGGATCGAACACGCGACCTTCAGATCTTCAGTCTGACGCTCTCCCAACTGAGCTATCCCCGCAATTTGATTTAATTATTTTAATAAATATATATTAAACAATAAAAATAAATATGGATAATATAACCAAACCAATGCATTATACGAAATTTGGTTGATTATTACCCCTTTCTGCAATTGCTAGGCGACGATTCTTCATCAACAACAATGGGGAAGGCTAAAATCCAACCTTTCAAGGATCAATTCTCTTTTGGTGCGTTTCTTTATCCTTCCGCGATCTTCTCTATGTATATCCTGGCGTTGGTTTAATGCTAAATCGTTTTCTGTTTTCTTTGTTGTCTGTCGTATTATGACTTGTTGCAGACGAAAGGCTGCAAGAATCGAAAGATATCATTGCCAAGTATCCCGACCGTGTTCCTGTAAATCTGAATCCTCTATCAATTTGATCTTTTGCGCTTCATTTTTGTTGAATTTTTCTGTTCCTTGAATTCTCCTTTTGCCTCTGAAGATAAAATGCTTGAGTTTCTAAGATATATTCAATAATGGGATGTTTAGAAAGTTATGTAAAACTTGTGATGGTTTTGTGCTTCCCTTGAATGATCATTTGTCCAATTGTTGAGCCGATAGAAACATGATCCAAGACTGTTCTTAAACTAAATCCGAGTCTTTAGGGTTGGGATCTTTCCTTTGAACTATTAACTGCGAATTGTCACCACCTTTATAGGTAGTAAATTAAAGGTTTGAAGTTCATCAATGGTTTAGTTCAAATTCTGGGCAACAATTTATACTGTTCCAAGAAATGGGAGGCAGCTTTTTCGATGTTATTGTGTTAGGTTAGTATGCACTCAGTTGAAGCTCGTTGCAGGTTGTTGTTGAAAGGTACTCCAAAACTGACCTTCCTGAGATGGAGAAGAAGAAGTAAGCTTTCTCATTCATCATCATCGTCATCATCATCGTCATCGACATCATCATCATTAACTGTCTTATGAGCTCAAAGGACGTTATTTGACATACTGTTTTCCAGATTTCTGGTGCCACGCGACATGTCTATCGGCCAATTCATCCACATAATAAGCGGCAGGCTCCATCTGCCACCTGGAAAAGCTATCTTTGTGTTTGTGGAGAATACACTGCCAAAAACGTGTAAAAGCCTTCCTCGCCTCTGTTGCTTTTGAAAAGCCAATACACAGTGCACAAACGTTATTTCGTCTTGTAGTCCTACTTTCGTATTAAAAACTGGTTTTTTGCAGCTTGCTTGGTCGAGACTGTGTATGATTCTTACAAGGACGAAGATGGGTTTCTCTACCTTTGCTACAGCAGTGAGAAAACCTTCGGCCATGGCATCCACCTTTGCCTGTAAATTCCCTTATTGCATCGCAGCTGTATATGTAAATAATACACTAAGACCATCTCCAACCGAACTGCATAATAAAAAAAAATGAGGTAAAAGTATAACCAAAACTCAAAATGAGTTTTTATCTTTCTCTCTCATCACAATCTAACTCAAATTTGCGTTGCGTTGCGTTTGCGATGCCAAAATTGCATACATGCCCTATATTTGATTTAATTATTTAATAACCCATATAAAAAGAACATTAAATAAAAGTATAAAAAATAATTGATATATTAGGAGCTGGGCTTTCTAATAAAGCACATCACGCATATTTTTTTTTTATGCCCGAGTGAACAGAGGTAGATAGATGTAGGGGTGGGATCGGGTCGGGTTTTACGGGTATCGGGTTTTTCGGGTCGGGTACCCGACATGTGCGGGTTTGTATTTCGATACCCGATCCCGACCCGACAAAAGTCGGGTACCCGACTTGCGGGTTCGGGTTTTAATTTATTTTTTTAACAAAAAAAAAATTAATTTCAAACACCATAATAAAATAATTCAACACTATCGTTAATAAATAAATTCAACACCGTTAACAAATAAAATAAATTAATACCATTCAAAAATAAAATATTAACACATTAACAATCAAATAAATTTAACATCATCAAAAATAAAATAAAATATTTTTTTAATAGAGAATCGGGTACCCGATCGGGTTTTTCGGGTAGCATAATGCTACCCGAAACCCGACCCGATTAATACTATCGGGTATCGGGTTTAAACCCGATACCCGATTTCAACCCGATCGGGGGAAACCCGATCGGGTCGGGTCGGGTACCCGAAACCCGACTCCGATTGCCCACCCCTAGATAGATGCACAAGTGTGAAGTAGATGGGCTTTTTAATAGTCACATTTGTTGATGTTTGATTAATAATGTAAATAAAATAAATTGGAGTTTAAATGGATATCGGAATATAATGAATGAATTTGTGCGTGAATATTACTAATTAAATGAAAAGTTGTAAAAATCAAATTAAATTTGTGCGTGAATATTAGAACCATATCGATTTAAAATAATATCGTGTCTAATTTGTAAAGTTGTAAAATATATGGATAATATTTAAAAATTTTAAAAGTTGATGTAGAATAGAATATTATTTTGAGTTTAAGAATGCGTTTAATTGTTGGAGAAGAACTACTGCATTTTGAGTTTGAGAATGGGTTTGAGTTTGAGAATGAGTTTTTCGGTTGGAGATGGTATAATACTGCAGATTATAATAAGTTCTCTGTCTATTATGATAGTTTATGGCCTCGTCGTCTTCTAGATTATTTATCCAGTTCAAAATTATTCATCACGAATGACTAAAACACCCTTCAAATGTTAGCTTTTTTCTTTCACCCACCTAATACTCTCACACGTGTTAAATTCATATATTTTTTAATTTCTTTCTAATTTTTTAATTACATATCTCACCAAATCATAAAATCATCATTATTTTATGTGATTTATATGATAAAAATAAATAAACTTATCTGATTTATTCTTTGTCTTATAACGATCAAATTGATATCCTTCCAATCTTATATTTTTTCGTATTCATAAGATTTTTTTTTTATATAAACCGTGTATCGATGAAACATAGGGGAATATGAGAAGAAATATTTATCTGTAGAGGTCAATTTTGTAATTTTACAAATAATACATGAGATTAAAGTTTTATTGTCTTGGAAACTAAACAAGATAATAATACAATACATTGTTGTCAAAACAGCAAACTAAACGCATATTCTAGACAAATGAGAAGATAATAGTGTTAAGATAAATTTGTCTCCCATTTTTTTATCCGAGCAACTAAACGCAGCCTTATAAGTAAATGAGGAAGTGGAATTCTGGAAACTAATTTTTGTTCTTTGGGAGTTGTAGACGTGGCATCATCGAATAACATTGTAAACGAACCGTCTATGGTTCAGTTAATATCAAATCGGAATCAAAACACTTATTTATACAATTTGGTTACAGCTTGTGGATGTTCAAACCATGAACCACTAGTTGTTTCAATGAAAGTAAGTATTGGGACTGCCAATTTCGATTTGAATCATCGTTTTTTGATCGTTAAAAATTTATTTATTTATTTATCTTTAAAATTTTCATTAAATTTTCCAAAATATTAAATAAAATAAAATAGTTTGAACCGAAATCGTAACCGTTTTGCCCAACTCTATAACAAAAATGGGGAAAATGGAACCCTAATTGTTTGAACACCTCTACTCTAGGTAGAGCCGTCACAATCGGCCGATGGGCCTAGGAAATGGAGGTCCGCCCCGTCCTGTTAGCGGGCCCAACGGGTTTGGCCTGCCAACATTAAAAAATAAAAATAAATTTATTATTAATTAAATTTTTTATTTTTTTCTGTAATTATTCTTTTATTTATCATTAAAAAACTTTAAATTTTTTTTTTATATTTTTACCATTATATATTAATTTTAAAATAAAATATTAGTTTAAAAATATTAGGCAGGCTGGCCCACGGCCTGTCCGCCCCGTCCCGCCCAAGCCCGCGCGTTGACCGTCCAGACCTGCTCCCTGGCGGGCCTAAAATTGCCAGTTCAACCTCTAGGGCATGGAGAGCTTAATGGGGTTTGTGTCCACAAACCAACGAGCCCATAAAAAGCCCAACAAAAAACCCTAGGCTTTATAAGTCCCTCTCACTCACTCACTCGGCGAGCTCCTCAGATTTCACGGCATAAGAAAACCCTAGAATTAGAGAAATTAGGTTATCGCCGAGCAGCCTCTGAATTTTGGGGGCAACGGAAGAACGATGCAGATCTTCGTGAAGACCCTGACGGGCAAAACCATCACCCTCGAGGTCGAGTCATCCGACACGATCGACAATGTGAAGGCCAAGATCCAGGACAAGGAAGGAATCCCGCCGGATCAGCAGCGGCTGATCTTCGCCGGGAAACAGCTCGAGGACGGACGCACCCTGGCGGACTACAACATCCAGAAGGAGTCGACGCTCCACCTTGTGCTCAGGCTTCGCGGCGGCGCGAAGAAGCGGAAGAAGAAGACCTACACGAAGCCGAAGAAGATCAAGCACAAGAAGAAGAAGGTGAAGCTCGCCGTGCTGCAGTTCTACAAGGTCGACGACTCGGGGAAGGTCCAGAGGCTGAGGAAGGAGTGTCCCAACGCGGAATGCGGCGCGGGGACTTTCATGGCCAACCACTTCGACAGGCACTACTGCGGTAAGTGTGGGCTAACCTATGTCTACAATAAGGCAGGTGGTGAAGATTGATTGAATCTGATTTGGGATCGTTGCTCTCTGTTTTCTTTTGAAGTTTTGCTCCTTGTGCTCTTTTATGATGTTAGATACTGTGGTGGATAATTTCTGCTATGCTCTCTCTATCTTCGTTCTGATTACTGTTTTAACATGAAATGTTACTTCGCCTTTTGGTAATGATGCCTTGTTATTGTTAATCTCGCCAGTTTATACTTCAATATTATTACATCGATGGTGGTCGTTTGGTAGTCTTCAATATTCCTTCGTATTCCCTTAGTGTTTAAGGTGCCCCGAGGCTCGCCTAAGGCGAGGGGTGGCGTGCCTCGGGGCGCACAGTTTCATTAAGGTGTCCTCAGCCGAGGTGGCCTAGGGCGTGCATATAAGCTTAAAAGAACGAAAAATTGGTATTGAATTAGGTATAAAGTGACCAAAGTATGAATTAGACATCCCAAAAAGACCCGATAAGAGGCTTCATAGTCTATTAGGAACGAAGGGCGTTTTTTTTTCATTTTAGACCTACTTATCATCCTGTGGATGAAGACGATGGGGAAGATGAAGATATTGATTTTGCTCATGATGAAGATGATAAGGATAAGGTCATCAAGTCTAAATATGTTTGTCTTTGTGGCATCGAAGATAATTTTATTGATAGGAATGACGAAAATATCTCGTAATTATACACTACTTCAAATTGATGACGTTTTTTGTATTTGCTTTATGTTTCAAGATTCAAATTTGTACTAAATATTTCATTCATTCTGTATTATGATAGGTCATTTTTTTTTTTTTGCATCATGATATATTGCACCTAATATTTCAATATGAATTCATTAAGCATGTTTACATACAGTATTTTTGCACATGTAATATACGGTGCTTCTCGATTTGTTAGGCCTCCGCCTCAAATTAAGTGCCTTAATTTTGGGACGAGCCTCATCGCTCTTTTCCGCCTCGCGCCTTAAATACTATGCATGTTCCAAAGGTTTCATTGGCCTAATCTGATAAAAATAAATGGTGCCCATAGGACTGAAAATCATCAAAAGATTGAGGCTATGCTTCTACCATCAACTTTTCCTGACATCATTGATCCATGCTCTCCTCTGCTTCTAGAGCTGGGATGATGGGCTAAGTTTCTTGTCTTGGTTCTATTCTCCGAAAAAATTGCACACTTAAACTCCCCATTGGCTGACACTAAAACCCGACGATGGAACGTTAGAGACTGGAATTACAGCTTTTAGGGCTTGTTTGGTATGTGGAATTAATCCATGAAAAAGACGGCAGAAAACGATTGCAATGCATCAAATAATTATACGTACTGCTTACACATTTCTTTTTTTTTTTTCATGACGAAATCTTTATACATTGCCAATCACATCGAAAGGGAGAAATATTAAAAAATAAAAAATAAATAAAAAAAGTAGATATAATGATGATGATGATTTGCAATGGGAGAGGCAAAGTAAAAGAACGACTCCCTTAAATAATATGAAGTCTTTAGCATTAGCCATTCGGACCGCAAAATCTGTAATCTATATTTATTATTAAGACCAAGAAAGTTAAATATCACATGTAATCTCATAAAGACTTCACTACTAATCTATTCTTCATTCAGTGAAGCCATCAACAAAATGGATCCGCCGGAGGTTCAATCCATCGACGCCTCGAGCGCCCGCAATAATCCTCCTGGCCCAGATGAAGCCGAAGATAAAGCCGTCGACGAGTGGTGACTATACTAATAAGCCCTTTTCCTTTTTCTTGCACCTTTTTTTCTTTCTTCTTCTACGCACGGGGTAATCTTTTCATTAATTCGACTTACATTAACGACTGTCCGTTTTATTGTCTTCCGATGGAATGATATGTGATGGAAGTTGTTCTTGCTGCTATGACTGCACGGAAAGCTGCCTTGACTACATATTCGGCGACTACTGTTAGATTTCCCTTGTGTGTCGATATAGGTTTGATCGTTAGCGGAAATTAGAGTTCGAACATCGAACTGAGGGTTTCGTATTCGTATAATTCATGCATATTCTTACCTACGATGAATGTACGTAAGAAAGTTGCGCAACTATGTTGCTGTGATGTTTCCAAGTGTTGCAATAGAATGAATGCTTTTTTTTTGTATGGAGCAAATAACAGTTTCAGTCGCAGAAGAAGCTAAATTGGATCGGCGGCGTCGAATAGTTCGTCGAGAGTATATTAGACGCAATGATGGTGTTAGCCTCCTCCGTGTAATGAACTCCGTCCCAGCTCACATATCGTTCCCCTTCTTCACACACGGTGGATCCCTTCTCTCGGCAATTAATGTCGGGATCGATGTTGTACGGCGCTCCGCCGTGCCCGCAGCACACGCCATAAGCGGATTCTTGAAACCTATATTCGCAAAAGTAAATTCTCAAAGCGATTGGGGGCTTGTTTTTTGTCTTAACTTCTGATACGCAAAAAAAAGGGCCTCACCGTAGGAGGTAGAATTGGCAATGAGGTCGTATTTGATCGAATAAACGTCCACGTATACGACAGTGGAATTTGCCATTTGTGATCTTAGCTCTCGAACTAGGGTTTCTAGCTCTGCGTTGAATTCCTTTGAGCCTTCGTTCAAAGCCTTGATGCATCCGTATTCGTCGAGATCGCTCGATGTGATGTTTCTTATCCCGAGGTTCCACGGCAGGCAACCTAGCGGCCCCGTGTTGTGGACCCAGAATCTTCGAACTCCCACTTGATAGATCGCCTGTAGGATCGGCGAAGAATGACAAGACTTAGAATGTTAGGGGTAAACCGTTTTATATTCATTTCGAGCATTTTATGATACGGAATTGTTCTCGAACTAGAAGGGTGAAATGCATATATAGGAGTAACCAAAATTTCAGTCCGATGACTTTCATGTAATTTGTCTTTCGTCATCTGACTTGTCCCTGTCCAAAACTAGTCAAGTTTGGTTACACCATTCATCTTACAGTTGTTTTTGTAATTTTTTGTCATTTACAGTAAATAGTCATTTCACACTATACAATTTAATTAACGTTTTTGTTGAAGCAATCATATTTTTGTTGCAGTAAGCAATAAAAAAAATGACCGATTTTTTTTTGAAAAAAAAAGACTATATATGATAAATGGTGTAAACATACTCAACTTTTTTTGAACAAGGATAAGTTAGAACACGAAAAACGAATTTCATGAAAGTTATATAACTATATTTTTGGAGGGGGCAAGTTAGAAGACGAAAAACGAATTTCGAGAAAATTATAAGACTAAAATTAAATTGCATACGTACCCACATTGCATCCCTTATTTCCGCAACGAACGACGGGATCTTCTCCACAGCTTGAGTGTACGGAAGAGAGTTAAACGCACTCGACAAATCGTTCTGTCCGATGTCGATCATACAAAGAGCATTCCCAAAATCTTCTTCCCGAACTAGATTCTTGAAACCTGGTAATAATATGTTATGGGTCATTTTCTCCGCAAAAACCTTCCTTGAAAATAAATATCAAAAATATATTATTGCACAACGCAAACGTACGCACCCATGGACTGCAGCTCGACGGATTATTATAGAACCGTTCGAACTGAAGCACTTGAACGTCCAAGCTAAACGCGACGTATCTCGGGAGGGTCTGCGAGCCGGCTATCGCAAAATTAACTCCGTTTGCAAAGTCGGGTTCGATGGATTCAAGGTAAGGCGTCAAGTAGCTCGTGTTTAGGCTCTCGCCTGCGAATTCGAACGGCTAAGATTGTTATTACAACTTGTTCTTAATTCACGTGCGAGATTCGTAGGATCACATCAAATGAACTTATTTTAATTAGCTATCATTGCTATAAGATATTGGCTATAGCAAAGACAACGAGGAAAAGACAAAAGCTCTATCAATCAGCCGAAAGAAAACTACATTATGGCATTATGTTTTTTTTTTTCCATGGAGGTAATAAATAATGAGGTGATATATTGTTAGAGAACTTACATAGGAAATCGATGATTAAGCGCCCGTCGCAGAGCCGACCCGTGGGTCGACGGAAGAAGGCGCGCCCGTCGGGGTATCCAAAGATGAACCCGAGTGCGGCGGAGAAACCGCCCGTGTCGGAGTTTGAATCGTCGAAGTTGAATATCACTGGCTTACTCTTACAAGGTGAGGAGGCAACTGTATTCGAAGGAAGACATAATAGTAGAGATAGTGAGAATGATAAGTTATAAATATGATGGGTAGATATGTAGTTATGTATGGCACGTGAGAATGAGATGATGATATGTTTTTTTATATATGTATGAATTTGGATAGATAGATCGCATCTAACTTTATAAATGGCTTTTTGATTAATTGTCTTTCTTAGAGGCTAGTTAATAAAATAGATTTAAATTTATAAAACGGAATAAAATATGCATTTTCTTCACAGCATTTTTTATAAACAAATTTGGTCCATTTCATTGCTCTAGTTCATATGAAAGAAAAAAGTTGCCGCTGCCAAAACGATGGTGATTGTGATAAAACTCAAAATGGTCCGTGGTGTTTATCATATGAACCATTTTAGTTTCTGATGTTTTGCCTGAACTAATTTATTCCTCGATGTTGTCGATTTTGAACCAATTTGGTCATTTCGTCGTGATTAACGTCAATTTTAGCAGGAATTCGCAGGTGCCCCACACTAAATCGGGTATGGATCTATAAAATTGAAATGGTTATTTTTGTTAGCAAAATAAATAAATAAATAAATTCAGCTTCGACGCGATGAAGGACGCTATCAAAGAGGCCATCTTCGAATATTTCAAAGTGGATAAGCGGCCGAGCGCAGTGAGGATCGCGGACTTGGGATGTTCGTCCGGGCCGAACACCTTCTTCGTAATGCTAAACATAATCGAGGCCATCACCTCCAAATACAAAAGCGGCTAAGGCCTCGACGAAGAGCTCGAATTCCAAGCATTCTTCAGCGATATGGCCGCCAACGACTTCAACACGCTCTTCGCTTCCATGCCCAAGTACTTGGGCGGGCGGCAGCGATGCTACGCCGCACGTGCGCCGGGCTCCTTCCACGGCCGACTGTTCCCTTCGTCCTCGATCCATGTTTTCCACTGCTTCTATGCGCTTCACTGGCTGTCGAAGGTCCCCGAGGAGCTGCTTGTCAGAGACTCTCCCGCATGGAACGGAGGCGAAATCCACTATACCGGCGCTTCTGAAGCAGTTTATAGCGCATACGCCGCCCAGTTTGAGAAAGACGTCGATGCGTTCTTGAAAGCAAGGGCCCAAGAGAGTGTGGCGGGCGGGATCGTAGTAATTTATACGCAAGGTATGGCGGACGGAGCTACGACGAATTCTAGGGCTGGAATTATGTGCTCGCTTCTTAGTTCGATTCTCCGAGAAATGGCTCGAGAGGTAGAAAAAATAAGCGCGTAGAATCTATGTTCATACGCGGCCATGTGTTAGTCGTTGCTTCACCTTCTTGTTTCGTCTGCATATGCGATGCTCGCAGGGACTCGTAAGTCAAGATGAAGTCGACGCATTTAATCTTCCTATTGTGTACCCATCGGCGAAGCAGATGGCGAGGCTGGTGGAGGAAAACGGATGCTTTATCATCGAGAAGATGGAGTCGAGGGATCCGCTAGCTGCCATTAAACCCGACGATGGGATGCTAGAGATTGGAGTTGCGACCTTTAGGGCGGCGACGGAAGGCACGCTTGCGCGCCATTTCGGAAAGGAGGCGACGGGCGAGGAGTTTCAGAGGGCGTCTCAGCAGAAACGTAAGATTTACGACTTGATCGAGATTTTGGGATCGAAAGGCGGCGCCGAAATATTTGTGGTTCTGAAACGTAAGTGAAGATGGACGCGGAAGTATTTGATAAAGAAGCCTTCCTTCTCCCCGTGTCTTTGTTTCTGTGTGCGCTTTTTTTTCCGTTATTGAGTCTTCTGTTTGGGAGCTCTCGTCTCCTTGTGTTAGGAGTTGTATCTCCCTTTGTGGTGGGCGTCATTCTCCAATAAGACAAGCTTTCGAAGTTAAAAACTGAAGAAAGTAAAGACTACTGTAGATCCGTGCAGTTTTCTTAAATCGTTCCCCTTCTCCACACAACGGAGGATCCATTGTCCCGGCAATTAATGTCGCGATCTTAGCTCTCGAACTAGGGTTTCCAGCTCCGCGTTGAATGCCTTTGAGCCTTCGTTCAAAGTCTTGATGCATCCGTATTCGTCTAAATCGCTCGACGTGGTTTTCCTTAATTCTTATTCAACGATCGTAGATATACCGGTGAAAGATGAGACGAGTCGGCTAATCGATTGAAGCTAGGTGAAAATCGAGCTCGATCTCAAGCTAATAACTATCGAGCTCAAGTTTGCCCGTGAGTCATCGAAATCTCACGAACAGGCTCGTGAGTTCTTTTTTTTTTCAATTTTTTTTGTATCGTTTATCGAGCATGAAAGATCGAGCTCGAACTCAACGAACTTGATCGAGCTCGAGCACGTTCTTGGAAAAAATATCTCGACGAGCCCAACAAAAACAACTCGAGCTCGAGTCCAAAAAATGGCACCTGACAACTTATGACATGATTATATCTATACCTTTATATAATTGGTGAGTGCCTTAGTGGTGTGGCAAATTCAATTAAAATCTGCACCGTCAATCATGATTAATTGAACGGTTGTGATTTAACTTATTAATTCATTTATCTATATCTTATCTATTATCTATAACTAATTGATTTGGTATGATATTACTAATTACCATTGTACTCTTAATTTTCAAATTTATTCCAATTATACCTCAAAAATCATATTTTTGATTTATAAAAAATATTTTGCAATTAAAATTAATATTATAACTTCATATTATAAATTAATTTTATATTTTATTTATATTTTAAGCATACACGAGTGTCCGGGGAATACTATATTAATAAATTTTAGCCAAAAATAAATACAAAATAAAGCATTGGAGAGGGAAAAGAGAAAACCTCTATTGCTTGATCATCGTGATTAACGACTGAGCCATGGCGTTGACATGCATAACCAGCTCCAATGCTGCGATCCTTCACTCTCCACTCGGCCATTTGCAGCAGAGATCTGCGCCAGCTCCTCTTACGCATTCCCTCAATCACTTCAGCCCTTTCCTTCCAGCTCTCACGTTGAAGCGCGCTCCAAATTCTGCTTCAACAGCCCCCATCGTCAGAGCACAAAATTCTCCAGGTATGAAAGGTTCATTCAGCATTCTGATGAATTGGTGGGCTTCAAGGGTGAATTTAATTGATGAGTGTTCTGTATTGTTTTGCTGGGTCCAGTTTTGAAGCTCACAAACTGTTTGTCGAATGGTTTCTACCGTTCAGGTTACTTACCTGATGCCAATTTCTACAAAGTCGAAGCAATTGTTAGGTATTGTAATCTTTCGCATCTCGTGGTTAATTAATTCAGAAAAACATCGATGCATTTGTAATTTATAACGCCTCTTCTAACGCTTTGCTGACTTTCATTGGGCAAACATTTAGACCCTGGAGGATTCAGCAGGTTTCTTCGGTAAGTCTAATGCTGATGAATTCGAAATGTTTGCCGAAATTCAATTTTGACTGCGTTGTCGTTAATATCCAGTTGATCACACCGATAATACATTCAAATTTCAAGTGCCCTTAACGTTAATGTGAAGATTGGAACATTGTCTGCTACAAATGTCATTCCGCAAGCTTGTTGATACTAGAAAACTGTATTGGTTCTTGTATATTGCCTCTCATCTGCCAATCAAAAATTGTTCACCGTGGTCATTTTTCTTTCTATTCCCATTCTCAAATTCTTGTTCTTTTTTCTTTTTATCTTGTCAAACCTGAATGTGATATGTATTTCCCTTTTTTTTTTCAGTCTTTTGAACGTAAGAATTCTGCATGACTCTGTTTTAGGCATTGCTGAAGATTGGAATTCGGGGCGTTACAGTTTCTGACGTTCGAGGATTTGGCGCTCAAGGTGGCTCAACAGAAAGACACGCGGTAAATTTCGTATTAATTGTTTTGTAATTTACATTTTGGGTTGTCTCTGTTGAGATTGATAATTCACATGTATCCCACCTCGATTAATTCGGGAGGGATTGACTAGCTTATAAGTTGGTGGGTCTCTTCATCTATCACCAATTGGTTTTAGGATGGAAGCCCACAACTTATGCGGTCAACTCTCCTCCTATGTGGGCCCGTGTGGGTAGGCCCATTATCGAAATTTCACAGTCTCATCCCAATTGATCCGTATGAAGTCAGTCCCCCACTTGGTACATTTGGTTCTTGGTATAGCGGAAAACTGTCTATACCAGCTCCATTTTGAAGATGCTCCGTTTAGATTCCAAGCATTCGATTTGCTCTCTTTTCATTCAGGGTCTGAATTTTCGGAAGACAAATTTGTTCAAAAAGTCAAGATGGAGATTGTTGTTAGCAAGGATCAGGTATATATATGACTATGACTCCCCAAATAGCTCATATATAATGTAACTAAGTATAACTCTACAACAATCAATATAACCTCCCATGTCCCATTTCACTTACTATGTTGAGTTTGCTGATTCCTTTTTTCCATTTCTTCAACTGATATAGGTTGAAGAAGTCATCGCGACGATTATAACAGAGGCTAGAACCGGAGAGATTGGCGATGGCAAGATTTTCTGTAAGATTGCTAATTACGTACTGTTTTAAAAAAAATTAGCAAATTCAGGATATGTTAGCTTTCCCTGAGCTTCCTTTCGTTTCCGTTTTATTTTTACTATAAGAATGGTACTACATTGTTAGCTCTGCTCATTCTTTCGGCATTACTCTTGCACCTCCGCGTCACATTGTCGGACTGATTTCTTTCGGTCGATTGTGCAGTGATTCCTGTTTCAGATGTTATAAGGGTCCGTACGGGTAAGAACAAGATGAGATTATATGCAAGAAAAAACGCCCTTCCATCTGTTTTTCGTTTAAACTATATGTTTTTTCTTTTAAAAGTTTGATCATCTTATGAATTGGTGTGTCAAACATATGTGTTTGTGCTGTGGTTAGGCGAGAGGGGAGAAAAGGCTGAGAGGATGATGGGTGGGCGTGCTGATATGTTCTCTGCTGGGGATCATCATCTTCTTGAGAAAATCTCTCATGATGAGTGATGTTGCTTTTATCTTAGTCTCTTTTAGTTGGCTTGTGCTGATATGATATATGTTTGTGCTTTTCTTTAACCAAGTTTATGCCTAATATTTCTACTCTCTTTTTTTTTTATTAGTTATATTAACGATAATGTTATTTAAAATCCACCTATCTAAAATATTTTTCTCCTTAACCTTTTAATGAAATTGTAGAAAACATTGAAAATGTTTTAAAAAACTCTTTAAAATATTATATTCTTTCTTTATTGAAATAACCATTGTTCTTGAAATTGGTTTTTGGGACATGATTGGAGTTTTAATCGAAATAAAATTGGAGTAAAATGTGCGATCTTAGCAATTAATGAAAGTATTTTTAAATTAATAGTGATTACAAAATGTGGTCATGCTGAGATCCTGGAAATATTGATTAAATCGAATTCTGACTTTATGGGGGCTACAAAATACATTGATAATCCTTGTTTGGTTCATGAGTTTAAAATTTTTAAATTTTAATTTAGAGCATATTAGTCTATTTGGTACATAGATTTATATATAACCGTTCTAAACTATATGGGTTTATATCTATCTTTCAGATAAGTTATTATAAACTCATAACCAAACATACATTTTATTTATACTGATTAATTATTTTTATATAAACATGACTAACTTAAAACACTTCTAAATATAAATCTAACTTAATAAAGACGCATTGAACGCATGGAAGGATACCAAATAAATAAATAAGTTAATATTGGATTTCACAATGACCACTTCATATAGTTTTCAGGGATAATGTCTAAAGTCCAAAAATAATTATCTCCCTACACTACATTGATGAGTTAGCATATCTTACGTGGCAATCAATGGTAAACTACACGCAATCAGTGGACAAATGGAGCAGCGCTGTCATCTTCTCTAGATTCATGAGCCAGCCAGCCAGCCAAGTGGCACTCAAAGCGAAGAGTATCACCACTATTAGATAAAACTGCTTTGATACTTGGAGATAAAATATTGATAATCATATATCAATTCAGCCCAAAATATTCTTATATAATCCTTATCTTAACTCTCACTTTTTTTTTTTCTCTAAATGCGCTTATGATTCATATATTACTTTATTTTTCTCTAAATAAATATAACATAAAATAAGATTGAGAAATCATTCTCTAGAAAATCAAGAAAAAAAAATGGTAATTTCAATATATAGATTTATTTATGTATTTCCCAAATATTAAGGAAAAATCACAGTTTAAAAAAGTAAATAAAATATAGGGGCACCAGTGGAAATTTCCCAAAATTATAAATGTTTAAACATGATTATTTATTAGGTCATCTTTGACCCACAACACAGTAAATTTTACATAAAAATACAGTGATAACTTTGGTTTTATTAAAATAATAAATAAATAAAGAAATTTTTTGTTTTATTATAATAATGTAAAATATTTTTAATATAACTCAAATAAGTTTTAAAATTAAAAATAAAATAAAATAAAAATTGTAAAGCTATTTTTACATTGATGATTAATTTTACGCTAAAATAGAATAACAATGTTCATTAACCTAATAATAACATTAAATTTAGAGTTTCATTGGAGAAGAGATGTACTCCATTTTTGTAGCTCATAATGAGGTTTTTTAAAAAATGGTATTGACTGGTGTTTTAAGTCAATGATCTTAACTTGAAGGGTATTTGTCATTTTATAGTTGGATTTTCGGTCCTATAATAGGTTCTTTAGCTAATTGAGAAGCGTTGTGTAGGTGAGAACTTGACTGGATCATGTTGGAATAATGTGTTCTCAGCTATATAATTGAAGCTGAGAACTCATTATATAGTTGAGTAACCGTATAAATATATTGTTGTAATAAAGATTTGAACTAACCACTAGGATAAGTGACTATATAACTATTGGACTATAACATGCCAATCTATATAGCTTGTTATATGTGGGTCTGATTAGTAAGGATATAAAAGTACGTATAGGGGTGTTCAAATGGGTGGATTATCGGTTTTCGGGTTATTCGGTTTGGGTTATTCGGGTTTTTGACACTTAGGATAACCACCCGCAAACCAAACCAAAACCAATTAAATGATTTGGTTTTCGGGTTATTCGGTTCTCGGGTTAATGGTTTGGTTTTCGGGTAAACCAATTAAATATTGTAGTTTGTATATTTTTAATTATAATTATATAATGAATTTTTTTTATATAGTTTTTATATTAAATATATAAGTTAATCGGTTCGATTTGGTTTGTGCGAGAGAGTAAAGTTCGTTTGAGCGATGATATCAATTTTTTACTCTTTATATAATATATAAATATATTTTAAATATAATTAAATAATTCTTATTCGGGTTTCGGGTGAGCCGCGAATTTTTTTACTTCACCCGATACCCGAACCATTCTCCCATTTAATAGTTCGGGTGACCCAATTAACCACCCATTTATCCGATTAATCGAACCGAATAAGCCAAATTCAAAATGGTTCGGGTGGATAATCGGGTCACCCAAATAATGAACACCCCTAAGTACGTATATACTTGGAGACTATATTTTTTTAAATATATTTGATCGGATACTATTTACTTAAATATTCCCTGTAATTAGATTTTTTTCCGGTATTTATATTCTTTTAGTTAATATTTTATTTTTTTTTTTAAAAAATAACGATAATGGGATGAGGAATTTTTTTATTTATTTAACTTTTTTTATTTTTATTTTTTTAAAATAAGGTGGACAATATATTCTATTATCCCTATATTTAAATTGTAATATAAAGGTAGATGAATTAGAGTGACCATAAATAATTTAAAATTAGGAAGAAAAAAAAAAAAGAAAACTATTCCACCTTCAACAGAAGTGTAAATTAAGCTTAATCCTGAAGGAAACCCTCCTTGACAGAAGTAGAACAAAAGAGTAGGGAAATTGAAAACACAACAAAAAAAAAGAAAAAAAAAAGAAAAACACTTCACATTCTTCTTCTTCTTCGTCAATGATGTCATCGACAAATTAGTAGAAAAAATTACAGTCTTTGCGCATCCATTACCACTCTTAACATCAAGATCCAACCGCATTTTCTTTCGTGTGTACGGAATAGTAAGGCCCATAAGACCCAATAGTGACAGCTTCGTCGCGCCTTGGTAGGAAGACCAAGTAAATCCCCTCTCAATTGTCACGCATACCAAGCGGCGGAATGGATCGTGGTGGCGGTGGCGGTGCTATTCTTCGACAGCGAAACCCTCACATTTTCACAAAAGGCTCCGCCGTCGAAGTCCTCGCCGAGGAGCAAGACTACGGAGGCGTTTTCTTCGCCGCGACGGTCATCGAACCGTCGCTGTCCTCCCGGAAGGGCACGAAGAAGAAGCTGCATGTGCAGTACCACAATCTCTTAGCCAAAGAAGGTGGGTCGGAACCTTTAGTGGAATACGTCGACGTTTCGTCGGTGAGGCCCGAACCGCCGCCGTCCCAGGAAAGGGTCGAGGGTTTCGAAGTGGGTGAGACGGTGGATGCCTTTTGCGACGACGGGTGGTGGATTGGTGTCGTCACGGAGCTGGTCGAAGGCGGTGATAACAGCAGCCGGAGGTTCGTAGTAAATTTTTCCCATCCGCCGGACGTACGTGAGTTTGGGGCCTCGGATCTGAGGCCACACATCGACTGGGTTGACGGGGCTTGGGTCAAGCCCGAGAAGCAGGTTTTCTATGTTTTTATTCACTTTCTGCAATTTGTTGATACCATTAGCTAACTATTGGTTCATCCGTTGCTATTGTGATTCGAAAAGTGGATTAGAGAAAGTAAGGTTGGAAGGTATTAGTGTTGATTTTCTTTTCATGGCTTCTTACAAGTAACTACCCCAAGTGTCATGCCAGCAATATCCGTTGTTAATTATAGTACTGCTTAGTCCCATGGCTTGGAATTATTGCTTGAGCTGCAAATTTGCCTGTGTACCACATTTTTCGGTATAAATTGATAGGTGTGTTCATTACAGGTCACCCCAGTTCACTTGTCTGATAATGGAGTGCACTTTCTTGATCAAGCCCTACAAAAATCTCCGCATAAGGTACAAAGCTTGATGAACAATCAGTCTGATAAGCTAACTCCTAGAAAAAGATCCCAAGTGACTAAAAGAAGTCGCACGCCTCAGTCACAAGTTTCTTCTCCACCTCTTAGAAAGCGGAAAACAATTGCAGAAGTATTGTCTGATTTGAAATCAGGGTATCTGACACCGGATAACCCTTCGCAGCGAAAGCCAGTTGTAAGTAATATTTGTTGATTTTTATCCCCTTATTACGATGGCATAAACTCAAATCGAGCAGTGGTTTTGTTATTATGGCTGAAGCAAGTAAATAGTCTCGTTTGATAATTGATAGTTAACAAATTGTGGGATCAATCACTTACCTAAAGGAAACATGGATCGATTTATTTTGGAGGTTTGTCCGCAATGAAATCGATTTATTTGGGGTCGATTTGTTTGTTAGAGTAGAGTCATCGCTCGAATTATAGTGTAATCTGAATTTATTTATGTCATAAATTTAGAATCACTCCCTTCATGACTAGTAAAACATTATAGTATAGCTTTCTAAATCATTGTTTCTTCTGTATGCTTATGTGACATCCGTTTGGAACCATTATGCAGAGGAGAAAGCAAAGCCAAGTTGGTGCAAAAGAAGTTAATGAGAAGATGAATTCATTATCTCCAACTTCTATGAGTAAAAACAGTGAGAAGTTGTTGCAACCTCAAACTACAGTGGTTGTGATTGGAGGTATAAATCTTTCTCATCATTTTAAAGCACCATCAAATTTCATTTATTTTTGAAACATCGAGATTTGTTAATTGGTCGGACCAGGAAAGAAGTGTCCATCCCAAGACGTTGGAAATAAACGTGCAAGAAACGACCTTGAACTTCCACTTATTGTCTGTTTGCCTTTTGCCGAGAAGGGTACCTCTGCATCTAGAAAATCAAGGGCTAAGAAGGTCTGACTTCATTTCTTGCAGCAGAAAAGCTAAGAATATTATAGGCGAAAGGGAGCATCAACTAAATAATTCACTACAGCGAATATTATCCTCAGCTTGTTTATACACCAGCAATCGCTGATATTCATGTACTAAATCATATTTACTTTCTAATGCATATGTCTTATAGGATCAAAAATCTTCCGAAGCAGGAAGGGGCAGGGGCAGGCCACGAAAAAACTCATCCAATGGTCTTCACTCTCCAATGGATGGTCTGCTATATCTTTCTGCATTTCTTTATTGCGTAACTATAATTCTTGATTTGGTCTATGAGAAAATGCTAACCTATTTTTTGCAGGAAATGCGAAAAATGAAATCACTACTCCTAAACTACTCAATAAAGGTCAAGGTGATGTGATTGATACTCCATTTGCTTCTTGGACCCCAAGTGCGCTCTTTTGTAATCAATATTTGTTATTGATTTATACGTTTCCATCCCTCTTTATGCGAAATTAGTTTCATTAGCTGCTAATATTCTTACAATCTTTTCGTAGACAATCTTGTGCCCTCTGGAGAACAAACAAAGGAAGAAAACTGCAACGCCGTAACAGAGGCGATCGTCAGCGAAGTCCCCTACTCGAAGTCCACTGATAATTTATCACTGGCGATATCCACGAAGGAGATTCAACCTCCTCCCACAGTTTCTGTCAAAAGTAAGATCCAAATTTTCGCACTTTTTCACGTTTTTATTGACGTCTGATTCTTCTCTCTGACTCGGTTATAATTCTTTATAAGGCATGAGTCCCGGAAACAGCGACCTTATACCCATCGGAAAGCCTAAATATCCTACAGGCGGTGAGGTGCTGCAAGAAGGTACTGAGAATAATCTCGAAAACAATCACCAATCCCACGCACGCTGGCCCTTTGTTAAAACTCATACTCTCTGGAAAGCAATCGACTCAATGGAAGTGTTCAAGAAGATACCACAAAGGCCTCATTTCATGCCACTGGAAAAATTCCCAGAATACTCCCGCGAAGGTTTAGCCATCGGCTTGATGCTGACTTTTACGAGGGTCGTTGAAAAAGCTTCCAACCTACGTTTCAGCGATCCTAAGAGCACTATAGTGGAGATCTTGGGCACACTTGCCGACTTGGAAACCCATGGTTTTGACATAATATTTGTCAGAGACAAAGTGCGCCACTTTCTTGCAATGAAAGACAAGCATCAAGGATATGCTGAGGAGGTGAAGAAGCTCAAGAAGGATATCTTCCTGCGAAGAAACGAGAAGACGAAAATCTGTCAAGAGATCGATGAGATGAAGAGACAGATGCAGAAATTACAGGACATGCTTTCGCACGCTGAAGCAGCTAGCGCGAAAGCAGACGAGGAAATTGCTTACGTGGAGGTTAAGCTTAGGGAGGCCGAGGAAGCTGCTAGTAATGCAGAAGGTTGTTTTTTCTAAAGCTTGTTTGTGAGTTAGTAGTTATGTGCTTGCCTTAAAATGATTATGGCTTAGTTAAACTTCTGTTTTGATTTTGACTTGATTCGTCAAGGACGTAACGTAGCCAGCCATGGCGGATGCTTTCAAGGAAACATGCGTGCATCTCTGTTGTGACTATGTGTTGACGATGATGCCTTTTTTTTCTTTCTTAAATGATGCGTCTGCATTAGGGATGTCGACATGGAGGGTTCGGAGCATTTTCGGTGAATCCATGTCCCCGTTCTAGGGATGGCAATGGGGCGGGTCTAGACCCGCCTTGACCCGTCCGCCCCTAATGAAGTGGGTTTTTTTTTACTATTCGGGTATTGGAGCGGGTTATGGGTCTCAAAAGACTCAACCCGCTTCCATTCAAAACGGACTCGAGATTTTATAAACATTTTCTCGAAAAAAAGAGCACTCAAAGAACAACCGCTGAATAGTCTCAACTTCCCCATTCATGCATGGCGAGCATTTCCCTCGTCTGTGCCCCGCGAGGATAGAAAATCGAGGATTTCGAGGATTCTCCGGGGGACGGGGGATCCGTGCCCCATTAACAATCATGCATACTTGTTCTGCCCATCATCTATAGCTAGGGCCGTGCATCGATTTTAAAAAAATCGGTTGCACCGCACCACACTGATTTATCTAATTAATGGCTTAAACTGCACCTGTTTAATATCAAACTGCATCGTAAAAATAGTTCGGTGTGAGTTTTTTATACAAACCCCACCGTACTCTTGTATTTTTAGTTTTTGTGCTAATTATATCTAATTTTATTTCTATACTAGTTAAATATTAATTACATTAAAGTTTTTTTTTTCTAATTAACTTTAGTTTTTAGATTAATAAATCATATTTATATAATAATGAAATAGTAAACTATTAATTAAAGTTGAATAGATTTGATTCGAATACTTAATAATAAATTGACATAATATCTATTTTTTTAAGTTTCATATTCTAAAGTTAGTTGTCTAATTTCTACTGTAACACTTACATGACACAATTTCCCCGACGGGTTCACCATCATCACTCCCAATTTCATCATCTTTATATCTATATAATTATAAAGATCGAGCTTATCTACTTCTAAAGAATAATCAACCTGAGTAAAATATTTTTTTTTGGAGATGCTACGAGCTCTATATTGCGTATTTGACATGATTTGTTTTATGTTTTATTGTTTTGCCCGCTTTGTAATTTAAAATATTCATGATTTGATTATTAAGCATAATTTTGGTTCTAATATAGTAGTAAGACTCTGTTAATTCTTGGTTTGAGCTCAAGCTCGTTAAGCAATAATAGTTTCATTCGGCAAAATATAAGCATTTTACTTATACCAGTTAAAAACTGCAACACTACACTGCAACTGCTCAAAACCGCATGTATGGTTTATTTTTCAAAATCGCAATTTAGGATTTCTTTTTAAAAAAATCGTATATGGACGGCTATTTGCATTAAAAAATAATTGAAAAAAAAGCGATTATATATAGGCGATTTACCATTTCATGATAGAGTAAATAGTAACGCATAAATATTTCGATTACCGTAACCGAGGTCAACGATCAGCCACACTATTGACCGAAGGTTCGTTGCAGTTTTTTTTTTAAACCGTTGCTCACCGGTCACCTCTAAGATCTGGTAGACGCCTTTTTTGTAGTGTTTTTGTAATTAGTTTATTACGGTCGGATACGTGAATTAAAAAATATAATAAATTTAATCATATGGTAAATTGTAACCGAATCATAAATTATCATAACTGTGATCAACGAATAACCGAACTGATGATCGACGGTTCGATTACGATTTTTACAAACTGTTGCCCTCATCTATGATCTGGTAGGCGCATTTTCAGTAGCGTTTTCCTTTTTTTTTTAAATCAAATAATTTTAATTTAATTTTTCATTTGTTTGAATTATTGTCCAGCAAGATTTGACCAAGTGATCGGGCTTTGATAACTTCAAAGAGGTCACGAGTTCGAATTCACATCGCCTTGTAATCACTGTCTGCGTGGACTTGGAATAAAAAAACAAATTAGGAAATTGGTTTCATCGGAAGCTTATGGTTGTCACATATTCAACAGTGAGGTTCTAAGATTCGACCGTACAAGGGAAAAAAAAAAGATGTCTTAATATATAGCTAATATTTTAGAAAAAAAAAAAAGGAATTTCGAGTTTGAGTTGAGCTCCCGCGTGGCAAAGGCAAAAATGTACATAATGTTATAAAAATATTAATTGTGATTAATATTATATTAAAATTATTTTATTATAATTATACTTATATTAAGATTATAATGATAATATAGCTTATAATATAAAGAGAGAGAGATTAGAGAGAGATTAAGTATTTTAATACTTGGTGTGATTTACAATGAACTCTAATCACCTATTTATACTACTAATAATTCACTATTATAACTAATCACATTAATTACAATTATACACCTCACACTAAAATACAAACTCTTCAATTAAACACCTCATCTTATCATCTTATCACATTATCATCATTTAATACAATACTTCCAAATCATCAATAATTTAACTAATATTATTATTTAAAACATCCACAATTAATTATTTCATAATACTCCCCCTTGGATGTTTTCAAAGAATATGCCTCATTAAAACCTTATTAGGAAAAATCCAATGGGATAAAAACCTAATGAAGGAAAAAGAGTACATGATTCTTTTAGATACGCTTTCAATTGTTGCCTCATTAAAAACCTTACTGGGAAAACCACATGGGAAAAACCTCAGTGAAGGGAAAAAGAGTGCAACGCGTATTTACTCCCCCTGATGATAACATCATTTCAAATCTCGAAGTCTTCGAACTCCAATTGAATATACCAATCTTTTGAAAATTATTGGGGGAAGTACTTTCGTGAATAAATCTGCAAGATTTTCACTTGATCGCACTTGTTGTACATCAATATCACCATTTTTCTCTAAATCATGTGTAAAGAAATTTTTTGGTGAAATATGTTTTGTTCTATCTCCCTTAATATATCCTTCCTTTAATTGGGCAATGCATGCAGCATTATCTTCATATAAAATCGTCGGAAGTAACTTTTCCGATAATAACCCACAAGTTTGTTGTATATGCTCAATTATCGATCGCAACCAAACACATTCTCGACTAGCTTCATGAATAGCTAAAATTTCTGCATGATTAGATGAAGTAGCCGTTAAACTTTGTTTAACTAACCGCCATGAAATAGCGGTTCCACCATGCGTAAATAAATAGCCCGTTTGCGATCGAGCATTATGTGGGTCAGATAGAAAACCAGCATCTGCATACCCAATCAAATCTGCTTTAGATTCATTTTGGATAGAACAATCCCATATCAGTTGTTCCTTGAAGGTATCGAAATATCCGTTTAACTCCATTCCAATGTCTACGAGTCGGTGACGAACTATATCTTGCCAATAGATTTACAGCGAACGCTATATCAGGTCGCGTATGACTCGTCAAATACATTAGTGCTCCAATAGCACTGAGATATGGTACTTCAGAACCAAGTAGTTCTTCATTATTCTCACAGGGTCTAAACGGATCTTTATTCACATCTAAAGATCGAACAATCATTGGAGTATCCAATGGATGAGCTTTATCCATATAAAATCTTTTCAATACCTTTTTCGTATAAGTCTCTTGATGTACGAATATTCCATTCTTTAAATATTCAATTTGCAGTCCAAGACAAAATTTCATTTTACCGAGATCTTTCATTTCAAACTCCTTTTTCAAACAATTAACAGCTTTTGATAACTCTTCAGGAGTTCCAATTATGTTGATATCATCAATATAAACTGCAATGATGACAAATTCACTTCTAGATCTTTTCATAAATATGCACGGGCAAGTTTGATCATTTTTATACCCCTCTTTCAATAAATATTCACTTAGGCGATTATACCACATACGTCCAGATTGCTTTAATCCATAAAACGATTTATTTAACTTGATTGAGTACTCATTTCGGGGCCCTGAATTTTCAGGCAACTGAAATCCCTCGGGAAGTTTCATATATATGTCACTATCAAGTGATCCATATAAATAAGCGGTGACAACATCCATTAGACGCATATCGAGTCCTTCACGTACTGCCAGACTAATTAAATAACGAAAAGTAGTTGCATCCACCACAGGAGAATACGTCTCCTCATAATCAATACCAGGTCGTTGTGAAAAGCCTTGTGCAACAATCCTGCTTTGTATCTCACAATTTTACCGTTTTCATTTCTCTTTCTGATGAAAACCCATTTATATCCAACAAGCTTTACATTTTCTGGTATGCGGACTACAGGTCCGAAAACTTTTCGTTTCTCAAGTGATTTTAATTCTGCCTCGATTGCATCTTTCCATTTTGGCCAATCATTTCTTTGTCTGCATTCTTTAACAGACATTGGTTCATGATCCTCATTCTCATTGATTTCATTCATTTCATGTAGCGCTACGTTAAATGAGAATTTATCGTCAACGTTGACTTTTTCTCGGTTCCATCTAATTCCATTTTGGGCATAATTTATCGAGATCTCTTCATTTTCATTATTCTCAGAAATTTCAGGTACCTGGTTTTCATTATCATAATCATTAATGCCCATTGAGTCTTCTAGAGTCGATAAATCCTCGACTGAACCATTCTTATTATTTGCTCCTTTTCTTTTTCGAGGATTTTTATCTTTGGAACCCGAGGGCCTACCACGTTTTAGTTGTGGCTTAGGCTCGATCATTATATGTACTCCAGGAACATCAACTTTTGCAGGAGCATTAACAGCTGGTATATGTGACTTAGTCACTCTGTTAAGGTCAGTAAAACTATCTGGCAGTTGATTAGCTAATCCTTGTAAATGAATTATCTTTTGAACTTCTAGTTCACATTTTTTCGTTCGAGGATCATAATGATTTAGCGACAATTCATTCCAAATAATACTCATTTCCAGCTGTTTCTTTTCTCCCCCTAATGTCGGAAAATTCGATTCATCGAAATGACAATCGTCAAATCTAGCCGTAAATAAATCTCTAGTTAGAGGTTCTAAATATTTTATTATCGATGGAGATTCAAATCCGACATATATTCCCAACCTCATTTGAGGTCCCATCTTAGTGCGTTGTGGTGGAGCAATTGGAACATATACCGCACATCCAAAAATTCTCAGATGGGAAATATTTGGTTCCTGACCATAAACCATTTGTATCGGGGAGATATCGTTATAACTTGTTGGCCTGATGCGGATTAGTGCCGCTGCATGTAATATAGCACGTCCCCAACAAGATGAATGAAGTTTCGACTTCATTAATAATGGTCTTGCAATTAATTGCAGCCTTTTAATCAACGATTCTGCAAGACCGTTTTGCGTATGTACATGTGGCACGGGGTGCTCAACATCAATTCCAATAGACATGCAATATTCATTAAATGCCTTGAAAGTAAATTCACCAGCATTATAAAGGCGTATTTTCTTATTGGTTAATCCGGAAAATGTGCTCTTAATCGAATCAACTGAGCAAGCAATCTCGCAAAAGCTACATTCCGTGTTGATAACAAACACACATGAGATCATCTAGTTGATGCATCAATCAATACCATGAAATATCTAAATGGTCCACACGATGGATGTATCGGTCCACAAATATCACCTTGTATACGCTCCAAAAACCTTATGGATTCATTCTTTATTTTTACTGGTGATGGACGAATAATCAACTTCCCTTTAGAGCAAGCAGCACATGATAATTCATTAGATTGAAGAATCTTCTGGTTCTTCATTAAATGTCCACGTGAATTTTGAATTATTCTCCGCATCATAATTGAACCGGGATGGCCCAACCGGTCATGCCAAACAACAAATGTATTATCATCAGTAAACTTCTGGTTTACGATAGCATGCGATTCAATTGTTTTAACATACGTGTAATACAATCCAGAGTCAAACGAATGTAATATTTCAACAACTCTTTTATCATTCGAAACCACTTTTGTAATGTGCAAATATTCAATATTTTTCTTTTCTGCAGTCTCAATGTGATATCCATTATGTCGAATATCTATAAAGCTCAATAAATTTCTTTGAGACTTAGGAGAATATAAGGCATTTTCAATTATCAGTCTTGTCCCTCTCGGCAGTATAACATTAGCTCTTCCGGAGCCCTCAATTATATTTGTGCTACCCGATATAGTGATAACACTTGTTTCTTTCATTTCAAGATGGGAGAAATGTTTCTTATTTCTTAGAATCGTATTAGTCGTTGCACAATCTGCAAGACATAACTCTCCATTGCACATGTTTGTATCCATTGTATTGATAAATATATAATAACTAGAATTATTAAATAAATAAGCGTCAAAATAAAATTATATATATAAAGATAAAATAATAAATAAATAATGCTTAAACAAAATTTATAACGATGTATCAGTTTTCTTTATTTGGATCTTTAACAAAAACCAAAATATTCAAATGAGCATAGGATCTAGCACCAATTTTCTGAAATATCGTAATCTTGAGCAAAATTTAATTTCATCGACACTTCACTTTTAATTGCTCTTTATAAAGATCAATTAAAGATCAACGGGATCTTTGGGTGCGAATAATAACCAACTATAATATATAATAATCTTTACATTGCTCAATTCATCTTTCTCAATCATATACTAGTTGTCCACTTCGGGGGAAATATTAATAATAACCACGGTAAATATAATGTTCACGACCACTTTTATTGTTTGCGCATACATTCACTTCAGGGAATGCAACATAATCATTTAGTCGGACTTATGCTTTTCATTCATCCATCATAATATTTTCTGATCATTTTCTCACGATATTTATTCGTATTATATCCGATGGACTGAACGTGGTGAATGCTTTATAATCACCGAAGTAACTGTGTAAATCAGTAGCAAGTATAAAATCAAGATTGATAAATCAAAGTTTTGCAAGATTCAATTTATTGATATCATGAAAATAAAATCATCATTAAAATATTAAAAGGAAAAATTATAATTAATCTTCTTTTATATCTTCTTTTGTAAAAGTTCTAAAGAAAAACGATATCCACATCCAAATAACTGTCGCCGTAATAATAATCATAAGTAATAGATCAAACATCGGACAAAGCGTCATCCTTCAAAATAAAATATATTTCAGTAATTATAATATTAAAGAAAAATTATAATTAATAATTATATTTTAAAAACATTGGTAAAAATATTATCCACATAGCCGTAAGGATCACCGTAAATAAAGTAAGCAACAGAAGATCCATCTTTGTATAAAACGACATGATTTTATAACATGAAAAAGAACATAATAATCAGATAACATATAAATCAATTATAAAATATATGAATTATTTTATGAAACTCGTTCTTTATTATTTCATAATTATAGTCCAAGCTCCGATAAGGTTGCGATAATAAAATTTGTCCAGTGTCCAAAACTATTCGGTCCAATAATTACTTCAAGATTGTTCAATCAAAAAATCAATAATATGTCGCTACTGAGGTGGGGATAACCACAAAACCTCGTGGGCTTTTGGTGTTGTGTACGTGAATATATAAAAAAAATAAATCGTAAATAAAAATTCCACACACCACCACGGGGTATGGAAATCTGGACCTCTCGTCACTTATAGTGAACGATATTCCGCGAAACCACTCGGGTATTGGCGTTTAGTTATAAAACTTTTAAAATATATTTTTATAATATATATTTTTAAATTAATCACAATTAATATATGATTAGTGTAAATTAAATATTAAATTACCGTACCTCGACTAAACTCGTACGAGATCTTCGACGGAGGTTGATCTTGACGACGGAGAGCGTTCGTGCTGATAACGTGTTATAAAAATATTAATTGTGATTAATATTATATTAAGATTATTTTATTATAATTATACTTATATTAAGATTATAATGATAATATAGCTTATAATATAAAGAGAGAGATTAGAGAGAGATTAAGTATTTTAATACTTGGTGTGATTTACAATGAACTCTAATCACCTATTTATACTACTAATAATTCACTATTACAACTAATCACATTAATTACAATTATACACCTCACACTAAAATACAAACTCTTCAATTAAACACCTCATCTTATCATCTTATCACATTATCATCATTTAATACAATACTTCCAAATCATCAATAATTTAACTAATATTATTATTTAAAACATCCACAATTAATTATTTCATAATACATAAACAAATATAAAACCGAGGACAAAGGTCAAAAAGAAAAGGGAAAATCCATGGAGCCGAGCACCGACCACTCTCTGGGTACGATCATCTGTAATCCTACCAATGTCGGCCACCGTCCTGACCATTTCGGCGGAGCTTAACTCCGCCAACAACGATCGGTCCACTATCAGGACTCCAATTACTCCGGCGACTGTTACGGTTCATCTCAGCGGCACGCCAACAGCAATTCCAATCATCCCTTGCCCGTCACTTGTCAAAAGCGACAGTTTAATCACCCTAGTAAGTGATTCCTTAGCTCTTTATATTCATTTTCGATTGGCTTGGCATTTGCCCGGCGATTGAGCTTAATTTTTTTTTTTTCTCTTTTGCAGATACTGATGATCGTGGCGGTTACGCAAAGTTGTATGTTGTAGGGATTACTCGGACGGCGACTGAACAAGATGTGAGCTTGATTTACGAACCAATGCTCGCTTTATTTAAATTAACTTTTGATTTAATCTAGGCGTGATCATTTTAGCCTATTTATGGTGTTTATCAGGTAATAATTAGAGATCTTTTAAATTATCTTTTCTGAATTTAGGTTGCCGCCGTTTTCGGAGAATTCGGGGACATTCTTGAAATTGTTATTCTCAAGGATAAACGGACTGGTTCACAGAAGGGTATGAAACAGTGATGTATCTGATCAGTGATGAAAGGAATCTTCAATACTATGATTGTTAAGTTGTGCTATGACAACTGAGAAGAAATTTTATGTGTGGAAAATTATTGAAAAGAAATTTACCTGAATTTCCCTCTTTTGTTTCCATAGTGCTAGATTTGGGTTCTTTGATGGGTGTATCTTGACTTCAGCTTTCTAGTTTTTAACAAAATTTAGTCTCTTTGTGATGATTACTTGGAACTCTATTAAATTAATTCATGTTGTGCAGAGGGATTATGTGAAATATTTCAAAGAATGTAGTATAGTGTGTGGACGTTCATCTATTTTTTTGACCCCAAGGAGTGCTGTCATTTCACTTAATACGTATTCTAGAAATGAATAATATTTTGGTTGATTTATTGTGAATGCATATGTTACAATCAAATGTATGTTTTTCTCTTGTATTATGCTGCAAACAAAAAATTATTTTATTTGCTTCTTTTCATGCTCAGTATTACAGTGTTTAGCATTGTTCGCATGAGTTTGACGTTTCTTTGTTTTTCTTGCTACCTACTTCAACTTTTGTTTGCTTATGTGTATAATATCCACCATTGCTGCCATTGGAAAGCCCAAAGTTATATCATTTATAGTTTTATCATATGCAGAAGATTGTGACTGAAGTTCTTTTTTTCTTTTGTCATGGATTCTTGTAGAATGCTGTTTTGTAAAGTACGCTACTGCAGAGCAAGCTGATCGAGCTATTGGGGCATTTAACGGCCAATACACTTTTCCCGGGGTTTGTAGTTTTTCTATAACATGGCGATGCACGTCACTACGTAGCTGCTTCATTTTTAGTGGGTCATTCATTAAATCTGTTATTATTTAATTCAGACGGTTATGCCGTTGGAAGTTAGATATGCAGATGGGGAACGTGAGCGACTTGGTAATTATCTTTTCTCTTAAAATCTTATGGTCTTTCTTGTTATGCAAAGCTTTTCAGTTTTCTGCAAACCCATTGATGAACTCTCCTTTCATTTACTGGCCGGTTGCTTCGTGTCTTTTTATGTTCATATGCCTCTGGATGTTTGTAATTTCATCTGTTACATGCGCTGAGTTTTGTATATTAATTTGAACGAATCTTTTCGTGCCACTGTATCTTTATTGGATATAGTGCATCTCCTGCGAGGATTTTCGATCTTGGATTGGACAATTATATTTAGGCCAAGGTGATAGATACTCCATTTTCTGCTTGGACCCCAAATGCACTCTTACCTAATCAGTTTTTGTTGTTGATTTATACTGTTCCATTCCATCCTTATTTGTGCGAAGTTTCGTTAGCTGCTGATGCTCCTACCATCTTTTCATAGACGATCTCGAGGCCGCTGGAGAACAAACAAAAGAGAAAAACTGCAACGCGATAACTGAGGAGATGGTCACCCAAGTGCCCCACTCGAAGTCTACTGAGAATTTATCACTGGCGATATCAATGAAGGAGATTCAACCTTCTCCTACCACAGTTGCTGTCAAGAGTAAGATCCAAAATTTTCATGCACTGTGATGATGTTATTGACGTCTGACTCATCTCTCTGATCCGATTATAATTCTTTATAAGGGATGAATCCTGGAAACACCAAACTTATAAGCATCGAAAAGCCTATATATCCTACAGACGTTGAGGTGCTGCAAGAAGGTACTACTGGGAATAATCTCGAAAACGATCAGCACTCCGACACATGCTGGCCCTTTGTCAAAGCTTGTAGTGGTCTCTGGAAGGTAATCGAATCAATGGAAGTTTTTAAGACGATGCCACAGAGGCCTCATTTCATGCCGTTGGAAAAATTCCATGAGTGGACACGCGAAGGTTCAGCGGCCGGTTTGATGCTAACTTTTTCAAGTGTTGTTGAAAAAGTGTCTAACCTACGTTTCGCTGATCCCGAGAGCACTGTATTGGAGATCTTGGGCTTACTCGCTGACTTGAAAAGCCATGGTTTCGATATAACGGCGGTCATAGACCAAGTAAGCGATTTTCTTGCAATGAAAGGCGAGCATCAAGGTTATGTTGAGGAGGTGAAGAAGCTCGAGGAGGATATTTTATTACGAGGTAATGAGAAGACAAGAATGTGTGAAGAGATCGATGAGATGAAGAGACAAGTGGAGGAATTACAGGCCAAGCTTTCGCATGCCGAAGCTGCTAGTGCGAAGGCGGATGAGGAAACTGCGTACTTGGAGAGTAAACTTCAGGAAGCTGCTAATATTGCAGGTGGTTTTTCTTTCTAAGCTTCTTTGTTTGTGAGTAGTCGTTGTGTTCTTACAATGATTATGGCTAGTTAACCTTCTCTTTGATTGCCAAAGCCATGGAGGATTGCTTTCTTTCAAGGAATATGCATGCATCTATCTGACTGTTGATGATGATGATGATGCTATTGTTGTTGTTTTTTTTTTTAAGTGATGCGTATATATACTATATACTTGTTATGCCCATTACCCAAGGTTTTGAAACCGAGTTTTCGAACATGATCGAAAATTTTAGTGGTTTAAGGTTTAGTGGTTTAACAGGTATAAAATTGGAATAAAATCGGAGTGAAATCGGTGCATCTAAATATAATAAAATTATATTTGATAAATAAATCCATTAAATAAAATATGTTGTGATAATCATAAAATGGGATGTCAAATATTATTAAAAAATTAACAGCAATCTACACTTAAATACTCATTTGTATAAAAAAGTTACAATTCAGTACCCTGTCAAAAAAAATTATATTTAAGTACCCAATTGGTTGTGTGTACCATTTTACCATCCTTGATGTACCTTTTTATATGTATATTATGTACCATATTACGCGTTTATGTAGTATCTATATACGCTTTTTTATGTTACCTAAATGTATTATATGATGTACCTTTTATTACAGTATGATGTACCACAATATGTTTCCACATCGTACCTAAATATACTTATATGATGTACCTGCGGTGCAAACATGTACTTATGTGTAAAAAATTTATTCTACTAGGTAACTACATGTAAAAAAATTCTGACAAGGGACTGAATTGATAATTTTTATATAAATAGGTATTTAAATGTAAGTTTCCCTTAAATTAAGGGGTAAAAAATTTAAATAAAAGTCAAATGTGTTAGAAGATAAAAAATTAATTATAAAATGAAGTGTCAAATATTAATTTCAAATAAAATTTAATATGTAGAAGTGATGAATAGAAACCACATCTAGAGCCGTCAAATGGGCCCGCAGCCTGCGGGCTGGCCCGCCCCGCCAAAGGGGCGGGTTGGGCCTCAGTTTTTCAGGCCCGCCAGATAGCGGGCCAGTCCGCGCGGGCCGCGGGCTTCAGCGGGGCGGGCTAATCCGCGGGCCGGCCGGCCCATTATTAAAAATATTATATTATATAATTTAATTATATTATATTAATTAAATATTATTTTGGGCTTTAATTTTTATTTTTTAATGTACAAATGGACCTTTATTTAATTATTGTATTAGGCTTTTTTTTTTAAGGAACCATGTTTTTAATTTACATTTATTTTTATTTTTTTAAAATTTTTTAACTATGGCGGGCCGGCCCGCCGGGCCTGTAGGGCGGGGTGGACCTTCTTTCCAAGCCCGCGCCCACCCCGCTAAATGGTGGGTTACGGGCCGGCCCGTTTTGACCGCTCTATCCACAACTAGAGCAGTGGGCGGGCCGGCCCGTAGCCCGCCAAAGCCCGCGCCCACCCCGCTAAATGGTGGGTTACGGGCCGGCCCGTTTTGACCGCTCTATCCACAACTAGAGCAGTGGGGGGCGGGCCGGCCCGTAGCCCGCCAAAGCCCGCCATTTGGCGGTGCGTGCCGCGGGCCTGGCGGGCCTGGCCCGCCCAAGGTAAAAATTAAAATATATATTATTATTATTATTAATTAATTTTTTTATTATTTTCAGTAACTATTAATTAATTTATTATTAACAATCTTAAAATTTAAATTTTTAATGTTACTTTATTATTAAAATATATATATAAATATATTTTTAATGCTATTTTATTATTAAAATATATATAAATATATTATTAATATTAGGCGGCCGGCCCACGGGTTGGCCCGCCCCGCCCGCCAAAGCCAGCGGCCCGCGCGGGCTAGCCCGTTCAGGCCCGCCAGGCGGGCCTTAAAAGTCCCGGCCCAACCCGCCCCTTTGGCGGGGCGGGGCGGGGCGGGCCGCGGGCCAAATTGACAGTTCTATCCACAACCTTGTTGTTCTAAGTCCAAAAGTCTTACTAACCCACAATGTCTTTGTATATTTATTTACATATTTATATGTTCATTCCTCTTTTTTTTTAATTTTTTTTTCTTTTTCCTTTTAATTAAATGATGAATCGTAGAGGACCAGAGCTGGAATTTTGATCGGTTCACGGTTTTCCGGTCGGAACCGGCCGCAAAAACCTTGTCATCACCTATATAGCTGCTATTTAAGTTAATAAGATCTTTTGTTACAAAAGTCCTTTAGTTCAGACGCTGAAGTCCAAAATATAAGCTTATGTAGGGTTTTATTAAAATCAATTGGTAACAAATCGGTAGTCAAGTGAGCTTATTTGTATTCAGATTACGAACTTTTTATTAATGATGCTAGATTGAGTTTGATGCCTAATAAATATGCCTCTTCTAAAAAATAAGACCACCGAGCGGGATTTCCATTGACGATAATCATATTGTACCTATGTTTTTATCTAATTGGACATTACATTTTATCACAATAATATTAGAAAGACTTTTAACACAAGACACCAAACTGAATTCGCATGCTCTCAAACAAGCAGTGAACACTATTCGTACGCTCTAGCTGAGGAAGGATAGTTGTAAGGATCGGGACTATGTCACCGCATCATGTTTGAACTGGAATCTCATTCTACTAGCAGTTATAAAAATCTCTTAGTCTAAACTCAGAAGTCTAAATAAGCTACGTTGGGATTCATACCTTCTCTCTACTCCAGTCCCTCCTCCTCCTATCTACAAATCCTAGCAAAAACATCTCCATTTCTCCCGCCTTTCTTAATTAATGGAGGTTGGGGGACCTTCGTCTTTTTTCTTTTTTCTTTTCTTTTTTTTTAATTTTTATTTTTCTATTTTCCCTTTATTTTTCGTTCTCGTCCGCTCCGAGTCTCCCGGTTCGGGAGCTTTTGTCTTCTCTTGTAGGAGTTCTTTATCCCTTTGTGAGAGAGAGTATCATTCTCGAAGAAGACAATGTTTTGAGTTGAAGACGGAAGAAAGTAAAGAGAGTTGTAGATATGTGCTTAATATCCATTTTTATGGAGTTTTAGGCTGATTTGTAATAGATTTTTTTAGTTGTTTTTGTTCAAACTTTGAATTTTGTTTTCTTTCGGGCTTGTTTTGTTTTTTTTATTTATTTTTGAGTTGGGTTCGTCTCTCTCTTAGTAAGAAAATTTTGTCTCTACCGGATTTCTGCTTGTCACCGGAGAGGCCCGTTCAGACTGTTCAGGCTTTTGTAATTATTTCTTGTGAAATAAAATATATCGAGTTGATGTTGGAAAAAAAAAAAACCTCAGAAGTACAACATATAACTCTATGTGGGAAGTACCATTGGGCCCGTTTGATTATAAGATGAATATTCAAGCCTAAGATAAACTATTTAGTATGAAACCCATGATAATTAATATAAGCCCTTTTATTCAGGTTATTTGTATTGTACCGAACATGTAATTTAATTTTGGACTGAAATATTAAATTCGAGCTAGAATTAGAGAAATCAAACATGATATTATCAAATATTATTTATATCACATGGATTTATACGGTACACCAAACCGGCCAAAGATTATAACATAAGGATACAGACTTTTTTCATTAAGCTTGATAACCACTAGGTAAGAATTTTTCTTCTTGTTCTTTTTCTTTTTAAATTTTCATGTACAGTAAAACCTCTGTAAATTAATACGCAATAAATTAATAAACTCTTTAAAATAATAAAATCTCTTAGTCCCGACTTGGGCCATTGTAAAAAACCATCAAATTCGATAAGATAATAATATAATAATTTTTTGAAAAAATCCTTTATAAATATTAGGTCCCATTAAAACTCTAAATTAATAATTCATAAAGTATTACAATTATAAATACTATGATAATTTACTAAAATATGAATCTATTGCTACTTGAGTTTTCTCAAAATTTAAATATAATTGAATTTGATTCTTAACTTTTTTAATTGCAGCAAAAGTTTCGATGTCGAATTCTCTAGCTGCAACATATTCAAATCAGCGAAAATATTCACAAAAAGCACACTAGTCATCCATGCATATAATAAATGAAATATATATGAATTCATTTATTTTCAGTACATAATAAATTTGTTGAATTTAACAAATCTCTCTTTTAATTAATAAAATATTAATTTATTGATATATTAATATCTCTCTAAATTAATAAAATTTCATAGTCCCAAGATTATTAATTTATAGAGGTTTTAGTGTAATTTTTCATAAAGTCTGAATTATTTATTTAGTTATTATTCTTTAAAATAAAAGATGGTTGGATTGGACTCCCGCTTGGCACAAGTAAAAATTTACAGGGTATAAAAACGGAGGAAAAAAGGTCAAAAGGAAAAGGGAAAATCCATGGAGGGGAGCGCCGACCACTCTGTGGCTACGACCTCGCGGTATCCTACTGACGGCAGCCACCGTCCTGACCACTTTGGTGGAGGTCACCACGGCCAACAACAATCAGACCACTATCAGGGCTCCAATTACTCCGGCGACTGTTACGGTTCATCTCAGTGGCACGCCAACAGCAATTCCAATAATCCCTTGCCTGTCACTGGTCAAAAGCGACAGTTTACTAACCCTAGTAAGTAATTCCGTAGCGTTCTTTAATTTTTTTTCATTGATTTTCGATTGGCTTGGCATTTGCCCTGTGATTGAGCTGAAATTCCTTCTTTTACAGATACTGTTGACCATGGGGGTTACGCAAAGTTGTATGTTGTGGGGATTACTCGGACTGCGACTGAACAAGATGTAGCTTAACTACGAACCAATGCTTGCGTTATATAAATTAACTTTTGATTTAATCTAGACGTGATCATTTTTGCCTATTTATGGTGTTTATCAGGTAATAATTATAGATCATTTCAATTTATGTTTTCTGAATTTAGGTTGCCGCCGTTTTCGGAGAATTTGGGCACATTCTTGAAATTGTTATTCTCAAGGATAAACGAACTGGTTCACAGAAGGGTATGAAACAGTGATGTAACTGATCGTGATGAGTTCAATACTATGATTTGCAAGCTGTGCCATGACACTTGAGAAGAAATGTTATGTGTGGAATTAATCCATGTGGGTTCTAAATGTGGGTTCTTTAATCGATGTGGGTTTCCATAGTGCTAGATGTGGGTTCTTTAATCGATGTATCTTGATTTCAGCTTTCTAGTTTTTCACAAGAAATAGTCTCTTTGTGATGATTACATGGAGCTCTATTAAATTAATTCATGTTACGCAGAGGGATTATGTGAGATATTTCAGTGAATGTAGTATAATGTGTGGACATTCATCTATTTTTTTCACCCCAAGGAGTGCTGTCATTTAACCGAATACGTTTTCTAGAAGTGAATAATCGTTTGGTTGATGTGCAACATTTTGATGCATATGTTACAATAAAATGTTTTGTTTTCTCGTGTATTATTCTGCAAACAAAAAATTCTTTTATTTGCTTCTTTTCATGCGTGGGTAGCATTGTTCGAATGAGTTTGGAGTTTCTTTGTTTTTCTTGCTACCTAGTGCAACTTTTGTTTGCTTGTGTATATATTATTCACCATTGCAGGCATTGGAAATCCCAAAGTTATATTATAGTTTTCTCATATGCAGAAGACTGACCAAAGTTTTTTTTTTTTCGGTCATGGATTCTTGTAGAATGCTGCTTTGTAAAGTACGCTACTTTAGAGCAAGCTGATCGAGCTATCGGGGCATTTAACGGTCAATACACTTTTCCCGGGGTTTGTAGTTTTTCTATAATGGCGATGCACGTTACTACGTAGCTGCTTCATTTTTTGTGGCTCATTCATTAAATCTATTATAATTTAATTCAGGCGGTGATGTCATTGGAAGTTAGATATGCAGATGGGGAACGCGAGCGACTTGGTAATTATCTTTTCTATTAAAATCTTATGGTCTTTCTTGTTATGCAAAGCTTTTCAGTTTGCTGAGAACCCATTGATGAATCCTCTTTTCATTTACTGGTGGGTCGCTTTGTGTCTTTTTATGTTTATATGCCTATGGATGTTTTGATTTCATCTTTTTCATGCATTGTGATTTGTTGTATTAATTTGAATGAATCTTTTCCTGTCACTGTATATTTATTGGATATAGTGCATCTGATGCGAGGGTTTTTCGATCTAGGATTGGGCAATTATACTTAGTTCATACACTGTATATATTAGAGTCACATTGCAAGTGTGTGTGACTATCTTAATCATGATTAAGAGACTGTATTATCACTGAATTAGTGAGTTTCCCTTTCTTTTTATTATTTATTTTATTTGAATAAATACAGCTCGGCAGCTCCAGTACAAATCTCATTCACACGATAAAGATTTAGTGTGTCTGTTGGAGAAAAGGAGAAATTCTGCCGTCTAACATTCACAAATTATTTACCTTTAAGTTCTTAAAAGCTCCAAACATTTCTGATAGATGAGGGAAACCGGACCTTATGTCAAGTAGCTTCCACAAGTTCTGAAGTAAAAAACATCAAACAACACAGTCAGTGACATGTAAAATGATAGAACATCAAATTAATTTCTGAAATTTAGATGCCGTTGAACCATAAATGGGATGATGTTGAATGATTTACAGCGGTATGGAGTGAAATGTTTGTTAGATTTCTCCACTTTTAGTGTCACTGCTTGGAATACAATTTGTCTGTAATATATTTCATCACCTCTTGTTCATCTACTGCATTTTTTGTATTTTAGGAAGTTTGTACCATTACAAGTTGTACGTTGGCGGCTTGAACAGACAAGCTTTTGAAAGAGACATTGGAGAAGTATGTTTGCTTTTCTATGAATGTTCGTTTTATTCTATACTTGAAGAAGTATACATTCTTTCATCTTTTCGCTGATCACCGATATAGTAATATAATCAAGAAGTAAACATCAGCTTCTGCAGTTTTTGTTTGCTTCACCTTGACAAAGTTAGTCCTTCTAAGTTCTGGTCTTCTGCTGGCAATTATCTGTATATTGATAATATGGTCAAGAAGCCAGCCGTTCTTGTAGTATTTTTTTACTTAACCTCGACAATTGTATTTAGTCTACCTATATATCTATATATGTGCATGCAACAAGAGTTATTGACTTAAAAAAATTTCTCTCTAATATTTCCCGGCATATTTTACTTAAATGAGTAATTTTATGGACAGATATTTTCCCCCTTTGGTGTAATTGAAGATATTTATCTCCTTCGTGATGAGTTCAAGCAGAGCCGTGGTTTGTATCCTATGATCCCTCTTCCTTCTTCCATGACAGTCATTAAGTTAATTCACTGAATGATAATCCATAAGCACCCCCTACGAACCCTTTTGTTGTAATCATGTAATGTGCACATGAAAATGAACCATTTATTTACAAGAATAGAAGTTAGCACATTTTCAGACTTCTTCTAGTTCCATTGAATAGCGTCCTTTGCTATCATATTTTTTTAGCTCTGTTCCATTTAAAATTGTTTATATCTTATGTCCTCCAAGGTTGTGCCTTCGTCCAATTTACTCGTAGAGAAATGGCAGTTGCTGCAATACACGGATTAAATGGAACTTACTTGACGAGGGTAAGCCCTTTGTATAAGATTTGCTCTGTCCCTCTCGGGCATTTCTTTTCCAGGTAGATCCTCATTTCGCTTATATGTTTAGGGATGCGATCAACCGTTGATAGTTCGCTTTGCTGATCCTAAAAAACCTAGGATGTGGGAATCAAGGTTAATATTTACACATTTATTATACTTTTATGAGTATGCGACGAGACATTCTACTGCTCAAGGCCTACCTACTGTTTTAGCCTCGTTTAACTCCGTTCTCCTCGCCATTGCAATGAATGTTATGCCCAGGCCTCCGCCGCATCTGAATGGTCCTCCCGGTGGGCAAGTTCCATTCAGTGACATGCAGCATATAAAGGTAACTTGTTCTTCAATGGTACCACTTTTTACTCTAAGTTTAGTACATTATTTGAACTTTTAGTTGGACGGTAATGTTTCATGAAATAATAAAGCTAACGGTTGTACCACGACGATAATATATACATAAATTCATGTTTAAATGCAGCAGCCTCCACGTTCAGGGGCCGGGATTTCGAAAACGACTTGTAGTGATGCTCCACCGGCGTCTCATACTATAAAAAATCCGACCGTCGAGACTGATGACTCCACCGAATGCGACTGGAGCGAGCACGTCTCTCCAGACGGAGACTTGTATTATTACAACCGCATGACGTGTGAAAGCAGGGTAAGAAAGTTTAAGACTGGCGAATTTTTTTTTCGTTCCTTGAAGATGTTAGAACTGATATTAGACGGCGATGCGATGCACATTGTGTTCGTTATAGTGGGACAAGCCCGATGAATATGCACTTTACGAACAAGAGCTCAATGATTCTGAGGAAGAAGATCAATGGGAAGACGAAGAGCCGAATGCAGAAACCATTTCATCCTTATAGGTGGAAGAAGCATAGTGAACTTTGTTCCATACAGGTGATTTACTTGGATAAATGGTCTTAAATTAGCTATTATAATCGTTACATAGTCTTTTACTTCTTTAAGGACATTGTACATCGATATAACTTGATTTTTTTTAGTTTTTTTATTTATTTATTTATAATTTTTCTCCGTTACAATCACCGTGGGTATCTCCGTCCCGCGTCTTTTTTAGTGTATCATATTTTTACTTCTTATAGAATAACTTAAACAATAAAAATATAAAATATTTTCGACAAAATTACCGTAAAACATAAATAAAGACGTAGCTGTGTTATTCAAATTAAACATATCCATAATAAGCTCATTCATGATCGTGGAATATTGAGTAATTCAACGTATTGAATCCCCACGGAAAACGTTACGGGGATCCCCACGTAGTGTGGGTATGATTATCATCCCCGCTCTGTACCCGTCTACAGGGAGAGATTTTTTCTCGTTCAAGCCCACGGGGAGAGGAAAACGGAGAATCTGGTTCCCCGTGAAGGATGAGGAATTCCTGTCCCGATCAGGGCGGATCCCCATGGGGAATGGTGAATTCTTGCCTAAACCTATTCTCAAGAAATATATATATATATATATATATAATATATATATATATATATATATATATATGTGAATGCTATAATCAGCGTATCGGATCCTCACGGAACGCGGAGTATGATCTCTATCCCCGTCCCATGCCCGCATGCGAGGAGAAAATTCCTCTGCTCAAGCGGGGAGAGAAAAACAAAGAATCCAGATCCCCGTAGGGGTCGGGAAATCTCTGGCCCCGATAAGGGCGGATTCCCATGGGGAACGGAGAATTCCTGACCCATTGGGAAGCCTATTCTCAAGTCGAATAAATGAATGATATATTAACCATTTAGAATAAGCTTTATAGCCATAAAGAATATGAAATAGGGGGATTAACTATAGAACACAGGCAAGGAACGTGAATTTATAAATCTTAGATGACTGAACCAATAATAGATGATCTTAGAAGAAAAAGCTTTAAATAATTCCATCAAAACAAAGGCAAATTTCATTTTCTTTAGTAACATTACATACATACATTGCAATAATAAGAATAAAGAATGAATAGAATTTATAAATTACTTTTGTGGCCATTGCCATTGCCATCAGCAGCATCAGCAGACAATAAACGAACCATAGACTGCATGAGCCTAACCTTCATCTGCAAATCCATTATGTACTCAGCAGTCTCTCTTAGAACCATTTCCTCTCCCATGGATTCGCAGTTTGCTGGTATCAACTTCTTTAGGGTTTTCACCTTTCTTTCGATCATATCAGAATCCATCGAACGAACCCGCCGCCTTCTTCCCATCGTCGTCATCCTTCGTCTTCTTATTCTTCTTCTGCACTTATTCATGCTCTTAACAGCCTTCTCCGACTGGGAATAGTATTTTCTCCATAGAACTGCTTTCAATATCTGAATTTCATGGGAGGATAATGTAAGGAGATTCTGCTCGGAGTTTCCAATGCCCATAATGTAAGAATGATATATTTTTGTTGTCTTGGCAGATGTAATAAATCTTCTTTGATCGATAGAAGGAATGGATGGAGTGGAGAGGTGATTTTATATGCGTGGTTTGGAGATAAAAAGTTGATTAGCGTCTTTAAGGATAATATATAATAAAATTCATGTCTTGTCAGCAGCCCTAATGATTATTGATGGATGGATCATTTCTGGCCAATAATATAATTCCACGTTCAAAAATAAATCCTTATATAACAACCTTAGGTACTATCGTGCGGCAGATTAACTGTTACTCAAACGTTTAGTTGCATGACAAATTGTTTTATTTTTCTATAAATAGGGTTTTAGGGAAAATTATAAATTAGACTTGCAAGGATCAAAGAACTAAAGTTGTTCAAACATACAGAATCAGTGACTTACACTCTTTAAAATTATTAAATATACTGACATAAAATACAAAATCGATATGTTTAGTAAATTAAGAGTAAAATGCAATTTGTGAAAATTTTCTTTTTTGTGGGGTCATATGGGAGAAGTAATTACTTAGACTACATGAGGTTCCAAAAGGGTGGGATCAATCAATGTAAGAAAGGCCTAAATGCACATGCAACCACAAGATTATATTTATTATTATTATTTGTCTTTCTCACTAAACCTACCACCCTACTATTTATCCATCCTTATCATTAAATATATATATATATATATATATATATATTGCACCTCTTTTAAATTTAATATGTACGACTCTTTTGTCACATTCACATACGAAACACCCTGGATTATTCGCTTCTCAACTTTCCAAATTCAATGCACATAAATACACACCGCACAAATTAATAATTTAATAAAATATTTCTAAAAGCCCCCCCAAAAAGAAATTGTATTTGAAAAAAATAAAAAAAAATAAAAAAGAGTATACGTAAAGAGAGCAAGCTTAGTTTAGATTTGGTATACTTTATTTAACATCGCTTGAATTTATTAATATAATTTAATTTTAAGTATAACGTTGAATTTAATTAATCTTTCCAGCTCAATGACTTGAAAGTCTTCCTATATTTGATTATAATTATGTGGCGGCGAACGGCGTTGGTTGGGACTCTCATGTCTCAGAAAAAAGAAACACCATATATTAATTAATTAATAATTAATTAGGGTTTGGAAATTCATCAGAGTTGATTTATGTCAAATGCTTGTCTCAACAAAAAAGGGAAGAAGTGGATGATATGTTTTTTAACAACTATATTCGATATTCCTGCCTCTGTAATAAGATTCAATGTTCACTGACATACGTATATAATTAAATTAATATCACTATTAGACCCTAGCTAATTTCTTGATCTTTAATTTATTTAACTATAGGTCATTATTAATAATAATCATATCAAAATATAGACACGCTAACCCGAAGGTAAGTAAGTGCATTATACATACATATTATCAAACATATACATTACATCAAACACAATAATTTAAATTAAAGCAAGGTTAGATATTATATATAACGAATGGTATTCGAATATGTAAACGTGGCATATTATAGACTCTTTCTTTCTATATCTCTGGAGGGTCCCTAATAACAGCTCGATATACTAAATCAAAACTGTCTTTATTGCATATGTTTTGATTTACTATTGGTCACATTATATATATAGTGGTGACAAGAAAAAAATGTAATCAATGACGTACATATATATATATATATATGTATGTATATATATATTTGATGCAGGGCAACTAGATATTAGCTGGTGTGGATAATTAATATAGACGACATATGATATGCCCCACCATTACATGTCTGTCTGTAACGTTACAAAGGGATAATCACCACGTGCTGCACATAAACATATATGTGTATGTATGTATATATTATATATACAAATACTCACAAATGATGAACTTGCATTAGTTGATATTTATATATATATATATATATTCAATTAATAAAAGCACAAACATATCTATAAAAATTCTAAGATATTCACAAGAAGGAGACCAACATATATAAACAGTTCTGAGTTTATGTTTTTGGATTTGAATGGGGGGAGAAATGTCAAGAGGAGGAAGAGATCGTCCTTTGTGGGTGGGAAGTAATTAATAAATTATATTTTTCTAGTCATCTAATATAGATTTTGTATCTGTGTATTTGAAGGTTTATTTAATAATATTAAATTTGGATATTCACTTCTAAGCAAGTTCCACTCAATTCTTATCTTGGAAGGATAAATAAATGGCATAAAAATATGTTCTAACAAATATCTTCTCAATCAAATCTCGTGAGAGTCCCTTCTAACAAAACTCTATTCATCTGAGATTATGTCGTGTTTAAATGGTCTATTCTACCCTACCTAAGTGGATAATAACTCAACTCTAGTGAGATGTTAACACATAATGCAAAAAAAAATTATTTTGCTTATGTGTCACAATCTTATAGAGTTAGGTAGGTGTACCAACATGGGTAGGGTAGTAATGATCTGTTTAAATAGAGGTGTAAATATAGTCGCTACAAAAAGTTTACGCTTAATTATTTGATTATATCAGATTATTTGGGTTCAAAATGCTAGAAATATATATATATATATATTATATGTGTACAAGTCTTGGGCCTAAATCCAACTAGTTGATAAACTGACATATTGCAGATTGTGCTTCTGGCCCATTAAATTAGGTTGCTTTATATTGAAAAAGCTCATAAATACTATGGAAATAAAAAAGTCTGCTAAGTGTTTAGTCCAACTTATTTATGTTTTCTATATTTTCGTTTGTAATTTCCTAAATTTCCATCAAGTATATGCAATATTGTTATACTGAACGTGGCAAAAAGTATTACATCTCGAGCTTCTAAGTGAAAGCTGCTTTCTCATAAAGGAGAGGGCTGCGAAAAGCACGTCTTAAAGGAAACTTACACTTAAATACTTATTTGTATAAAAATTATCAATTCAGTCCCTTGTCAGAATTTTTTTACATGTAGGTACCTAGTAGAATAAAGTTTTTACACATAAGTATCTGTTTGCGCCGCAGTTACATCATATAAGTATATTTAGGTACGATATAGAAACATATTGTGGTACATAATACTGTAAGAAAATGTACATCACATACTAAATTTAGGTAACATAAAGAAACGTATATAGGTACTACATAACGCGTGATGTGGTACATAATATACATATAAAAAGGTACATCAAGGATGATAAAATGGTACAAACAACCAATTAGGTACTTAAATATAATTTTTTTTGACAGGATATTGAATTGTAACTTTTTTATACCAATGGATATTTAAGTGCGGATTGTCGTTTAGTTAATGCGTTTATATATCATGTAAATATTAGTTGTGTCAGAAAATAATATCGTAATTATTAAATTAATAATTTCTTTTTGTTGTTGTGGCATAATTACTTCTAAATTGACTTTTAAAAATATGATTGGTAATAGAGTGTGGATTTCCCGCTGACAGGAAATTTTCTGAGTTGGTGTGAGAATCTCATACATTAAATTACCAAACTATCATCACTAATATCTTAAATACTATTATTTCTTCATATTTTCTCTATTTCTCTCTTCTCTTTTTTTTTTTGTTTGCAATTCCATTGAATTGATTAAGAATAATGGATGAAAGATGTATTAATTAATGTACTTCCCTTCGTTGAATGTTTGCTTTCTTTTCCACCTGTCATGAATGAACTTACTAGGTATGCTTAATTCATGATAAAATTGCAATAAGAATTAAACATATATAAATGGATATTACGTGTGGATTACCTTTTTGAATATCGATTATCATTTTTCAAATTAGGATAGATAAGATCCAACTTTTTCAACATACATATATATGTATGTATGTACATATAAATGTTATTAAGTGAATCGAGAAGTTTCATTTAGATTGAACTTCCTATGAGCTTTAAATAATTTATTCAAATATAGTTCTCACTATGATTTAATTTTGTTTTCTTCATCGAATCGAACCAAATACTGAGATTTCTATTCTATCTCATATCGAGTAATTCAACTAACCCGAACCACCTAATATATTCAAGATGCAACCTCACTTATCACCAATTGATTTTAGAATGAATCTCTCCATTTCGAATACAGATTTTAACAAACACATTCAAAATAATAGATTATGGCTTCAATTACCAAATATAACAATTATTTATTATCCATATTGATCTAACTAGATGGATTATTCCACGTCGGATATGCCATCATTTATGCCTAAAATATCACACAATACATAATTAAAAAAAAAACATTATTACCATACTTTGTAATATGCATCATCATACATAACTATTCAGCAGCAAAAAACAAACGACACGTTAGAAACCCCACCACACTCTTCATACCAAGGCACGTTCAAGCCCAGCTTATTATCGCCGAACCACTCGAACCCTACCTTCGAACCATTCAAGTAAGCCGTCTTAGGCGGGACGGTGGAGTAAGCCAAGAACTTCCCTTCGCCCTTCACCTCCACCTTCACCACGCAGTTGTCCTCGTCGTAGACGAGCCCACCGACCGTTCCGCCGGGGTTGAACATGTTGGTCAGCCCTATGGGGGCGAACTTGATGTCCCCACATAGCCCCTTGACCGGCACGTAAGTGAATATCTCGAACGTGGATGGCTCGACCGTGATCGAAACGGGCTCGGATTCCGAGGTCGTTAGGAAGAGCTTCTCGGACTCGGTGAGGTAGACCGCGTACTCGCGGGCCATGCCCATGTGGGCCGAATCGGGCTTTTGGGTCCACTCCACGTCGGTCACGTGGACCGAGCACGGTAAGGGCTTGTAGCATTGGGAGTAGCCCTTTATCCTTTGTTCTTTAGGGTCCCACCCGGCTCCTTGACAGTTGAACGCGCCCACCACGCCTCCGTACTACGGATATCAATTCAAAACGAAACGAAACGAAACGTTAAAATTTTATATTGCATAAATGACTGTTTACGTGGGAACTGAATCAGAGCTGTCCAGTGTAATATACTTCCTTCAAGCTTTAACTTTAGGTGAAGTGATCATTCAACGTGATATTAGAAGTCAGGCCAAGAGAGGTTATTGATACGAATCTTCACAACAACCCATTTAAGAAAATTATGTTTAAAGATAAATAAGAAAGAAATCAGCCTAAACGTGAGGAAGCGTGTTAGTATTAAAATACGTAAAATTAAAATATGACACACTCCCTTCAAGGTTAATCTTTTAAGTAATGTGATCATTCAACGTTAAGATGATGAATAGCATTATAGGGTAAGCATTCGATGTTTTTATTACCTTGTTCAAGTTCCATATTTTGAGGACGGTTTTGCCATCAAAGAGCGCATTCTTGAAGATGCAATCCCTCGTCGGGAGGGCGAAGTGCACGCATTTGGGAACGGTCCCATCCTTGAAGACGAGCCTCTTAAGCAGCTCGAAGTCGTGCCCGCCCAGCGAGTCGCTCACGTACACGGGCCCACCGCATATGGCCCGCGACCCGGCGTGGAACTTGGCGCAACAGTGATCTGACTGAAACATGTCCCAGTCGGGTTGGATTATTTGACCCATCCACATGCTGTTGAACGCGCAGTGGATCATGTGGACCCCTTGTAGCCAATAAACTCCCATCGGGTCACCGTTCGGGTCTTGAAACCAGAAATCATCCCCTAGAGAAAGGCCATCAAGCTATGTTAGTTATATAATACAAAAAGAAAAAAGAAAAATTTAAAATTTAAGAAATTTAATTTTTCTTGCCGTTAAAATAAAGTATATAAAAATTAAAATATAATGCACTATGTTCATGCTTAACATTTATTCTTATGAGCACGAATCCCAACGATTACTCATTTAAGAAAATTATACGTATAAGGCTTGACAAAAAAGAAATCGGCCTCAGGAATGACAAAAATGTCCATTGAAGACCCATTGGATATTCAAATGAGTCTAAGTCTAGACCCACTTAGATCCAGAGCTTCTACGGCGCCGTCCACGCATACTCTTTCGGCAAAGGTCTGAATCTAAATGGGTTTAGACTCAGTCCAATTTGAATATTCAATGTGTCTTTAATCAACATTTTTGTCATTCTTCGGCGTATTGAAAATAAAGTATATAAAATTAAAATATGATGCGCTCTCTTTACTCTTAAGGGTTAAGTTTTTAGATAAAGTGGCTATTCAACACTTACCAACTCTACCCATTGAGATCTGCTCTGTTCCGAGCAAGAAGAAGTCATTGCATTGCTGCATGCTTGAGATGAGTCCTCTCCCATTGAAGTTCTTGGAGAGTGACTTCGATAGCCCCTTGTAATAAGCCTTTGCTAGCTCAACTCTTCCTCCATATCCATCACTAACATATTCAAGTGTCTGAAAAAAAAAAGCTGTTTTTTTTTTTGTCATTTGATCAGACGAAAAAACGTTAAGAATGCTTACGTGAATGACGTCCACTTTCACTCCCGTGATCCCGACGTTAGCCAGGTACGAGTGCATCGAGTCGTAGAAATCGTCCGCCTGGCTCGGATCCACGAGCCCAATCGAGCCCTCGATGATCTTGACCACGGCTAGATCCGGCATGGTCCCATCGAGCCCGGGCGAGAGCTTGCACGGCACGATCTCGGACTTGAGATGGGTCGCCCCGGGCCTAACCCCTCCCCACGCACCAGCCAATGCATGCCATACGTATATATCATCCAAGCCCTTGAAGTTACTCTTCAAGTCCCTAGTGAAAGCTTTCATCCCATAATTCTCCGAAGGCTTGCACTTACACCCCGAGCACCCTTTTCCCGACGAAGAAGACTTCTCTTCTCCGCCGCCGCCGCCGAACATCCCATCCAACTCCTCCTTCAGCCTCTCGATCTCAGCATCGAACCGAGACAGCTCGGTTTCCCCGGACTGAGCCGCCTTGTCCCGGGCCTTCTCAGCCGCCTCGATCTCGATGGCCTTAGAGATCAGCAGCTTGGGCTTCTTGGGATCGAAGGCCGGACGATCGGGCCCCACCATGGACCCGCCCTCGTACTTCCTAAACTTCTCGCACTCCTCGAACCTATGGAGCCTCGCGGTCATCTGGGTCCCGCCGAGGACGAGGTTCTTGGCGTCTTCGTGTGGGTCCTGCCCGTCGACGTTGATGCTCTGCCAGCCGTCGTCTATGATCAGAAACCTTGGGGAGAACCCGCCGTCCGAAAACTCTTTGACGCCGTGCCATACCCCGGCGGGCTCCACGGTCAGGTAGAAGGCGTCCCACGTGCACCACCCGAACTTGTTGACAAGGGGCGGAGCCGCCTTCTCCTCGGCGAGCCTGAAGGTGTCGAGGTGAACCCTGACGGAGGTGTACGCCTCCTTCATGAGGGCGTAAGGGTCGTTCGAGACGTGGACGTAGGCTATGGAGCCGAAGGCGGAGGCCTTAGCGCTCGCCGACCCGCTCTCCGCGGCTACCACCACGTGGCCGTCGGCCCCCGGGAAGAGCGCCGACCTGAACCTCCCCTCGACGATGGGAATCACGACGACGTAGGAGTTGGCCTCGGGCACGTCGAGCATGACCCACTGGGTCTCCATCTGGATATCCGACCCGGACCGTCCGACCCACTGGGTGGACCACCACGTCTTGAATCGGAAGATGCTGACGAAGTCCCTGTCGGCGAACTTCCCGATGGAGTTGGAGAGGCGGTCGGACGGGCTGGCCTGGGCGAACCCGAGGAACCCGCCCTTGGAGGAGAGGGAGTGGGCCCGCTGAAACAGTGGGAGGGGAGCACCCGAGGATTGGCATACGGAGGAGAAGGGGCTGAAGGTGACGTTGCTCGGGATTTCGGAGAGGATTGGGACGTTTTTCACGTGGAGTTTTCCGTCGGCGAGCTCGAAGAGGCTGTCGTCTTGGCTGTTCTTGCTGCTGCTGCTGATGTTCAGGGCGCCGGCGGCTGAGGAGATGGGATCGATCGGCGGAGCCATTGGTTTAGAGGAATATTTGGACAGTGAAATATGAGGTTGATTTGATTAACGTTGTACTGAGATGGGAAGCAATGGAGGGACGTGAGGTATATATAGAGGAGAGTTATATTATATAAAAAAAAAAGGAGATAACACTCAAAAAAGGTAGATTGATTCATCTGTGCCCATAATATGTTCTCATTAGGTGTTTCGCCAATAAGGTGTTGACACGTGTCCATCTTATTTAAACATGAGATGGTTGGTATAATGAGATGAACATGTGTCAACACCTCATTGGTGGAACATCTCATTGGAACATCAAATTGGCACAGATGATCCCATACCCAAAAAAGGAGAGTTATAGGGAAGCAATTTAGTATGTTTCGCCTTTTAGTCCACGATGTTATCGATTTTGGACTAATTTGATCATTTCGTCACGATAAACATTAATTTTAACGGAAATCTCGCACGTGCTTCATAATAAATGATGTCTGGATCGATAAAATTGAAATGATTACTGAAATTTGGGCACGAAACTAAAAATTTCTCCTTCAAAATTCAAACATGAGCTCTAATCGTCTGATTCGTCGAGCTTCATTGACAGTAGAAGAAAAGAGTACGAACCCCTAAATCCTACAAAATTCCAAAATTTTATTCAAACATAATTTAGTGTTGAGTACGTGCAAGATTCCTGCTAAAATTAACGTTAATCATGATAGAATGATCAAATTGGTTCAAAATCGACAACATCGGGGACTAGATTAATTCAGACGAAACATCGGGTACTAAATTAGTTCATATGTTAAATATTAGGGATTATTTTGGATTTTCTAAAAAAAAAAAAGAATAATAGAGAATCAAGAGGAAAGATATGCTGTAGAGATAAAGATGTTTTGGCGGTTTGTTGATTAGCCTTGAAACGGTATTGTTCTCTTTGCTTTTATGCCATTCTTTTTTTTATTATTATTATTCATTGCTTTGCTTATTGCATGCATATGATGGGATCGATTTTATTCTTCTTTTTTTTTTTTTATCAGTGTTTGAAATTAATTCTTCATAGTTATAGGATGGTTAAGACATATGATCATGGGATGTTTAGGATATGTATTCAAACAAGAATTGATGAAACCTAATGTCCGTATACTATCATCCTTAATGCAAGTGTACTAACTGCTCCTTAACTGCCGTACATAATGCCACGTTTCCTGCCATATCATGCACCTCAATTAATATTGTGCCATGACAATAGTAGATGATCAATCTTTTTCCTCATTGCTCGGGGCTAACGATCCTTCCTTTCAGCGGAATTAATTCTCATGATTTATGTATTTCATCCTAAATTCATATGGACTGTGATAATCAATGAGTTCAAATGAATTCAAATGTATGTGATGCATAACATTTTTCCTTTCGGACGGTCACGTTGTTGTGATGACAAATTATAGGTATTTATTCTCTTTTTTTTTTTTTTTGAAGAATCTAATTGTGAGACATCGTATGATTTCTTTCACAAAACAACAACAAAAATTATAATAGGAAAAATGTCTATGGGAGAATTTCACAAACTTTGTCCTCTCCCGGAATGTGTGTACATAACTTAATATTCTTCATAAGAAAGTTTTCGCATATATTCATATGCGCCTGTAGATAAATACATAGATATTATTATTACGTAAGTATATCATCTGTAGATACGTATGTATTTATTATCTATATCGATATCCTGCAAATATAATATATATATATATACATACATATATATCATTTGCACTTTAATACTCGATACTTCCGTTATTTTAATGATATTTCAGAGAGAGTTAAATATCATGATGTCCAATATTTCCATGGCAGCAATCCTTTGCTATTCTAACAAGAAGCATGGCAATGTTCTAATCAGAGCAATGATCCTTTTTTTCTTACTATTAATACAATCTTAATCACTCGGGGCAAACTTTCACAAGCAACTCCTCGATCTCACCGTTCATCTCGATCCCATCAGCGACTATCCTTGCACGAATCTCAGGCTGCGTCCGTTCAGCAGCCACGTAAATCTCAAGCAACGATCCGTACAAATCCATATCGACACAGCCCAACCTCTTCATCAGACCGTAAAACACCTCAGCACCATCAACGTCGTTGTCCATCTTGAGACAGCCTACAAACCCATCCACTACATAGTCATTAGGACGCCACGGCCACCCTTTGTCTCCAACACTGCACGCAGCAGCTTCCAAGACGTGCAAAGCTTTCTTGATCTGCCTGTTTTTGAGATGGTACTTCATGAAAATTACCCACGCGGGGAATAAAGGCCCGTCGAAACGATCCTTTGCCTTGTTAAAAACCAGCTCGGCTTCTTCGAACATGTCGAGCTTTAGGTAAGCAACGATGGCTGTGTTAGCTAATCTCATGTCGAAACTTTTGCAAACAGAGTCCCATTCCTCGTAGCACTTCTTCAGCCCACTGATGTCGTCTAGTCGCTTCAGAGCCTCAAGCATGCATATGTAGCTCTTATTTGTCATCACTTTGAACACTGACTTCATTGATTTCCAGATTCGATGTACATTGTGGAGGTCAGAAATCCCAGCGTACAAGCTAAGTAGGAAATGGTAAGCCACACGATTGTTGGAACCCATTTCTTTCTCTAGGTTTCTGAGGGCTAACTCGACCTTTTCTCGATGCCCTGATTTGGTGTATAAAACTGCCAGGTTACTATAGGTGGTCCAGTTACACTTCTTCGCGTCTGCAAACTTCATCTCCTCGAAAACTCTTTCTGCTCCCTCGATATCGTCCAGACATGAGTAGCTCTGCATCAACAAGTTGTAAGTAAATGTGTCTGGCTGAATGTTCGTCTTCTTCATTTCTTCTGCTAAGATGGGGACCTTCTCGGGGTGGCCCGTTTTCATGTGCATGCACATGAGGTTGTTGAATGGCAGTGCCCTGGATATCATGTTCTGCCTAGTCATCTTGGAAAAAGTATCTAATGCCTTATCAACCATCTTTGTGGAACAGTAGGAATTTAGGAGTGCTCCGTATACGCAATGACCTCCTTCAGAGGGTGAAAGTTCATTTAAGTAATTCTCAGCTGCAGCTATGCCTTTGGTTTTTGCAATCAAGTCCAAACGTACGGCATGATCACTGTGCCCGAAATTGATCTTCCTGGTCTCCATCCACTCCATTATCTGATGGTTTACGGTATTAGATAAGGCACGGTTCACGAAATTACGAATAATGAAAGGAGAGAAAATGCTTGAAACACTGAAGATAGTGCTGAGACTTCAATATTACTGATCGTGTTTCGTCTAATTTCAATCCAAAGATGAAAAAAAAAAGATGAACTGGACTCATATCTTTATCGTACGGAATAAAACGAAACATAAAGCAATACTAGAAATAAAAACAACGAACACACAAAGCATTCAAGAATGGCACATTATTTTTGAATTTTGACCGAAAATGCTAGATTCAACCCCTGATAGACACTTAATATCTCTTCTTAGCAGCCAATATGCATTCAAACTAAATTTCAATGGATTGACGAACCACGTTACTAAATCATTCCTGCCAAAATGCTAACCTCAAATGCCATTCTTATTTGTACTCCACAGCTAAAAATAGTTTGATGTGAATCAAAGCTACCCACATCCTCTTGAAATTATCACCTGACTGAAGAAACATCATTTTATTACTTCAATCGAAAATGCTACACTCAACACTACCCGAATAGTTTCTACCATATTTCAATTTCTACTTCGAAGCCAAAATAAAAAATAAAAAATAAAAAAATTCCGGGATGAATCTATGGAGCATCAGCTGCAGAAAACAGATAATATAAATAAGTTACCTCGAGCGCATGTTGGAATCTGTTGTATCGACGGAGCTCTTTGATGCAAGTGTCGAGCTCTGCTTTTCTGACCGATTTGCCCTCTCTTATGTAAGCGTTTATCACAGACGCCACTGTCGTGCCCTTCTTCGACGGCCGCAAAGCAGACAATCTCCGGTACAAACGATCGTCGTCGACCTCAGCCATTACTTCAGTCGAGAGCCTTCGGAAAAACAATGAGAACCGATTCGCCATGCTTTATCGCCTTTCTCTAACGTCTCTTTCAACCGTCCCAGGGGTTTTGAGATTATTGGCTAGCTAGGGTTTAACTTGAAGGTCTAAGTCGCTCCTTCCTAAATGAACTATTGGGTACCAATTTCTTTCCTATAACCAAATGATAATTTACTAAATATTAATACATCCAATGAGGTTTTGGTTAGTGGTCTAGAAGGAGGCCTTAAGGATTTGTGGATTAGGTCGTGAGATCGAATCCCCCCTCCCATAATTCTTTAAGTAGTCATCATGATATTTATTTCCCATTACTATCTTTGTAGGTGAGTTTGAGACGTATTCATCTGGCCTCGGGATTAGTCTCACAACTGGAGGCGCAATTAAGCATCTGTCAGGTCTGTGTGGCGTAAGCCCACATCGATATTTATTTTTCATGACAATCATTGTAGGTGGTATTTATTTCTCATGACTATCGTTGTAGGTGAGTTTGTGACGTATTCATCTAGCCACGGGGATTAGTCTCACCACTGGAGTGTGTGACACAATTAAGCCTCTACCAGGTCTGTGTGGCGTAAGCCCACGCCAGTATTTATTTCTCATGACTATCGTTGTAGGTTAGTTTGTGACGTATTCATCTGCCCCCGTGGATTAGTCTCACCACTGGAGTGTGTGGCGCAAATAAGCCTCTGTCAGGTTTGTGTGGCGTAAGCCTACTCCGGTATTTAGGGGTTAGCACATAAACCAGATCGAGTGGAAATACCTCGGTACATGAAAAAAAAATACATCTTCCCCACCAGTTAATTTCAATATTTTTTCTTTTTTTTTCAACAATAAATCGCTTTTTCATTAAATACACAAAAGTTATGTAAGCTAAACAGTCCAAATAGGTCTCTCCATAACAAACAACATCCGAAGTCTTTCAAAATTTTTAAGTCCATCTCTTATAAATGAGAAAACTTTAAAAGAAAAGGAAAGAAAATACTCTCGTGATTCGAATGGGCTTGAAACGACACACATATGTTAGAACGATTGATCATGTTAGAGGTCGGGATCATTCCTCGTTACAGATTAAACTTGATCCACTTACAATCTTTGACTTGTGTTGTTTATTTAGGCTTTTAATGGTATACTTAGGCGAGAAAGATTAGTCTTGCTCGAAGTTGAGATAAATTTTGATAAAGAACATAAGAGAGTAGGGCCGAATTTAGGCATGTGCATTCTAGCTCGTTGCACAGGGCCACACAATTTTAGAGTTAAATTTTAAAAGTACATGACTACATTTTTTTTTTCCAAAATTTTAAGACGCATGTCATATAGGGCGACATTTTATTAAAAGAATTGGACCACCTAAATTTAAAAAAAAAGGCTCTATGAGAGATCATATGTTATCTTCAACATACAACACAGTAACACTGTCAATTTTTCATAAAAATACGATTGTTACATATTTTTATGGGTTAATTACTTTTCTAATCATGTAATTTAGGAGGTGCGGAATTATATGGACAAAAAAATTAAGAAGATGACATTATACGGACAATAATTTTAAAAATTAAGTAATTTTTGGATATTATACGCCGGAATCCTAAAATTTATCCAAAAATTACTTAATTTTGAAAGTTATTATTCGTAAAATGCCAAATCTAATTTTTCCGGAACCCTAGAATTTTGGAGAAAATATAGGGTTTCGGCGTATAATGTTCCAAAATTACTTAATTTTGAAAGTTATTGTTCGTATAATGTCATCATCCCCTAAATTCATTGTCCATATAATGCCATATTCTGATTAAAAAAATAAACCCTATTTCTATTTCAATTCAGTCAACTCAATTTTCCTGCATTGCATGGTAGTCTTTTGTAGAGTAGAAATGTAAGAAAAATACATGAAAAATATATTATTTAACGAGAAATCGGAAATAATGAATAAATAAATAAATCTAGCGCACGCCACGACTCTCTTCTTCTATACTTTGTTCTTCTCTTTCACCGGCTAGAGTTACGGCGTTGATTGGATAAGATGGCACACCCTCACTCATGGCTCTCCTCTTCTTCTACTTCCCACCTCAGATTTAACAGTTCGTCTCCTCTTCTCCCAAATCTTAGGAAACCTTCTTCGATTCTCCATTTCCCCAAATCTGATAAGAAATTCGGAATCTCCTCGCTCAAGGCTGTTTATGCAACAAACAACAACGGCAGCTCGCGTCAGGGTATTTGGTCGATTAGGTCAGCCTTGCCGCTTTTCTGTTTCTTGGGAACTTTTGCGCTGCTATTAATCTCACCTGGTGTAGTGGGTTGGTCTATGTTTTTCGTTTTTAATTACTGAGCTCTGAACGCTTTCTGTTTTCTTTATCTCTGCTACATCAGTGAGCATTGAGTGTTGCAGCCTGAAACTATACTATGTTACAGCGTGTATTTTGGGCGATTAGGTGGTGAAAGTACTTAGTTTCTGCTTATAGAACCCTGAGCAAATTTAGAATCAATTGGAAGTAGATGAACTTTTTATGTTGTCTTCTGTTCAGTTTAAATTGTAGTGTATGATGTGTTCCTGGGATGATCTTAGTTGAATCCAGTAACAGAATATTCATTGAACTCCAGGGATGATCTGCAAATTCCTTCATCCCCATATATTCCAGCATATGCACAAGGGGGACAGGGTCCACCTCCGATGATGCAAGAGCGCTTCATGAGTGTTATCAGCCAACTTTTCCAATATGTGAGAATACTTTTGTGATGAATATAAATTAGGGGCTAGTTATCCATTTTGTGTTTTTCTTTTATGTCATAGAATTTTTCTTTTTCTTATTTTTTTTACAGAGAATAATAAGATGTGGTGGACCTGTGGATGATGATATGGCCAATATAATTGTTGCACAGTTACTCTATCTTGATGCTGTGGATCCAACTAAGGTATGATTCTTTTCATCTTCGCCGCAGTATTATAAAGTTGGTGGTAGTAATATCTAGATTGATGCTTTTCTCTTCTGGAAATGCCATTGTCTAGTCCGCATTCTTCGGCAAGACAATCTTTAATCATGACTTTTGTTTCTGTATTTCTCTATTTTTTAGCCTGTTGTAATTAATACTCGTGAATGGTACAGGATATAGTTATGTATGTGAATTCTCCTGGTGGATCAGTCACAGCTGGTAATTCATCTGGTTTCACTTATTTATTTCATGAACTGTATATCTGCTGATTATTTTGTGTCTTCTTGTATCCCTTCTACTTGTATAGGCATGGCTATATTTGATACCATGAGGCATATTAGACCCGACGTTTCAACTGTGTGCGTCGGATTAGCAGCTAGGTGAGACGACTGAAAACTTTATCGATTCATTCTTTATTGATGTAATTGTACTATACTAGCTTCTAGTATTTTATTTACTTCTATGTTCTGTTGATATGATAATATCTGTCTGAGCTAACTGACCTTGTCTCCTAATTCAAATGAAGCATGGGAGCTTTCCTATTAAGTGCCGGAACTAAAGGTATACATCTTGCTTCTTATGAATCTGCAACTTTATTCATGATTTCGCTTGCCTTGATTGTTCATATGCTTACTCTTGATGACCACTCAAGGAAAAAGATACAGTCTCCCCAACTCAAGAATAATGATCCATCAACCTCTTGGTGGAGCACAAGGTGGACAGACGGACATTGATATTCAGGTACATACTCCTTATCTGCTCCAATCAACGAGTGACTTCTTTTGATATTTTAATATTGAGGGAAGAAATCTTTCTCAAAACTACCCTTCGATATACTATCTTGGTGATCAGGCAAATGAAATGCTGCATCACAAAGCAAATTTAAATGGTTACTTGGCCTATCACTCTGGTCAAAGCCTAGAGAAGATCAACCAGGACACTGATCGTGACTTCTTCATGAGCGCCAAAGAAGCCAAGGAATACGGGCTAATAGATGGTGTCATCTTGAACCCTCTTAAAGCCCTCCAGCCACTTGCAGCCGAAGCATAAAAAGAGTCTTTTTAGGTTAAGGTAATGTGGTCTTATTAATGAAATTAGCAAAATTTTACCATCGTCACTTTGATAAAAAAGAGCACGATTCGAACCATTGCCAATATGTAAGACATACAATTTTGTTTCGAAAGGGGGCGGTGAAGGTAGTGTTTGTTGTTGATGTCGCTTTTCGTTTTATAAACCTAATATGACTCGCTAGCTCGAGACTTGAACATTCTTGTACGATGATATGGACCTTGAGTTATATATCGTCCAATTTTTTCGATTCTGCGATAACATTAGGACGCCGTCGTCTAGAAACTGATAATATAGGCCTTTTTTGGGGGGAGTTAGATTGGAATTTGTCATCAGTTGTCTGTGGTTAGCAAGCCTCACCGCAACGTGCTTGACATACCTAGAAAATATGAATATTGTATAGGTTAGGTATAGATTTAGTTTTCATTACATGCTCTCTACTAACATAAATCATGACAAAAACTACACTAAAAAATACAAAAAAACAATTAATTCGATCAGAAGAAAGGGTCGTGACAGCCACATAATCAATCATTCTTATTATTACTAATACTCTTCACTATCCTGAGAATCCACCATTGAATCATCGAACCAATATTGTCAAGAAAATACTTCATGGCCATCAAGAATAGTAGTAATATCATCAATATGGTGTTGATGCCTTCTTTTCGGGTTTTAGCCACAACCCTCCTCGGCCTCCTCCTACCGCTCTCTTACCTCCTCCTCGCCCGCCTCGCCACGGCCAATTACCTCCTCGCAGTCGCTGCCTACAACCAAGTCTACCTCGTCAACATCTTCAAATCTTCTTGGCTTTCCACGACGTTTTTCTTCTACGCAAACAACCCCGCGTTAGTCAACTCATCGGTCTTGATCGTCTCCGTGTCCTCCCTCATCAGTCTCTTGACCGGCGAGCTCACCTTCTTCAACTTCGAAAACTACCCGCTGCTTCCATTAACGCGCCGCCGCCTGTACTCTTCGTGGGCCCTTCTGATCGCCGTGCAGCTCTGCGTGGGCGTCGGCGTCGAAGGCAGCATAGTGGTGGGCATCAACGGGTCGGGCTTTGGCCAGGACAGAAGGATCTTCTCGAGGATAATGTTCTTCATAGGGTTGCACGAGGCGACCTCCTTTTGGAGACGAACTGTGGTGAGGCCCGTGGTGGATGATACGATGCTCGGTGGTGGTGGTGGTGGGGGTTGTAGGCCGGCAAGTGAGAGTTGGGTGGAGAAGGCGGCGATGGGGCTGAGCTACGGCGGGCTGTGGTGGTGGTCGCTGAGAGAAGAGGTGGAGGCGCTCGTGCTGGTGCCGGAAGTTAAACGAGAGCTGACGGTGGGCTTAGGGGTGTGCGACGTCGTGGGGTGGTGGTTGTATTATTTGACGGTCACTATTGGGATGGTGAGGTTGCTCAAGGGCGTGGTGTTGACGGAGATGATCATGGCTCGGCGATGCTATTGCCGCGGCGGAGATCATTTAGTAGTAGAAACCAACGATGAAAAGGTTTGATTGTTGTAATTAGGGATATATATTGCTTGGAAGAAATATTTTTCAGCAGAAATACATTTATTTATTTAATCGTAATCTATGCCTAATTTGTATCTTTTTACATATATATATTTTAATTAAAATCGACTGTCTTATTGTCCGCACAATACAATAGTCAGAAAAGTCAACAAAACTATTAGAAAGTAATGTAAGAGTTGGGGCGCAAATGGAAATAAGTCGAACTCAAAGGGGCAAACTACAATTTAAGCCGGCATATTTTTTCCCGCCAAAATCTGCTGTTATATCCCACTTCTCAGCCTCTTTGCCGCCAAATCTATCTCCCACAACACGCCCGCGCACACTCACTCACTCTCTGAAACGCACAGAGCAGCCTTGACAAGCACGCGGCGGCGAATATGAACGACGTCGACTTTAAACGAGATAAAGGCAAGCATCTTGGGCTTCGTTGTTTATTTATTTGTATGAATCATTATCTGTTGTTTTTTTTTCACCTATTGATGATAATACGGCTTCTGTTTACAGATATTGCGAAAGATTTCCTCAAAAACTTTGCAGATCCAGATGCAGAACCTAAATACATGAACATCCTCGTAAGAATCTTAGTTTTTTTTCGCTTTCTCTAGTTAATGATGTGAAATTGAGTATATATGTAGTGATTTTCTTAACGGCGGGGCTATTTTTCGTTTCCAGCAAGATGTGGCCAATCGGAAAACTAAAGCCGTCCAGATCGAGCTGGAAGATTTAATTAACGTAAGATGTGAAAACTATAAATTTGAAGTTCCATTGCCTGAGCATCTTATATCCGTTCTTATATCTATTAAAATATAGCTCTTATTTGACTTGACGTTTGTGTAAATATAGTACAAAGACTTGGATGAAGAGTTTCTGAGGCGGGCTACGGAGAATACAAGGAGATATATAGGTATATTTGCAGAAGCTATAGACGAATTAATGCCAGAGCCTGACTCAACGGAGGATCTTATGGATGATGATTATGATACTTTGCTGACTCAAATGGTGGACGACGAAACTGAGAATGCTGATGGGTCTGATCCGCAGAAGAAGATGCCTCCTGAAATTAAGAGATTTTAGTAAGAATTATGGAAAATATAGGTTCTGTTGTTTGATTGTTATGCTGTTGATCGATACAGTTACTGAATAAATCTAGCAGTGTCTCTCTTGGTTCAATTTTAGCTAGTATTTTGTATTCTGAACTTGGATAAAATGGCTGTTTTCACTTCTTTGGTTAATACGGCGGGTCAGTTTTAGGAATCTGATGAATGAGGACGAGGTATTAACAAATACTTTTGTGGGCAGTGAGGTTTATATAAAAGCATCTCCCAAAGGACGGCCTTTCACGATTAGGGAGGTCAAGGCTTCGTATATTGGCCAGCTTGTGAGGCTATCTGGCATTGTGACACGCTGCTCAGATGTGAAGCCTCTGATGAAGGTGGCTGTCTATACATGTGAAGAATGTGGATTTGAAATCTATCAGGTTCGTTATCTTGATTTTTGCTTCTTAAGTCATGTTATATTGTTGAATAACAAGCCTTCCATTTTCTGTTTCGAGCTATAGTATATATAATTTGTGTGCTTGGGAGTCCCTTATGATTAAATAAACCAAGATTCTACCATGACTGCAATTTTATAGAGGCTCTGTTTGTTTACATCGTCAAGTGACATGGAAATTTTTTCTGACAAGCTTATTTTATGAATGCAGGAGGTAACTGCTCGAGTATATATGCCTCTATTCGATTGCCCATCTGATAGATGCAAAGTAAATCAAGCTAAAGGGAACCTTTTACCGCAACTCAGAGCATCTAAGTTTCTGAAGTTTCAAGAGGTATGAAGTGAAAATAATGTTGTGTCTGATAATATGTACACATACGTGTATTCTCATTTGTTTAACATTCTTAGGCCAAACTTCAAGAACTAGCTGAGCATGTTCCTAAAGGTCACATTCCCCGGTCCATGACTATTCATTTCAGGGGAGAATTGACTCGGAAGGTTGTGATTTTTGCCATCTTTTTTATTTTTCTTTTTGTTTTCCTGATATATTATCTTGCAACTAGTTCATTGCTACCTTGAATTGTTCGAAAATATGATTTCAGTATTAAAAGAAAGTTAACTGTCGTCTGACATTTGATATCTTTTTGTACAACCCTTAACTACTTTTTCTCATATCACTTGGATCTATTTCATTGGCTTCTAAATTTTTACTCTGCTTTTTAGGTGGCCCCTGGTGACATTGTTGAGTTGTCGGGCATATTCCTTCCAATGCCGTACACTGGCTTTAGGGCAATGCGAGCTGGGTTAATTGCAGATACATATTTGGAAGCTATGTCCGTCAACCATTTCAAGAAAAAATACGAAGAGTTAGACATTTTCCTGCATTTTGTGAAATATATAATAGAATAGAGGTAGATTAGAGATAAAAACTTAAGTCTTGGGTTGTTCCATTTCACCTCAAATGCAATATGAAACGTCTTCCAACAGTTTTTAACTGGTTTAACTGCATGTTTAACTCCTCCTGTAATGTTCATACTTGTCATTCCTTATTATCACAAATTCACGATTACAGTGTTGTTAATGTTATATAGGATGCCCGCCACAGTTTGTATTGTAATGTGGTTTAACTTGGGATATATTACTTATAAACTAAAGTAATTGACTTTCTTCGCAGGTATGAACTTAGAGGGGATGAAGAAGAGCAAATCGCTCGCTTAGCTGAAGATGGAGATATATACAATAAATTGGCACGCTCATTGGCCCCTGAGATTTTTGGGCATGAAGATGTTAAAAAGGCGCTTCTACTTCTTCTAGTTGGTGCTCCTCATCGAAAATTGAAAGACGGAATGAAGGTAATGCTGATTGTTTTCGTGTGATTTTGTTTCCCAGTTCCTTTTCTAAGAAATAGGATTTCCCATTTCTACATCATAGTCAACTTCTCATAGCAGTGGTAGCACATTAAATCCCTCTAACACATTAAATCCCTCTTATATTTCAATTCTTAACTTGAACAAGAAATGCTTCTACAGTTCATAAATCTTTGTAGTAATGTAACATTGTTTCATCATATGCAGATTAGAGGAGACATACACATATGCCTCATGGGCGATCCAGGTGTTGCAAAAAGTCAGCTTCTCAAACACATAATTAATGTCGCACCTAGAGGCGTTTATACCACCGGCAAAGGAAGTAGTGGTGTTGGTCTTACTGCTGCTGTTCAGAGGGATCCCGTGACAAATGAAATGGTTCTTGAAGGTGGAGCTCTGGTGCGTATGCCTTTTGTTTGTTCTCTTTCAACTTTCTGTAGTTCTTTCATAACGTAAATTACCGATAAGCATGACTCTTAGAGTAAATAGGATGGTTTCTTATTAAAGATGTAGGATTACAAGATAAAGAGCAATGGTAGTTTGGAAAACTAAACATATATCATGATAAAATATCATCTTATCCTTCATATCTTCTAATCATACATAATAAACGTTAGCATCCTAAATCGCAATCATAAAGTATCCTTTATCCTAATGCTGACTGTCTACATCATCAGGTTCTGGCTGACATGGGTATATGTGCCATAGACGAGTTTGATAAAATGGACGAATCTGATCGCACCTCTATACATGAAGTCATGGAACAGCAAACTGTAAGTATTGCTAAAGCTGGCATTACCACATCTCTGAATGCACGGACCGCTGTGCTTGCTGCTGCAAATCCAGCATGGTATGCAATTCAGAAACTCAGCATAGATCTTTGTTTGTTGTTTTGTGTGATATGGGTTTTTTTACACCATTCATGTTGATATGAGGTGGGTACAGACACGTAAATTGCAGTCATTTGATGTTTTTCTATGATACAAATTGCACGTAAATGCTGACTAGTTGTTTATTCTGTGTTATAGGGGCCGGTATGATCTAAGAAGAACACCAGCAGAGAATATCAATCTTCCTCCAGCCCTGTTGTCGAGGTTTGATCTCCTGTGGCTGATCCTTGATAGAGCAGATATGGATACCGATCTTGAAATGGCTAGGCATGTTCTACACGTCCACCAGGCTAAGGAATCTCCAGATCTTGGGTTTGCTCCACTTGAACCATCAGTCCTTAGGTAAATCATCACGCACGTATTTTTTCTCCTACATCTCTATGCATTGCACGAATTAATATATGGTCTAAATTATTTCAAATAATTTATATTAATTTTTGGACACGAATGCATTGACTTGGTTGTATGTTTTCCATAATGTTTGCATACGATTTTTGTGTTGGCTACCAGGGCATACATTTCGGCCGCAAGAAAACTGTTTCCAACAGTGCCCAGGGAATTGGAAGAATATATAGCAAGTGCATATTCCAGTATCAGACAGGAAGAGGCAAGATCAAGTACTCCACATTCATATACGACAGTTCGAACTCTTCTCAGCATTCTTAGAATTTCTGGAGTAAGCCAGCCAATGCTGACTTTTCATACGAGCAATTACCAATAAAATTTTCATTGCGTACGACGAATTTTCATTCTTTAGATGCCGTCAGCAACTTGTACTTCTGCGGGTTCGCTCGTTTACTATCTATAATCAATGTGATTACAGCTGAAACCTTATGCTTTTGTTTCCTTTTGGTTATATATATATATATATATTTTTTTTTGCAGGCTCTAGCAAGGCTAAGATTTTCTGAATATGTTGCTCAGAGCGATGTGGACGAGGCACTGAGGCTTATGCAGATGTCGAAGTTCTCTTTGTACTCGGACGATCGACAAAGATCTGGACTGGATGCTGTTTCAGATATATATTCAATCTTGCGAGACGAAGCTGCAAGAACTAACAAGATGGATGTGAGCTATGCTCATGCCCTCAATTGGATATCAAGAAAGGTAAACCATCTCCTTCATAACGATTTCTCTATCGTCTATTATTACAACATTTTGACCGTTATGATTTCTTGGTTAACAGGGATACAATGAAGCCCAGTTGAGAGAATGCTTGGAGGAATACGCAGCCTTAAATGTGTGGCAGATCCATCCCATCACCTTTGACATCCGATTCATTGATGTTTAAGACATGCATACATATATGTGTTGTTTTACCTCTTTATTATTTGTTGCTCAAACGTTTTACATATGCTAATGCTTGGGAATTCTCCGTGAGAGGATCATCAATGTTAGAATTAGCCGTGTGAACGACTTGTGTACTCTATGATTTGAACATCAAGCTTTTTATTTTATTTATTAGCTTTAACTTTAGGTTACTTGTATGGGTTTGTTTAGGGCATGCACATACACAATTAAATGAAGGTACTATGTATGTAATTGAGAAATAATCCCAAAAGCTCTAAAACACAAAATACAACCTTCTTTCCCATCATTTTCCACTATTTCTCAAGGATGGATGGGTGAGAAATCATCACTCACATCTTCTTTACTATTCTTTAGTTTTTGTCTTTTTCCGCTTTCCTATATTCTGTTAATTCATCTTTCGGAGTTTTTGTCTCCTTTGATAGGACTACTTCGGTGGATGAATTTATGAATTTTTTAAGTACACTGAAATATAATAGTGTTATACATCTCGGTTTTAGGCTCAATTTGTTATATGTTATTTAAATGTTAACTTTAGAATTTGGTACTTTTGGGATTGCTTTTTAAGTATTTCTTAAAAGTTTTTTCACTGCTGGATTATGAAATGTTTTTAGAGAATTGCTCTTTGACTTTTAGAAGCTTGTAATTTTTTTTATTTGTAAAATCATCGGTTGAAATAGAGAGAAAAAAAAAAAGAAAAGAAATTCACACTTCTATCCTTGGGCTGGCCCTCATAATATTGGGCTTGTGATCCAAATTCCAACCTAAAAGACAAAAGTTCTATGGTATGTCCTTTCATCTTCAACCTTTTATCTTTTGATTTTCAATTTTTCATTTTATTTTGTCTTTGGCGATTGGCGTATAGAATTCCTCAATTCCATTGTTTCAAGCCTGTTGGGTGATACTCTTTGGTTGACACTTTTGACTTTTTCTACTGGCGAGTTGCAGCGTATAGAGGAAAAACCTTACATTTGGTTGGGATTTCAGATCGATCAGTTCTATGGAGGAATTCCTCATTTTGCACAAATTGTGAGAATTCCCGCCGTAATAGTAATAGTTGGCGCTCGCTCGCATCCGCCACAACTCCACGTTACTAACCTTGATTTATTAGTCAGCGTGCACAGCATGGACCGTGCCTCGAGATTTCAGAGCCATATTCCCCTAGGTTTCAACAAGCCCGTCCAAAGCGAAGCGAAAGTCCTGCCTCCGTTGCTCCTCGACCGATTTAGGGCCTTGGTGAAGGAGAGAGAGGATGAGCTGAGGGTTTTCGGCGGTGGTCGAAGAACAGGTTTGCCCCAGAGCACGGATGAAATTGTCAGAATTTATGTGGTTTTCTTGTCGGAGCTCGCGATTAATTCGAAGCCGATTATAACGGATCTCACTGTAATCGCCGGAGAGCAAAGGGCGCACGCTAAGGGTATTGCGGAGGTGATCTGTTCTCGGATCATTGAGGTACCCAGGGTGTTATTGTTGGAACTGTAGGAGGTTTTAATTATTCGTACTGAGGTACTAGTTGCTGTAATAAACTTGAGCTGCAATGTATCCGTCTTGTATGCTGATTTTTTGGATACACGTTGTGTAGTGTTTCTTTCTTTTTTCGCCGTTCTCCTGCTTGTTTAGGGTTTTTGAGTTGGCCTTTCTTTTTGGTGTTTCATTTTTGCGTCGACTGCTATCAATCTTTTGACATCATGGGGGTGAATGCTTAAAGAATAATTGGAATTTAAAAGAAACCAAAGAGACAGATTCCTGTTGATTATTATACATTATTTTGAGATGTTACGGAAGCTATTACCAACTCATCTCACTTTATTCTAATAAAGTTATGTAATGCTTAGATAATTGCACTTATGTTTAGCTATACTGATGTGTAGCTTCATATGTTGGCTTTGTTGCTTTCATCAAGAAAATAACACATTTGTTGAGAACGGTGATTGAGTTGCTGTTAAAATGAACAACCCAGTTGATTTGGGGAAGTTGGAGTCTTAGTATTTGGAGATAATTTTAAGTATTGAATCCTTTCCTCACTTTGGCATAATGTTTTATCTTCTTTTTTTTTTTGGCAATATCCGACATTTCCTCTTGGATAACGAATCCTTCTTTTGACACTTCGTAGTTCATACTAGCAAAAATCTCGTATAAATGTAGTTCTTGTTTTCCTCTTATGTTTAATATTTTGATTAACCTATAGAGATTAAAGGAGCTTATAATAAAGGCTTCTTTGAGTGATAGGTAATCTAATACAAGGGCCAGCACTTTCCTATGGGGGCGAGGGCCTTCCCTTCGCTCTACTTCACCTCCCGGATGGGTCGCTTTTTTATATTAGGCGATTCAGTATTTTCGATATCTCTTCCCGGATACAACTTTGATCATATTTCTTCCTGGATACATACCTGAGTATAAATATGAGAAATCTCTCATTGCAATGAGGTCGTGGTGATCTCATGACTTTTTCTGAGTATCTCAGTTTCACTTTGTATCTTTACTTAAGTCAGCAACTGCTTGGCTCTACATGTTCAATTATTCGATTTTCCATTACTTTTACATCATACACAATCGAGCCCATTGCTCTTTATATCTGGGTTTCAGGTTTAACATTTGGTTATCCGTTTTTTCCAGGTTTCGGTTGATCAGAAGTTACCATCTTTGTACCTTTTGGACAGTATTGTCAAGAACATTGGCAAAGATTACATCAAGTACTTCTCTGCTCGCTTGCCTGAGGTGAGAATGATATGGAGGCATTAGTTTTGCTTCGGCAGTTTGACATTATTGTATATTAGTTACGTAACTGGGATTTGGAATTATTTTCATCATATTTTGCATTTAATGACGATGACCAAAGGTTTTCTGTGAGGCCTATCTACAAGTCCATCCAAATATGCGCCCTGCAATGCGCCATCTCTTTGGTACTTGGTCAACTGTTTTCCCATCATCGGTGCTTCGCAAGATTGAGGCAGAGTTGCAGTTTTCTCCATCTTCAAATGGTCAGTCCACTGGGTTGAATTCATCAAGATCTTCGTCTCCTATGCAAACACATGGGATACATATAAATCCAAAGTATTTGGGAGCACAGCATAAGTTTGGACTCTCACCAGCAGACTCTGTAAGTCTACAACAAAATTGCCCTCTACTTTAATGCCCTATGATGTCCGATTTTCTTTTTCACATTTCTTTTCTTGTTCTGCAGTGCACATGAGCTCTCTCTCCCTCTCTCTCTCTCTCTCTCTCTCTCTCTCACACACACACACACACACTCTATGATGTTCCTTTCAATGTCACCAATTTCATTATTTCTCTCTATGTTATTTGACCGTGTCTGTGCACATAAACTAGAATATTTATATTCTTTATCCCCCTCTGCAAGGATAAATTGTGGAATATCAACTGCCAACCCTTTTTTCTAATAGTCGTTGTCACTTATATTGTGGATTTCAAATTGTATATTCCAAACACATCTGACTGAATCTCAAACGCTGGGAGATTTTTTACCAAATGTTTTTCATGACTTGGTGGTTTGGGAGTTCTACTTATGAACTGAAAACTTTTACTTTCTCGGCATATTTGATTTTTTGTCATGACAGTTGCCATTCCATTAAAGTATGCAACTGATTAATTGGGGGACTTTTGGAAGTCTTTTTTACTGCTCGACCTGTCTATTGAGAATTTGGTTGTTGACATTGGGCGTGTTTTGAATGAACCCCTATTTCAGGTTAAAGCTGAAGATGTAAAGAGGCCCGTGCATTCTGCTGCTAGGATCACAAAGTCTACCCCCTATGGTACGGGGAATGCTAGGTCAGTATTGAATTCTCGAGGAGTCCAATATTTATGTTTCTCCTAACCAAGTTGCTTTCAGGACCTCACCATCTGGCTCAGGCATTGACCTTGGACATAGTATGTTGATGGGCACAGAGGAGGGTATGCCTGAATGGCAATCAAGGAACTGGCAAAGCACCTCCAAACAACATCTCAATACATCTGTGGCCAATAAGTATGACAACAATGTTGATCTTCAAGGACCAAGGGCTTTAATTAGTGCTTATGGGATAGATGAAAGAGAAAAACATCTGCACTATAAACATCAGAATCCTGAGCATGTGGACTCGATTGGTGCTGAAGAAAGGGTAGGTACTAGGACATGGCAAAATACTGAAGAAGAAGAGTTTGATTGGAAAGACTTGGGCCCGGCTTTAGTGGGACAGAGGCATTCTAATATTAACGAAAGATTTTCGTCAACTCTTCCACCTCTTGGTAAATCATCGCTGAGGCATAGTACAAACCCTATTTCTTCGTCGGTGAGTAGTTACATATTCCAGTGGTCTAGGACTCAATTTTTATTGCTCTAGCCTTCCAACAGTTGAGTATGCATTGTATCAGTCTGAGGTTCTGCTTGATATAGTATCTTTTATTTATTTAATATTTGCTCAGGATTGGAATATTTTTCGTTTTCAATGCGGTATCATGTATCAAAGCACACTATCACTAGCATCTGATATTTTTAGCTGATTTACTATCATGTAGAATTACAAATTGGTTTGTGGTCTATGCTATTGCAAGAGAATACCGTAACACCATTTTTTGCTCTTACAGAGCTGCTACTAAGAACATAGAGATCCTCGTTCTTCGCTTTTCTATATCCCAGAATCATAGTCACTTGAGGAGCTCGTGGAATTAACTGAATCATTTAAATTTATCTGACCGTGATGGTTTTTCTTTACCTTTCTCCTAACAGACCGATCATGGATTATTTAATAAGAATGCTGGAGTCCTGCCAAATACTTCTGGTTTCAATGATTCAACTAGCCTAATTCCCTCTATTTTTGCTAGAGAATCGTTGATTTCTCACAATCTGCCAATAACCGTTTCTGGTACCTCACTGTTGCAAACTAGTGGTCACAACTATTTGCGTGGATCAGTCCCCTTGAATCTGCATGGTGTTAGACCACCAAACTTTCCTCTGCATTCTGCTGAACCAACTTCTTTACATGCAATGGTAGCCCCCATGAGCCAAGGATATCTTGCACCAGGGCGTGGTCCACAAGGTAACACACCCAATGTTGTTCAATATTTACGGTTCTTTTTGCCTGTTATTGGTGCCCCAAATATATCATATCCTATGCCTTCAGCAGCATGGCAAGCTATACCCGGGGCCTCTGTTCCTGGGTTATCCCACTCGTTACCCATTGGTCAAAGCATTGGTCAAGTGGGCCCCATTCCTCCTGGGGGTGCTCTATCTGGTTTGCTTGGTTCTTTGATGTCTCAAGGTTTAATATCAATGACAAAGCAGGTATTCATGAGGTCCCTGACTCATAATAATTCCATTTAATTAGCTAGTCTGGGTGAACTTCAACATTGTATCCTACATTTTCTATGTTTAGGACTCTATAGGAGTGGAGTTTGATCAAGAACTGCTTAAGGTGCGTCATGAACCTACAATTACTTCGCTATACAGTGATCTTCCTAGACAATGCACCTCTTGTGGTCTTCGATTTAAAAGCCAAGAAGATCACAGCAAACACATGGATTGGCACGTCAACAAAAACCGTGCTCTGAAAAACCGTAAAACAAAGCCTTCTCCCAAGTGGTTTGTGAATGTAAGCATGTGGCTGAGTGGTGCTGAAGCCTCCGGAACTGAATCAGTCCCTGGGTTTCTTCAGCCTGCTGAGGATATTGTCGAGAAGGATGATGAGGAATTAGCTGTTCCTGCTGATGAAGAGCAGAGTACCTGTGCGTTGTGTGGAGAGCCCTTTGATGATTTTTACAGTGATGAAATGGAGGAATGGATGTATAAAGGAGCAGTCTACATGTATGCTCCCGCGGGGTCAACTTTGGGGATGGACAGGTCTCAGTTAGGTCCCATAGTACACGCTAAGTGTAGGTCGGATTCTCATGGCAATCTTCCTGAAGAAACGAGAAAGGACGAATGGGTATGTTATTTCGTTATTTCCACTTCATTTGTCCAATACTAGTGTTAAATTTCATAGGTTGCATGAGCTATATAAGAGATCATGATATAACAAGTTTAGATTAGTTTATATATTTTATGACATATATGCTAATATCTATATGATATTGTATTCCTGTTGACTATGCTCCATTATATAAGAGGTTGAGCTTTTACAACTCCTCATACTTTTCAGATTCATTATTTTCTCTAATTACTTTATGGTTTGCCAGCCAATTTCAACGTGACCGAGTTTCTTGGACATGATGTACTGCATCAGGGGAAATATTCAATTTTGTAATTTAATTGTTCGTTTAGTTTGCAACTCTGGAAATTAGTAAAGTTGATGATGCCATATCGGCAATGGTCACGGGGCGTCCAAATGATATTTTTTAAAAGAAAAAGAAAACATTTTACTGATGTAAATTTTATGGGTGCTCACTTACTTTAAAATGAACTTAGTTTCTAATTGCCTTGAAATGTGCAGGAATTACCAGAAGAAAGCCATCAAAGGAAAAGGCTGCGAAGCTAGGCTCTCTTTGATTGGCTTCTTAGGTTAGGTGTATTATTAACATTGATGGTACAAATTAATCATATTTTCTTAGAGTGAGAATCTTATACATGCTAGGGACATCTTTAGTTTTTTCGGAAAAAAAAAAAAGAAAGGTAGATTGGTAAAAGCCATTTGTAATTTATATTCTAGTTATATTGAACGTCTAGCACTAGAAACACCGATAGGTTTCGACGATGTCAAAATCTAAGGCTATATTTGGTCCATGGATTCTGAGTGAGGAACATACAAAGAAAAACAAAGTTGCTAAACATTCAGCTTCCTCTTAGTTTTGTTGTTCGGACATTTTTACGATCTTCATACCCATTGATGCTTATATGGGTAGCTTGAGGCTGTCTTGTTATAATCACCTGTGCATGTGAAATATGAACTAGCAACCATGATTGTTGACTGGTTGACCCCGACTCCCGACGACTACGGAATGAAGATTTGCTTTCGATTCTGGCACAGCTATGGTGATTTGGATTTGAGCAGGTAAGAGATTGCATTATGTCTTTTTTTTTTCGGAAGCACCTATTTATTATGAATTTTTTGCAGTTTTCTGTGCATAGCCTCTGGGAATAACCATGCAAGGGCTAGAAAAGGGCAGCGAAGGAATGACATTGAGGTAATGTCTTAAAATATGGAATCTTATTTTCAGGAGAACTCGGAACTTACAGAAGATGAAGCGAAGATGCTTTTAGGCCTTCTCGAGCTTATCATATTTGCCCATGACTCATGAGTCTATCGATCCAAGCCCAGCTTGGGGAAGAAATCAGCAGCAAAGATAGTCACCGACATGGCTTATCATATGACGCTGCTCGAATAAGCCAAGGCACGCTCGTTTATTACGACGGGCTCGGTAGAACAGGACACCTCGTCCACCATCCTAGAAACTTCCTCCGTCCAAATGGGAAGGAATGAGTCCATCTGCTTGCAAGAGCTGAACGACAACCATCTTCTTCATGTACATCAAAGGACCGTACTTGTCTGCAAGTTCTTTCAGGCACATTGTGGAGCCTCGAGTTGTCGAACTTGCAGAGGTTTCCAGGGTGGGCCCGGTGGTCAGCTTAATGCATTCAAGGTTGTTTATTAGACCCAAACTAATGAAATCATTTTTATTTTTTTTTTCGTTTATTTTCAAAGGTTCATCAGCATCATCTTCTCAACAGTTTAATTTGCGAGGATTTCATATTTGACCATTTGTATTCGGACCAGGGATGACGACAGACGCCTTATTACAAGTCAAGTGAAAATCTTGATGTACGTAGCTTCGGAAGGATTTGTATCGTTTTTCTCAAGCTTGAATAGAGAAAGAGATAAGCCCGAACGCAAGAGATTGATCAAATAATCTTAAAGCTTCAAAAAATTGTACTTATTTAGCTTTCTTGCTTTTGATTAAGATATCAGAAAGGCTCCTTAATGAATACAGTTTGTTTTTCAATAACTTTCTGTGATTACATTAAAATACATTAACATATTTTGATTGGATGACTTTCTGTATGTGTACGGACGGGTGCTCTCGTATGTATCTATCTTCATTTCACTTCCATTCAAAAGTTCTGTTAAAAAAACAGTTATATAGTAAGTCCATGAAGATCATCAGAGTTTTCCATTTGTTTCAGTTTCTATCTGTATTGGTATTATTTATTACCTGATGATACTGATGATGACGATGATGATGTCTTGTGATGCTTTTGTGCAGTGCTGCTACGATTCGTGTCAGTATGTACATTGGAACAAGTATGCCGCTGCCCCTCGCTATTACAACCTGACATAATAACAAGAACAAATAACTATTGATTATATATATTGATTTTGTGTAAATCTGCAGAAAATAGTTACTCACTGTAAGGACTGAAAAGGGATAAGTTTCGGCCTCTCCACTAACAACAACAAACAAATGCCTCATTAGTAGCAGAGCAGTGAACTGTGTGCAATGGCATTCATTCATCGTTATTGCAAATAAAATTAGAAATTCTAAATCAAGAAAAAAGAAAAATACAATAATAATAATAATAACACTCACGATAAGAGCCATTGATTTGTAACAAGAAGCACTCCCAACATGAGCTTCAGATGATGCATCGTCCTCATCACCAATGCCTTCTTCTTCTTCTGGATCGTTTCTTGGAACCTCCAAGCTTCCTCTAATCATATATATATATATATCATTTTAATGTTATATATTACAAAAACACTATTTTAATTTACTATATTCTAATGTCGTGGCTGGCGCATTTCTAGGAAATAATAAGAGAACAAAGGGATTCGAATGTTGTCTGCTTTGTCATGGACAAAAGAAAACAATCAAACTACTACCTTACAGTTAATAATACTGTTGACTGTGCTTTTATAGGCTGACACGTGTACCCACTTTCCAACTTCTGCAATGAGAACGGGAAACTGAATAAATTTACTGTAATAAAAAAATAATATAAAGAGTGCACTTGTCGTTAGCAAGCTTAGCTAGCTAGATGAGTTTGGGGCTTTGTGGTTATGAGCAGAAAATAGTTTGAGGGACATTAAAATATCAACAAGTGTTATCACTTATCACAATAAATGAATAAATAAATAAAAACAAATAATGATAAACGTTCTTTTAGTATTATATTATATCCCACAACGAAGGAAGGAAATGGCTTGTCTGTCTGTCAAAGTAAGCCGCCATTAGAAGAGACGAGAAGAAGAAGAAGAAGAAGAAGAACTCAAGCCTAATCAATTCTTATAGCAGCTCAATTTCTTTCTTTCTTTCTTTTATTTATTGAATATATATAATAATTCTCTAACCTGCATGCAGATTTCACAAGTTGTGTCTCCTTTTTCATCGCACCATCTCTGTACGCAGTCTCTGTGTGCAAACTGCTCTGACCATAAGAAACGAACCCTTCTTAATGATCCATCGTATGAAACAGAGACCCAAACGTAGGAATAAATAAATATATAGATAAATAAACAATTTCAGAGGATGGTAAGATATGAATAAATAAATAAGAGGGGAAAAAGAAAGAATAAAAAAACAAACCTTTAGAGTGCCAGAACAAGAACAAGGTGCCTCCAAGCTTTCTTCAGAACCTTCTTCTTGTTCATGGCATATTCTGCACATAGGAGATGATAGGCATAGACCATCATCATCTATCTCTATTACAATAACATCAATCATGTCACTAAAATTTCCCTGACCCTTGTTCTATTCTATTTTTTTTTTTTTTTTTTTTTTTTTTGCTGCTGCGAAATTCTCTATTCAGTTGCTCATCTATTCAACGAAGTTTTTGGGCACATATTATTTATATTTGAAAAGAATCATATTCCAAAACTACCCTCGCACCCCACTAGCTTTCTTTCAAGATAAGTACGAAATCTGCATTCTTTGCTGATTATCTACTACATATTCTATTTGCTCATCATCTATGATGAAGATTTAACTGATTTTGAGAATGATTGATTAATCTGATAGCTTTATCTCATTATTCGAGAAATCATTGTCAAACAGAGTCTATAGATGTGCTGGGGATACCATTAGAATAGTGTTTTAGCTTGCCAAGAATTTAATTTTTTTAAAAAAAAATTAAATTTCAAAGACTTATCTTCTATACTCATATTTAATTCTTATCTCATTCTTTGAAAAAAAATCTTAATCGTGGGCTTATCCTCTTCGTTTTTGCTTCTTATCTACAATTTCTTCATCACCTTTCATTTTCTCTAACTTGATCAATTATTAAATTAAGATCACAAATTTATTATTCTAATTACAGCTTTACCTCGTGTCCACAAATGGCCCATCACCACATATCATTATTGTGTAATCAACATTTGTCATATTTCTTTGTAATAATAATAATAATAATAATAATAATAGTCATAATATGATGATGATGATGATGATGATGTTGCTTTTGTAAAGAAGTCCAGGGAGTAATCAAACTTCAATTATATTACAAACTTCAAACCACAAGTTTCAGCAACTAACCAATGAGGATCATAAAATGTAAATGGAAAAATAAAAAATAAAATAAAAATATCTCTTTCTTCCCTACCGTAAGACGGTCATAAAAAGGGTAGCGTTCACACATCAGAAGGCAATGAAGTTTTATTAAAATGGCGACTTACTTTATATATTGAGAGATCCATTTGAAGCCATCGCCATATCCCATTTTGCGAACGATGCTGCACATGAACACCTCAGTCGGTCTAACGTTAGAATCAGCAAGATTCACCTTACCTTTACCAGTCGTCACACCACTGAGGCCGAGGTGGTACCTTAGTTCGTCTTCCGAAGCAGCATATGGTATGTCGATTTTGTTACCCAGAATTAGAAATGGAACGTCGGAGAGTGCCTCATCGGATAGGAGTGCGTCTAACTCTCTCTTGGACTCTGCGAATCGTTCTTTGTCATATGCATCCACGAGGTAGATCACAGCATCTACCTGAAAAAATTATGCATATAAGTTTATGTGCTTGTGAGCGTGTGAAGAAAAAGTTTCATAGACGGAGATACTAGAGAGAAAATTTGCAGTTGGATGCTAAGATTATGTGATCAGTTTGCCATAGTTTCTATTCGTATCATTTGGTGTATACTCTGGGAAAATGCTGAAATCTTACCTGATTAATACAGCATGTCGGAACATGGTAATGTAGCATTTAGGGTAATTTAAAACCACAGATTCCTTTAAACTAGAGTTAAGAACAAGACAAGTAAAGTGAGGCAGCATAGAATAGTGCAGACAGACGAAATAATCAGCAATGAAATCACATGAGATATCACAGATGAGTACACACAAGGAAAGCACAATAAAGCTAAATGGGCTAAGCTAAACCGTAATAGTAGTGGAAGGAAAAGGCGAGCCTGAATGAATTCAACAGCATGTTGAAATGTAGCTTTAGCATGTGTAATCTCCTTTTGTCATTAGAGTACTAAGCCAAGTTATTAATATGGTGTAATCTTCTTTCAATAGCCCGATGAACAGCTGAACAAACCAACTATCAAATAACAGATTCAAGCAGTAAACAAGAGAAAGAAAAGATTAATAGCACAACAGATAGAAATAACCAACGACATATGTAATCACATGATTTAAGTAATCATCATAAACAAAAGCAAAACCCAAACCTTGGCGTAGTAATCCTTCCAAACCCTACGCGCGATCTGATGTCCTCCTAAATCGAAAGCTTTAAACTTAATTTTGCCAATACTCAGCTCCTCTGAGGTAGGGTACTGCGTCGGTTGATGCTGGACTAATCTCTGCATTTTTTTTAAAAAAAAAAAGAAGAAATCAAAAGAATCAGTTAACACTCAAATCAAATCACTGAAAAATGAATAATACGAAAACGACCTCGTCCTTGAGCATGTGGAGGAGCGTAGTTTTGCCGGCATTATCGAGGCCAAGGAATAGGATTTTAGCCTCTTTCTGCCACAACCCTAGAGATGCCAAGACGCCATAAAACCAATCCAAGAGAAACATCCTTTCCTCCTTAAAGTGATTGCAATAGATCCGCACTGGAGAATAATTCTCTTCACTTGGTCGGGTTATTGACTGTGTGTTTTCAGCTGTGTGAATCTGTGTGAGGAGTTAGGTGGGGGAAATGAGGTGAGAGGGACTGATGGGTTGGGAAATTTTCAATTGCGTGGAAGAAATCTGTGGCCATTGATTTCCATTGAGTTATTACGACCATCTCCAGCCTTATCCCAAAACTCCAAAAAGGGGTAAAATGGTCCCAATCGTAGTTGAAACTCAAACCCAAAATGAGTTTTTTTCACTTTCTTCCCTATATAACCCCATTTTTTAGTTTGAACTCATTTTTTGGGTTTGTACTTTTATAATTACTTTAGAGATCTTTATTTATTTTTAATTACTAAATCAACCATAAATAAAAATAAAATAATAAATAAAAATATATTGCTTAGTTATTTATTAATAATTAAGATATATTATATCTTATTATTTATTTTTTTATATTTTATTTATATATAATACAAAAATTAAACATTATTTTGTAGAGTTATTAAATATGTAGGTAGAATTGAAAAGTTACAAAAATTGGTGTGGAAGTGAATATTACGAGAATATACTTTTGAGTTTGAGAATGAGTTTAACGGTTGGAGATGAATTACTGCATTTTGAGTTTGAGAATGAGTTTGGATTTGAAAATTAATGTTTCGGTTGGAGATGGTCTTAGAGTGGCATTTCAAGGCCATCTAAACTACGAGCGATAATTTTAGCACAATAGCTATCGAAATTGAATGACACCTAAATTAAATATTGTAATTTGATGATAATAAGTTTCAAAATTCTTGCATAAATTGTCCTTAAATTGATTCAATCTTAAAATTTACCATCTTAAAATTGCAATATTTAAATTATATGTCATCAAATGGCTCTAATTTCGAAACGTATTGTCCGAAAATTATACCCTCTAATTTAAGTGTTCTTGAAAATTGAAGTGTTTTTTCAGAAACTACTATACTTTTCATATTTGCTCTCGACAGATTCCCGTGGGGACGGGGGCGGGAAGAAATTTCTCCCCGTTTGATTATTGGAATCGGGGCGGAGATTTCTTGATTAGTAGGATGGTGTTTGGTTGATGCCTTCTTACATTCGTTTATATCAATCATAGTCCATCTGATCTCAATATTAAGTTCTAGAAAATATTTGTATATATTATAACACTACGTCTGACTTGGCAAAACTAAAGACCTCATTACCTTTCTGACTTAAAAACTAAGCAGCAGCATGTATATAATAAAACATATTGTCAGTCTTCTTTATCTACAAGATAAGGGATGATGAAATTGAAGGTTTACTACTATATCAAGAGATGCTCAATCTTCGCCTTATGATATTATGGCGCACCATTGCTGGGATTTTTAAGGTATTGCTCCAGCTGCCCAATTGCGGCCAATATAAATCCTGCACAAAAACATACTTTAATTATTCTCATTACATTATATGATCCAGTGGTAATATCGATTCGCACGAGCCGCAGAGCTATTTATTCTCGTAATGAATTGCGTTGTGCATCACAAAACCATTACATAGTGTACCTAAGAATAAAGCCGAAGGTTTTCCTGGGCGTGATTTGAATTCTGGGTGAAACTGAACTCCCACATAGAAGGGATGGTCCTTCAGCTCCAGAATCTGCAGCAAAAACCACCAGGAAAAAATACTACGTGCAGTGCAGACAACAATGTAGTAACTACGGTAATAAACCGATAGCTTACCTCCATTCTTTTTCCAGTTTCGTCTTTTCCAACAAATTTCAACCCAGATCCTTCGAGGATGCTTACCATTTCAGGGTTCACCTACATGCGTATAAGCCGTTCCATGAGGTTTGAAAGAATGGCTAATAAAGTAAACCCAATTAAGTATAGGCAATAAAAAGACCTCGTATCTGTGACGATGTCGTTCATCCACAAACTTTGAGTTGTGGTACCTATGGGGTGCAAGTAACAATTACAAAATGCGTATCATTTTTACGTAACATAAAAGAATTTCAAGGTGCGATATAGCTCTTACAGCTTTGCCGTTAAGCAGTCAGGACTTTGGAGTAATGTTCTTCTGCTACCGAGCCTCATTGTGCTTCCCATGTGCGTTTTTGAACCCTAAAGATAGCAGTAAACAAAATGTAATGAAACAATTGAACAAATCTGATAACTATGTTTTTCGCATGCAATGAATGACTACTACCTCTGGCATAAAAATCACGACGGGATTGGGCGTCTGTTCATCAAACTCAGTACTGTTAGCTCTCTCCAGACCCAAAACCTGATTTTGCTCAAAGGCATGTATAATCCTCAGCATTTTGACATGAAAAACCAGGAAAAAAAAGGACTTTGAATGATATAACTTACATTTCTCGCAGCCTCAATAACTGATATCTGCATGCCCAAACAGATACCAAGATACGGAACTTTATTTTCACGAGCGTATTTGGCAGCCAAAATCATGCCTTTAACTCCACGATCTCCAAACCCACCAGGAACTAAGATACATGCTGCATTCTGAAGAGATTGGGTTTGAGTATCAGAGTAGGAGCATTTAGTTATAAGATAATTAAATCACCAATTAATGAACTACTAAAACCAAGAAAAATAAAATCAATGAGCAGGTCCAGGTCCCTGAAAACCTAGGCATCATCCATTCACACCATTGGGACATCAAACATATGACACAATGCTCCATACTAACTTTGCAACTTTAAATGTGAGCAGTCAAAAGGCACCTATTCAGATGAGTAATTTATTTGAACAAAATCCCAACTCAAAATGATTGGGCGCAGTCGGTGTATTTGCATTTGGCTAGACACCTAACATGTATAGATGGTATGCTTCAAAGCAGACAAGATAATAAAAAAAGGCAAAAGCTGATCAGTACCTTCAAAGTTCTCCATGCTGTCGCATGAGCTTCAGGTGTCTGAAAAGAAAAAACCATTGGAAAATGAATATTAAGAAAATTAAAATTATTCAGCAACATACATAAAAAAAATGTGCAATAGGGAAACTGCTGGTTGCAGTTACCAATTCTGCACTTTCATCTTCAAGATCTGAAGCTGCAATCCAATCAATAGCAGGGTTCAATGAACATGCAATACAAGCATGGAGAAGGGCCTGCAAAAATATCACAGTACATTTGAAAAGAACTTGCAAAGAATATCACATAGTAATGGAAAACAAAAAGTTCGATATAACAATTATTATAGAATTGTAAGGCGTATCGATGATTGCTCTAGAAACCCTGACTCAATAATGTTACAATTCTCTGTTCTAAACAAATTAAGTTACTACCTAATAGACACTTATAATACATCTAGCATATGACAAAGAAAACAAGATTATGGCCAAAACAAAGAGGAAATAAGAGCTTCCCCACCTTCACAACAGATAAGTAAGAATCTGCCATCCCAACATATTTTCCCACCATTGCTATTCTCACCTGTGAGAGGAGAAATTCATATATCTGATAGCACAAGGGCACTATAACTACAAGATAGTAGATAAAAGATTACTACTGACAGATTTCGTCAGGTTGTCAAAAATATCAGCTCTATCAGTCCATTCTTGCAAATTAGGAGGTTTTGCAACGCTGAAACAAATGAGATACAATACTAAATAAAATGATAAACTTAAGCAAATTCAAGGAAAAAAATTATCGAGCATCATATTCAGTAATGAAAAGAAGCAAGGCATAAATCACAAACTGCTTATTATCGTACGTGTACAGAAGAGTGGCACAACTGTAAGAGTGCTGAAAATTGCTAACCTTAGTAATTCCAAATGGCTTAGAATGGCAACATGTGCATTTTGGTTCTAGTAAAAAAAAAAGAAATACTTCAGGATAAGAAAATAATAGAAAATAATATTAAAAAAACCATGTGAAAAAGAAAAAACCAGAATAACAAACAAAAAATACACTCACCCGTAACAAAAGTGGTATGTGCCAAATGTTTGGAACATCATGAATATTTAGAATATTAACAACCTGTTGAAGGTCGACCGACATGTGATGAGACTTCTACAGGCAGAAACAGGTGTTGACAAATATAACTTACGGGGACATGGCAGAATTGCGACAATTTCTGTTTTGTATTTTCCAGCAAAGGCTGCAATATCAAAGAAATGAACGGTGAACTTTCCTACCAAAGAAAGCGTTGAAGAAGAATATGAATCTCAGAATATAAGAACCATTAGTTACAGTATCTTTAAAATTATGATTCTGTGATTGTGTAAGAAATTAGCAGATTAACTACCAAAGACTTAATTATGTAACCAGAATACCGTTACGTTCATGAAATCGTTGCCAAAAATGTAATGTCTATATCACCGGTATCGACTGTGCTATAAAATATATGTGTTTATTAAAGATATTATGAGAAATATTTGCTGTGTATTGTAGGAAGATTAGTTAAACCACAGCATGAACAGAAGCAACATAATTTTAGCACTAACGGATTTTAATTTTTCAAATCTAAAAGCTCATTTCCAACGGCATGAGATATGTACCTGTGCAGAACGGCAAGCAAGGAAATGGGGAGTCAAGCCCAATGCTCTTAATTCCCGAACACTATGCTGTGTGGGCTTAGTTTTCTGCACATAATTTGATAATTAAAACTAAAATTACAAACATATAGCTTTGGGAAAAGGATTATGAAATTTAAACCAAGAGTTATAGAGTATTACTTGCTCGCCAACAACGCCAAGAACTGGTATAAGACTCACATGAATCAGACAGAAATTATTTTGTCCTAAAATGGTCAACAAGGAAAAAAATTAAAGCAAAAATTGAATGCTTGAAAACTCCAGAGAACGATATGGCATAAATTATATGAACTTGAATAAGATCAAGCCATGGAACGACCAAGAAAGTGAAAGCGTAACTTTCAGAAGACCCTCAAGCATATAAATATACACCACACTTTATACCGTAAGTATACATGATCACAGGAGCATGCAAAGGCTTGGAAAACCAAGAAGAAAGAAAAATATCACATGAAATAGATAATGGTGTGATACACTCTGTAGTCTTTAAAGAATATAGAAATTTTACCTACAGAGAACGACAACTGTCGCAAGGCTTCAATAAATGGCATCGACTCAATATCACCTGAATAACAAATTTGGTTAGCAACAAAAAGTCGAAAGACATTAAACTTGTAAATAATCTTGACATCAATATAGTTTATAGATTACCTACAGTCCCTCCCAACTCTATAACACAAACATCAGCAGGCCCCTCTTTTCCATCAACAGGTGTATTAGATACCGACTCTATCCAATTCTTAATCGCATCAGTAATATGGGGAACCACCTGGAGTCAGACCAGATATTCACATTGATTTAATATAAAAAAATTCCTTGACCTTTGTTCCTGTTAAATAGTCCTATAAACTTGACTAGAGCACAACCTGTACAGTCTTCCCAAGATAATCACCTCTTCGTTCCTTCTCAAGGACAGACTGAAAAAGGAAAATCAGAGTCTATGTCAATAATTATGCACAAATGTAAGAACACCCTATGAGAAATGGAGCAGAAACGATACCTGATAGATCTTTCCTGTCGTAATGTTATTGTTTCTTGTCAGAGTCACATCCAAGAACCTTTCATAGTTACCTAAGTCTAGATCAACCTATTAAGAAGTTGCAGTCAAATGTTAGATAATTGCATGGGGACTTCAAACAATAAGCAGGGAAAAAAGATTTATTTAAAAATAATAATACACATAATCTGAAAATTTTCTAGATAAACATTGAGAAAAAAAGATATATCTGCTTATGATGAAAATTAATACTTTATATAATTGCATTTTCTTCCATGAACCAATTCGATAATAAAGTAAAAATTACTCATCAAGATACGCTGATGTAATATCGTGGTCAACCAATCAATCGTCACCAAAAACTGTCACACCAATCATACTCTTAATTCAAGTGCTGAACATAATAGGCCAAAATTGGGTAGCAATATCATCACTCAACACAACACTAGTTGATATCAAACCGTATAAATCTGATCTGGAACCAGAACAAGAACTGGAAACTGGAACCATCCCACTAAGCAATGGGTTAGGGGCTCCAAAATGGACCCATATCCAAATCCACTTAAAAAAAATTACAAAGGCAAAACGGTTCAGGTAGCTTAAAATGATGGCTCAGGTACAGCATAGGGGGATATCACCACAACATAGATATTAAAAACCGTCAAGAGAATGAATAGCACACCTCTCCACCATCATCGAGAACATAAACCTCCCCATGCTCAAACGGAGACATCGTGCCAGCATCCATATTCAAATAGGGATCTGCAATCATAAAACCTCAAAATCAGAATTGATAACGAAACTTTCCAATAAAACTCGAATAGCCCAGCATACTCCCTACTAATTAACAATGCAATTTCACGCCTTATGCAGCAGAGCATTCGCAAAAACAATATGCATTAGCATCAATGACAAAATTATTCTATGTACCAACCACCATTGTTCCCCGTATCTTATACATAAAAAGATCCACATACAAACCCTAATTCGCAGGCTCAATTAGTAAACAAAAAATAATAAAAAAAAGAATCAGAAAATCAAACCACACAATACATACTACAGTCTAATTACCGATTTTGATAGAGGTGACTCGAAGTCCACAAGCTTTTAGCACGACGCCGATGCTGCTCGCCGTCACTCCTTTGCCGAGACCACTCACGACTCCTCCGGTCACTAACACGTACTTCATCTTCAATGTCCTTCACACTTTTTAACAACAAAAAAATTTGTTTAATTCCACCAAAAGCGCTGTGAAAACAAGAATTATAATCCGAAATTAGTATGAAACTTCGCAGTGTAGTTGTGCTAATGCTAAGGCTGAATAGCTGAGCTGATAATGCAGAGACGCCCTCTTTTATGTGATGAAACTGCAGTAATGTGATTCTGTTATTTTCTCTCTGATTCCCTCATTTATGACTATCGATTTTATTTCTTTTTTTCGGCGGTAACCTAACCTCCAACCAAAACCCTAAAGAGGGTCTAAACCTTTTTTCTCTTTTTTTTTCTTTTTAATTTATATTTTTTTTATTTCTTTTTAGTAATAAAATAAATTTAGGGGGATAATAGTATCCGAATGACATGCTACATTTATGACAGAAATAAAAAAAATAAAATATCATAATGACATTGACATTAATCATTTACTCGCCATGCAGTATTAACGTAGTTAATGGGGGATTAATCTCGTATAATTATACAATTATATTAGGATCATAGGCATGACATTTCATATAGTCATGCAATTATAGATGAATCATGGACAATCTCCTGCAATTAAAAAAACGGTACTAGAATAGCAATCACGAATTACGATAATATGAGATTGAGCAATTAGACCCATTTAATGATTTTATTTTATTATTATTATTATTATTATTATTATTATTATTATTATTATTATGGCCCTTCAAACAAATATTATATCAACTTCTTCATTTTACATAACATAATGTTAGGGTAATAGATATATTCATTTTATTTTTATGGTGGTACTGACATTATTTGATTTCCCTTCAAAGCGGTATAACCGTTAGGACTCATTTGATATTCATGTTTTCGATTTGATGGGTATGAATTATTTGTGTATGACTATACAAGGATTTTGTTGATAGAATATTTAAACATGTTTGATATGTGTGTTTTAATTATTTGGGTAATGATATTGATTGTGTTTGATATGTATGTTTGAGTTGTGTATGAATTAGTGATACAGACCTCATACCCATCTCTATGGTAGGTATGGCTATACAAGGCTTATAAATAAAATCCTTATAATAGATATTTATAGTCATACAAGGCATGTATACCTATACACGGATACAAACACGAGATAATTTAACCATACACACTCCATACCACTCATACAAGCATATCAAACAAGCCCTTAATCATATACTACTACTATAAATCTGATAAAAAAATGAAACAATAGTATTATGCAATTTAAAAATTTAAATCTCCCATTCTTCTTTGAATTCATTTCTATGACACGCATTGTGATTGATAGGCCTTTAATGACAGCACTGATGTCAAACTTTCGAAATTATTCGAAAAATATATTCACGTTTAGCTAGGACTGAAAAGTGTAAGTCTTTAAATCTACATGCATTTACGTATATCACTTTTAAAACACTTTGAATGATATGAGTTGTAATAATTTGGCTTATTGAATATAAAGGGGAAAATATTCGACATAAAACATTTACGTATATCACTTTGAATGATATGAATTGTAATAATTTGGCTTATTGAATATAAAGGGGAAAATATTAATCGATTTAGGAATGCTCTAAAAAAAACATTTTAAAACTATGCAAGTTAAAATAATGCAGCTAGAAACATTTTACGAACACTTGAAAGTTCTTAAAGAATGCAATGAGACAAACAAATGCAATGACACTAGAAATTTGATACAAAGACGATAACTTTTTTGAGTGTTCGTCCAAAAAAAACTCGATCGGCAAATCTAAAAGGAAAAAAAAAAAGACGGCGCCTCAAAACACTAACAGCCAAGCTACCTCTTTTTGGAACACGACCAACGTACGCAGAACAGTTACTAGATAAGAAGGGTGAAACGAAGCGCAGATCATACACTGAATAAGCTAAATATGCACTTATGGGACGATCCTCCTCCTCGCACGAGCCTTATACACCAAATAAAGCCTTATAGATGTGTTATATAAAATGGAATGGAGATGCAAACGGACAGTACGAAGAGAAAAGCTTTTATTACATTGGAGCAGCGAGCATGTTATGTAACATGGGACGATGGTCCTCAAAGTTTTACGTATATGCGCTTCATGTGCAAGAAACCAGACACAACGCCCCAGAATAAGATCTCTGTTATAACAAAGGCAAGTGTGCCCCACTTATCCAAATGGAACAGAGACTGCATTAACCTTTCCAAGGAATCCACCTACAGTTATTCGGCAAAGCACATGAAGAGAGAAACAATATATGAACTCGATCTTCAAAAAAACTAAAAAGAAAATAGAAAAAGATTTGAATCAAATTTGAGGGCTTCTTAAACCAATTGACAATGGAGAAACATACTCTTTAATAGCTAACTCTTGATAATTTCTTCATGTATTACAATCTTAACAAGCGGTCCAAGAACTTTAAAATAGTTGGTTAATAGTTTAGTGCGTGATAGCAAGACTTATTATTTACCAGGTTGTTCTTGGGAGAACGCCAGTAGAAACCTTTGAGAGCTGCAGAAAACACTTCACAGGCTCCAAATGCATAGACTACCAAAGCATTCATACCCATCCATTGGAATAGGAGAAAAGGTTTCCTAATGCCTTTCATATCAACCTGCGTCAAAGAGTCGAGTTTGGCATGGAAGAATGAACGGCACAAACGATTATCGAGTACGAAAAAATGGATTTTTCATATCATATTATAGACTTACGATTAGATAGATAACAGCTAAAACGAAACCAGATGCTCCAGCTGTGACCAGCATGTAACTTAGTGTGTACAATGGTTTAGAGAAAGGAACACCTGAAATAGATAGGCAACTGTGTGGGGGATAGTCCAAGAGGACACAAAATAATGATTATTGGAACTCAAAGAAAATTATTATATTTGTATCCATAAGATAACTTACCTAAGACTTTTAAAAGATAACCAGAGATCAGAAGAGGGAGAGATGAGATAAACCATAGACTCACGCTATGCACCTTTACCTGGACGGGAAGAGCAGAAAGTAAGATTACGAGCAGAGACGAAAATCGCAAAAGAATTGGTTGGAATCAATGGCTGTGAGCAAATAAGAAGCTGCTCATTACCTTGCAATGCACGAGAATGTGCCCAAAATGCAATCCAATGAAACATGTAATGGCAGCCATAAAAGAGCTGTGCAGTCATCAAATGGTAGGAAAGTGGATAAAAATCGGAAAATCTAGTTGTCATTACTATTAACTGGTGGAGTAATTTATAACACGAAAGTCAAGTGGCGATCCATTACAATGCAGCTAAATGAGCATACGACAAGAAGATGAGCATAAATGCAAACGGATGGAATACACCTCCGGACACAATGCATGACATGCTCGAGGTTATAACCGCTCTAGTCTAATGGAAATCGGCGTTACGCAACGTATAGTTGCTGAAAATAACAATGGTTAATTTAGGAAAATTTCAGAGTGGACAATCGAAAATCTTCAAAACTAGTCTCTGCTTCGGGATAGATAACTAATCATATTACAATTTTTAAGCTGAAAACTAGAAAAAAGAGAAATTAATAAATAATTCATGTTCCTAACCTTAATATTCCCTCTGGATCGAATGGCGCCAGGCACCAGGCAGGGGAGTTAGTTGGAGGTGGCCCATAGTCTGGGGACTTTATACTGCATTCCTGTAAATGCCAATTAATACATAAAAGAATAAAAAACAATTACTAACATGTATGTTAGAGGTAAGATTTTCAAGAAACTAATGAGTAAGTTACATGTCATAAGAAATAGAAAAAAAATGTAGTATGAAAATAACGACCTTCGTTCTTCTATACACAGGACGCTGATACAAATGCTGTTCACCAAGAAGTATTCGATCAACAAAGCCAACTGCATTGCAAGGAGGTTCAAGACTACCCCTTAACCCACAGCTGACCTATAACATGGATTGACCACATTCAGGAGATCTGCTGAAGCACTTGAAAACTTCAGCAAATTTCATTCTCTGATATCAATTTCCTAATTATTACTTCTGGAACATAACTCATAAGTGCCCCGAGCTAAAACAATTCAGAATAATTATCATTACATCCCTCCCATGGTGTTGCCATACTGAAAGTAGGATATAATGGCATGCAAGTTATAAAGATAAATTTCTTCTTAACAATATCTATTTAATCCAACTAGGAACTGCCTTTTCTTCATCTCATATTTGGACATGAAAGTAACTAATGCACATAAGGTGCAAGGAAAAATAAATGATAAATCTCCAGAACAGAACTGGAATAGGGGTCTGTAATTCTGTAATATAACTCACATTTTGAGTACTGGTTCCAAGTGAGCTTGCCACATCAAAGGTCCAGTTTGGGACATAAAGGCCATAAAGTAGAACCGTACATAATAAACTTAGTACAACTGCAGCCACACTGCATATGAGAAGGTTGCATGTGAGAAAACACGTTGCATAGTCACGAATCAGTTGAATAACAAGTTAAGAGTACCGGCAAATAACATTTCTTAGGTACTCTATTTACAGATAAATATGACAACTTTAACCGTACGAAGTGATTATATCCAATGCCTAACAAGTTTCGTTACCTTGACTGTGTCTGCTGATAAACTTAAGAATTGTTACGAAATAAGTTTCATAATGGCAAATGTCGGTTTCCGCATGAGCGTACAAAATCTTCTAGCAAAGATATCATGACGCATATCGAACAATCACAGTGTTCAAGTATCGTTTATGCAATGCATAGTAGAATATTATAACATCGATGATCCATAGTCATAAGTGACAGTTTAAGCAGAATAACAATATCCTGATTATCGCTGATACTCACATCTGATAAGAGTATCTCTTGAAAAATGTAGTTACTGAATCAACAGCAGTGTTATTATTAACAAGCCAGATCTCCAAAGTTGAAGCCAGCAGATATCCAATCGCAATTCTCTAGCACAAAAGCTTTCGAATGAGTCAAATTTAAGAATCGGTGATATCATTACAGCACAAGAAACCAAATATGTTCTGAATTTACCACAACATCTCTTCAGTATTTCACAATCGATATGGTAGAGAGAAATCAAGAAAAAAAAAGGAACATACATTCTTTCTAGAGTCAAAACCAGAATTCATAACAACCTCACAGTATAAGGAAAGTCATAATACCTGTAGGACACCCATCAACCGTATTTTCTCCAGATCAACCCCATAGCTCAAATTATCGTGCCCATCAAAGAAACCACCTACACGACATGCATTATTAATTAAAACAAACTACCTGTCAGAGTAAATGACTTGGCTACTATCTAACACTCCTTGGAGAAATAGAAATCAAACAAATGTCTAACTCTATGGAGATGGGGCTAGGCACTAGCTTGTAATTCTTTTCCTCATTGATGACAACTCTGTTTTTTTATCGTTTTTTTCCTAATAACAAGGAAGCAATCAAAAAACTAAATTGTTACTTGTCAATATGATAAGAAGCCTAAAAAATTTCATTTACCTTGGAGAATCACTCCCAACAAAAACAGCTTTATGGATCTTAGTATTACTTTCTTCATTGCTGCAAACTTGTTTGGTACTTTCTGCGTGTGAAATAGTAAAAAACTCTTTACTATTTGATTTAACTTATGCCACAAACATGGAGCTTTTGGAGTAGAATGAACATCTTCAGAATTGGCTCATACATAAATCAATCATAGTCATACGTCCTTAAACTAAAACATTAACACATTGTTATCAGTGTAGCTGTGACTCGATACCTTAAACACGAGCGCCACAGAAACGCCAACTCCGATGAGGAAAAAGGGCATAACGAAATCGGCGAGCGTTATTCCGAACCATGGCGCGTGGTTTATGGACGGAAATGCTTTACCAGCATCGTCAACTAAGATCATCAGCTGCCAAAAAAGTTACAGACAATAGTTATTGAAGCGCTAAAAACACTAAGGAGCCTGGCGTGTCGTTCTGGGAGCCTACCGCGACGGTGAGGCCTCGGAAAACGTCGAGTGAGATAAGTCGTTGCTTGTCACCATCGTTTAGATTTTTGGGTGGAAGCTGCCCAGCTGTAGACGTTCGAGGCGAGCCATCAGCCTCCGCGGCGGAACCGTCACCTACGGAGTGGCGAACAAGCGGTGTGCGGTCATCGCCGACGTCTGCTACTACCGTGATTGACTCCATCGTTTTTGGTATAGACGATTGAAATCGACGACTCTATCCGATTTATGTTATAAACTTAATCATATTTTTTTTTTATTTTTCCGTGATATAGGTATTCCCCACAAACGTTAGCGTAGTCTCTACACTCCGATTAAATTTGATCAGAATCGAATCTGAACGTTACCGTCGGCTTCCAGCGGGACTAATCCTCCATGATCCATGAGACTCGCCCAAAGATCTCACAAACAATAATAATTAAGGTCCGTAGAGGATTTGAACACATAACCTCACACTTGAAAAGTCAGGACCGAATCGATATGTCAAGCCTTTGGAGGTTTATAAAATTAATTATATAAGTTGAGTGAAATGTTAAATTTTCAATAAGACATTTCACCGTAGTATTTCTTTCTTCCTTTCTTTACACTCTGTTTTGTACACCGAATTATGAAAAAGAAACAAAATCAGTGTCAATATATCAAGTAACAATAAGTTACCCTTCGAGTATCATATCATTACACCTTACATTTTCTTTTTCACATCGGAATCATCGTACGAAACGAAATCTTAAAATTTAAAGAAGCGTCAATTAGGTTTCAAGTCATTTTATAATTTCAAAATAGTGGTTTGGCCCTGCCAGAAAAAAAAATTATTCTAAGGACCCAATTTCTGTAAAACTTTGGAATAAAGATCTAAACTTACAAAAGTATTATAAAGTGTTATTGAAGATGTATCAGACGTACTTTTTTGTGTTACAAACTTACAATATATTGTTACTGGAATACAATAAAGGTTACTATAAAACTTAGGTCTTTAAAACTATTTTTTTCTGACATGGTTCGAATACTAAATTTATATTCTGACAAAACTTGAAACAAAACTTACCCTTTAAAGAAACAAACAAAGAAATTATAAAGTTGGATATATATGATAATTATTAAAATAAATCTTTAAATTGACACTTCTAACAAATTTTTATCTATAATTATTGGATAAATAAGTCAGGAAATCCAAAAAGTAATATAAAAAATAATGATCCAAAGTTTTTTGTGACATATGAAATTAATAACTTACTTTTATAATTATAAAATTTGATGATGATCCAGAATTAATTTTATCAATAATAAGTATAGGGAAATTACCTCGATGAATTATCTCGACTTATCCTGGGAGACGCAATTTTCGACAGCACGGAAGACTTTCGACTGAAGGACTGTGACTCAATGGCTTTCTTGTGGAAGCCAACAGTGATAATTGAAAGTGCGCGATACTCAAAAGCGAATGCTCATTTTTTTAGCAGATAGCAAGGTTAATTTGGTAATATTATAAATGTAAAATAAGAAATTTATGTTGTATAATTGAAAAGTGAACAAGATTATTTACAGATAAAGTGGCAAAGTAAACATGATTATTGAGCTTCATAAGATTATTATCTCGATTGTTTTCTTGATACTTTTCATCTGTCGTTATCTTATCATTGAAACTAAACGGGGCCTGGATAGCCCATTGACATTTCTAATTGAATGCTTTGACTTTTGAGTTCAATTTCACTTGGTTATTTGACTTTCGTTGCAAATGATTAAATGCAAATACTTCATAATAAAAAAAAATATTTATGTATGTATATTTTAAATAAGAGCAGATGCCATATTCTTGGCTTATAATGATACATATGATAGCCAATAACCATCATCAATCAACAAACAAATCATCAAGGCACCAACAATCCTTTGATAATCATTGGCTCAAGTTAGTCTCTTTAAAAGGGAGATGGATAACATCAATTATAAGATTATTAAATTACAGTTAAAATCAAAACCCACAATTATAAATATAGTATACCACGAGATTGTTATGACATTGCAGTCATATAATATAATATACATCATCAAGTCATACGAAGATTACTCACGGACGGCCAAGATTGATCCTCAGGGACAAATTCAAAATTTGAATCTCCCAAGGGCATTTTCGTCAATAAGAAAATCCAACACAAGAATCTATGGCTGGGGGCTTCGTTTACACTACAGTACAACACTTCTGACTGTTGTGTCAGCTCTCTCTAATCTCCACGTTATTTCTCTATTTAATTGGATATACATATAAAAAAATAAAATAAAATAAGAAGAACACCCACCTAAACAACAAAAACACCACTTCAAAATGATTGTGAATTCATGATGATCTTCTTCTCCATGCCTTCATCATAAAATCAAAATCCCATCTTTTTTTTCTTTCTTTCTTATTCTCATGACCATCGACTTTGAATAACATTTTTTTCCCTACCCTTTTTGCTCCTTCATGAAATGGATCTGAGATCAGTAGAAGAGGTGAGGCATATATAGTTCTTACACTAATTTATATTCAGTCAAATCTTCATGAATTAACTCATCAGTCCTTTAATCCTTTCCCCCCCTTAGAAATCAGCTTCTGAGGAAGATAGATATAAAGAGAGTCCTCCGGCGAAAGCCTGCAGTGGCTGCTACACCACAAGAACTCCTCTTTGGCGGGGCGGTCCCCATGGTCCTAAGGTTGATAATCAACTGCCTACTATGCATCTTCTCTTTCATTTAATCTTCTTTTTTTTTCTATTACCATAAGTTGATTATTACAGTCATTATGCAACGCTTGTGGGATCAAATACAACAAGAAGCGAAGGCAGGCGCTGGGGTTGGGAAGTAAGCCGAAGGGTAATAACAATGTCAAGAGAAAGAAAAGAAGCAGCTTGAAGCGAGGCAAGGAAGTTAGTGCTACGCAGAGAACGTTGAAGATGCGGCTGGGGAGTGATCTGCTGCGGCGGAGATCAGGGGAACAGCTGATGACTAGCGGCTTGAGGGAGGAAGAGATGGCTGCTATACTATTGATGGCGCTTTCTTGTGGATCTGCTACTGTCTGTGCTTAATCGGGGTTGTACCTTTGGTGGTGCTTCGCGTAGTTGTACCGTGATTTAGTGGAAGAAACGAGAGGATTCTGACTAATTGTAGTTTAATTAGTGATTAGTTTAATTGGGTTGTGCGCTTGCTGTAATAATTTAAGTACGGATATTATTTTTTTAGTTCACTTCAATTTATTGCGAAAAATAGAGCTTAATGTTAGTTATCATTTTTGTTTTTTTTCACGTTGCACCTAGATTACAAATTGATTTATTCTTATCTATCCGAGGGCTTTGGATCCTCTATTTCACTTTCTGTATTTCACTTCGTATTCCACCCTACGAAAATCGTTATATCTTCCCCGCCCAATGTTAAAACACCCGTACACATCATTACACCCATAAATATCATTACACCAATTGTTCAAATAAAAAAAAAGTCAATATTATAATAAAAACAAAATTGCTAAAATTAGGATGGGTTCCAATTTAAAAGCTTACGTAAGTTGGAAAAATTATATACATCCACATATTTAATTAATATTTCATAATAAAAACAATATAAAAAATGTGATATTTCATATGCACATCAAAATTAATTCTTGGGCCTTTACATATCTTCTCCCACTAAAGGCTAGAATACGTTGGGTCATTTCTATAACATATATTCTATTTTATTAAGGCTCAAAACCACTGTCATTATTAAATTGATTTGGTCTGTCAATCAATCAGATTTTATTTATAAATTAATAATTATTAAAAAATTAAAATATGTCAACTCACATCTTTCTCTTTCCATCTATTCTAATTAATAGTTAGACTAAATTACAAATTTACCCTTAATTCTTTTATTTATTCTAATTTTATCCACATAAATCAATTTTTCAAGATACTTACAAATACTAAATGAATTTATAATTTCATTTATCATATATCTTAAATCATAAATAACAATTAAGATGTAAAGTTATATATTTATATATTAGCACACGCATCGAGTGTGCGTTAAATGCTAGTAAATACTATTTATCAAGTGTTAGAAGTAAATATAAACTTGTGTAAAGTTAATTCCAATTTGATCATTCTGTTTATAGTTTATTTTAATATGAGTAATTACCTTTGTACTCAATTTTTTATATAGTATAATTACATCCTTACAATTATTTTAAATAACATTACATCTATTTAATATTATAAATTATAAATATCTCAAATATAAATTAATATTATGTATTTATATTTTAAGCATGCATCCAGTGTGCAATGAAATATTATCTTTATTATTTCGCCGGGTCTTTTTAAAAAATAGCGCTTGACCAAGTCAATTTTAAAAAAATAGCGCTCTTGACTTTTTTTTTTGGTCAATAGCACTCTTTTTAATTAACACTTAATCATCTTCTTTTAATCCCTTAATATTATTTAAAAAAAAAGAAAAAAAAATACAACGCATGAATGTATTAAAGCTGCACGACCATTTTCCAGCAGTAAGCATTCATTCCACCAAGCAAGCTCAACACATTTTCTTCTTCCTCTTCATCGTCCCTAAAAAGCACCTACATTTTCTTCTTCTGCTTTTTTTGTCAGTCGACCCGACCTAGAACACTTGAAAGTCCTCATTGAAAGATTTTCGAAATTCAAACTCTTTACTGTAAGTATTTTCGTGGTTGGATTTTGAAGATAACACTCGAATTTTGTAATTTTCTGTCCTAAACCCTGTGGGGTCTCAAAACTTCCAAATTCCGGTTGGAAGGACGAACATGTTCAATGTTCGTTTTTTAAAACGTCCAGCTGATCAGATGACCCCTGCTTGAAAGCAGGCGCCCCGCGCCATAGATCATGGGACCCGCACATAAAATCAGGGTCCCCGCATTTTAGGTCAGGCGTCCCGCGCGCGTCTGATCATGGGACCCGCATATAAATTCAGGGTCCCCGCACGTAAATTCACGGGACCCGCGAATAAGTTCAGGGGTCCCGACCGTCGTCCCCGCTCATTAGAGCATGGGACCCGCACATATATGCAGGGTTCCTTCACGTAAAAACTGGGGACCCGCGCAGAAGCGCTTCTTATTGATAGGTCCCATGCCCATACGCCTGGTCCTAAACCCTAATTTAATTTTTTCAAATGTTATATTGAACTTTACTTCTTTTATAGGTGATAATCATGACGATCACGAGCATTTTTTTTCAAGTCGATGGTCAATGGATAATTTGCGAGGACAATACATCGAAGTGGGTTCCTGATCCAAGTTGCCGGTGGCAATCAATCTTGGTCGATGACGGTTCATGCACATTGGAGGATCTCACTGACGAGATTTTGAAGGCAATGTCGTTACGCAAGGACAATACCAAACTTACAATAAGCTACATGCCTTGCATAGACTACAATTTTGCGCGACCCATCTACATCGAGAACGATTACGGCGTACGTGCTTACCTTGGTTTTGGTTGTCCACGGTCAAGACCACCTCTTCACGTCCAAGTTCAGTTATTCGTCAGTGCTCCACCGCCACATCAACCTCATGAAAATGATTTATCGAACGTCAGCCTTATAGCGCAGTGCGACGCAAACGCAGAAATCCAACCATTTGAGGGTTTTTGCAGCACATCTTACAATGAGCCTTACCAACGTAATGATTTTACTGGCTTTGAAGGCGATTATTCCGGAATGGGCGGCGACGAAGATGATAATGAAGACGACCAAGTCGGTGGAGAAGATGATAATGATGACGAGCAAGTCGGACAACCCGAGGAGCAAGGTGCTTCAGATGATGATGATGATGATGACGACGATGTTGATGTCGAGGACCACGACGCTATAGATGTGGCCGATGATGGTACGTATTCGTTTACGGATGGTTCAAGCCTATATGTTGGACAAGAATTTCGTAGCAAGAAAGAATTCAAGGACGAAATCACTAAAATCGCAATCGCTGCGTGTTTCGAATTCCGACTGGATAGGTCGAACAAAACCCTGTACGTAGTGAAATGTGCCAACGAGAAATGCGAATGGCGAGTACGAGCTGCTCAGGACAAGAACTCCCCCTTTTTCTCAATCCGAAAGTACTGCAACACGCACACATGCGGTGTGTCTCATCGACGCCGTAGACATCGGCAGGGAAGTTCATCGCTTGTATCGAGCACGTTGTTGGAAAATTTCAGGGCTCCTAAAGACTTTCCCGCACCCAGTTCAATACAGTCGATGATGCAGAGCAGGGGAGTAGAAGTTTCATACTACAAGGCTTGGAAAGGGAAGCAAATTGCGACTGATGAACTAGTCGGTAACAGGGACGATTGCTATGGTTTACTGCCGGCCTATTTAGATGCGGTGAGGCAAGCCAACGAGGGCAGTATCACCGATTGGGAGATGGACGAAGACAATCGGTTCAAGTACATGTTCTTGGCATATGGCGCATGCATAAGAGGCTTTGCGTACATGAGGAAAGTCGTTTCTATCGACGCCACTTTTTTGAAGGGGAAGTATAAAGGGGTCATGATGATTGCCACGGCACAAGACGGCGATTACCATCAATATCCTGTTGCATGGGGTCTTGCTGAGACGGAGGGAACTGAGTCATGGACGTGGTTTCTGACGAGATTGCGACGTTTTGTTGCGGAGAGCGATGATCTCGTAATCATTTCTGACCGAAACAATGGTATAAAGAATGCTGTCCCGGCCGTTTTCCCGCACGCATTTCACGGTTTCTGTGCGTGGCACATTCTACAAAACGTCAAGACGAAAATGAAGAAGAAAGGTGCTTGCCCGATTTTCTGGCGTGTAGCGACTGCCTACACAAAGAGCGAGTCTGACCGTTATTTTAAACAGCTTGAAGACAAATACAAGGAAGTGGCAGCCTATCTTAACGAAGTTCCCAAGGCTACGTGGACGATAGCATATTGCCCTAGATCAAGATACAACATAATGACGACCAATGGATCCGAGTCCATAAATGCTGCTCTACGTAAAGATAGAGAACTTCCAATTATTGGACTGTTGGACTCGGTTCAGCGACTAACATCGTCATGGTTCAGTAAGCATCGGCGAACTGCGGCAGCTTCGATCGCAGCGAATGTCACTAGGTTTACACCGAAGGTGGAGTCGATCATACGAGAGAACTTCGGCGAGTCGCAAAAATTTCATGTGTCGGAGGTCGGGCATCTAAGGTATAATGTGTACGGGCAGCATGTGAACGAGGTGGTCGATCTAGAAACGCGCACTTGCACTTGCATGATGTTTGACGTCAATCGCATCCCATGTCCACACGCGATTGCAGCTTGTGGTTACGCCCAAGTCCCGGTATATTCATTAGTGCACGATTATTACACCTTGGAGGTCTGGAAGTTAGCTTACGAAGGGACCATATGCCCGGTAACGGATCGCATTGAAAGTAGTATTCACATGTTGCCACCTCTTGTTCGTTCACAACGTGGAAGAGCACGGAAAAACAGGTTGCCTTCGGTCGGGGAATTTGGTAGGAGATAAAGTCCTTGTATTGGCGCATATTTGTGTTACGTTATTTTAGCATTTTGTTGTGTTAAGTTAGGTTGTGTTCTGTGCGTGTAATTTTCTGCTTTGTTGCCATGTTAAGTTTTCTTTAGTAACAAGGGACCCGCGCGTATTTGCGCATGAGACCCGCACCTGAAAACAAGAGTCCCGCACATCTAAACAAGGGACCCGCGCGTTATGTGCAGGGGACCCGCACTTTGAAACACGGTACCGTGCTGATAACATGTGCGCTTATGGACGGTCTTGGGTTCTATGCCAACTTAGGGTTGGTCACGTTCGCTTATTGTTCAATTATTGGTCAAAAGTATTTTCTCATTTCACTTGTCAGACTGTCATGACTTTACAGTCTGTACAGCACAGATGATTTGACATTTGACATTTGATGCATTTCGTTAATAAAAGGGTGAGATAATAATATTATTATTAAAATTATTAAGAAGTTAATAATTAATAAAATAATAATTACTTGATGAAAATTTGTTAAAAAATATCAGTAACATTAACAATACCAAAGGCTTTGACGTAAAAAAAAAAAATTAATCCAACTTGTATTTCGAGTTGACCAATCTCACAGGTCAAGATTCAAAAAAAGCACCCACAAAAACATACCTTGTGTTGTTGAACATTGTAGGATTAGTAATCTTACACATTGATTGTTATTATTGTGATTTCATCCAAATTTTCGGTTTTCTGCTATTATATGATGACTTAATATTGTAGTAACGGATAAACAATGTATACAAACGCACAATTATGGCATAATTCCATCAATTAACAAGTCAAAAATCGCACATGAACACAAGGGACCCGCACGTCAAAACAGAGGACCCGCACGTAAAAACATAGGACCCGCACGTAAAAACAGGGGACCCGCACGTACAACAGGGTCCCGTTCAAATTAGGCGCGTGTCCCCACGATATCAGGCATGGTCCCGCGCATATACACAGGGGACCCGCGCGTTATGAGCAGGGGTCCTGAACTTAAATTCTGGGGACCCGACCATGAACGTGCGTGGCACATCCAGGGGACCAAGGATGCGCCGCACACACAGTCAACCCATTCTCAATTATTGACCAATTATTGTCGTTTTGATTTTTACGGTGGGTATGATAGGTGTCAGACCGTCATGTCAAATTAATATACAATCACATAAAGTTAATATCCAACACAGTAAAATTAATACTCAACACAGAAGACACAGAAATTAAAATTCAGCAGAGAAAAATAAATTTCAGCACCTAATATTAAAATCCAACACATAAAATTAAATTTCAACACAGAGAGATTGAACTAAAAACTGTCCCAATCGTTTTTGAAAATAGAAATGGCGAGATATTTTCGAAAATCCGCCAATCGAGCAGCCGTCAGGCAGGAGACGTCGTCCTTCGGCACCATAAGCGATATCGCCGCCCGCAACATTGCCACACCGTGGTCTCCACTGAACGACAAATAAAACGTAGCAATCATTAAAATACGAAGCACAAATAAAACGCAACAATCATTAAAACTTACGGGTGCCCTTGTCTTCTGAAGTCGCGACACCACTCAGATGGCCAACTCTTGCCCTTGAACACCCGAGTTGTTAGCTTCAACGCCTTGAAAATCGCCGGGACCACGATCGACAGGCTATTGAACTCACGGTTCACGTAGCGCATGTCCCCGTCATAAGTTGGGTCGGAGTCGTAAACGGTGAATATCCGCTTTTTGGTATCAATGACCAACAGCACCCAATGGCTTCGGGTACGGACCGGGATGGCGATGTAGGACGCTATGTCCCACGGCGTGTTCATCCAAAGGTCATCTTCTCCCTTAGCGTACTTGAGCCATTGCTTGAGCCCTTTCGGGTGCGCCGTCCCTTTGATACTTACCCCTTCCGCATCGACTCGGGTCTTAAACATGTGGGGCATGTACGCCACGCTCCTCGTGCACGCCGTGCTAGTTCTCTGCATTACGAGGATCCCATATATGGATTCATCGACGTGCTGCAATATTCAAATATAGAACATTATCGACAATATTCAAGTAAGCGCAAACGAATTTCGTAAATTCATACGTACCATGTCATCGAGCGGCATACCCTCAGTCGCCAAGTTTAGTAGCCACCGCGGGTCGTGTTTTTGGAGCCGGCCCTCGATTTCCGTACCGTGGACCGATATCAAAGCTAGCAGCTGAGCTTCGACAGTGGGCTAGAATTTAGCGATCTTCACTTGGACGTGCCGCTCGAACATCGAAAGTGTTGGAGGGCGGACTTCAGTCGTCGGTGGGAAATCTGTGAACGGCGACATCTGGTACTTCGATGGCTTCTTCGGCCGCTCAGGGGTACTATCCTTCAACACGCCTTTTCCTTTGTCGGCCGCTCGGTCAGAAATCGAAGCCTCGGTGTGAGCCTCGACCTCCTCAGGCTCGACCTCCTCAGCCTCGTACTCCTGAGGCTCGACCTCATGAGGCTCGACCTCCTGAGCCTCGAAATCGTACCCGCCCCTCCACGACGATGGGTCCACCTCTCCCTCTCGCTCTGCCTCTTCGCCGGTCCATTCCGATTGGACGAAATCGGCCCAACGGGGATGCTCCCATTCGGACGGACTGTGACCGTCCCATGTGTCCCCCCTCGGACCCTCGTACGACCTCGTGGCGTTGGTCCATCTATCGTCGTAATCTATACAAGAAATGCACGCAATAAGTATATAATAATTTTTTCACAGTAAGCCGGCTCGGATCGTGATTAGTAAATTAATAAGTAATCTACACAACTAATTAAAAAAATTTATACAAAACTTACAATGAGCCGGCTCGGCAGGCGGAGTGCGCGATCCACCAAAAAATCTACTCGCCAGGTCGTTCCGTAGATCCTGAAACGAGTCCCCCAACCCTCTGATGCTATCGCCCCACGATTGCATGAGGCTCCAAAGAGTGTCGTTCGTCTCCCACCGTTGAGCCTCTTCGTTTCGGAACTGCGAGAGGGCGGTCCCAAGTTCGTCGAATCGCTGCTCCACACGAGTAGAAAACTCCTCGAAGCGTGCCTCCGACGCAAAGCCATATCCATGTGATGGTCCCTCCGGTGGAGGTTCGGGGACTTCGGGGATCTGGGCGATCTGTTGGATCGCAACGCGCTCGTTGCGATCTCCTTCCGCCCGACGGGAACAGCTAACATCCACTCCCTGCTCAAGTAGGCCCGTCACACGGTCGAACACTTCGTGCTCCGCCCCAACGTCAAAGACGCTCTCCCGATAATACATGGCCTCCAACTCGTCCCCTGACGGCACTAACAACCCTCGTACAGGGGACCCGTGGGCGGCAGCTACGACCGCCTCCAGCTTCGGGCATCCCTTTCGACTCCAATCATTCGTCACCCACCTCAACATGCGTGGCGTAAAATCTTCTTCTCTGTGCCCCGCAAACTCACGTGCAACGCCCGGTATGCACTCGTATGCTAGTATCTGAAGACAAATAACGAAAATAATATTAGCAATTATTTATAAATTACATCAATAATATGTCAAAGCTCAGGTAGAACTCACTTGAAGTGGCTGTACGAACCCACTGATCAGCCAACTGCTTTTTGCGTTCGCCCTGTCACTCCTCTCCGGTAGATTTTGTTTTACGGCCCGTATGACCTCCTTGAAAGCCACGCTGCCCCACGGAAATTGGGAGAAAGCCATCTCGTCTTCGACAAGCTGAAGGACCCAGGAACTGACGATGGTATCCTTCTTTGAGAGTCGAGGCAGCAACACCGCGGTGGCGAAGTAGACGTCTGCCAACTTCAACTTGTCCGTTTCCACTCGTTCCTCGTCGCCAGCCAACTCCTCCAACCGATGCTTCACGTGCGACATGCGGACTGTGGACATGCCGGGAAAATGTCTTTCGGCGAACGCTGCATCGGGGTACACTTGCGGTAGCTCAGCTGCGAACTTCAGCCCGGTGATTAGGCAATACTCCGATTTTGAAAATCGGAGTGGTTTGTTGCCAACAATCATCCAAAGCTCGTCGCGGTTGTGCAACGTCGTCTGCCTCTGGATGAGGTACCACAGCAACTGGGCCGAGAGATTGAAATCCACGGCGGCACTAACGAGTCGGCCGAACGCACTCCCGGCCCTATATGTCTCCCACTCTTGCTGGTTCATACACCTTCTTATCAACTCGCTGGCCTCGGGGTATAGCGATGTCAGCGTAACACGGCAATCATAACCTTCGTCGCCTCTCAATTGCTTCTTCATCACAACCTAATTTATACGTAATTATAACATAATTTAGCAAATTACAGGGTATGAATATTGAAAATATAAAACCCTTATGCACAGCTGAGCATGGGACCCCTGCTTATAAGAGCAGAAGACCCGTGCTATTATACAGCGGACCCGTGCTTATACTCATGGGACCCGCGCGAGAACCTCATCATCTTATGCGCGGGACCCATGATAATATACATGGGTCCGATGCTTGCAAGCACGGGTCCGACGCTTGCAAGCACGGGTCCGATGCTTTGAAGCACGGGTCCGATGCTTGCAAGCACGGGTCCGATGCGTTCACAACCTACATGCGCTACCAAGCACGGGTCCTATGCTTGCAAGCGTGGGTCCTCGGCGACCAACCACGGGTCCTATGCTTGCAAGCGTGGGTCCTATACTTGCAAGCATGGGTCCTATGCTTGCAACCACGGGTCCGCATTAATTAGGGTTAGAACAAATACCTTCACTTTTTGGGGTCTCGCGTTGATTGCCATTGTCGATTGACGTTCGGAATTGCGTTTGAGTTGCAGAGGAAATTATTTGAGAGAGAGAGAACAATTTTTGTGTGCAGAGGAAAACGATTGAATTCAAAGAGGACCCGTTGCTTTTTACTTTTTCTTTTACTTTTAATTTTACTTTTACTTTTAATTTTATCTGTACGGGTCTGCTGCTTCAGATTCCTTACAGTAAACCTTCAAACCTTTGTACTTCTTTTCGTTAATGTGTTGTTGAAGTTGTTGATTGTCATTAAATAAGGGTAAAATAGTCTTTCACACAGAATTAGTAAGGGTACAAAGGTAAAATCATATATTGAGTGCTATTTTTTTAAACATGATCAGGTCAAAGGCTATTTACTTAAAAAATCCTATTTCGCCCCACTAAATTTACTCCCTCACAGCAAATAGGTTCATTTCATCCTAATGTTAACTGATTTTAGATTGAAAATTGGACAAATATCTTAGCTCATTCAATTTAGGAATTATTGCATATTTACTTAATTTCATTTCCAATCATCCATCCTCATTAATTCCAACGTTTATATTTATTTATTTAAATAAATAGATGGTCGAGGCCTTTATCAGAATTTTGTTGGATGTAACTTATCAGCAAATTTAATTACACTCTTATAGCATTTAATCCTTAACGAATTTTCAAACTTAATAAGGAAGGATTATCCCATTCTAGATTTGAATACTTTAATGGTCGGCCAACTATCATTATTATTTATTGTAGTATTTGAATTGCGTTGTGGTCTTCGTAGGGACCAACAGACATCCGAAGCTGGCAGGTTCGGTTTTACCGAACCGCATGTTTGAAATTGTTTCGAACGTTGGTGAGCTTAGCATGACAAAGTGTACGCAATCCTCCTTAAAATTTATTAGAGGCTCGGACTTTAAATTTTGGTCGGAAAGTGTACTCAATTCATATAATTTAAATTACGGCTGCTTGTATTTGGTATCTTTAGCTTTATATATTTGTATTTGATGTGTGTGTGTGAATATATCTCCATATAAATTATTTTTTTTTTCCGAAACGATAGCCTATATTTGTGAGCCTATGATGTCACGTGAAGGCATCACTCCTACGATTTTGCCCTTTTCATCTGTCCTATAATAATAACAATAATAATAACAACAACAACAACAACAACAATAATAATAATAATAATAAGTGTAAACCATAAATTTGGTGGTTATACTATCAAAGTTTCACTATTGGTGGTTAAACTTTCAAATGTGTCGTTTTTGTTCTTAAACATTGTAAAACCTTTCTTTTTTAAATCTTTTGACCTAAAGAATTGGTAGATGGACAAAAAAATGAACGATTTTGCGAGTTTAGGAACCAAAACAACGTATTTAAAAGTTTGAGCACCAATAATTATAATTTTTTTACATAAATGCTATAGTGTAAACTTGATATAAAATTCAACTTTATGAGATTTTTTAAACCTTTTTTTGTTTTAAGTGTGATCTCAGCATAATCACACTGTAATCCCAAACTGTTGTGTGGGGAGTACGTACATGCTACTATGTCGGAATTACGGTGTGATTGTGTTGAGATAATTCTTGAAACAAAAAAGTAAGAAATTCAAAAATCGCGTGTTGATCGAAGCTGAATTTTATATCTAGTTTACACAATTGTGAAAAAAAAAAGTTCCAACCACTATTGCTAAAACTTTTAAATGCGCCGTTTTGATTCCTGAACTTTGCAAAATCGTCGTTTTTTCAACTTTTACCGGTTAGCCAGATCAAAAGAATCAAAAAGGAAATATTTTGCAAAGTTTAGGAACCGAAATGACACATTTGTAATTTGATCACCAACAATGAGACTTTGGTATTATATAATCATCAAATTTAACGGTTAAACTAATAATAATGCATATATACATACAAATTCATATATAAATAGTGCGCCAAAATTTAAATGTCTGGAATTATTTTATAGTCATTACTTAACCCACGGACATAAAATTTCACATTTAAAAAAAATAAATTATATACAGTCGCATCCAGCCATATTATTCAAATTATTCAAAGGTTTCAAAACTTGGTATCCCAACGGTTGGATTCCGAGTCAGAGGTTCGGAGTGAGGCTCGTAAATAATTACGTTGCTTCAGGCAAATATTGTAAAGATGCATTCATCATCATCATCATCATCATCATCATCGTCCTCCTACTCGTGAAAGGAGCTCAACACCAATACGTCACACTCAAAAACCTTCTTCACAATAGTTTATAATTCTTCGACTGCTCAATAGTGGAGTGAAAATAAAGCTAAGCAATTCTTCCTCTTTGAGTACACACCTCACGGAGAACAGTTTCGTCTCGCTGCGCTCTTCTCCACTCGTAGAAATTGAATCAGAAGGTTTGATTTGGGGGAGGTTTCGATTGGATTTGAAAATGGAACTTGCAACGTCGTTCTCCGTGGCGTCATTGGTGGAGGATGTTCTACAGCAACATGGGAATCAATGTCGTGACCTTGATTTCGATGCCCGCAGAGCTGAAGCGGCAGGTGAGACCGAGATTCTTTTCCTGTTAATTTTGTTTTTTCTTTCAGGAGTGACTCGAAATTCAGTTCCTCGTACTTTATGCTGTGAATCCCTTTTGGGTTTGATCTTCCATTCCAGCGTTCTTATTAACTGGGGCTTATTTATGTATTAATTTTTCAAGTCATGATTTCAATTTCTGTATTGTAGCAATGAGAAGATATGAAGCTGCAACATGGCTGAGAAAGGCAGTAGGAATTGTGGCAGCAAAAGATTTACCTGGGGAGCCATCTGAAGAAGAATTCAGGCTTGCATTAAGAAATGGTATTATTCTCTGCAACGCGCTTAACAAAGTGCAGAATGGAGCTGTTCAGAAGGTCATTAATCAAATAAAATATATATAATTTCTTAATTTTCAGCTATATAGATGCTAAGTACTTCAATTGGCATCAAATAGGTAATTGAAAGTCCATGTGATCCTGGGCTTATACCAGATGGTGCTGCCTTGTCCATCTATCAGTACTTTGAGAATGTGCGAAACTTTCTAGTGGCTGTGCAAGAAATGGGAATTCCTACTTTTGAGGTTTCTGATCTTGAACAGGTTAGTTTGCATGTGCCACCATCCAATATAGACTTATTTTTTTTAATAATATACTAACGAAAAAAACCACTTTAGATGTATCATTTGTAGAACTAATCACCTCATTGATGATTGTGGATTCATGGTCCACTGATTAAAAGTCTCATTTATCATTATTCAGGGAGGAAACTCGTCAAGAATTGTTACATGTGTGTTAGCACTTAAGTCTTACGACGAATGGAGACAAACGGGATGTAGTGGAGTGTGGAGGTTTGGTGGAAATGTTAAGACGTCTAAGTTCAGGAAGCAATTTATACTAAAAAATTCGGAGCCTTTCATGAGTTCTTTGTCGAGAAACATAGAGGCAGAGGACAGACCTCCACATGTTGTACATAACGAAAAAGATCTCAACAAAACGGTATGTTGGGCTTTGTTTGAACTGGACATTGCATCTGAGTCTATATTAACTACAGTTCCCCCTTTTTATGTAATTTACTGCAGCCTACTTCTTTGAGTGCACTCGTCCGATCAATGCTACAAGACAAGAAACCAGAAGAAGTTCCAAATGTATGTTATGCAACTTTTGATATTTTAAACATTCACTGCTGCAAACTTGTATTAGCTACATGAGTTAACCTTAATGTTCCAAAAACTGACTTTCGGTGTTAGTTTTCATGTTTCTATATGGTATGCTATTGAGGAAAGATCTTCAGCTTCACATTTTTCAAATGTGGGCAGCGCCTGCTTCGAGCTACTAAAATATCGCTATGTTCGACAGGTTGTCGAGTCCGTACTAAACAAATTAGTCAAGGAGTTCGAACACCGCGTTGCAAGTCAAAATGAAGTGGTACGTACATATTTCTTTACTTAACAGACTTTTATGCTTGTGCCTGCATCAGGGGAATGCAACTTTACAAAAATTACTCCACAAACAATCTAATTCTATCTACATCCTATGCATTTATTCGGTATCAGAACAAAGCTGCTTCTAGAGATTCCCATTACCAATCTGCAACTGATACTTCTTGCTCTGCTGTTCAGGTGATTTGTAATGCCAATTGTTCTAAAAGAGAATCCTATTTCTGAGTTGTTATCTATGATTCTTTATCTCAATGGAGTACTGAGTTTATGTTTGATGTTTCTCATATTGTGCTGAACAGAGATATTCTGCCGAGTCGGAAAATGGTTGCATGTCACAGGAAAAAATTACGAGTAGAGGGTTGACGAACCAAACATCGATAGTTGGACAACAGAAAAAGACTATTAAAGTAAGGGTGTTGTGATACGAAACTAGATGCATCCATGTCACGTTCACAATTTCTTTTCATTTCTCAATTTCCATACATTATAACATGCATCATATTACATTTTTTCTATCAGGTGCTGAAACACACACTTTCGTGTACAAAGGCTGATGTGGAACTAATGCAAAGAAAATTTCGTGAAGAAATTCAAAATCTTGGTAGGTAGATGTTTTCCATTGGTTATGTTAACAATATTGTTGTACTCACAATCTGTAACTTCACATGCATACTCAAAGGTCTCCACGTCCGTGGACTAGCTCAAGCTGCTTCAGGTTATCATAAAGTTCTGCAGGAAAATCGAAAACTATATAACGAAGTTCAAGACTTGAAAGGTAAACCGGAGTTTCTATGTTGAAAATCTAGCAACGGATTTCCTTTTCTTACACATTTTGATAGGAATTGGAAGTTTATTTCTTTTTATTAATCAGGAAGCATTCGAGTTTATTGTCGTGTTAGACCATTCCTTTCGGGACAAGCAGATCAATATAGTACTGTGGATCACATTGACGAGGGAACCATAACGATAAACACTCTGACAAAGAACGCAAAAGGAAGGAAATCTTTTAACTTTAACAAAGTATTCGGACCTCATGCTACTCAAGGTTAGGCCATTCCATATTTTCTTCAACTTGATTTCCAGAAGTTCCATTGACAAATTTTTTTTGCATGTTTGCAGAGGAGGTCTTTTCAGATACACAACCGTTAATCAGATCAGTCCTTGATGGTTATAATGTTTGCATTTTTGCTTATGGTCAGACCGGATCGGGAAAAACTTACACCATGGTAAAGCTTTAACTATCGGTTTAGCATCGAAACACTTCACTTATGTTTCCACTAGAAAAGTTCACACAATGATGTTACTGCTCTTTTCATTTTTGTAGACTGGGCCCAAAGATCTCGCCGAGCACAGCCAAGGGGTGAACTATAGGGCTTTGAACGATCTCTTCGTGCTCTCTGAGCTACGAAAGGATGTGTTCTGTTATGATGTGCACGTTCAAATGATCGAGATATACAATGAACAAGTCAGGGATCTTCTCACTACTGATGGATTGATTAAAAGATATCCTTTCAACATTTACTTTCTAATTTATGTGAATATCATGCATTTTTTTTTATACTTTCGCTGTGATAAGAAAGCGTAACGAATCTAAGCGAGCTCTTGACTAAAGATTACATTAGAAATTCGAAACAGTTCTCAAACAGGACTCAACGTACCCGACGCGAGTTTGGTCCGTGTCTCTTCGACATCAGATGTTATCGATCTGATGAATCTGGGACACAGGAATCGTGCTGTGGGTGCAACTGCACTCAATGACCGTAGTAGTCGATCTCATAGGTGCGCCATATAGTAAATTTCATGAATTTTGAAAATTGGCCTTTTGACGAAAATGTGTTTTTTTTGTTCCTCATTTGCAGTTGTCTAACAGTTCATGTCCAAGGACGAGATCTATCTTCCGGTAGTATACACAGAGGCTGCATGCATCTCGTCGATCTTGCAGGTAGTGAGAGAGTCGACAAATCCGAAGTGACGGGAGATAGACTCAAAGAAGCTCAACACATTAATAGGTCTCTCTCTGCTTTGGGGGATGTTATCTCCTCACTAGCCCAGAAAAACTCTCATGTGCCCTACAGAAACAGCAAACTCACACAGCTGCTGCAAGACTCACTAGGTAAAGAATATGTTAGGGCCCTTTGAAAGCTTAATGAATGTCTTTTCAACTTATTTGCTTAGAATGTTTTTCCACGTAGGGAGAAGACAACATTCTCAAAATTTTGAATATTCTTTTTTCAGGAGGGCAAGCTAAGACGCTAATGTTTGTCCACATAAGTCCCGAGCCCGACGCCGTTGGTGAGACCAATAGCACTCTAAAATTCGCCGAGCGTGTTGCAACTGTCGAACTTGGGGCTGCGCATGTGAACAGGGATCCTCAAGATGTGAAGGAGCTTAAAGACCAGGTGCCTTATTATATATACATTCATAACTTTTGTTACATTCATTTGAAGTGTAGTGTCTATCCCTATTTATATTACGGTGCAGCTATATAGCTCGATTCAAAAACTCTGTGATCTTTATGGTAGATTGTGAGACTCAAGGCTGAGCTAGCAAACACAAGGGGGCAATTGATGGTACCAGGAAGTCCATGTGGCGTGCAAACACCATATTCACCTACTTCAATGGCTAAAAACATGAGCATGCTGTCACCAAATGGCCTCAGGAAACCAATGGAAGATGTTGGAAACTTCGAGGTAAATGAACGAAACTCCCTCGATTATATTTTTTCAGCTATCGACAGGGTTGATTGAATTGTATTGCTGATATACCCAACTGAGTCCCGCCCGGGGAAACAGCAAAGTAAGAACTATTATAACTATGGAGAAGTTGGATCACAAAGTTGAAGTGTGATCTCTGTCTTTGACAAAGTAATAATGCTCCACAAAGACAACTCTGAGTTTTTTTCCCAGGATGAAGTTTCTAATCTGATTTTCACACAGGTCCACAACTATTCCCCTTCAAAAGAAAATAATCCGAAAATAGATCTTGATGGGCTACGCGGGAACTCTCCTATGTGGCCGCCAGTCACCACCAGCCCACGCCGAAACAATGCAGGTGATGCCTGCTCGGGCGAGTGGGTGGACAAACCCATGCTAAAGCCTGAGAGCCGCCCTTATCCAACATATCCATCAGAAAACGGTTCATCCCCTATTGATCACCGTTTCATAGTCCGTAATACTACTACCGACGGTGATTCGGATGAGCTCGGTGGTGGAACAAGTGACTCCTCGGAAACAGATTTGCTATGGAGGTTCAACAAACATTCCAAGCTTGGGGACTCTAAGAATAACGGAAATGGGAAAAAGTTAGAGAAGGGTAGTGCCAAACATGCCACCACAGTTCCAGAATTCAGGTAATTTTTATGTTCTTTACATATCGTTTATCATCTAAAACTGTGTTTTGTCTCAATTAATGTTTTGTCCCCTGGCCGATCTGTTGATTAATTTGTATGTGAATCAGGACGATGATCCCAAAATTGACACCGTTGAGAAAAGTAGCTAACGTCGCAGCTGGCCAAGGCCAACCTTCAAAGTGCATTGGAAGGCATACTACAGAAGAAAAACGTAAAACGGTGGCTCGACATTAACAGACCAACGGTTAAAGCTTAGTGAAGGGGTTTCTCCCCCCAAAGCACTTACAGCAGAGAGTGTTAACAAGCAAGCTGGCTTGTACTTGTATTCAATTCATTATGGAGCGATACTGTGATAGAACACATTATATGACATAATAATAGTTCAAAAAAAAAGAAAAAGATTAAGTGTGCAAATTTACATAAAGTCAGTTCCCATCCTTACCTTAGAAAAATAACTAATGACAGCAAACTCGACCGTTACGTTTAACCGTAATAAACGAACACGTCTCATTTTTAAATTGGGCCCAATGATTATAAAGCCCATTAACCAGGCCCACCAGGCCCATCTCCAATATGACCAATCACGGCCTAATAGTCCACATGGAGAGGCGTGCCAGCAAGTAATCTGAGAGTGGATTCTTCTATTACATACTTTTTCAGCATTTTGCACCCTGACTGAGACCCTCCGAAGAAGAAGAACAAATCAAAGTCTGCTATCAAGCATTTCTGCAGATTTACATCCATTTTCTTCAATCGGGTGAGCCTGAGATTCGTTTGTTTAATGGCTATGTTCGTAGTCAGTCGTCGGTTGTCGAGTCGATCCACGACTATGTCGTGTTTATCCCCGGCGAGCTTCAGGTGGTACTCCACGATCTTTAGAGAGGAACGCGATACTTTTGGCCCAATTCAAGTGCCTTCGGACAAGTACGTACTCGTTATTTTTCGAATCTATTCGATTTACTATCCTAATTTTTTTTATTTCATTTGGTTATGGAGTGCATTGTGGTTGTTGTTGAAGCTTTAGGTGTGTGTGTGTGTGTGTGTGTTTGCGTGTGTGGATTGCGATCTTCTTGATTTAAATTTTTGCGTCATGTCGTCAAGTTTTGTTTTAATGTTTTCGCCTTGTTTATATATATAAGTTGCTATGGTGTCCAACTATCGTGATCAACTAATGCAAGCATCGCCACATTTATTCCGTCTTTTTCTCTTCAAAATAAAATTTTTAACCCAATATTAACCTTATCCCCCTACGCAACAAGCTGTTGTTGTTGTAAAACAAATCCATTTTCACATGCATATATTTTAAAAATTGGATTTTGGAAATGCATGCCTGCGCTCTGCATTAGTAAAATAACCAGTAGTATGGATTCTGAGTGAATATGTCATTTCAAGTGCCTTAAAATGACTATGTTGGCTTTTTTTCTGTATTGAACATCACTCAGATTGTGGGGTGCTCAAACACAAAGATCGTTGCAGAACTTTGAAATTGGGGGTGATCGTGAAAGGATGCCTGAACAGATTATACGTGCTTTTGGGATTCTTAAGAAGTGTGCTGCGAAGGTAAATGGTTCCATAACTATCTTGTATTATTGAAAAGAAAAACATAAAAGCTTTAACTATATTTTCTTTGTTTCCTTTTCACTAAACAACTTGATTGTATGATCTTTTTCTAGTGAAAATTTATATAGAAGTGTTGCAATCTTATCATGCCATGATCTATTTCAGGCATTGATTATAATTTATTGCTCATTACTAAAAAAAATGGACTTACAGTCAAATCCACATTTTGTCAAGTATCCTATGCTGAATGGCTGTTTGCAACATATTCTTTGTTTCGTGAGTTATTGTTATTTGCATTTGTGATATGTGGATAATTATCTGCACTCTGCAGGTAAACATGGAATATGGCCTTGAACCTTCAATCGGTAAAGCAATTATCCAAGCTGCGCAAGAAGTTGCTGAAGGAAAACTAAATGAACATTTTCCATTGGTAGTTTGGCAGACTGGGAGTGGTACACAGAGTAATATGAATGCCAATGAGGTGGTTTACGTTTTTTTATTTTTCTTATTTTCTCTGGCCAATAGACATAAATTTACAAGCAGTACCTGTTTGAGTTTTTAGGATATGTTAGTTACATTAGATATGTAGATTTATCATATGTAGAAGTTTAATTTTTGTGAACATTGAAGAAATTTACGCATATTTTCCAGATATATTTTTCTTTGTCATGTTGATTCAACACCCATGTCTCTGTGTAAGAGTATAGCGTATTCAATAATCACGCCCCTGCGTTGTCATTATTTTGTATGCTGCTCATCGACACTTGTCGGTGTTTCAGAAAGAATACATTCTGCAGCCTTTTAATTCGTACTTTTGATTACTATCATTTTTCCTATTGTTTTGTGGGTTGGAGTTGCATAACAAAGCTCCTTTTGAGCCTTAATGTTGTTTGGATTTCTCTAAATGTGCAATATTTTTATAAAATTTATGAGTACCCACATTACTTCTCGAAGGAGTGAATTTATTCAACATTTCTCGATCTGTTAGGTTATTGCAAATAGAGCAGCTGAAATTCTCGGCCATAATCGTGGAGGGAAGTTCGTTCATCCGAATGACCATGTTAATAGATCACAATCTTCAAACGACACTTTTCCTACTGTAAGTCTCTTTCTGGAAGCTGTTATATGATATGTTTTTTTAAGTATATCTGTTTATCTTTCACTGTCTATAGGTAATGCACATAGCAGCTGCTATTGAGATAAATTCTGGCTTAGTGCCCAAATTGAAGCAGTTACACTCAACTCTTCATTCGAAGGTTATGACTAATCCTTTGGCTAATTGTTTCCTTTTTTTTTCCACGTGAAATTTTTAAATTCCTGTCTTTTTCCATTCCACAGTTTTCCACTTTCTTTGTGTTATTATTTTTTTTCTTTAGCATTAATCATTCTTGGATTGGACATCGCTACCTTAATTAACCTTTAGAATTTAGAGATGTCTTCTATATGCTTGCTATTAGAGATGCGCATTATTTTAATATTTACATCGCCCGCTCACGTTCTGCTAGACTGATTTTTTTTTTCTTTCTAAGTCTAACACGTGAATTTTTCTTTTATGAACTGTTGTGATAATTTGAACCCAAGATCTCATAGGGTATATGGTTTTTATACAATGTTGGATGACCACCTCTTTTGAAAGCTTGTGATGTTTATCATTTTTATATAATCTTGTTTCCAGTAAGTGGTTTGTTTTTTGTGTGTTTTAGTCTCTCGAGTTCAAAGATATTGTTAAAATTGGTCGTACTCACACTCAAGATGCTACACCATTGACCCTTGGCCAAGAATTTAGTGGCTACACTACGCAAGTAAGAGTTCATAATTTATATTTTATGTCGTGTATGTTGAAGTATGGCATTGATAGATGTATCAGGTGTCGTGTGTGTCTTGTTTTGGGCAGAACAAAAATATGAAGAATTTATAAATTAACGAACTGTTATGTGCAGGTGAAGTATGGCATTGATAGAGTCTTATGCACCCTACCCCGGATGTATCAGGTTGATATATTTCTTTGTATAAAATTGTCAAAACTTGTCTCAACACTCTTGTTTCTCACTGCTCATAGTTCGGGAAATATGTCCACAGCTTGCACAGGGAGGTACTGCTGTAGGAACTGGTTTGAATACTAAGAAAGGGTAGAGAATCATTACTTCATTGTTTCACCAATTTTTGTTCAATTGTTGTCACTGATCAGCATTGCATTGATTTAGCTTCATTTCACCCATTCTACAATTACTTCTACCGTGATAACATTTTGAGATTTGAATTTTGATAAAATCTGAACAAAGTAAATTGCCATTATCAGGTTTGATGCTAAGATTGCTGCAGCAGTAGCTGAGGAAACTAATCTGCCATTTGTGACCGCTGAAAACAAATTTGAAGCCCTGGTACTTTTCCTATTCTAAAGACTTACGTATCCAAGGAAGTTTCTTGGTGCAATTGCACCGCTGAAATTATTAATAAATTTTAATATTTGCTTATTACAATAGGCTGCACATGATGCTTTTGTTGAAACTAGTGGTTCTCTGAACACCATTGCCACTTCTCTCATGAAGATAGCAAATGACATACGTTTCTTGGGAAGGTGAGAAAGTTTAATTGGTTTCTCAATTCTCACACTGTTTTACAAAATTGCTATATCTCAGTATTTCTCACATTTTTCTTCAATACCCAGTGGGCCACGGTGTGGTCTTGGAGAGCTTATTCTTCCTGAAAATGAACCTGGCAGCAGTATAATGCCGGTATTGAATAAATCCTTTCTGTTTTCGGAAGTTCAAATTCTGGGTTTTGTTGGCTAGTTGCCAACTATTAACTATGGTTTTCTTTTATTATGTTGCATTTATAGGGGAAGGTGAACCCTACACAGTGTGAGGCTCTTACCATGGTCTGTGCTCAGGTAATTTAATTACTGCTCGAATTAGTCAAAATCAGCCTCTTCAGACAGGAACTAGACCATCTTTAAACGTTCTTCCTTTCTGATATACGTTCATACTCTTCAGGTAATGGGTAATCACGTAGCGGTTACAGTGGGGGGTTCCAATGGCCACTTCGAACTCAATGTCTTTAAGCCCGTGATTGCGAGTAATCTATTGCATGTATGTTTTATTTTTTTCAATGCTTCCATAGTCGTCATACATTTCCCTTTACTGTTAAGTAGAGGATGCTTTAGGAAAGAGAAAACTCATGTACACAGATCTGTAGATTTCTGGCGGGATTTTCTTCTCTTTCTCTTGCTTGTTACAGATTCTCCTTGCTGATGGCTTTAGTTATTGTATCAATAGTAACTTCTCTCTGCATTTCATTAACTATAAATCTCTGCTCCTCGCACTTTTTGATCTCGAATTTTGTTCTTGATTAACATTGTGGCACTGATGTTGATAAATCTGTTTTGCGTCGCCTAAATTCTTATAACTCAGGTCTCATGGCCTCATTATTCCTTTATTACTGAATTCTTACCCTGTTATAATATGTTAATCATACGTCACCATTTATATTTTATTTATTGATTAGTCATTGAGATTGCTGGGCGATGCGTCTGCTTCGTTTGAGAAGAACTGTGTCAGGGGAATTCAAGCTAACATGGATAGGATCTCAAAATTGTTACACGAGGTTAGTTTTCATGAACAAAACGGTATCCCCTCAAATCATTAATATAGTAGATATCACTAATCCTTACATCTCTTTATATTTGCAGTCCCTCATGCTTGTAACTTCTTTGAATCCAGTAAGTTCGCTTTAGCTTTCTGGTTTTCAATACATGTAGTTTCAGTTATTAAGTGCGTATCGTTCTTTTTGGTGTAGAAAATTGGCTACGATAATGCTGCCGCAGTTGCAAAAACAGCTCATAAGGAGGGGTGCACGTTGAAGGTCTGATCTTCGCTTTATATTCTAATTTGTTTCTCTTTTCTGTCTCCTTCCTATAATACTGTGTTGTTCGATTGCCGTTTCCTTGTCTTACTTTGATCTCACATAATTTGAAAAAAAATAAATTAGATCGACATAGATTCAGACGTTCGATTTGTTTGCTGCCTCCCGATTTTTCAATTCATTGGCACTTCTTAGTGTTTTCATTACCTCCCATTTTTTCAATTCATTGTCAATTTAAAGTAGTGTCTTATATACATCTGGCGTAGTAAAATGAAGAAATAGCAAAACTTGCTGCTATTTCCCCATTACCTGTAGAATGAAATCCTTAGACTCAACATATCATATATTTGTGCGATAGACGATAAATTTCATCTAACATCATCTTAGTGTCTTCGTTGAACTTTTTGCGTACTTCTACAGGAAGCTGCCCTGAAACTTGGCGTTCTTACCTCTGAAGAATTCGATACTCTTGTAGTGCCTGAGAAAATGATAGGCCCCTCGGATTAATCAATCAATCAACCGACGCTTTGATGATGCAACTGCCTACGGAGAACTTTGAATTATTATTTATATCTTCTTCAACATACTCTATTGTTTTTCGAAAAAATAAGTACCAGAGGGCAGGAAAGATATGGATTAGTTCTTTTTGGTCCAAGCTGTAATGTTTTCCCTGCAAATAGTGGAAAAAAACAACATTCGCTTAGAACGGTGAGAGAACACAGTTGCTTTTAAACGATTTCTGTTGTTATGCTTCCTTTGTCATTTCATCTACAGTTGATGACATATGGAATCCCTGGGATTCCATATGTTGACATGAATTTCATTTTCAACACTAAAGCGTTCTTCAGCATGAAAAAAAAAAAGAAAATTTGTAAAAGCGTTAATTTATCATTGTTTGATGTATTGTAATCATTTTTCGTTAATTTATCATTGTTTGATGTATTGTAATCATTTTTCGTCGTCTTTTCCACGCATTAATTCCACCGAACTGAGGGTTAGATCAATCAACCATTGAGCTATTGGTTAAGTCGTAACAAACAATCAAGGTATATTTTTACTTTAGAGGGGTCACTTTGATTAGCCAATATTACATCAATAGAAACCATGCACATTATGAGAAAATTAGCAGCAGCAAATATCTAATACACTTCAGATAGCATTGTTCAGAACAAGGCATAAAATGTTTAAGCATCTGTCTCGAAAATAAAATAAAAAACGTCGAATTATAACTAGATAAAAAAAACTATGTCACAACACAGAAAAACTTGAAGAGCAAAACCATAAAAAAGTGACAGTGTCGCCGCACTTCACTGCCATAGCTCTCATTCAGTTCACTTCTTAGATTTCTTAGATACCCTGCATCAACAAGAGATGAAGTTCGTAAGAAGCGCCTTTGCATCGTAAAATGTTGTCAGATGATGCATAAGAGTTTGACTTACTGAGCAGGCTGTGATGGTGGAGGAGCCGCTGCTGCTGCTGCTTCAGGTTGGGGTACAGCTCCCGGACCCTGCAATTAGCACGATGATGAAGAGGGCTCAATGGTTAGCCAATTGAACTATATTACAATAAAGAAAACGAAAAGCTTCACCTTGGCCAGTCGTTCTTCTCTCCTAGCGAACTTTCTTTCCCTGCTAGCCTTGTTCTTTGCCCTCTTAGCTTCAAACTGATCAGAAAGTGTCTTTTCCCTAGCCTTCTCAGCCTTGGACTTGTGTATGCTCTCCATCAACACACGCTTGTTCTTGAACACGTTACCCTTCACCTTCATGTACATGTCGTGGTACATGTGCTTGTCAATCTTCTTAGCCTCCCTGTACTTGCGAAGCAAGCGCCTGAGAACCCTCATTCTCCTCATCCAAAGGATCTTAGTGGGCAATCTCGCCTCCCTAGTACCCTTACGTTTACCTTTGCATCAATAAAAAATAATCACTACCAAAAATTTTGAGTCCAAGAAAAACTACAGCACTTTGGGAATACATACATTTTTATGTCTAAATCCTACTTCAGAAGAAGACGCTATTACACAGGCACATATAAAATGAACCATGATAAAACCAGAAGCAGATCACGCACTAAAAGATGACTAACCATAACCAGAGTGACGTCCCTTTCTCTTAGCCTCCTTCATTCGGCGAGCACGTGATCTTGAATGAATCTTTGTCGGCTTCCTGATAATGAAACCATCCTTGACCAACTTCCTGATATTTTGCCCTGAATTAATCAGAAATATAATGAGTTGACATTAACTCGATCACACACCAATAAGGGAATGGACTAGTCGGCAAATTACTCAACCTAGGCAGCACAATCCTTAAAACTACCTTCAAGACTTTCGTTTTCATGAAAATTGATAGCTCCAAAACATTTTTAAACAATAAAGACAATCCATTAACTTTTTTTCACATGACAAATCAGGGCATAAATAACCCGCCGCAAACACTTCAACAAAAAAGAACCCAAACTTCAGCGATGTATCAGTAAAAGAGACAGACATAAGCTAAAAACGGATCAGAACAAACGAACAAATCGTATCAAGATAGCATCACCAACAACAAAACCAAGAAGAATAAGATCGCAACCACATAGCACCGATATCAAACAAAACATCGTAAACTAGGCTTAGTGCTGTCTAATTTCGTATGCGATACACATCAGTAAATTGAAAAGGAAAAAAAAATGGCTCAGAGCTTAGAGCTAAACGTACTGGAATTGGCCATTGAGATTTCGCTCACTTCATTAGGATCAATCCACACTTTTCCCTTCCCACACTTCAATACGCTGGCGGCCAGCCGCTTTTGGAGCTTCAACGACACCATCTCTCCCCTCTCTCTGTCTCAAATGCCTACGAAGATAGCAGCAACAGCAAGAGATGATGAGGCTTTTATAGGCCGCATAAAGTTGCCTTAGGGTTAGTGACACTCGTTGTTGGGCCTGTCGTAGGACTTTTGTTGGGCCTTTTCTTGGGGGACAAGTAAGTCCATTCCATTAAATGGGCCCACTACTTGTATTATTAATATTTATTATTAATATTATCAATTATTATTAACTCGTAATTTTCTAGCGACTGTATTCAACTTGTTATGAGTGGGATTTTTAAAAAAGGGCAACTATTAAAAAATATCCTCAATTTACCCATTTTTTAGATAGTGACAATTAATTATTTTTGTAATTTTGCTGTACGAGAAACTACATTGTCAGACACTCATCAATATAATAATAATTCTTATATTGCTGAGTATCCATTGTGAGAGCTGAACCCAAATTATCACAGTGGGTTCTCAGTTATATAACAATTACCCAACTAGTTGGATACTCGTGTAAAATATTATAGTAAGGATTTGAACTCGTAACAAAGTTTGGCAGTGGGGCGATCATTCCCCGTTTTTCACTTTCAGTGAGGGGTGATAGGAAAAATTTGCTCCCCATTGGCGAGGATGGGGCGGAACGAAATACTTTCCGTCCTGTTCCCCGGGGATCCGATATATAAAATTATTAAATTATCCTTTTAAACTTTATTATTTCTTATTATTTTTATTTCCATTTTCTCACGATTGTCACAATTTTGATAATCATATATCGTAACTTTTCTTTACTCACATTAATTTCCGTTAGTGACACGATAAATTTGCCCCAGTGTTTCTCGCCGCCTCCACCATTGCAGAAAAAGAATTATACTAAAAAGAACGTGATGTGGGGATTTTCGTGAAGAAAAAAACACCAACAAATCCAATGGAGATGGGAAGAAATTTCTCTCGTTTGCTTAACGGGGACGGGACGGGGATTCCCCGATAAGTGCTGGGGAGAAAATGGGAATTAAGTTTCGGTCCCACGCCGCATTGACAAGCCTATCGATAACCTATTTCTTGGATGACACAAATATTGTTCTACACCCATGGTTCGCCGGAACGCCGTGAAAACGGCCGGAACGGTCGAGTCAGAACCGAAACTAAGGCCTTTATGCCAAAGTTTCGGGCAGTTAACGGTTTGAGTTAGAACGGCCGGAAAAACGACGTTTCCGCCGTTTTTTCGGCATGAACGGATATGGAACGGATGAGAACGACGATAAAACGGACGGAACGGTAATGAAACTCATGCAATAAGCCAAGTTAATAATGCAACAACACACATGCTGACTGGAACATGCATATCTGCTTTGCACTGCACCAAGGAAATCTTTAGTATAAGTTAAAAGTAATAATGGATTGCACTGCACAATGCACTCAGATGAAATGAACATGAAGTAATCTTTTAATAAGCACTCGTGATTCTGCTTGTTATTAATTAAGTTTATGTAACGAATTATCGTGATAAATAAAATAATATTATTGTAAGATGATATTTTATTATTTTAATACTGCGATTGTATAATCATAATTTATATTTTGTAAGGTGCTCATTTATATTTATTAAGTAATGGTAAATTTATTATCATGACAACAATTTATTTAATTTAAACTATTTTAATATAAAAAAAGCGGAGTGCCCGTTCCCGTTCCGCTTTAATGCAATGGAACTGGAACGCTCGTGTCCGTTCCGGTGTCCGTTCCGTTCCAGCGAACCATGTCTACTACACCACATTCGTCAATCCTTAAATACTTTGCGTTTTAACATAACCACTTAACTCGGGCGGATTAGTAAGTCTTCCACGCGTTTTAAAACCGGTTTACTAATAGGCTATTTACTTGAATATTCCATTTGAGTCTATCACTATGGCTTATCACTGTAATTGGTGGAGTATAGTATAGAGTCGTTGAGGGTTTTCTCGTCGGGATACTCAGGCTTTTCCCCACTAGAGTTTGATAAGGGACGACGATCAATCTGCAGGTATTGATTTTGAGTTTGAGTAATTTGTGAATTGTTGTATGCTTTGTAAGAATTATCCCAAAATGCCATAATTCATATTTGATTTAATCATAATAAAAGCAATCAAGTACTTACTTGAATCCATAACTTTAATCTTCAATTCTTGGAAGGGTGTGCTTCGAGAAGAGTTCTTGAATGTCTTTCTTTGATGTGTTTATTTCTTCTCTCTACTTATCTTTCCTTTATGTTTACTTCTTGATGGTGGTTTAATCTTATATTCAAGGCCTCTTTTATAGGTAATGAAAAGACATGACAAACAAGGGTCATGTCCTTTCCAAGGAGTATACCTTTTAAGAAAGGGTTTCAACTAATGAAAGAGACAGAAATGATTTAAACCTTATACTTTAATCTTTAATATCAAATAACCATCATATTAGATATAATTAATATAAAGTATTATTTAATTATACATTAGATGAGTCATTAATCTTACAATCTCCCACTTTGACTCATATAATGAATTGATGACTCAAAATAATATAAGTGTACACCATTAGGAATCAATCAATCATTCATAATTGAATTGAGATAATCGAATCATGGCGGTCACATGCTATTATGTCGCAGGATTCATTCAATGTATTACAATTAACTCAAATTTCAAGAACTATAAATGAGGAAAACTTTAATATTTAACTTTGATATTATTCACTAAAAGAAACTATAACTGTATACCCGTAATGTGAATAATCAAATAAATATTCAAAACAAACTTTTATTGAATTCACAAGAGTCAGAACAATAATATGAGCAAAAATAACTTTATACATTAAGATGTTATTCTATTAGGGACTTGTCCGTAATACCCATTCGTTCAACATGGCCAGTAAACGTCTTGGGTGGTAATCCTTTAGTTAGTGGATCCGCTATCATCAAATTAGTACTGATATGCTCAACTGACACCTTTTGTTTTTGAACTTCTTCTTTAACAACCAAGTACTTTAACTCAATGTGTTTCGCTCCCTTAGAGTACTTGTCATTCTTGGAGAAGAATACATCAGCATAATTGTCACAATAAATTCGTAGGGGTCGATCTACGTTATCAACTATAGCAAGTCCCTGTACGAAATTCCGCAACCATAATGCGTGAATAGTGGCCTCAAAGCATGCCACAAATTCAGCCTCCATAGTGGAAGTAGCAATTATAGATTGTTTTCCACTTTTCCATGAAACTGCTCATCCCGCCATTAGAAACATATAACCAAACGTAGATTTTCTCGTATCCACGCATCCCGCATAGTCTGAATCTGAGTAACCTTGCAATTCAAGGTGATTTGACCTTCTATATGTGAGCATATAGTCTTTGGTACCTTATAGGTATCTAAGCACTTTCTTCGCAGCTTTCCAATGATCTATTCCGGGATTACTTTGATATCGACCCAGCATCCCAACAGCAAAACTAATGTCCGGCCGCGTGCAAGTTTGTGCATACATCACGCTTCCGACAACAGACGCATAAGGAATAGATTCCATTGCCTTTCGTTCCAATTCATTTTTAGGACATTGCATTTTACTGAACTTATCCCCTTCTGAATTGGAACTATACTTGAGGAACATTTATCCATATGAAATCTCTCTAATATTTTATTAATATGTGCTTTTTAAGACAATCCTAACAATCCTTGTGTTCTATCACGGAATATTTCAATTCCTATCACATAGGATGCCTCACCCATATCTTTTATTTCAAAATTTTTAGAGAGGAATTTCTTCACATCATGTAACATAGAAACATTATTGGTAGCAAGAAGAAAATCATCGACATAGAGGACTAATATAATAAACTTGCTCCCACTGATCTTCATATAAATACACCGATCTACAGTGTTCTCTATAAAACCATATGACGTAATGACATTATTGAACTTAATATACCATTGTCGGGAGGCTTGTTTCAGTCCATATATTGACTTCTTTAATTTACACACTAGATTTGATTTTTCTGTAGTCAAGAATCCTTCAGGTTGGTCCATGTAAACATCCTCTTCCAAATCACCATTTAAAAATACAGTTTTTACATCCATTTGATGAAGCTCCAAATCATAATGAGCTACCCAAGCCAAGATTATTCTCAAAGTGTCCTTTTTTGAAACGGGAGAAAAGGTCTCTTTGTAGTCTATGCCATCCTTTTGAGTGTAACCTTTGGCGATGAGTCTGGCTTTATATCTTTCGATGTTGCCTTTTGAGTCTCGTTTGGTCTTGTAGACCCATTTACAACCGACTCTTTTGGAACCTTTAGGCAACTCAACTAATTCCCAGACTTTATTATCATCCATTGATTTCAACTCTTCCTTCATAGCATTATACCAATTTTCAGAATTAATGCATTACATGGTTTGTTTAAACGAGACTAGATCTTTATCAATGCTTAAATCACATTCATGTTCAAGTGAATAAATTACATAATCATCAGAAATAGCTGATCGTTTCTGCCTTTCGGACTTTCGTAAAGCTATTTCTTGTGGTATCACTTGTTCGTTTGTGATTTGTTCAGCAACCGTCGGTTCATTATTGACATGATTATTTTCTGAATTCTCAATGCATATGCGTTGTCCTATACTGCTATGTGAATGTGATATAGCAGAGGGATTAGCAATAGGTGCAGAAACACGTGAAGTAGGAGTTTCAACCCGAAGTTCTCGTATATCTATTTTTCGTGGTTCTTCACTCCCACTAACTTGGTCATTCTCAATAAACCGAGCATTACCATACTCAACGATTCTCGTACTATGGTTAGGACAGTAAAATCTGTACCCTTTCGACTTTTCAGGATAGCCGATGAAATAACCACTAATGGTTCTTGCATCAAGCTTTCTTTCATGCGGATTATATATCATCACTTCTGCTGGACAACCCCAAACGTGAAGGTGCCTTAAACTAGGCTTTCTTCCCGTTCATTGTCTGTTTCGGGCATTGATGGCTTAACATTTTCAGCCATCGTCATCTTCATTAAGTTTAAGCTTAACCGATTGGACCTTTTCCAATCATCATAGAATGATTTTTCGGCTTCCGTACTGTCCTCGGTGATAGCTACAGGCTTTTCCTCGGTCTCTAATGCTAGGTCCAAATACATTGCACCTAGTTAAAACTTGATTTGTTCGGACCAATCAATGTAATTCAGCCAATTAAACTTGACAATGGAATTGCCCAACGCAAACACGTTATTAGTTGCTGCGAACAACAAATAAGCTCACATATTAACTTGAATAAATTCAAATAATGAATTATGCATTTAAGTTCATCTTTGGACGATACTTAAACAGATAATCTAGACAATAATGATGCTAGAATAAAATACTTAAGTAGATAAGCAATCATAGACATGCATGCTATCTTTGGATATACAAGCATAAATGATTATTAATATATCTCATTATTTTCATTAATTTTACGCAATAATCCACCTTTGGGTGAACTTCTAGCGATATAATTAATGATCTTGTTTGTTCATTTCTTTAATAGCATCATATGAACAAACGATAACCTTCAATATTGAATATTAAAAATGAACTTAAACTAAGTCACTTTGGCGACCGACAAGATTAATTCATAAAACCGAATATTCAATCAAATTAAATACAATAATTGCATATGTGTATATATATTACAGAATATGTAGTACTAATAAATATTGTATTATTTCCACATAACGCATGCTCCAGACAAACACATGCAGCAAAATACAAGTAATCCGTTTACAAGTACACATAAATGCAGACGTACACATGAATACACATAGATTTGCATTTATCATCATATTATCATTATTCAGAGGCATATTTACCATCATCCGTAATGTACACAACAAATAAATAATACTATTGTGAAATATCATATCAACTTTAATTATTAAAACATATTTGCAGAGATGTTTTGTCAGAATGTCATGTCAATCGGTCTGACTTTTCAAAGTTGTATAAGTACCTCAATAATAAATAAATAAATAAATAAAAAACAAACCTAACCTAAACTGCAACGTTAATTAGGTAGGGAATTTCAGCGAAAGTACGGTATGCATAAAAGGGACCATAAAGAATTGCTTGTAAAAGCAAACCAACCAATGCACACAAAACGAGCGCACACAAAGGAATTAATATATATATATATATATATATATATAATATATCTAAACGAGGAGCATATCAGACATCAGCGATGTAAAATCTCCCCCCACTCCAATGTTCTAATTACAGAAAACAGATTATATGAACACCAGCCGAATTCGAAGTATGATAAATCAAAAGTATTACGATGGCTCTGATACCAACTGTAAGAATTATCCCAAAATGTCATAATACATATTTGATTTAATCATAATAAAAGCAATCAAGTACTTACTTGAATCCATAACTTTAATCTTCAATTCTTGGAAGGGTGTGCTTCGGGAAGAGTTCTTGAATGTCTTTCTTTGATGTGTTTATTTGTTCTCTCTGCTTATCTTTCATTTATGTTTACTTCTTGATGGTGTTTTAATCTTATATTCAAGGCCTCTTTTATAGGTAATGAAAAGACATGACAAACAAGGGTCATGTCCTTTCCAAAGAGTATACCTTTTAAGAAAGGGTTTCAACTAATGAAAGAGAGGAAAATGATTTAAACCTTATACTTTAATCTTTAATATCAAATAAACATCATATTAGATATAATTAATATAAAGTATTATTTAATTATATGAGTCATTAATCTTACATGCTTTTCCAGCTGCTTTTCTTTTTATGATTCTTTACTACTTGAGATCATTCGTGACAGCTGACGACGACATATTTATGTTAGAAAAGGTGTGAATGAAACCTAAGAAATACCTATGGAAAGGTGTATTGATAAATCCTAAAAGATACAATTGAAAATGTTGGTTTTCTTTAGTTTTGTTCGTTAGATGCAATTCTACACCAAGAGAACATCCAAAAATGTGTCTTTGGTACTTGATGACACTTGGAAATGGTCCCCTCCATCTATAAATAGCATACATGAGTGTTCATTCTTTTTCATCAAAAAATTCTATAAATCACTTTCATAAGTTCATAGATATTGTATTATTGTTAGTCCCAAGACAATAGTATTGTTCGCCGGAGTTTAGTGTATTTGAGATACCGCTATATACTAAACGTAAGTCGTTGTATCTTGGAGACGTTTGCCGGAACCGTAAGTATTAACGGGGTAATTTCGTCTTCAGAAGAGCGTGCATCAGGTGCCTCGACTTTGTGTTTCAATTCACTCCGTTCGCTGAAATTTGTTTGCTGTTTCAAAAGCCATAAAGAAGAAGCCTACTTTTATTACGAAGACTGAAGCTTTGCCGACCTTAACAATTTATTTATGAGCCACATCATATTCTATCCTATGCGATTTGGGTATTTCTTGCCCAATGTGATGTTTTTCTAAATCAAATAGTGACGACTGTTCTGTGGGTTGTATGCTCTCCACGTTTGAATGTATGGCTTTGGCGACGATACAAACGTACGTAATCTTTTCCCAATTCTATTAGACTTTTTTTTCCTTCGTTATTATGTTTGCTCCGAAAGATCATATCAATGGCTTAAGATGTGTATACTTTGTGTTAGGATCGTTAGATCGGTGTTTTAAAATAAGTTTTCAGAGATTTCTTATGTTTTAAAACACTTCAAAAATATTTGAGTTGCAATAACTCGAGTTCTTGAAAATAAACGAGCACCGAGCGATTAAGCGAGTTTGGGTTTAAAATCAAGCGGAAAATACTCGACAAAAACCAGTTTTATGGGTCTTTTAAAAACGTTCAAAATTATGCAAGTTAAAAACCGGTTTGGTTGAAGCATTTTATCAAACACTTAAAATGCTTCAACTATACATGCTATAATTATGAATGCAATAAGGTGAACACGGGATTTGTTTATGGAAGTTCGGAGTCTAAATACTCCTACGTCTCCCCTTCTTCCCCGCAAGGAAGGTACCACTAGAAGACTCGGTTTATACACTCCGGTATACAACCTTCCTTAACTAGACTTACACAACTATAACTCTCTAAGTTATATTCCGCTAACTAAACTCCTAGCACAACCACGGTTACCCCGCAAGGCTGACCGATCTATGATTGTAAGCCGCAACCTCGCAATCCGCTCACATCTTTAGAGTCTCTATGCTAAGACTATAAACACTTGTTTTACGTCTTTGTGCGAAGACTACAAACACATAGTTTTACGTCTTTGTGCTAAGACTCTCACTCAACTAATATATGTCGCTCATCTCTCTATTTTGTGAGTGAGGTGTGTGGGCTTGAACATTGTTGCTCACTCTATCTTTTGTATTCCACACACTTGAGATGAACTCTCTTGATTTTGTGTTCTTTGCTCTTGTTCTTCTCTCTTGGATCTCTCTTTGAATGTGTTCAAGTTGTCTCTAGGATCCTTCTTCTATTCTGCAGTTCTTGGTCTTTATTTATAGCTTTCCAACTTCATATAGCCGTTAGACACATCAAAAGAGCCGTTGGAAGCTTCTGGTCAACTTTGGTCAAAGCTGTGTGCTTAACTGGCTTTGTACCTTGTGCTGTAAGGGCTTGTACACCAGTCCAGGATTTAGTTGACCAGTCCAGTATCAGTCCAGACCAAGACCGATCAGTCCAGACCGAAACCGACCAGTCCAGACCAGTGCAGACCAGTCCAGACCAGTGCAGACCAGTCTGGTACAGGTACCAGTCTTGTACTGGCTTGACCGGTCGTTGACCAGCGTTGACCAGTGTTGATCGGTCGTTGACCAATATTGACCGGTCCGGTTTTTCGCGCTGAGCTCATATTTGATATATATTTTTCGACCCGAGCTCATCTGCACACTTGATTAAATATGTTAGTAACAAAATAATAAGTTTTGTGTTCATCAAAACCAAATTGCTAGATATTTAAATCCAACACTTTGAATCTTTGGCTTAAGATCATATACGCCTTTCACGCTCATCTTTGCATATGACTTTAAAGAACGATGCTAGACCTACCATTCTCGTTGCCACATCCAACATTGATACTTTGCAACTTACTTTATTTGCGTACATATAATATTCATTGGTGGGATGCATGAAAAAGGTGGTATATTGTTTTTTCTTATGAAATCTTGTTATCATCACAACTTCATTTATACTCATTTCTTGCTTATGCAGCCCTTCCAGAGACTGTAGCACTTGTTGAGGATTTAGTCGTAGATTACGTTACAGATATGGCAAGTCTTTCTCTTTTTCATTTGTCATCTTCTTCCATCTTTTAACTCAATAGTTTGATTACACTGACAAGTTTTTTAGTTTGCTTTTGTTAATCATTTTCCATTCATTGATGTCTTGTGTTCTTACATAAACTCTAATTGTGGCTTCTTTAAGGTACAAAAAGCTCAAAACGTTGCTTCTGAAAGAGGAAAACTGCTGACAGAAGATTTTCTCTTTTCGATTCGAAAGGTAGATGCATTATTACCTTCTGTGTAGATTGGTTTCAGTTTGTGGTATCATCTGGCATAACTTATATGTCTTAAGTTTATCGGAAAATGTCAGTGAATTGTGAAATATGAGACAACTTACTATTTCTTGCGTGGATTCTTACGCAGGATTGTCCTAAACTCAATCGATGCACGTAGTTGCTGTCTCTGAATGAAGAACTAAAGAGAGCTAGAAAATCTTTTGAGTTAGATGAGGAGAAACTGGCGCATATCGATTGACAGATAAGTTTATATCTGCACAATCTTCCGAATGAGTAATAGCAAGTCTTTGAAGATCAACATTTACATGAACATATAGCAAGTTTGGACATATCTTTTACAGAAAGAAATGCACATGGAACTGTGAAAACTATACACAGCATGTACATCGACAAATGTAAAGCAACCTAACCATGTTCTCAAGCTATGGTTAGCAGCCTTAGGGAGACAATTTTTTTTTTTTACACACTTGGCGGGTACAGCTGGTTCGTTTACGGAGTGCATCCTTGCAATAGTGTCTCACCATTGAAATCTGTCTTCTCTTCCGTTCACCTCGAGCACCATAAGCCCTAACCCTACGGAAATCGTATCTTCGCCGAGTAGTCTCCGACGAGCAACGAAACTAAGGCTTGCATTCTCCTCCATTGATCATCATTATCATTACAAGACATACAATACATGCATGATGATGTTTGTCTGCATGATCAAAGGTTGACTTTTTGTCTATGAACACTAGCCATTACCATTTGTTGGGTTCGGAACCCTAAAAAACCAAAAATAAATAGTAAAAGGGTTTGTTGTAATAATTCTCGTTGAAAGGTATTTAAATATGGATTTGCATATATGATTACAGCAGAAATTCTGATAATTCATAGTCGTCGTCGTTTCTTGTTTATTGTTTTATTTGGTGATTCTCGTTAATACATTATATACAATTTCGCATTTGTCTGAGATATGCTCCTAAAATAACAATTTATGAGGTTTTGGAAGTTGATGAGGTCATAGGTTAGGTTCGTCGACATCTTCGTATGGAGTTCATGAGTTAGACTTCACTAGGAATCCTTGACTTTTGATGTTTGCAGGAGCTTGGAATGTGATACACTTAACACGAGGATTAGTCTCATTGGACGTCGCAGTCATCCCATAATCGACAGTAACGATTAGATTCACTTCAAACTGAACTTAATCGAAGTATGGAAATTGTGGTGGCGCTGCTCGAATACCTCCGAACCGCCAGGAAAAAAATTAAGTCGAACAACGGGTTTGGACTTAATGACATCTCTCGCCCATTTTTCAGACAATGATCACTAATTTTATTACAAATACAAATACTTGAGCAATTGTTCCCAACATATTTGGTCATTCATTTAACGGGGGAATTTAAATCATTTACTAGAAAAACCACTAAATTTATAGGATAAAACATTAGAAAATAAATACAAAGCAAACTTAGCCACGATAGGATTTAATTAAAAAGATCATTTAAAATTTAAATTGACCAGATAAAAAAGAAAAAAGAAAAAAAGTAGTAACCTTTACCAACGATATTAGGCATGTCACCAGATAATTGTTACGCATGTAAATCATTCCGACCTAATACACTTATCACTTGCGCACGTACCAAAACAACCAAGACTATATATATATATATATATTATATATATAATATATATATATATATATATATATATATATATAAACCCCTATTTATAACGACGAATCGGCTTCACTCGATTAGCGCACTCAAGCGTCGTATACCGTGTCCAAAATCGACGAAGTAGAATTTAATTAGCGTATATCGCACTTGTTAATAATAATCAACCATGTCTCTGCAATCCCACCTCCTCTTCGCCATTACTATCACAACCACCTTGTCAACCACGATTCACGCAAGCTACAAACCAAGTGCTTACGAGGTTCTAGAGTCCTATGGCTATCCCGTCGGGCTCTTGCCGTTGGGTGTGACCACCTACGAACTCGACCCTAACTCGGGCAGGTTCTTAGTGAGCTTGAACCGAGCATGCAACCTAACCCCACGCCAATACCAGGTGAGGCTCGACCCTAACATCACGGGGAAGATCTCGGCCCAATCGATAGACAACATTAGAGGCGTTCAAGTCTGGGTTTATCGCCGTCGGGCGAGCCTGATGGCTGTGAGACGAGACGACTCGGAGGACCTCGAGTTTTCAGTGGGTTTCGACTCTAAAGACTATCCTATATATAGGTTCTATAATAGTCCTCAATGCCAATGAGCCGTATAGGCATAGGTGTGATCTAACAAGCTACATTTACATTATGTGCGATGTGTATGGCAAAGAAAGATATGGAATGTAATAATTAACGGTAGTCAAAACTCGGAATGGGATTAACAGAAACGGGCGAACCTTTGTTAGCGCCACTTGGTCACTCTTGGAAATAAAAAGTTCTTACCATAGTTATCTCAATTTGGAGACGACAATGAAGTCTAGTTTCGTAGTAATCTTCTTACTTCTAGAGGCTACAGAGAATTAAATTTCCAATATGATTAAAAGCTCAAAACATCAGTAAGCCTCCATAATATGTCCACAAAAAGTCGTCAGTTATGAAAAAGATGTATAAAAATGAAAGCTCTCTCCACGGCGAACTAATTCAGTAGGATTGATACAAGCTAGAAGCTGAATAAGGTGATGATAACAGAGGTGCGACAAAAGAGTATGCATATACTTCACTGCACTCCCAGTAGTTGCCAACCTTGAATAACAATGAACAAATACACCATCAAATATCATAAATCGGGCTAGATAACAGCAATATAGAAAAACAATAATCCCACGACAAAAGCATAATTCAAGAGTCTAATTAACAAAGATCAAAGTCAAAATTTGGACAGTAACACGGATTTGGTGGGGTGTGTTGGGACAAATTGATAAACAAATTGGAGGGCTTGTCTCAATGGGGAGTGAGTAGATGTAGATTCAATGGCGCATGAACCACAGATGAGGAATGACAAAAACGCATGACATATCCAACAAAATAGGCAATTGGCATCTTAAAATTAAAAAGCAAAGAAATGAAGATCAATTCAAATTATGATACACGACATCCAAAAAGGCATCAAATGGATCTAGGGAGGATCTCCATACCCATCACTTTGGATTGCGGAGGACAATGATCACCGAATCCCCACGGAGGAACATCTTGCTAATGAAACGATCTTTGTTGACTGGCAAAGCTTTCTTCTTTCCTTTACCAGTTTTTGGCACCTGCGGAGACAAAATTAATCATATTGAGGTCTTAGTAACAAGTATCACAACAGAATTAACAGATATAAATTGGAAAGCTTCCAAGGTTTTAGAACTATCAAACGGATATTCTCGTCCAAGGAAAAGAACTAACCTCAGTCCACATTTCTCTCACATTTTCCAACACCATATTGCAATGACGATCGAAAGCCCTGACATGTCCCAAAAGCTTTTTGTTGTTGCGGCAGTTGATCAAAACCTAATATACAAAAATTATATATTACAAAATTATATCCCGCACAGAATGTGTAGCATTTTATTACCAAAACAGACAAGTCCAAAATAGTAGAAAAATGATGGAGCAAGCCCTGCTCGTTGATGCTTTAACACAATACCTGCGTGTTGTTTTTAACGCTCATCATCAAGACAGATAGAGGACCCGTGTTAAACTCCTCTTCCTCATTTTTCCCTTGCTGCAATGTTCATAAACAATCAAACAACATGATACATAACAAAAAAAAAAAAAATATATATATATAGAACAGAAAATATGACTTAAAGTCCCAATACTTACAGGGGTATCCTCTTCCATTGCACGACTGCAGGACAAAGAAAACGGAGAAGAAATATTACTTCCTTGAAGATAAGCAACAACAAAAGACACAGACTCTATACAACAAACAATTAATTTATAACCACGTGAAAACATCCTTTTCCAACTCTGCTCTGTGTCAAGACACCATTACACTACAGCTGGACATGAACCCCTAATGTTAACTCTAAATCGTTTTAAACTAGTGCAATCACCGTCAGAAAGCCTCATTTGGTACCAATCTAGGGTTTAGAAGCAGAAAAAAAAATGAATAAAAAGTACTTCGGAGCACAAAATGCTACCAACTAGATAGCCACTCACCTCATACTCGCTTACGATTCGGAGTACCAAACGAAGATCGACTTCGAAAACAGCAAGCTAGGCTACAAACTCCTGAAATTAAAATTCGATTTTCAGAAAAAAAAAAACAAAATAGAAAATACAGTGGCAAATGCTAGAAAAACAATTAAGCAATCAACACAAGTGTCAATTATTCACAAAACACAAGTAAACGAAGCTAAATTTAAAGAAACGGCGAACTCACCAGTTGGGTTTAGCTGAAGAACGAGGGTTTTTGGTGAATCTCCGAAGTCCGTCGATTGCCTTTCGGATCGGAAGTTGGAAACAATACAACTTTGAACCCTATTTAACGTGAAAACGTATAAAAGATTAAACGGGCTTTATTCAAGGCCCAGTAAGTATGGACGCTTTAAAAAAAGCCCATCCTTACACCACTACATAAATCAAAAGAAAATACTAAATGGTATATTCAAATAATCTTCGTTGGAGTAAAATAAATGATATTTTAAAATTAGAATATAATATGGCTGTAAACGAATTTATACTGTCTAAATCAATAATCAAGTGGAAAAGTGCATTTAGATTTGTTGATTTCCTTACTAAAAAAAAAGTATATTCTACCTCATTCTCACTAGAAAAAACCTCTAGAAATCCTCTTCTCCATTAAGTTGGGGAAGCTTACTTCTTTTTCTTTCTTTTTTCCTTGTGTTACGTATGCTTGGTATTTTTTTTTTCACTATCGAGTCTCTCGATTTGGAAGCTTTTGTATCATTACATAGGAGTTATTCTTTCCTTTTATGGGAATGTCATTCACGGACAAGACAATCTCTTTGAAGTTGAAGATGAAAGAAAACGAAAAGTACTGTAGATTCAGGCTTAATAGCCATTTTTATGAACCGTTAATTTGATTTGTAGTAAGTTCTTTAGTTCTTTTGTTCAAATTTCGAATTATATTTCCTCGTATTTGTGTCAGTTTCTCTCTTATTGAGAGCCCTCATTTTTTTTAATGGTCGAATGTTACAAGAGAATGTATTTTACCTCTTTAGCCCTTTTCTCAATTTCAGTTTTTTCGACACTATAAGGGCTCGTTTGGTTCGTGGGTTTATATTTAGAAGGGTTTAAATTAGTAAGGTTTATATAAACTAATTAGTGGGTATAAAATAAAATGTATGTTTGGTTAACCTGTTTAAATAAACCCATCTGAGAGGTATGTTTATTTAAACCCTTCTACATGAGTTTAAACTTGGTATATATAAACACATACTTTATATAAACCTACGAACCAAACACCTATTATCCACAACGAAATTTTGATATTCCTAACAAATTTGCAATTCACTTGATTAGACCACCTTCCCTCCTATTCTTCTCCTATTTGCTTGCAGAGTACTACTGATTATTATTATTTATTTATTATATATAGGCAGCAATTATCAAAGCTGTTCTTACAAAACTCCAAAATGGGACAGATCGAAATATATATAAACCTTAAGCAATAAAGATTTTGTAACAAAAACTATAAAGATGGTAACTGGCACATAAAAGCCCATTCGTTTCTACTTCTACGATTTCCTCAGGACCTTCAAGTTCTTGCAACATAATTGTAGTTCTGTTCTTACGCCGAAGACGTCGAAGAGACTTCTTCTTCGTCGTGGTCGCCGAATATTCTTTTTCTGAAATCGGTGACCATCATGGGCAGACCCTTTTGCAGTGGTATCTTGGGCTCCCACCCGAGGAGCTCCTTCGCCTTCGAAATGTCGGGCTTTCGCTTGTGCGGGTCGTCCTCTGTGTTGGGCCTAAACTCGATATTGGCATTCGGGTCGATCGTTTCTTGAACAACCTGGTGGAACCCAACCAAGCAACACACATAGAGATGTTCATTAATTTTCTACGACGACGATATGATTCTATGGCGTCGGTACCTTAGCAAGTTCGAGCATTGTAAACTCGCCGGGGTTGCCGAGGTTGAAAGGTCCGACGTGCTCTCCTTCCATCAAGCGCATCAGTCCCTCGACCTGTCGAGGCAGAAATGGATATATTACAAAGGAACAAACATGGTAAAGAGAAGTGAAGCTCACACAAATATGCAATTGCCTTGCCCTGCCTCTTTAGCATGTACCATCTTTTCATTAATCTCATGGAAAAATCATATATATTCATATTGGTATTTCTGTACTTTTATTAAACTAAACACTAACAAAATGTGCAATAATAACATGTTAGAAGAAACACTCACTAGATCTGAAACGAACTGAAAGCTCCTTGTTTGCTTTCCATCACCATAAACAGTTAATGGCTCCTTCCTCAAAGCCTGCAAAACCACCCCATAACAGAAGAATCTTTTAACAAGTGTAAAGCAATAGTAGTTAAATTAACTGTAAGAACTTCAAGAATGTCATCATGGTAAGCATTCGCTGTGTAAAAAGCCAACAACTTGATGAAAGAAAGATATATATATATATATATATATATGTGTATATATACCTGGGCAACAAAGTTGCTAACAACACGGCCATCATCGATGCACATACGGGGACCATAAGTATTAAAGATCCTAGCAATCCTGACCTGTCCACGTTGTTCAAAGTACTAATGTAAGTACGGCCACATTATATATTTCATTGCAATAAATAACAACTGCCCAGCATATGAGTTGTATTTTAAAATTTATACACATACTGAACATGTGTTAATTGAATTAAAAATAATTGGTTGCAAGCTTCAGCTTGGATTATTAACTTTCAAGAAATATCAACCGGCAATAAACTCTGGCGCAGTTGTCAAACCACTCTTTTTTTTTTTTTTAAACTTCCAACTATTAGAAATTAGCAACTACCATACAAAAATAAATAAATAAAATTTTGTTTTACTTATATAAACATCATTTATTACCTCAACGCCAGCCCCTCTGTGATAATCCATCGTCAAAGTTTCAGCAGTCCTTTTACCCTCATCGTAGCAGCTACGGACTCCTGTCAGTCACAGAAAGCACAACAACACTTTAATGTTTTCAGACATACGAGAAAATGACATCACTTCACTGCCATAGATATTATAGGAATGAGATGTAATAATAAAAGAAAGATACTTCCAGCCAGGTAATTTAACATTTTAGTAATAATAATTAACAATAATTGAACTTCCGCCTTGATCCAGACATTAAAGAAAGAAGTAAACCCTTTGCAACAGGACAAAGCTGATGTCATCCAACAGGGAAAATTTACAAAGCAAAAATGACGAACCCTTCAAAAAAGAATTCCAAGCCCGATTCTCCTTTTGTTCAAGCTAACCCACAATAGAATCGTCATTTCAATCGTTTAAATAGATGGGTTCTTCTTTTTTTTCTTCATGAGTAATTTATCAAGCAATCTCAGGCACTTCATTAGGATTCCCAGGAGAACAAAAAAACAAAAACAAGAAAACATGCAAAAAACGACAAATGTTTTATAAAGTTGTAAGACAGAGCCATGTTCATCCAAACGATTACAAGGAAACTGTCCTTTAAGACCAGGTATTTGTTTTTATGCAGTTCATACGTGCTAGTCAGCAAAAAAGTAAAAAAACATTTCAGATTGAAGCTGAAACTAAACGAGCGACACATAACGTATACGAAAACGGAAAACTTAATTGGGCTGATGTTACCAAATGGGTAGGAAAAACATATCCATAATTTACACGAAAAAAAAAATTATTAAAGAGGTAAGAAAATTAAGATTGAAGTAACGCACCAATTGGGTTGACGTTACCCCAGTAGGTTTCAACCTGCGGGTGTTGCAATGGATCGCCGTACACCTCGCTGGTGCTTGTCAGCAGAAACCGCGCACCAACCCTCTTCGCCAACCCAAGCATGTTCAACGTCCCCACCACATTTGTCTTGTGCACGCCCAAGCCCACATTCAATTAAGGAAAAAGAAAAGCAATGAACATTCAAAATGGGAATAAAATCGTTAAATTGAGAAAGGGGGTGGACTAAAGGATATAATGGTCTTGACGGGGTTGTGCTTGTAATGGACGGGCGACGCCGGGCAGGCGAGGTGATAGATCTGATCGACCTCCAACAGCAGAGGCTCGACAACGTCGTGTCTTATCAGCTCAAACCTCGGATTCCCAAAATGGTGAACGACGTTCTCTTTCCTCCCCGTGAAGAAATTATCAACGACGATGACGCTGTCCCCTCTCGCCATGAGCCGATCCACGAGATGGCTGCCAACGAACCCAGCCCCGCCCGTGACGACGATCCTCAGCCCCTTTCGCTTCAGGCCCAAGGGAACTTTCCCGACGGAGTTGTAGCCGAACCCCGTCGCGAGATGGCCGTTGTGGTAGACAGATCGATGGGATTGTTGGGCCAGTGAAAGCTCGGAGGACAGATCAAACCTCGACGACGAAGACCACGCGCGAGGGGAGGCGGGCTCGTGGCGCGTGGGGAGCAATGTGAAGAACACGGTTGCTATGGCAATGCCAACGAGGACGAAGACGAGGCGTTGCTCGCGGAGGATGTAGCGGATGGGTCGGGCGACGTTGAGCCACGGCTTGGTGGGCTTGGGCGAGTAATACGTACTCGCCGGGTTGGTCGATTCGTGGCCGCCTCGGAAGATTAATTCGGAAGCCATGTGCTTTGCTTTCCTTGGGTTTTTTTTGTCTTCTCTGTGGTTTCTTTCTCAGCTCGCCGGCGCGTGATGTTAGTGTGTGTGTGGGGAATGAGTATGTGCTCTGTTTACGAGGGTGGTGTGTAATATAAAAGGGCGAACTACGGAGTATGTTTTTACGTAATTACCCTTTTTTTGTTTATTGGTTATTAAAAAGAGTTTTAACTTTTGTTGTGGTTGATTATTATAATAATAATAATTATTATTATATAATATAATTGAAGTAATCTGTAATCAAATTGGGCTTAATTTTTAGTTACTTTTGACGACCAGAAAAAGGCCATTTGTTACAATTAGAGGAAATTCTATTTAATGCAATTCTATCTTGAAATAAACTTTAGTTCCTACAAATATTGTAATATACTCACTCTTGTTTATATTATGTTATTTCAGAAAATATAGTTTCATTTTCCTTTTTGATTTGTAATATAATTACATATCGTGTGCAGTTCAGCCATCGTGACACGTAATTGTAAATATTCGAAATAGAGAAAAAGTTGTAATATTTTATATGGTTGCGGAAATATATTATAAAGTCATAATTTTCAGAATAATAGATGTTCGCCACCAAAAAAATAATATAAAATCGCCACTGATATTGAGATAGCACACCCAATGCAGATGCAATAAAATTTAAATTAATAATATTATTCTTATTTTAAAAATTATTTTTAATTTAAAATTGTTAATAACTAAAATTTTAATGAAGGATAAAATTATACAAAAGAAATGGCATACCAAATCAATTAAGGAGTTAGTTTAAGGTGTTGAACAATTATATATGACTAATATTTTAATCAAATTCGATGCGTGTATAGTAAAATATAAATATAAAATGTTACTTTATATTTTAAGAGTTGTTATTAATTTAAAATGGTCAATAAATTTTTTTTAATTGAAGAATAAATTTTAATAAACAAACAATTGAAAGGTAAAATTGTAATTACCATGACACACTAAATTAATTGATCCATTACTCTAATGTCCTGAGTAATATATAACTAGTTTTTTACCCACACGCGCGTGTGCACTAATATATAAATATGTATAATATTAATTTTTCTATTTTAGGTTATTTATAATTCAAATTTTTTTATAAATGAAATTAAATCCTTTATTTTAATTGTATATTTAAGTAAATAAATAAAAAAATAATTTATGAGATAATAAATGAAATAAAATAACATTTTGAAGGGTAACATAGTAATTTATACTTGACATACTAATTAATTGAAGGTGGTTGTATGGATAATAATAATAACTAGTATTTTCGCACACTCGATGCGTGTGCTTAAAATATAAATAAAATATAAAATTATTTTTATAATATCAAATCATAATATTAATTTTAATTGTAAATTATTTTTTTATAAATTCAAAATATGATTTTTGGGATATGATTGAAATAAATTTAAAAACTAAGGGTAAAATAGTAATTTGTAGTGTCATATCAAATTAATTTGGTGGTAGTTACTATAGGGTGCTCTCCCTTAATATATAATAATAATAATAATAATAATAATAATAATAATAATAATAATAATAATAATAATAATAATAATAATAATAATAATAATAATATAAAGGACTTGTTGGTAATTATTAAAAAAGAGGGGGATTAGATGGTAAAGTTGGTCAAGAGAATGGAGAGCTACTCAAAGGGCAATTAGGTGATCTTTGAGTAATTTGAACGTTCGAATTCTTGATTTATAGTCAATGATGATAAGTCCTAACACTACAAATAATAACTAAATAGTAATATAGCAATCATAGACAGTTAGTTGATTGCAATATAACTAATATTAGGTGTGCGTGCTAGATTGTAACACTCCCCTTTTTAGGTAGACACTAAACAATTATAATGAAATCCCAAACAACGATTTTTATGTCACGTTTATGATCTTCTTCTCTAATGTTCAATTAATATAAACATTTATCTAATATACTATGTATAAACCAATTAGTCAAATTGTTTAATTATGAGATATGAAAATACCAAGTCTACCTATTGTAGTTTTGAGATATTGAATAAATAATCTCAACAATTACTTTTTAATAGCCTTTTGTAGTTTATCTTAATTTATTGTTTTATTTTAAACCAATTAATTGAATGCTACGTATTTGCATGCGTATATTATAATACGGCCCGACGTTTCTTTTTTTGATAATAAAGCATTGACACGAAATTTGCATTGCAAGTCGTACGTACGTAGTTTGATGGTCTTTGCTTTGCATAAAGGAGGGCATGTGCTTTATTTAGCATCCATCGAATCCTAAATATTTTTCTATTAAAAGTTATCAATCAATAATGATAATTGACATATGAAGCATATTTATTCATTAATAAAAGTATTACACCATTGATTAATAATTAATGTATGAAATTTGAGTGCTGGCCCACGTGAAACGACTTCGTTTGCACGTCGCTTTTGATTCTACCTTAAGGGACGTTGACTCACCGCCTTACACGTGGCACTTTGTCAACGGAAATATAATTTATATTATTATTATTTTTTTCGCTTATTTAGGTTTTGTCTTCTCGCTTATAAATTTGATGAGCACAGAGAGAAGAGCAGTCAGTCATCCTCGGTACTTGCATGCAGTCAAAGTTACTGCTGTTATAAATATATACTGCCATTTAAACACCCAATTAAATAAAATTCATATTTTTGTATATTAATATTTATAAGCAATCATAAGTCACAAAAACCACCGAAAAGGATTATTTACCTCATCATTATCGTTTTATTTGATAAAACTGCCCACATAAATATTTTCACTACATCTAAAAGACAAAACATGACGCAAATGGGCCCTCCATTATTGGATATGGAAAAAGGGAGTTTTTTTTAATTAAATAATTAATTTTTTAATTTTTATTTATAAAATAAGTGAAAAATAAAATAAAATAAATATTTTCGTATGTGACAAATACGAGTTAACTCGTATGTAGAAATTACGAGTTATAATTCATATGTTCTAAATACGAATTATAACTCGTATCTTGAAGATACGAATTATAACTCGTATCTACGAGTTATGTCTAATATACAAACAGTCGAGACGAACAAACGACGAACGAAAGCGACGACGAGACGAAGACACGCGGAGGTATCTCGTATTTAAAGGTACGAGTTAGTATTTTTGTGATTGTATTATGATTATATTTGTTGATTTCGTATTTGTTTGATTTGTGTGGAATTTCTTGTTAATTTCGTATGAAATTATTAGGATTATTTATTGATTTCGAAAAATTGATAAATATTTGTGTTTGAATTACTCGTAGAATTAAGAATAATTGTGTTAGGATTAATGCGTGTTTTTGCCGTTCGTATTCAATGCAGTGTTTTGATGTTTTTCTCGTTCGTTTGCGTGTATTGTGTTGTTCTTCGTAGGATGGAAGACGCGACTTTGTACGGCCATTCCGATGATTCGGTGTTGACGATGCAGTCGAACCATCGATCTTCTGATGTCCTGCTAGATGCGAACACCATTGATAAAACGAATAAGATTAAATCGTTAGAAAATGTGATATGCGGTACGAAAGAAGAATCTATAATTCTACACCATTGATAAAACGATCAAAGTTAAAAAAAAGCCGAAAAAGGGCTCAAACATATATCACCATGCGAATAAGCGACGAGGAAGAAAAGAACAAAGCATTTCCTCTATGGTTAAACCTTAACAGTGGCGTTTGGCGGTGCGTTGACGCTCCTCCACTGGCGAATCTCCCTTCGGACGCCAGCTTTGGATGCAGAGTTTGTCTTCTACTTAGTTTGACAATTCTTTTTCTCTCTTTTCTTTTTTTTTTTCCTTTTTTTTTTCCGGAAAATGAGTAAAGAATCTGCTAAAGAGAATGAGCACTATTCATTAATTTAGGGTAACCATTTCAGTATTAAAATCATTGGCAGAGAACCAACGCAAATATGGAGGAAAAGTAATCAATGCTACTATGTATATGTATGTATGTATAATCATGTCTCTTAGCATTGTTCATCGTTTTGCACCAGCAATTTGTGGGAAAGTCTCGCCTTCCGATAAAACCTGCGTTTCTACGTAGTTCGTCGCCTTCTTTTCAAGTGGCCGCACACGAAGCATGTAGGCACGTTTGGTGCAATAAACATGCTAATCGAAATCGATGCACGGGTATGCTTTAATATATAAATATATAATATTATTTTAAAATTAATTGTGTATTTTTTTAAAAGTATTTTAAAAGAAAAAATTATTCATGATGATATGATTATAAGAAATAAAAAATTAAAGACTACACTGATAATTATTCGATCTAAAATAAAATAAGGGTAAAATAGTAATTTTGTTTGAAAAATTAAAAGTTAAATTTGTTTGACAAAATAAATTAAATTAGAATTTCATCGTCTTTAAAAGGCCGTGAGCCTTAATATAATAGAATAGATATCACCACATATTTACGTTTTACGAAAGGTTTGTGTATATTTAGAGTACCGGCCCGGTCCAAATTTAGCGGGCCGCCATAAAATTACGTGTCAGGCCGGGCCGACTGATGTTTTTGCGGGCCTACCTAAGCACATCGGGGCCGATTCTTTTAATTTTAAAAATTACTTAATTATTCATTTTTAATTATAATTTATACCTAAGTACTATACACAATAATACAAATACATAATTCTGAAAAAATTTATATTCATATACACATAAAATATATTTTTTCTTATAAAATTGAATTTTATAAAATATTTTAAATATAAATAAAGTAAAATATTTTGGCCCGCAGCCTGACGGCCCGGAAGGCCTGCTGGGTTGGGCCAAACAGTTTGCTCATATTTTGGGCATAAAAGATTAAGATCCAGGCCCGTTTTTTTATTGGGTCGGATGGGTGGCCCACGGCTCAGGCCCAAACTTTCACCTCTATGTATATTACAAGTAAACACCTTATTACCAAGGTAGCCCATTAACCCCCTCCCAACACACATATATATAAATCTTTTGTCAAACGAGAATGTGGGATCGACATATCAATCGACGGTGTAAAACGCGTTGAGGCTTTATAATGGGAAGTAGGGATATGTCCATTAAGGACCCATTTAAGGATCCAATAGGTCTAAGTCTAGACGATTAACACTAAAACTTCTGGAAGATTGAGTCGAATCTATGCTACTTATTTAATCGGGTGCGAGTCTGGGTCTAAATGGGTATACCTATTGCCATCCCTAAGGGGAAGTGTTGGGTTTTAGCCTATTGGGCCAATTGGGCCCAATGTTGGGTGAATTAACCCAGAAGTTAACTTGATCGATTTTTATTAAATCGAAAAGATGTCGTCCGCCGAAACTCGGAATTGATGAAAGATTCATGATCTACGTTTCGAGGGAAATCTACCGAATATTAATTTCTTTAAAATCAATGTCGGTTGAATGAGTAATTAATTATTGAATGTTAGCCCAATAAAGAGATGGAAAAAAATAAATTGTGTATAAATGGAAATGTTGTCCCACATTGAGTAGATCATCTCTTTTTCACTTGTATATACAGAGTTGCCTTGTGTAAGTAATTCAAAAGGGCTTGTCTAGTGAGTGTGCTAAGTGGGCTTATGGCTTGCTCTAAGTAATGACCCGAGTGCGAGGAGGTGTCTCGCACATTCGAGCCCGAGGCCGATCCTGAGACCGAGTCGTGCCATAGTGCGCATTGGATGGTTTGAAGTGCACTTTGCACGCCGCATCGTCGCTAGGAGCTATTATGAGCCAAAATTTATGTTCCAGTGATGTGTCGGCGGCGGTGATGTGTTAGCCAGGTGGCCGAGGTCGTGGCGGTACGGGGCAGCTCGGATGACGTGGCAGACATAGTGACGTATCGCTGACACGTATGCAAGTGAAGAGGACGTGGTGCTGACGGAGCATTGCGTAGGATGAAGCCGAGGTGGCGGCTCGACCCGTTGGGTCGATGGGGCGCAACGGTTCGCTACGAGAGAGAACTATTGGAGACGATCTGACCCGGCCTGGGAACACGCTGTTCCAAGTGATGGATCGCAGAGAAGGGGTGTCATCTGGATCGTTGGATCTATATCGGGCTAACCTTATTAAATTCGAGTATAAGTACTATTCACAGAGTAGTCCATGTCCAAAAATTACACCTCTTCATAGATTCGGCCCATAACCTATCAAAAGCTATAAATAGACCCCTGCAGACATGGAAAAATTTGTTCAAACACCCCATAATATTTATAAGCATTGCACATCGAAGTCCCAAGTTCCCTTAAGCAAGAAAGTTTCGAGTTTCAAGTTCGATTCGCCGAAAAACTCAAAAGTGTTGCGATTCCGAGTTAAGAAATCATTGTATCCTGGGGACGATCGTCGTAACCCAAGAGCACGTAACTATCAGGGTGATATCATCTTACGGACAAAGCCATTCGGACGAACTTCTGATCAAATTTCAGCCACCGACCTGACCACCAGAAAGAACATGAAGACCCTTTGAAGTCGGCCTTCGACTCAGAATCGACGGGGTGTAGCAGCCATTGGATAAGGCTATATGGTTCTTTTGATTAGAGAAAGTCATTTTTTAGATGGGGCATTGTCTTCGGCTTCTAAAACGCCACATGTATTGTGTGGGATTATTTTGTGAAATCTGTAAGAAAGAACTATATTGACGATTTTTCGATTTTATAAGAAGACAATGTAGATTATAGCTATTGATTGGTTCGTAAAATGACAAAACAAAAATCGTACCCGAGGATGTATATATCTGTAGGAGGAGCAGAATGCAACCAAACATCTGACTTCAAATAATTAAAACAAATGAAAGTTAACAAAAATTATACAGAAACATTGTTAGATTCATCAGAATTTTCCATCAATGATGTAAATCAACTTGTGCAACTATTCTCAATTGTCAATGGTTCGTTTTTGGGAAAAGCTCTTTTGCCATTCCACATGAATACCTTGAAAAAGGAAATATGATAATTAAAAAGAAAATTACGAACATATGTAACTGAATGTTAGCTAAAACAGATAGAATGGCGTTAGAGTAAATTTATGTTTCAATAAAAACTAGAGACATAATACATAACAGATTTGAGCTAAAAATAATCAATCTTCAACTCGATCAAACACTAGAATGGAATACATCACGATAAAACATACAATCAATTCAATATCTAAAATATTTTACACAAGTGCATACACCATACAAAGCACGGTTAGAAGGGTCTTGTTCGATTACCCACTAAATCCAAACTAAAGAAACATCATTACAGACAATCATTAGAATAACTCATTGCAAAAAAGTCAAATCAAGAACAATAAACCAAATCAGACCTCAGATTTGCTCATAGAAACAGTGAACTCTACACTCTTGCTCTTCTCAAGTCTCTTCGTCACCACTACTGCATCTTTACTCTTCTCTCCCTCTCCTACCCCACTCATCTTTTCATTTGTTATGTTCATCTCTTTGTCTCTTATATGTTAACTTAACACCATGTAAACGAAGCGTCGAGTGATGACCCAGTTAAGAGCTAGTGAAATGGATTATTAAAAATCTTTGAAGAAGCGGGAATTAAAGGTTGAGTGAGCCTTTGTTGGTGGTGGTGAGGTCTTTTCTCTTTTGGTCGCGCAGGAAACAAGCAAAGAAAAGGTCATCCAATTCTTTACATGACTCTCACTTAACCTTTGTTTCCCGCTTCTTCATCAATTTCTTATAATCCATATCACTCCCTATTGACCGAGTCATCTCTCGACACTACTTTTTCGTGGTATTGATCTAACATATAAAGAGATAGCAAGTAAAATAACCACTTATAGAGATAAACGTAACGAGATAATTAGGGTGGGAGAGTGAAGATGTGGTAAAGGTAATGACAGCACCATAGAGGAGCAAGTGTGTCTTGATCGTTACACTTCTGAGCAAATTTGAGGTATGATTTGGGTTTTTGAGCGTAAAGCAAAGCTTAGTCTGTTGTCGTTCTTGGCCGAGTTCCTTTGAAATAAGTTCTTCTAATGATTGTTTCAAATGATATTTCTATAGTTGAGATTTTGATGCATTAGGAAAAATCTTAAAAATCAATGATGCATTAGAAGTTATCGGGTCTCTGCTCTGCGATCTTCTTCTTTGCGGGATTCTTGAAATGTCACAAAAAACGATGTTAGAAGAGCGGACGATGTCGCTAGTGTCGTCCGCTCAAGTTAGTTTCTTTCTTTTGCTTTCTGTGTATTATGATGAGAGAGAACATATCTTTTATCTTCAAATGGTGGGATATTTATAATGATAGCTTGTCATACCTTACGCGTGACTTAACACTAAAGGTGTGACTACACGCAGAAAATATGACTTCACACTTGTGATTATACGCCTAACGTGTGGCTTATCGTCGGGAGTCGTCATGTACATAATCCAAGTCGATGTCCTCGATACTTATCCCGAGCGTCCTCTCGGGACATTCGTTTCTTTCGTTCTCATGAGACCTTTCCGAGAAGAGCTTCGACAGTCATCTTGTCCAGACGACCACTCTGGCGGAACATCCTCTTCATAGAAATTTTGAGCACGCCCATCGATATGAACATGTTCAATCATAAGCAAACTAAGCCGATAATTCAAGTGTCGATTGGACCCGTGACAAAAACACCGAGCAAAGAAGTTCAAAGAAAAGCTAAACTTATCGATATTGAAGATTCTTGAATAGGAGAAGATCAAGATTGCAGCAATTAAAAATCAAGAAGATCAAAACATAATTTTCAAGAATTTAATTGGAGCTGATTTGGAGATTTTTGAAAGTTCGGGGACTGAAGTGCAAATTTTCAAAATGTGAAGGACTAAAATGCAATTTTCGTCCTATAGGTGGCTGAATTTGAATGCAAGTCCTAGTTAATTGAGCTTTCCTAGATTTATGCTTAAGTTAGATATTTTAGTTAGTGAAGATTCTTATGCTTAAACATCGATTAGTTTGTTAGTTTATTTAGTATAAATAGGCATTAGTTCTCATTCATTAAGGGGATCGGTTTATTGATATATTTTCGAGTTTCAAGTATTGAAATATCTTCGAGTCTTTGTTACTATTTTCGTTCGACGTTCGAACACCGTCTGTCTCTCGCAAAAGCAGTGCGTTGTGAGAATAGACCTTTGATTTATCGTACGGCCTTACAAATCCGTTCGTGGCGTCTTTCAATCCACCAAGTGATCCATATGTGGCAATCATCGCTATGCAACTTTGGGATTCGGAGTCTCGGGTGAAATAGATAGGGGTTCCTAATCACCCAATTTCTCGACATGATGCTTTGTGCTCGGCTGGATCAATTTTCGTGCTCCATTTGGTCTCGTTTATTTTACTATGAAAACCTGAGGATAACAACTTTAGTGGGTTAAGAATTACGATCTGAGATTTTTTTATAGTATGATGTATTGAGTTGTATAATTGAAATAATTATTCATATTTTGAAATTCCAATGAAAATTTATTATTTTGAAGAACTAGAAGCAATTCTTTATTCTTATCTGCATGACTGCATCTATAGCTGTTGGGGCAAAATATTCAATCGAGAATTGACGTATTGGTTTTAAATTCTTGAGTTTTCATCAAGTTTTGTTGTACTTAGATATATTGTTGTCTAAAAGTGATATTTTTTTTTCTATGGACGTAGAGTCATGTCTTCAACTTTCTATCAACTTTCTAAGTAAATCTACAAGACCATTTCCAACCGTTTCTTATATATTATATATATATATATATATATATTGAGCTACTTTTTTGATTTATATATCGGTCGAGTGAAGTTAATATTTCGTATGCGATCTCCAACCCCCTTTACGTGTGTCACGATTTAGTTTTTAATATATTCTACTAAATAACTCTGTAATAATTAAATTGCCTAAAATAATAATAATAATAATAATAATATTAATTTATTTTATAATTTTTAAAATTATGAAAATTTTATTACATAAAACAAGAATATTCATTATCTATTTTTTCAGAAATTACTTTAAAAAATTTAGTTAATTATTTAAATTAATATAGCATAAAACTATGTTACTCTATGATATTTATTAATATTAATCTTATAAAGTAAAATATTATTATTTTATTATTAAAACCCAACTGGCACTCTCATAATCTCTCTTCATCCCAATAACAATTGCAACCTGAATTTTCTATGAAAAATTCCTTATGGCACATTTGGATACCCGGAATTTCCTCCAAATAAAATTCGAATTTCCTCCAAATGAAATTCTGAGTTTCCTTCAAATTATCCGTTTGTGAATTGAATGTATTTCGATTTCGATTTCATTCAAATTCGAGGATAATTTAAACATTTGTGTTTTGTTGAATTTTGAAATTCGATGACAAGTGGTCCGTTTTCGAAATCCAAAGTCTAGCCCGTAATAAGTTCGACAACAATGGCGGCCAGTGTCGATCGTCGATAGCGAGCCATTATAGCAGTCGCTGCAAATGGCATGGCATTTCATGGTGTATAGGAGTACCTCCACCGCCAAATCTCCGGTATATGGTCAGGTTTGGGCGTTGATTTGTAGATGCTCTTCTTTCCGACTAAATTCAAAACTTCGAAAATATTTCGACAAATATAAACTAGTTTTTTTTTTTCGCTTGCCATGCACGGGAATTAATTTTCATTTTTTGTAGTGATGATTAAAGACGATTATTGTCACTATGTTACCATGTTTGAAATTTTAAATTCCACTAACACAATATCTTTATCAAATTTTTTTTTAATAAATTAGCAAAACGGACACGTGTCAATCATAATAGACCAACATACAATTAATACAATTAGATAGTAATTTAAAGATATCATGGTAAATTCAAGAGTTCTAAGATATTTCTACACATATAAATAACACTAATATTTATTTGGGTTAAATATTTTTTTAGTCCTGTAATTTTGGGATATGACAATATAAGGACAATGAATTTAGGAAATATCATTATACATATAATAACTTTCAAAATTAAGCAATTTTGGGACATCATACGTCGGAACCTTAGATTATGTTCCAAATCCTAGCGTTCCGACGTATAATCTAGGTTTCCAGTGAATTTAAGAGTGACATTTTACGGACAATAATTCTCAAAATTAAACAATTTCAGGACAAAATCTAAGGTTCTGACGTATAATGTCCAAAAATTGCTTAATTTTAAAAGTTATTATCCATATAATGACACCTCATCAATTTCATGTCCTCATAATTGCACATCCTCTCAAAAAAAAGTAATTAATCCTATTATTTTATGGTTAAATTTACATTTTACCCCTCAATTAGCGAAGAAAATTGACAAATCCACCCATAGCTGAGGCGAGGTGAGGCAGAACAACCCTAGAGAGAGCAGGCCTCGAGGAAAAGAAGAAAAATGGCGTCGGGATGGGGAATTACTGGAAACAAAGGGAGGTGCTACGATTTCTGGATGGATTTCAGCGACTGTATGTCTCGTTGCCGAGAACCCAAGGACTGTGCTCTGCTCCGTGAAGACTACTTCGAGTGTCTTCACCACTCGAAAGAGGTAATTATACTCATCATCTCCTATCTAGCTCTCCGACTTAATTTCTCGATCAATCAAGAGTTCTAACCTCTGTGATTTGGTTTATCATTTTTTATTTGTTCGATTTAGGCGAGGTTTGCTCGGTGTATCTATGGTTTCTCTTGTTAAGATATTTGTGAATTGCAATTAGGAAGAACTCTTCGGCATTGAGGTTGAATTGTGATGATCTTAAGGATTCCGACAAAGTTTCTTTGGATCCAAACTCTAGATCACTGGATTTTCCTCTCTTAAGAATGTGCTAAAGATTTGCAAGAAAAAAATTATGCTGAACATTAAAAATGAATAACCGAAAATAGAGGTATATGCACCTTATGCAATGCAGAGGTCTCCAGGGTGATGATAGTCTTATATGGTGGATAGGCATGATTAGACTGTATGTGCTTATGTGTAGATTCGTCTATATCTCGTCGTTATTCTTTTTCATGTCGAAAATGCTCTCAATAAGTCAACCTTCGAGTTCCATTCATGCAAAGATTAGGTGTGATGCTAAATCTATTTAGACGGATTTGTGTGGTGCTAATTCATAGTATATTGTCTGCAGATAATACGCAAATCTAAAATTATGCCGAAGACGTTTAGCACAACCACTAGATTTTATATTTTAATTCCGAACAATGATGATTGGCTTACTTGATGCCGCATCATGTGCGACAATCGAGGATATGTTGGAGAAGGTAAATTGTAAACAACCTTACTGTGCCGTCTTCAAACAGCTTAAAGTTGTAATCAAAGTATGTAATTTCATGGGAGCTGTTTCTAGTATCAGCCATACACTTGATTTGTAGTTGTTTGTCTGGTCAGAAACACTTATATATGATAATTGCGTCCTCGACTTGGGTGCTGATCTCAAATATATGTATTTAATTTAATTTAAAATTTTGATTTCTGGTTGGGATTCTTTAGTATGTAACCACCGAGATCCTGGCTCTACCTCTGCCGTTGGTATATGTTTGACTTTGCGAAGCTCATTTGGCTGTTTCTGGCCTTCGTTAGCTGTGATCAGTATAGCATGAAACCAATGGCAGAGATGTACTAATCCTAGGTTATTGCTCGAAAATCAGCGACCTTTCGATCTTGTGCCCTATTTTCACTAGAATATAGACATGCATCATAGATTCCAAATTTTTCGATTTAAGGTTCCGAAAGTTTCTATCTGATGAGTTTCTGCATGCGACTGATTATTGAAACTCATAATCTCTTATGAAAAAAATTATTTTTTGTACTTTTCATAGTAAAGTTTCGAGTTTCAAACGAATTGTAGAACCAGAAGGCACAGTTCAACAGAATTTCTTAAATTTACTCTCCAAAACCAAAACTGTTAACTATTGGTTTCCTTCTATTATCAGTTCCAACGCAGGAACAGAGTATACAAGGAGGAGCAACGCCAGGCCAGAGCAGCTTCGGAGAAGGCCAAAGGCGGCGGTGGAGGTGGAGACAACGAAAAGCATCACTGAGAGACAGATCATTCATCATTTCTACAGAGTATAAAAGAGAAAAGGTACGCAAGAAACTGATGCGAAATAAAAACTCGTTCAAACCATTCGACGTTCCATATGTCGTGAAGGCTTGAACGCTCGACATAATTCCATTTAATTTTTAAGCGAGGGCGTGTATGTGCAAAAATCTTGTCCTAATGTGCCTGCAACTTGCTATCGCCATCAGCATTTGAATATTTGCGCCTTTGTTATGGCCTTTTTGTTCTTTTGCTGTTATGACACTGACGGTTTCAAACGAACGATGACTAACACGATATGCCGTTAACATACTACACAAATCGCATAGGTTGAGGAATGTAATATTTAGCACGCATAAGGGTACAGAACATCTGTATGTACATTACATGAGCATATAACAATAAGAAAAAGAAGCGCCTTGATTCTTCAATACGAACGCACAATGCATGGCGAATCAGTGCTTGGTCTTTGGTTTCTTCACAATCATGACTGAACAATGAGCATGGTGAGCACAATAATCACTCACACTTCCCAGAACAGTCCTGCAATAACAGTTAACTCGAGGCTTTGAAAAACGTCGATAAAACTGACGAATCCCATCTTGCAAATGAATAAAAAAAAAATGCAGAAGGTAACAACGATTTGGTACCTACCTCTTAAGAACTCCATAACCATGACTTCCTACCACCAACACAGAAGCGTGGTGCTTCTCCACAGCATCGCAGAGGACGTTCCTTGCATCGCCTTCCACGGCTTCACATATCACATCATTAACCTGTCATTATATCAGAAAGAAGGTACATGAAATAAATCACGGCTCATTACACTACATGCGCAATTACGGATATTCTTGATACTTCCTCGTAATATTTAGGCAGCAATTGCAGATGTTTGATGCAAGTGCAAGCAAGAATTCACATTCTGTTTCATGGAAACAAAGCTGCGTAAAACACATCATGAAAGTAGTCTTGATGGCTTATCATTTTCTTCCCAGCCAACATGGCATGAACATCTAAAACAAATACTTCCAAGAACCCAGTTTGGAATCAGCTATTTTATGAGATGTGGTAATATATTTTTTCTCATGTAAAAAAAGATTGATCAAGTAAATATTAATGGGGAGCAGTTATGTAAGGATTTGGCTGACATACCGATTTAGCTTTACAGAGTTGTTTAGCCTTCTCCAAGACCCTAGCTGCAATCAGCTTCAAATCCTTATCCACATAAGGAAACACCTCTGCAGCACCTATAACAATCACCATCCATAGAAGAAATCAAGCCAAACTGCAATACAATTATGTGTTCTTTGAAAAGCTGATTTTAAAGATGTCAAAAACAATTGCGCATGATTAGACAATTTTCAGCAAGATACCCAATTCCAATCAGTAAAGCAATACTCCGAAATCATAGCACAATAATCACAAATTAGATCAACTTCACCCGAAGATCCCGGGCCTAAATCGAGGAGAAGAGGAAGGCCAAACCATACCTGGACCGGCGAGTCCGACCGCTACTGCAGCAGAAGGCTTTGCGTGTACGATTACTAACTTGAAAGGCGAATTCTCCGGCGGATTGAAAAAGTGCTGCAAAGTCCACTCCAGAGCGTAGTAACTGTGCTCGCTGTCGTCAAGGCCAACGATCATCACCGACTTTTCCATTTTCTTTTTTGCTACTTAGATTTATCGCGAGGAAGAAGAAGAAGAAGAAAATGATTCGATTACTTTTGCTTTGCTTCTCTGAGATTGAGAGCTGCGCGTTTTATAGGCAGGCCAATGATTTGGAATACAAACTGTATACAGCCTTTGTTTTTGTGAATTGAATGGTTTTGGAACCGTGTGGAAGAATCCAAAATGAATGAACATAAGAAACGTGCGATGCAATTATTATTATTATTATTACTATTTTTTTTTAAATTTATTACGTTAGAGATAATGCCAGTAAATAAAAATGATGACAAATCATATTGAAATTTATATCACCCATTGACTCAACTTACCATATCTAAATGATATAATCTGCAAATTAAAAAATTAGTATAAAAATTAGCAAAGATTGATTTTATTTTTAAAGGCAAACTGATTATATTGGTTATTTAATTAAGGGGTTGAAGATGGAAAAGATGTAAATTACTACTACCAGTAAAGGGTAATTGCATCTTAGACCATCTCCAACCGAAAAACTCATTCTCAAACTCAAACTCATTCTCAAACTTAAAATGCAGTAATTCTCCTCCAACCATTAAACTCATTCTCAAACTCAAATATTCTTTTACACATCAACTTTTACAACTTTTCAATACTACCCATATATTTGTAATTTTATAAATTAACCAACGTATTATTTTAAATTCGATTGAGAAAATATTAAATATAAAAAAAAACATTAAAAATGCTTATAAAAAACACTAAAAATCGTAATTATAATTGAAACGATCGAAAAAGAAATTATATTACACGAGGAAAAAAATACATCGAATGCATAAAAAACTTTATTCTTACAAGTAAATGATAGATCATTTTTATTTTAAGTACTTGTGTGTTATTTTGGTGTCTTGTTTTAATGACGTGTTCTTACTTAGTTCAATCCAAAATGGATTGTGTCATAAGAGAGAGAAATCCAAAAACTCATTTTGAATTTGAGTTTGCAGATCCATTGGAGTAGTTTTCCCTCAATTTTTGGGTTTTGGGTCTCCATTGGAGATGGTCTTATCCAAAATGGATTGTGTCATAATCCTAACGACACCTATACAAAACTAAAATCAAACCGTTACGAATTTATTTGTCCTTATTTATTTCATGGATTTAAACATTTTAAAAGTTAGTTTATAGCATATTGAAGTAATTGGTTCATATGTTTATATAAAATGTGTGTTTACATATACCAAATTGAAACCCTTGTATAAGGGCTGTATTTATTTAAACACGTTAACCAAATACATATTTTATTTTATACCCATTAATTAGTTTTATATAAATTTTATTAATTTAAACATTTCTAAATATAAACCGAGGATTAGGAGGTAATGTAACTCCATTTAATTACTGACAAGTCGTCAAGAATTCAAATTTTGTATGAATGTGTCATAAATACAACCAACTTGTAAGGTTTCTTACATGTATTAGGGTAAAATAAATAACGAATTTCACATCATGTTCTTACATGTTATTCTTCCTAGAGTACCCACCCTTTCCAATAGTCAACATTTATTCTACAAATATTATGTAAAAGGTAATTGTTATCATTTTTCCGATAAATTTTAAAAAAAAATATTCACGAGGTTTGACTAATTATCAATACATATAATGTTAATATGAAATAATAATTAAATATGTGGATTTACATAAATTTAGAATGATGATTATGTAATGATTAATAGTTATATTAAGAATTAATGCTGATTAATATTCTATGAATTTTCCATGAAACTTAGATTAAGAATCTTTTATCATTTTCGAGTTTCGACTACCTATATTATCTCGATTTTAATAAAATCGACCAACTGAATTTTAATGGCTCTTTTAACCCAATAAACCCAAAGGCATATTTCTTATTAAAATCCAAGATAAAGTCATATAAAAAGGTATTAGGTGATTATTCTTAGTAGAATACTTAATAATTAATTTTATAATAAAGGTTAATTTTCAAAATTTTTGACCAATATATTCTTTTTTTCTATTACTACGTATCTTCACTCAATCGATTATACGTTGACACCATATATTCTAAGGCCATCTCCAATCATTTCTCTATATATAGAGTTGCTACAGTACATTTTCACCATATATAGAGTTTGAACAATATCAATAAACTCCAACCATCTCCTCTATATTTTACTCTATACAGAATATTCTTGGTATATTCCATTTATATTCATTTAAAAAAATAATCCATTTGTAATCCATAATTTTTATATATTTTAAAATATTAATTATTATAGAGAAATCGTGTAGTTAAATTATATAAATAATTATGATATTATATATGATAATATTAATTTATTATCAGCTTAAATAATATTCAAATATTATTGAAATTATTAAAAAAAGAACACGTAAGTTTCTAAAAAAACAATTAAATGAAAAATTGAAATTTTTACTATAAAACTAAGTAATAAATAAAATTAGAAAAAAATAAGTAAAAAGAAAACATGAAGGAAATAAAAGAAAGAACATCGTCTTTCCCAAATAATTCTCTCTCCACCGAACAAAACCAGTTTCTTTAATCCAAAAAAAAAAAGTAAAAAAAAAAATTAAAATTCATAGCGGGTGGACAGTGCCCCGCTTATGATAGCGGAGCACTGTAGCTCCCGCTAGATTTAGGATTGAGTTTGACGGTGGGTTGGAGATCTCCCACCGCCAAATTTTCAGTGGGACGCCATATTTGGCGTCCCATTGGAGAGGTCTATGCTATCCTACCCACTTGGGTTACCCAAGTGGGTTGAGATTGTGACACGTGTTCCATTTAAAAGATGGTGCTGAGATCAACACCTTAGATTGGAAAGGTGTGACACGTGTCACAATCTTAAGCCACTTGGGCTATACCCAAGTGGGTAGGTAAGAATAAACCCATTGGAGATGCTCTAAGAAGCAACTAATCCATGTGAGGCCCTGAAAAAAATTTTCATTTTCGCCCAACAACTTAAATATAGGATTTGAACACGTAATCATGGTAACAATACACCCAACCCACCAACCAATATATTCATTTAAATTTTCATAAATTAAAAAATTTTTCCGTAAAGAGCATCAAAATATAGTTCGAAAGTCGCTGGGGTTAACCATAGATCACAGCTAATCCAAATAATCACTCGCTTTTCCGTCAAAGTCAATTTTCCAACACATGAAAAAAAAAAATAAAAAAAAAAATAATTCCAAACGAGAATCATACTTTAAAAATGTTAATTTTTGGAGGAAGAAAAATGGACACGTTAACAGCAACTTCATAAACGTAAGTGTGTTTTTCAAATTTATTTCTCTAAAATACTGAAATTATACTAAACATCAAAAGCAAAGAGCAAATGTTCCATCAGATCAGCCATAGCTGGAAAAGCGTTACAAACTAGTCACATCTCTGCGTTAGCTTATTATTATTCTCTTCCATTTTGCTCATCTTTTAGCATTTTTTTTCTCCTCTTCTAACAACATAGGGATTTATTGCATACTAAAAAAAGTCATATTCTTCACATGTCTCTGTGCCTCAAAGCTGCGATGTCCTGTTGGCATATTCTTGAACCAAAGCTCCGAAGAGCGACGGCCGCTCGAGCAAGTTCGACGGCTTGTCGAATTCCTTAGCTTTCCCTATTTTTTTTCCAAGAAAAATCGAAATTAGTGTTTGAGTTTAGTTGTAAAAGAAAAAAGTAGCAAACATTAACTTGGGACAAACCTGCGTCTATGACGAGAACTCTGTCGCAATCCATAACCGTCGGTATCCTATGAGCGATGCTTATGATCGTACGGTCCGCGAAATCCTCCCTTATGATCTTCTGAATCACTCCGTCCGTGTGCGAATCGACCGAAGCCGTCGCCTCGTCCATGAACAAAAGCCGGCTTTTCTTCAGCATCACTCTCCCCAGGCAAAGGAGCTGCCTTTGGCCAACGCTATAGTTATCACCATTATCCACAACTACAATCAAAGGCAAGAAAAAAAAAATTAAAAAAACAAAATATAATCCCTTTTGTTAGAACAATTTTTTTTTTTTTTTTTTAAATCTCGTTGTTTACCAGGAGCATCGAGCTTCTCGGGCTTCGAAGACACGACGTCCTTGAGTTGGCAGCGGTCCAAGCTCTGCATGATTATTACCTCATGGATTCAGACATAACATACATACGGAGAAGAAAGAAAAAAAAAATAAAGAAAGATAGATTTGATGTAATAACATCCGAGCGAAAGCTACCTTCCAAATTTCTTCGTCGGAATACTGACCGGTGGGATCGATGTTGCTTCTAACGGTTCCTTCGAAAAGGACGGGTTCTTGAGGGATGATCCCGAAGCGGGACCTGAGGTCGTGAAGCCCCAACACCGAAATGTCGATCCCGTCGATGATTATTTTCCCTCCGGAAGGTTCCACCAGCCGAAACAGAACCTGGATCAGGGTCGATTTTCCCCCGCCCGTTCGGCCCACGACGCCGATCTTTTCCCCGCCCGTTATGCTCACCGTGATTCCTTTGAGAACTAACGGAGTATCGGGACGGTATCGAACCTGCCCGTACGAATTAAAAGGACGTAAAAAAAAAGTTAAATCACTCATTCATATAGAGGGAAAAAAAAGGGGGAAATTAATCTAGGTGAATATTGATAAAACCTGCAAGTTTCTGATATCGACGTTGCCCCGATCGGGCCAAGTCGGCGGGGGAAGCATGTCTTCTTTCCTCCATTCGGCTTCGGACGGTATGACTGTGAACTGCTTGATTCTTTCGACGGACACCATTCTATTTTCGAGGAAGCAGCTCATGTATATCGCATAGTACAGCACGGAGTTTAGCGACAGACCGTACGACAGTACCAAGCCAACATTCTCTGTCGAAAAATTCAGAAGCGTAAAAAAAAAAAAAAAAAAAGGAGCTAAGGCAGTCTTTTTATCTGAGATTCGAAGGCAGAAAACGACTAACCTGGCTTGATAATGCTGCTCGGTAAGATGATCATAAACAGCGCAGATACGCAAAGTATGAAGCTCCCTATGAGCTCCAGACGAAATCCCAGCCACTCGTTGGACGCATTGTTGTGGAAGTCCATCCGAAGGTTCGAATTCACGCGCTTTACGTTCTCCTGCGTGAACCTCTCCTGTTTTCCGAAGCAGCGGATCGTCATGACCCCGCTGATGCTCTCCGAGAAGTGAAGTATCACAGGCGCTTTCGTGATGGAGTCCAGCCGGGTCATTTCCCGGGACGTCGTAAGATAATATCCCTGTAAGAAAAAAAAAAAAAAAACTTCGGCTTTCGATTTTATCCAACTCATGTAATAATAAAGCATCGACGAACGGTCAAGCCCGACTTACCCTGTACCAAAAATTGAGCCAGCCGAGAGGGATGAGTAGTATCACGGTAGGCCAAGCGTACTGGCAAGTGATGATGGCGATGCTCAGAAGAGTGATGTACATTGCCACGGTTATGCTCATGAAGAAAGGAATCAATACGTCGACGTTCGTTTGGTCGGTCGACGCCTGCACGATGTAAGAATATATTACATCATTTCGCCGTTCGTAAGGCTGTTCGAAAACAAATCTAAATAGTTTACCCGAGTGAGAATCCTCCCGGAAGGAGTGGTGTCGAAAAACGACATGGGGGCGTGGACTATGCTCCGAAGGATCTGACCGAAGAAGATCTGTGAGGTCTTCAGTCCCATGAGAGTTGTCAGGAGGCTCCTCACCACCACGAAGACGACAGATACAGCGGCGAGAATCCCATAAACTTCGATGAACAAGTTGGGATTAAAGGATGAAGCCCGAGAATCCGAGGTTTCGTAGGACAGCCAATAGTCGCTGGCCATCAGCGTTCCCTGCCAGGCCAGGGAGAAGAGCAGCACCGCGATGGCACCGGCCCATCCGTAGGACTCGGTGCAGTACAGCTTGTACACGCTCAAGCTGACCTTCCCTGTTTCTCTTTGCTCTTCTCTGATGAGCTTCGAGCTTCCCGCTTTGTTCGGCTCGGGCCTCTCGCCGTTTTCTTCGCCGCCGTTCTCTTCGCCTGTCTTGACCGATTTCTGCTTGGACAGCGTCTTTTCCACGTTCGTCTCGACGCCGACTAGACCCATGGAGGCGTCGTGGGCCAAGACTAATTCCTTGAAGTCGAGGCCCGAGTCGAGGAGGACGTCGTATTTTCCTGACTGCACGATCATCCCGTCCCTCATGACCTGGTTTTTTCGGGAAAGACGGATCGAAAAAAAAATGAAATCAGCGTATTGCGCTGCGCATATCAAATTATTATTACACCGTGAGTAGCATCCTCGTACGTACAAGGATCTGATCGACGTTGTGCAAGAAGTCTATTTGGTGAGTCACGAGTATGATGGTTTTGTCTTGAAGGGGTCCTCTAATACATTCCTGCAAAAGAAAAAAAAAAGATCGAAGCAATGCTGAAAATCCGACGATTCAAAATTGCGGCGATAATAGGGGCAGTCTCGTCACCTTGAACAAATCAGAGCCCGTCTGAGCGTCGACGGCGCTGAAAACGTCGTCGAGGAGATAAATATCGCAGTCTTGATAAACAGCTCGGGCGAGCTGAATGCGTTGCTTTTGGCCGCCGCTCAGATTGATTCCACGCTCGCCGATCTCCGTTTGATCTCCATAGTCCATCATTTCCAAGTCCTTCTCCAGGCAGCAAACTCTGACGGACTCTTTGTACCGCCCTTCGTCCATCGGCAGACCGAATAGTATGTTTTCTTGTATAGTTCCATTCTGAATCCACGACGTCTGCGCCACGTAGGCCGTACTACCACATACTCTTATCTGATGTGTAAGTAGAGAAACAAATCAACAATCTGTTAAAAGCCCGGAAAAAAAAAAAAAAAGCCAACGAATCACCTTTCCCGACAACTTGTTCATCTCCCCGAGGATCGCGGCCAAGAGCGAAGACTTCCCGGACCCAACAGTGCCAACCACCGCAGCGAGCTCCCCTTTCCGTATCTTGAAATTCAAATCCTGCACCACCTCTTCGCCGTCCTCGTCGTCCCAGCTAAAGCTACCGTCCTCGACCTCGACCGCCACGTCCCCCTTGCAGCCCTCGACCCGCTCCACGGACCCTTCCACCAGCTCCTTGCTCATCATGAACCTATCCAGCCTCTCGAGGGAGATCACCGCCTGCGAGAGGGAGATCATCGACTGGGGGAAGGTCCGTATGGGCTCCTGCAGCATCTTCAGCAAGGAGGTGGCGGTGAACACGGACCCCACCGACAAAGGGAAGCCGACGAGAATGGCGCAGCCGAAGGTGATGGTGGCGATGAGCGCCGGCGTGCTCCACAGCACGATGATGTTGGCCGCCACGGAGTACATGAATTTGGACAGCCAGCCGTACTCTGTCTCCCTGAAGGACTCTATCTTCATGTTGAAGAACTCCTCCCATGCCTGAAACTTGATGACCCTCATGTAGCTGAGCATCTCGTTGGTCGCCTTCATCCTCGAGTCACGATTCCTCATGAGGTTGAATTGGTACCTATTGTTCTTCTTGGTTCGAAAAAGCACAAACAGCACCACCACGGCGAGGCCCGCGAAGGCGGCGAGCGTGGATATCCCGAGGAAGTTGTAGAGTATGAGGAGGGCCACGGTGATCTGCAGGGGCATGAGCCAGATGTAGTGGAGCTGCAGCATCATGTCGGCCAGCTGCTGGGCGTCGACGGCCATGTAGTTGACGATCTGGCCGACGCCGTGGGCCTGGCGGGCGGAGCAGGAGAGGCGCAGCCCTTTCTTGTAGAGGGAGGTGATGAGGGAGGAGCGGATGAGCATGCCGAGCTTCTGTGTGTGGAAGTTGAACTGGTGGGAGCTCAGCACCTCGACGAACTTGGCCACTAGGAGGATTAAGACGAGGTAGTAGCCCTGCCAGAGGTTGTCGGCGTTTCCAGCCGTGTAGTCGACGAAGCTTTGGATGAGGGAGGGGCCCACGTAGAGGACGCAGAGGCGTATGAGGGCGAGGAGGGCCGTGAAGGCGAGCTGCTTCCAGAAGCAGCGGAGGAGGGTTTTCACGACTGGGTGGCTAGGGTTTTCTTGGGATTCCGGCCAGTTCTTGCGGAAGAGCTCCGACATGATCTCGGCGCGGTGCCCGGGGGAGAGGGAAGGCACGTCTTCCACTCTGAGGGGGGATTTGCAGCCCTTCTTCAGAAGTGGGTTGAGCCATAGCCAGAATGCTTTCGAGACGATCGAGGCAGAAGCGTATCCGCTAACGTTGGACTTGTGTTCGGACTGTACGGCGGAGCTGTTGTCGTCTTCGCCGCCTTCTTCGAATGTCTGAACAACGCCGGTGGTGCCTTTGACGGCAATTGCAAGAGAAACGATCGATAGAACGAAGACGACGACGGAGCATACGTCGTCTGGGTTCAAATCGGAAGGGGCTCCTCCTTTGTTGTAAGAGATGAAACGTATGAGCGCAGAAGCGAAGAACAGAGCTAGAATCAGAAACTGTAACGCCCAGTAGATTCTAAGCGTTAAAGGATGCTTCAGAGCTTTGAATCGCTTCTCATGGAGGATTATTACAGCGATGACAGCGTGGGTGATCGCCTGCAACAGCCAGTACAAACCATCCAAGGTTTTCCATGGAAGCTCGGAGCTTGTAATAAAGACCAGAAGGCATAGAACCGTTGAGCAGATGGCAAAAAGCAAGGTGACAACAAGGGAAAGCTTAAACCATGTATTAGTTCTTGTTCGAACAACTACCCTTCTGTCCTCCATGAGAGGTTCACTGATTTCAGAATGGTTATTTGACGAAGAAGACGAAGTGGGCCTCGAACAGAGCTTTTGGACAGCGAAGACAAGCATAAGAAAGAGGAAGAGGGCGTCTAGAGAAGACATGATGATTCTTTGTGGGCATGGAGACAAGAAAATGAATCCCAGCCATTGAAGAACTGACGAGCTTCCTCCAGAGGACTTAACCGCCACGGACTCAGAACAAGAGAGGGAAGTAACCCAAGAAGACGACGACATCATCTCTACTCTGCTACTTCGTCTTCTTCAGCAGAAGTTCTTAGCTCCCTGAAAAAAGGTTAGATATATATATACTTAGCAACAGATACAGATCATACATATCTGTAAATCAAATTAAGGTATGATTAGGCCCATTAATTTAAAGGGTTCTCTTTGGGTTAAGACTTAAAATAGTGAGTGACATCTGTACAAATACATAGGAAAACATGGCATTCAATAGCCTTGGAACCAGACAATAAATGTGAGTCAGCAGCTGCCTGTCATGATATATATATACACACATGTATTCTTTTATGGGACACAGTCGGATTAAATCTAATCAAGCTTAAACGAGAAAACCCAGAAAGCACTATAGAGAGGTGATGAAAAAAATCAGATGGTATTATTATCGTAAATATGAGAAGAGAGAAAAATCAGACAAAGAGAAGAGAAACAAGAGACAAGTTTTAAGATAGTGAGGTATGGACAAAAAACCTCTGTTTCGATAGAGCTAAGAAAACAATTAGCGGAATAATCACACAAATAAACAGCACGATTGGAGAAGACGCAGCAATATCAAACCATGCCTGCAGATGTGAGAGACTAGAAATACTGCCCGTGTTGGTTTCTTGAGAGAGAGAGAGAAAGAGAAAGAGAGAGAGAACTTTGAAGAGATTTTTATGGCGAATGTTCCTCTAGAGGTAGGTTGCGTAGTTTCTAGCATTTCTGCACAGATGTGAAATGTGATTCTTCTTGTTTTGGTCGTGGAGAACGATGTGTGGAGGGAGGGAAGTAGAATAGAAAGCTATTTATTGCATGGACGTACGAAATACGATCATTTGTAATATAAAAGAGGAAATGATAACGATGTAATAATATAGTATTAGACAAAAATACAATTTGCAAATGAGATCTTCGCTTAGCGATCAAGGAGGGAAGCTTAAGGAATTGTGGTTTAGGTGGTGGGATCGAATCCTCCCTCCCACAATTCCTTGAGTAGTCCCCATGGGATTTATTTCCCATGACTATCGTTGTCAGGTGAGTTTGAGACGTATTCATCTGACCCGAGAATTAGTCCCACCACTGGAGTGTGTGGCGCAAAGCCCACGTCAATATTTAGGGGCTAGCCTATAGCCAGATCGAGTAGGGATACCTCGGAACCGCAAAAAAAAAAAACATAAATACAATTTATTATTATTATTATTATTATTATTATTATTATTATTATTATTATTTATCAAGAAACCCCGTAATTCCTTTGACTTAATTCAGTCTTAAGCAAATTTAAATTTCACTATAGATAAAATAAAATTTAGGACCCAAGCTTTTTTTATTTTTAATTTTTAATCGCAATGCCATAATCATCCCGACTTTATTTGGTCTCAAACGAATCTAAATCTCACTATTGACTATAAGGTTTTATCTTCCCTATCTAATTGGTTATGACCCAACTTCATCCAAAATTTGACACCTAACCCACTTAGTGTTTGATCACCCAATAAAATCATTACACTTGGATTAATATGCCACGTGTTAAATTTTAAATGAACTTGGATTATACCCAAGTAGGTAGAGTAGACAAGACCATTGTAATTACATTTTTTTATTCGTATGTTGAGGAACAAGGACAACATCATTATTTAGGGTTCATTTAATTAAATTAGTTATACCATATTACAGATTAATCATAGACGTGAGACAAGAGAAAGACCCAATAATTACAGTCGAGCTCCACTGCAATAGATCCCAAAAGATGACCTAGTGGATGAGACCGTGAATTTTCAAATTAGAGGTTTCATGTTTGAATTCCGCTAGCGATTTTGGTTGTTGTTGGACCTTCTCAGCTGACTCTAATGGCTTGTCTTGGTTCGTGAATTTAAGAATTTTAAATGTTGGTTTATGACATGTTGATATGTTTGATATGCAAGTTTATATATAATGATTCTAAATTCATGTATACGTGTTTAGATAAATATATGGGGATTATTGTAGATTCATTAACCAAACAAATATTCTATTTTCATTAATTAGTTTTATATAAACTGATAATTTAAACACACTTAAATATAAACCGTACTTATCAAACAAACTATCTCATCCCATCCCATGGTCGGTTGCTTAAAAAAAGGATTAAGCTTTCAACGTCTTGTAGATGACAATTAAATGTTATTTATTCGTCTAAAATGACTATTTAATTTGGTTTTTGTACTAGCAACGGAAGCGATCTTAGGGTGATTTAGTATGCTAGGTGGACGAACATGTAACATATATATATATATATATATATATATATATATATATATATATATATTATATATATATATTTACTATGGTTGGTGCAATGGTATCGTGAGCAACTAGCGTGAGCACCGCATGTATAATCCGTTTGTTTTCGCTCAAAAACAAAATTTTTAACCTAAAGTTAATCTTATTCACCTTACGGAACAAGTTGGTATTATTGTAAAACAAATCAAACTTCATAAAAATACGTAGAAGATGGATAACAATTTATTTAATTTCTTAGATAAATCACATATGTGTAATGCTTCTGCGTGTTTTTATGAAGTTTGATTTGTTTTACAACAGTACCAACTTGTTGTGTAAGATGAATAATGTTAACATGATGTTAAAAAATTTGTTTTTGAGCGAAAACAAACGGATTATACGTGCGGTGTTCACGCTAATTACTCACGGTAGGTATGCATCATAGCAAATCTCATATATATATATATATATATATATATATATATATTAAAATGATAATTTTATTCATAATGCCAATTGTACAAAATTTTACAATAGAATCAATAATGAATCTGCTGAAGAATATGAAGTAATAACAAAAAAGATAAATATACTAGTATCATCAATTGTAATTAATAAAAAGTATCATTAATTGCAATTTCTTCTTCAAGTACTTTTGACGTTATCAAATCAAGATATATAATTTTATTATTTGAATCATAAATGCCAGCACGATGTACAATTCTCAGATCTATTTTATAAGACCATTGAAAACTCTTATTAAAGATAGATTTACTCTCATACGAGAAAAAAACTCTCATACGAGAAAAGAAAACTCTCATATCATAGAATAAACAAAATATAAAATCGAAAATAAGAAAATTAAGAAAGAAAGATGATGGATAATCTAATATGATCCCCAAGTGACCATGATGACTGTAGATTGGTGGCCCCAACGTAGAATAAAAAATTCATTTTTTCTGTAGAGAGGTTTGAGGGAGAGATTTAATTTTTTTTTAAAAAAAATTAATTTTATCTCTTATGTAACGTATATATAAATATATTATATTACGACAAATTAAACTATTGAACAAGACATGATATGATATGTATATACATTAAGACAAGAATCTTACCTATACTATGATAAATGACAATAAGAATCTTATTTTAAAATAGGTGATTAAATCAGTTCTTCAAATAAAAATAAAGAATTCCATTCGATATTATAATTATTGATGATTAATAGTTATCACTTATTTTAATTTTGAATCCGGATATTGTACTAATAAAGTGTAGTACTTTCTTTTTCTCTTTTAACTAATAAATTATGTTATTAAACACACAGATTTCAATTCAGTTCAATCTTGGCATGCATGCATGTATCATCGTCATCATTGTTTCTAATTGAAAAATATTTACTGAACCATACTTGTTTATTTCTTTCGTCATATATATATATATATATATATATATATATATATATATTTGGCTTTTTTTTACGATTAGTTATATGATTGTGATCTAAAAGCTTTTCAGTAAATATCTACTGACTGACACCACCCTTCTGAAGATTTAACTTTCAAGCACAGTGTTCAAAGCATCGTATAACGACGACCCTTTTTAATATCGTAATTCTACATATATAAATTTATATATGTTCTCGTAAAGTTAAAAGAGAAAACATCGCATTTACAGAGGAAAAAAAAACATAGAGGACAAGTCATCAAAAAAAATATTAACCTTGTTATATATGTGCCATAAATTTAAATGATTACGTCAATTAATATAAATAACAGTTTGGTAACGTTTTTGATAGCCGTGCCATCACTTAAAACAATTACCTAGGAAACTCTCGATAGTTGTAGGGAGGAAAAAAAAAAGAAAACGAAAGTAACATAAGTACGGTTTTAAATAATCCATCCTGTGGTTTATAATAAACATCTAACTCAAATGATTTATAAATAACTTAAAACACTCTCGTTATTTATTTAATTATTTATTTAATCATGGACTCTTATTATTTTCATTCGAAGATTACAATGCTATATTTTAAACACTATGAAAGTATTGTGCTAAATTTTATACATAAAAGTTTTATGTAATAAAAAAAATATAAAATAGTAATGCACGATATAAAATAATTTAAATTCGCAATATGTTATATGATAAGTTTACTACGACGTTTCACAGCGTAGGACAAGTGTCGTTGACCCATAGACACCACTAACTCAGACAAAGACATGGCTGACACGTTTGATACAACGTAATGTAATAATACACGTGTGTGTGGTTGAGACAATTGACAGTTGTTACGATCTAATAATATCTCCAACATTATTAGATTAACTTAAGATATTATTTTCTTCGTTATAACGGACCCATATTTTGGCATGAAATTACTCAACTTTACTTACAGTTTCTTCCTTTATTTGTTATATTTTAAAGATTCATCCAAAGAATTCAGAAAATGATTTGATAGAGAGTATATTCCACCGCATCTAAATATATTATATTATATATATATATATATTAGTATTTCTTGCATTATTCGATATGTATGTTTAAAATATAAATATATTTTACATTTTGAATTATTTTTAATTTATAATATTTATTAAATGAAATATGATTAAAATAAATTATTTGTGACGATGTAATTATAATAAATAAAAAAATTGAGATTTACAATATTATTCATATTAAAATAAATTATTAACAGTATAATTAAATATCAATAAAGTTTATCCACCAAATTGATAACTATCTCTCGCTTTCAGTCTCAATAAGCAATAAAAATTTAAAGAAAAAATGAAAAAAAAAGAAAAAAACTCAAGAGCAAGCTCGAATTCATAGAACTCGATTTTCACAAGTTCAAGCGGAGTTTTAGTCGAGCTGGCTCATCGAGCTTCTGACCCAACTCGACTCATCTTTTAACCCCTAATAATATGACTCGAGGATATTTAAGGAGTTCCGTATTTGTTTTTGACTCTTGATTTTATTTTCTCATTTTTCTTTTAACCACATATATATATAGATATATATATATATATATATATATATTGGAATTCGACATGAATTGGTTGAACACAACTCGGAACTTGCAGTTGCACTCTGTGAATATTTTTACATATAAAACATGTGCATGCATGGTTTGTTGTGTCATTCAAAGATAACTATTATTGAAATTTGAAAAGTATTAGATACTTTAAGAATCCAAATGTTTGACCTGCAGTTTATGCTGCATCATAACTCCATTCCATACATTATTATCTTATGAGTATATATATATATATATATATATATATATATATATTTTTAGCATCCCAAGTAACTTTTCAAAAGCAATTATGATATTGCAATCATGAGATTTTAGGTCACGCGATTTTAGGCGATAATCTTTTTAGCCTTTTAGTTTGTCAGACTACATATGTTTAATAATATTATTACATTTGTATTTTCGTATGAAAAACTGAAAAAAAAAAAAAAAAAACCCGACTTGTGAGAAAGGTCCACGTTACACTTCTAACTTCTAAGTATATGGTTTAGAGACTTTTTTGCCATTCAGAACCCAATAATTGAGGTTGGAAAGTAAAACAAGTGTGCGAATGCTATAATTTCGTGAAATAGAAAAGATCAAATTTAATTACGTTGCGTTATGAAATTTGCCTGAAACATAGTTGGCTTATTATTGACAATGATAACTCCCAACATAATTCAATTGATTTTAGAATGAAATCCTATTCAAATTTATGCGGTCAACTTTCTTACGCGTGGACCCGTGTGCATATGTCCAACGACGAATTTTCACAATAATCTATAGGCTTGACAACAGGAAAAGCAGGGCAGGGGCATCCCATCCCCGCCTGACACTTAGAAAAATCTTTTCGTGCCAATCTCTAAGAGTAAGCAGTCGGAGAGAAATTTCTTCTCGTCTTCGTTCTCGCGGAGATGGTCTCTATCCCAAGGGAATAGTCGCCTCACATCGGTCTTTTTAGTGTATAATATTCTTTCATAATTAACTTAAACAATAATAAAATGAATGTATTCGATAAAATAAAAATAAAAATATGATTATATATAGACATGATATTCAGATTATGGCTCTGCAATAGGTTCATTTTATGACTGTGACGAATAAAGCCAACATTGAACTTGAATAAGTACATAAAAATACGAAGATTTGATTCATCTTCATCTATTGTTTTCAATAAAGATAGTTGTTACTGCGAAAATTTTCCACAATAAAATATTCGACAGATAAGACTTAACTACCCATCGGAAGTTATCCGAAACCGTCAACAAAGTTCATCAGACCTCTAACAGTGAAAACTCGGAGAAAGCAAGGCACGAAGCGAACGAGGTCAAACTCAAGATCTGCCGACCGAACCGGACAAGTCGACAGAAGCAAGCCAAGGCCGGGGTGGCCGAGGCAAGGCCACTCCGAGCCACCCAATTCCAAAGGTTCGTGCATTCTCGGGACGTTACGTAATCGACCCAACCATGTCAAGACCTTGAGCACGGAACCAAACGGAAGAAGCATGAGGCAGGTGGCTGGGGTAGCCAAGGCCGAAATGGCTCCTCCAATGGAGCCACGTCACGCTGCGATCGATCTACCTTGAGGAGCCACACAAACAACCCATGCATGTCTAAGATCAAAGTACGGAATCAAGCAGAAGAGGATGTGCCCCGGCCGACCTGGCCGAGGTGGCCGAGGCGGCTTCGACGTCCTCACAGGCATATGTCAAGTCATTCAAGTCCGGGTCAATTCAAATGAAGTCTAACCAATTCCAAGAATCTCGGAGGGCATTCAAATCCTAAATGAAGGAGATACTTTCGGAATAAGAAAATCCTTCAAATTCGAAGGACCAACAGAATGAGAGGCTTTCAGAGCAATGGAGACATTCAAACGGATGGCGGATCTCGATTCTTCCGCGTCCTAAAATATCGGGAATGTAATTCACCTAGATCCATATAAATTCTTGCTCATTTGGCACTTAAGATAGACTGTCTACAATTTTTAACCATCACCTACAGATTTTTTCCATTTACTCACCACTCACCCGCATGAAAAGATAAACACCCTCCTGACTTAGGCATGAGGAAAAACGACCTCACCCTCTTAATCTAGGCATTGCCGGGTCGATCTGTAGAGTTCAGACGAAGGTCACGGAGACAGTTCGACGGAGGGAGGGCGAATTTTTTCTGGCATCTTCAATAGCTTAGTGATAATACACCGGACATGGCCGGAAGATGGTCGGAAAACACCCTCGTCGATCACAGTTGAAGAAATCCTTTTGCAGCTAAGAAAAAATGTTTAAGTCCAGAAGATAAGCAGTAGCCGTTCGATCAAGTTGCGCGCGAGATCCTAAGGCTAGGATTCAAAGATCGGGATTTAAATGAGCACCGCCCGATTAGGCGCAAGATGAGATGGACAGCTCGGATCGAAACTTATAAAAATGTATCAGCGTTTTTATAAGTTATAACGTGCGCGACGTACAAGTCTAAGAGCACGCGGTACAAGTCGTCAGTGCACAAGTCTGTTTTAGTTCTATAAATATCAAATTTTCGAGTTCATGTAGGTATCTTTTAGAGCTTGTATCTTTCTGTTGAGTGAGAATTAGAGAGAGTTGTAAGCACGAAAGTTGTAGAGGGTGTGTCAGTCTTGTAAACCCTTCTTTCTGTTTGGAATAAAAGGCTATGTTGGTCCGTGGACTTAGGCCTAAAGTCGAGGCCAAATCATGCATATTTATGTTTTCATTTTCAATTTCATTTGTTGTTTTGCGTTCGATCGTCATCAAGATCGATCTTCTTGATTAGTTTATAATACTCACGTTAAAGAACAAGTTAGGGATTGAGGAGTACCGGAATTTCAACACACTTTCCTGCCAATGAGGAGAAAATTTTTCCCATCTTTGATCCACATGGAGAGAAAAATGGAGAATACCCATTCTAATTGAGCTCGAAACTAAAAAGCTCGACGAGTTCGAGTCTAAAAAATGTCGAGCTGGACTCTTTTACTCCCTAGTAGAATATATCGTCATATTTCAAAATCTTAATTACAAAAAAAAAATTATCAAGAACGTTGTACTCAAGACAAACCAATCAAATGGAACGAACGTTAAACTTTAGAGGTTGAGATTTGGGCCGGGTCAACCCATCAAGGCAAGTGGTGTGCGCCGGGCGCCGGCCGGAGAATCTACCTAACAAAACAGAAAATTTACAGCTCAATCCAAACCATTGGGTGGCTGGGCTTAAATCAGTTTAATATATAATATAATTAATTATATCATAATTAGTTATACTGCGACATGCTGCTCACCACCCTAGCCTATGTAATGAAAGAAAAAAAAAATATCAATTGCAGCTTGATTCAATAATGTCATCGAAGACGACTAAAAATACAAATTTAAATTCGTTAATAAAAAATACTCCTTAGTAACTAATGATGATCCACAAGACAGTAAGGGTAATTATATTGGCACCCCCTTTTTTCTATTTGCATCCCCCTAATTAATAAGTAAAGTAAACTATTAAATACTTACCAATTTTTAAAGTACTTAAATAGTTAAATACTTACAAATTTAAAATCATTAAATACTTGCCCTCCTCAGGTTGCTGCGGAGTTTGCTTACGTGCATGCAATCCACTTTGCTGACTCACTGCTAACACTAGATGCTTAGCTATTAAGACTCGCTTAGAATCATTGACTCCGGTTAACCGAATTGTTGACCACCGGTTCGGTTCAGATTTTTCAAGCCGTCTGAACATCTTTAAATATAATAAAAAATAAATTAAATATTATATCGATGTACCTTGGAAAAATAACTTAATTAATATAGTTGAATAAATCATGCAATTAATATTATTAAAAATAAATTATAAAATAATTAATGTTGAATTCATGTAGTTATGTAAATATTTTTTAACAAATTTCATGTGTTTTGGGGTGTAAAGAGGGGTGTGGGGTGTGAAGGAGGTGTGAATAGTAGGATCCGATATTAATTAGTACGTGCCGTAACCGTTGACTTTGGCCAACAAAAGACTTCAAAGTACGAAGAATCCGTCAGAAGTCGACAAACAAATACAAACATGGCATAACTACACTCTCAGAGTTGACTTTGGCAACAAAAGGCTTCGACAATTTGAAACAATTATATATTTTCTTCAAAATTGTATATAGCACGATCATCACATCTCTCTTTTCTCACCGTTGCCATAGACAAAAAGGGCTAAAAATGGGGCAGGTCAGCGGCGAGAGCCAACAACCAACAGCACAGCCAGCAGCATCCTCATCGCCGCCGTTCACACACTTCAGCCACCCTCACCCCTTGTACTCCTCGCCGATCCACGGCGGCCCTCAAGCTCAGCCGTGCTCTGCGTGCGGCCTACAGCTGCAGCCCGGCGCAGCCCCGCCCTACACGTGCCAGCCCTGCAACTTCAGCCTCCACCAATCTTGTGCCCATCTCCCTATGCTCATAACCCACGTTGGCCACGGCGGATGCAAACTGTCGCTCCTCACGGAACCTATTTATCCAGGGGCGGTATTCAGCTGCGACGCTTGTGCGCAGAAGGGCTTCGCATGGAGCTACCATTGCGAGCAATGCAGCTTTGATATCCACGTAACCTGCGCAGGTAAGCTTCCGCGCGAGCCATTGACGTTCTTTTGTCTAAATATTTCTCCCTTTTTTTTCAAAATAATAATTGAACTTTTGTTAGAAAATAAAATATATAAAATTAAAATATGTCTTAGCTTTTTTAGATTGAGTGATCATTATTAGAGCGCAAACCAATATAGACGTCACGACCATTCATTTAAGAAAAGTACACATCTAATGCTAGACATGAAAGGAATCAGCATACACGTTAGTGGATGTATTGGAAACAAAACATATTAAATTAAAGTATATGATACAATCTTCAAACTTAACCTTTTAGGTGGAACTGGTGATTCAGAAATTTTGTTAATTGCAGTGAAACCTCTCAAGATTAGGCACCAAGCGCACCGTACGTGCGAGCTTCACCTCATGTTTGAGAATCCGTATGCTGGATCCAATGAGTTCCGCTGTGACGTATGCCGAAGAATCGGATCGAAGCAATGGCTATATAGGTGCAACCCGTGTGGATTCGACCTGCATATGGATTGTCTCAGCAGAATTGCGAACAATAATGCTCATATGACGCACAGCGCAAGCGCTGGATCTTTGAACTATCAAACTCCTCCTCATCAGCCGCAGCATCTGTTGGTGCACAGCGCGAGCGCTGCTGGTGCCATCGGCCACCCTCAGGTTCAAGCACAAGCTGGTCAAGCAGCACAGCCCCTTTATGCGATGAACGGCGTGAGCCCTGGCGGTGTGGCAATGGGGAGTCAACCGATGATGAATAATCCGTACGAACGTAATAGTTATAATAATAATGGACTGGGAAGTCATTTGATGATGAACGCTGCTGATGGGCTTGTGAATGGCGTGTTTCAAGGGATTGGCCAGACCATGGTGCAGGATGTTGTGGGCAGCGGAGGAGGAGGAGGAGGAGGAGGTGATGCCAGTGGTGGTGCTGACTGTGGTGGTGGAGATGGAGACTCATGCTGATTTCCGACTTTTGTTGCTTTCTCTTTTTGTTCTTCAAAATGACGAGTGTTCCGTGGATTTTCCTCTTTGCTTTGCTTTGTGTATTGTTATATGAGGTGCGAGTTGGGTCTTGATTCAACTGGGATTGTCCTGGTTTCAATTAAACACTTTTTCTAGGCTGCGTTTAGTATGTAGAATTCGTGTTCGGAAAGCACGACAGAAAATAAGTTATCACCTTGAACAAAGATACTTTGCGCTTTGACCATCTTTTCTTTTTCTAACCGAAATCCTCGTACCATTTAGATAGTTTTCCTCAACTCTTATCAAAAGTTAACACTCTTGGTCCAAATCTTCTAAACCTGCTGCAAAGCTTCACATCAGGGGACTCAGTTAAACATGAAAGGCAAGATATAACATTAGTGACTAAAACTGTATGGGTTATCAAAAGAGTTGCCAAAGATGCATTTGAGCCCCCAATAAACATAGTTTCATTCCATAGATGTAAGAAGCAAAAGCTACCGTTCGAAGCAAGCTGGCGAGTGCGTTTCAACGAGGTAAACAATACATTCTCAGCCGTGAGATTTCACATCATTAGTAATACAGTGCTGGAATCGTACTCGTTGTAGAAGGCTTTTACTTAACAAATCAATGTAAATGTTCCAAAGAGACACTGTATAATGAAAACGTGTTATGGCCTGGATGAAGCAGCGGACAAATCCAGCCAAAAACGAAAAAGAACAGTATTATTCGATGCTCATAATGGGTCTTAACGCAGCTCCTACGTTAAGTAACAGAAGTAGGACGTGGAAGCCTATGAATTAATTCAATGTATGTGTGTGTATATATATATATATATATATATATATATAAATTACCACCTGAGAAAGTGTTTTATCAAGCTTTTTTTATGGATATAGTCCAGAGAAGGTCTGAATCCGATTTCACAGTGACTATGTCGCCTTTGACAAGATTTGATGTACTGATCAGACCACCAAATCTCATCTCTGTATCACCTGAAATAGAGAAGAGAAAAAGATGAATATACTCGTTCGTGGAGAAGGAAAACCATCTATACAGCAAAAATACGGTGTTACCATGGCTATGGCATTTCAGAATCCCCCAGAAAAAAAAAAGAAAAAAAAAAGCTCAAGTACCCCACGAAGATCCAATAAGGGATGGAGAATGAATAGTTAAAGCAGAGATCATAAGTGAACTACAATTACAAACCTAGGAGTCAGGACATATTAATTGGTTAAATTTCATCCTAAAATGATCAAGAATAAGAGCGGGTCATGTCTTAAAACTGAGAGGCAGTTCGTTTCGTGAGAACAACGTTACCGTTATCTACATGTTCTGTCTTGTACGGTATGGTTTAAAACCAAAATACATAAGACACAAACAAGGCAGCAGCAGAAAGTGCGCTTATACACAATGAGATAAACAAGAAGATCAACCTGCTCCCATCTCTAGTTAAATTTGATATGTTCGTTATAAAACCAGATAGGTAATACGAATAAAAACAGTAGTCGCATTTATTATAAATTGTGCGAGGTTCTTTTCTCTAACTAGTTTGAGAAGATTAACATAATCGCTTTTGTTTTCATAAGGGAGACAACTAACAAGTGCATTCTTGCATGCAAAACATATCAAGTTTTTGAAGCAAAAAAAATTAGGAATAACAAAACACTCACAAAGATTCCACTCAAGCCCAGTGGTTGTATTTCTCATCGAAGGCCCTCCAATAGGGATTAGCCCGCAGTGAGGTCCCTCGACGTTAGGTAGGATATGGATCTCATGGCTACGATTGCTTGGAAGGAGTTGAATGGTGCAGTCATCAGATAGAAGAACTATTCTCAAGCTTGGGAATTTGCACAGAACATTGATATTCCCGACCTCATGGTCAAACCTTCCACCGAGTGCTCCAGCAACAAGTATACAAACCTGCAGATGATAAAATTTTTCTGTGTCATTATAAAGTGGTATGCATTCACATGGATTTAGACTGTAGCGCCATTATAGTACGTGCATTTTGTGTGGTAATGAAGAAGCCGAAAAAAGAAAAAATATGATATACACATAAAAGGAAATTTAGGTGAAGGATTGCACGTACATGATCATTTTTTATGTCAGGTAAGTTTTTTATGTATGCAACACATTTGTGTAAATCCGTGGTGTCCTGGTCATGTGAAGCATCAACTATCTTCGTTCCCTGCGTTACGATTACGTAAAGTCAATAGATATGGATAGGTGTAATTGAGTTGATAAAAGAAGAGCTTATACGAACTGCATGCGAAACGGAAAAATTAGTGATTACCTCGTCTCGATAGAATTCCAGAACTTCTTCTCTGATAGAATCCATGTCACCTTTGATAACATCTGGCTTGTACCTGAATCATATATGTTAAGCCCCGTTAACTAGGAAACATTGTTTCTCGGCCACCAAATTATACTCAATGCCTAAGAGATTTTTTGAACATCTAGTAAATTAACTCCATACTCACTTAATTCAGTAAACTATCCAAATTTCCAGGAACCAAAAAACGTCTTGGAAAATTTAAAAGTAACAGAGCATTTATGTTCCACTAAACAGAAAAAACAGCGCACTCTCACTCCAGGGAGAGCACCTTAATCTTGAGACGTTAAGGAAACAATGCAGTTACAAACAGAATAATTGAAAGTTTCTTTAGGTTGGTGCCTTATATAGTCCAATCAACAATTTCTCCTTATCTTTTCTAGATCATAGTGGCACATACTGGTCACAACTTACACAACTCATAACAGATTCAAACACAATATATATTATAATATACTAGTGTCGTACTAGAATAAACAAAGAAAGGAAATGAACGACGATACCAGTTTTATAAGGGTAGGTTTGGATGGTGAAATTATGATTTGAAAGATGGTGAAATTATGAATTGAAAGAAGAAAGGTCACAACTTACACAACTCATAACAGATTCAAACACAATATATATTATAATATACTAGTGTCGTACTAGAATAAACAAAGAAAGGAAATGAACGAAGATACCAGTTTTATAAGGGTAGGTTTGGATGGTGAAATTATGATTTGAAAGATGGTGAAATTATGAATTGAAAGAAGAAAAGTTGGGGATATTTGAAATCCACATCCATCCCCCAAAATCCCTCCATCCAAACACACACTAAAAAGAGTTGTCTTTTTGTGAAGTAGATGCCTTTGCTCTCCTAATTATCTCAAATCTATTGCACATCTTTAATATACCCGAAAACTATGATAGCAGGTGTATGCAAGAATACGATTTTCCAAGTATTGAACCTGGGAAGCGATTTGATGTCATTCCAATTCAGAGGTACTTGAAATAAATTGAGTTTACTCTCAATCAACTAAAAATGAGGATTCGATTTTAAAATTCATCCAAAACCAAGGATTTATAGGTTTGTCTGGATATATTCTTTATTCCAAATTCCAAACTACATCTTGAAACCAAACAAACAGACAAATCTACTTAACACCAAACAAATAAGCTCAAAAACAGAAACAAATAAAGGAACCATATCAACATGCACCTGAATGTAGAAATAGACTACAACAAAGCCGACACTTAACGAATCTGCACTAGAAGAAATCCACCATATGTGTTTCAAAAACAGCAAACCTAAGCAACTAAAATATTTCTTCGATCTATTGCCTGACAACGCCAGCTACTTATTATAGTAACTATTAGTACCGAAAAAGCAACACAGAAAATTGAACGAAATTAGCTTATTCAGATTCAAATAGAAAATATAAAAAAATAATAACCCAAACCTTCGACGAACAGATAAAGCATCCTCGCCGGGGAAGAACGAAGGTATCTCGTCGTACAATCGATTGGCTCCACCGTCTGCACACATATGTAGCAGTGCTGCTCTACAAAATAAGCCGAAACAAAGTAATCGATACCACTAGAAACAACAAAACATAAACAAATAATGACAAAAAAAAAAAAAGAGTCAAAAGTGTGTTAACCGTGCTTCCAGAGGAGCGGAGTAAATCGAGGGAGGCGTTGGTTAAGTATAACGAGAGCATAGGTTGGTACGGAGGCGTCGTTCGGTGGAGGATTAGGGAGGAGGAAGGCTGAGGAATGGGTCATGAGCTCCATGGGGGCGGTCAACTTGTTCCTTGTTTATTGGTTGTGATAGAATGGAGTTATAAATAAAATTGCTTAGCATTTAATACTTAATAGGAGGGATCAGATCATCTGACTATTGAGGGATGAATGAGATGAGATGTAGTTTTGTTTGGCTGTCCCCTCCCGATTATATATCATATCAGAAAAATAGTACGTGAAATAAATTTTAGGTCAACTCTCTCTCTCTTACAAAAAGTATCCTCCCCCTTCTCTCTAATCTAACAAAAACCCAGCGGCACCTCCCTCCTCCCCTTCCTCCATTATTGGAGGTTGGGGAGCTCCCCTTTTTTCCTTCCTGTTTTTTCTTTGTTCTCATTTTTATTTGTCTTGGTTTCGGCTCGTGAGTTTCCCAATTTGGGAGTTTGTTTTCCTCGTTGTAGGAATTTTTTTTTCTCCACGTGAGAATGTCTTTATCGAAGACAACAAGATTTGGAGGTTGAAGACGGAAGAAAGTGAAGAATACCGTAGATATAGATCTAATAGCCATATTTATGGAGTGTTAGACTATCTGTGGTAGGTTCTTTAGTTCTTCGTGTCTGAATTCTAGATTTTGTTTTCTTTCGGTCTTGTTTTTTTCTGTTATCTTTTGTAATGTTTGTGTTCATCTCTCTCTCGATGAGAGCTTATTAGACATGGGAACCGGTTCAACCGGTTCCGGTTCCGGCACGGTAATTACCGGACCGGTTCCGGTTCCGAGGCCAAAATCCTGGAACCAATTCGGAACCGGTATGGACCTACCGGTTCCGGACCGGTTCACCCAAAACCAAAAAATCTCATTTTAAATTCGAAAAATACCCACATTATTTTTATTATATACAGACGAAAAATGCACAAATTTTATTAAATTCGAATTGAAAAAATTCCAAATTTTTATACTAAGTTTTAATTTTTTATACCAATTTCCAAATTTTTATTAAACTCAATAGTCAATACTTAAAAAAAATTCCAAAATTTTATTATAACTCAATACTTAAAATAAAAATTTCTATAAAAAATACATAAAATAAAATACCTAAAAGATAAAAAAATAAAATTACATAAAAAATAAAATTACATAAAAAATTACATAAAAAGAAAAAAAAAACTATATTACATCTTGATTAATTAAAACTCTACACGATCTAGCCTCTTCGTCGTCGTCGGAACTCGAGGCTTGGAACTCATCGATTGCGTTGTCCGTCCGGTTCTTGGATTCAGCGGCGAACCAATCTTTTAAACACACGAGCATCGCAAGAGAACTCGCTTTAAGATTGGTTTGTCGATCTCCAATAATTCGACCGGACGTAGAAAATGCGGATTCAGAAGCGACGCTTGACGCTTGCACCGCTAGAACGTCTCGAGCGATAGCCGCTAGCGTCGGGTAAAGCGTTGCATTCGACTTCCACCACTGGAGAACGTCGAATCCTTCCGGTGTTTGGAAGTTGTGACTCAAATAGAGTTGAATCTCATTTGAGTTCATAGGTGCGGCCGTCTTCCCTTTCGACTTTTGCATCCTCAACCGCTTTAGGACATCCAATGGGCCGCCTTGACTACTACCGGACCCCGTCACTCCCTCGGTCACATGCTCGGTCGAACCGCCATGTACCTGTTGATGACTATAAAAACGGAAAAGTTCTTGGAGAGAAAGCGTAATTGACGTCTTTTGATCGTCAACATTCTTTCCAAGAAATGTCTCGTAATACTCGAAAAAAATATCAAAAGTGTCACTACCACAGCTCGGGTCGAGTAAAGCCGCCAAGCCGTGGATAATTGGAATTGTTTCCCAATATTTTTTAAATTTTGCTTCCATATGCTCCACGAAACCCGTCAAGTATGGATTATTACGGTATTCAATAAATTTATAACACATGCTAAAAAGCAACGGAATAAATAATGGCGATGTCGGATAATGAACACCGGAAAATTTTTCCGTTGCTTCCTTGAATACCTCAAGTAAAGAGACGCACATCCCGCACATGTCCCAATCGAACTCGGTCAAATGATGAGTCGAATCAGGGCCGAGTGCGTTGTTGTTCCAAAAATGGGTGACCAAATCTTTATAGCGCATAAATGTTCTAAGAAGGTGATATAATGAGTTCCACCTAGTCGGAACCGGTAGGGGAAACTTTTTATACCTAAGGCCGGTCGCCTCGACCGTTTGTCTCCACGAGCGTTCGAGGCGGCGTTCCCGTAGTTGCTTTCCTGCGGTTTTAAACTTGTCTATCACCTGCCCCAAAATCTCGTCGAATGCGCATTTGACACATAAATTAATTACGTGACAAGCGCACCTAACATGAAGCAATCGACCGTTAAGAGGCAAAGTAAGTTGAGATCTAATTTTTTCCATAGCATTATTATTAGCACTAGCATTATCTAACGTGATAGACATAATGTTTTCCTCAATCTCGTATATTTTCGCCACATTCAAGACATACATCGAAATTGTGTGTCCCGTATGTAGGGGATCAATGGACAAAATTCTTTTTTGCATCGTCCATATCTCATCTATCCAATGGCATGTCACCACGAGATAAGACTGCGACGTGACGTTCGTCCAAATATCGGTAGTTAAACTCACCCTGCAAGAAATGTGAGACAAACGTGTAATCAAACTCTTCCTATAGTCGTTAAACGTTTCTAACACGTACTTCCTAAGTGTCTTACGACCTACTTGATGGAATTCGGGTTGTATCGAAATAGTGAAGTTGATAAACCCTTCATTTTCCGCAATACAAAACGGTTCTTCACAAGTGACGACAAATTTGACAAGAGCCATTTTCGAAATTTCCCTCGTGATAACAAAATTCCTACCGGTGTGCGCGCTAATTTGTTGTTGTGTACGCTCACTACCTATCGGTTGTAACGTCACCTCGTCGAATTTATGACAACCCACTAAGTGTTTTTTCATAGATCCCGTACCGCCGGAGTTACCACCGCTCCTATATTGATATTTAGCACGACAAATTTTACAAAAAGCGTTACTCATGGCCAGATTTCCGGCGTCAAGCACGAGGTCGAAATGTTCCCAAACTTTGGAGCGCTTCTTCCGGGTGCGAGACGGTCCCGATGCCGTGGATGCTTCTTGGCTCGGTCCGGTTCCGGTTCTGACATCACCGCCATCGCCGTCGTGATCTTCGTCGACATGCTCCATATCATCAAAACCTATACGAATATAACCGAAAATATCGTCGTTCGGGTTCGAACTCGGTGCCATGTTAGTAAAAAAAATTTGGAATTTTTCGTGAGTGTGTGTGTATAATAAAAATAATGTGGCTATTTTTTTTAATAATAAAATGAGAGAATGGGAGAGATTGAGATTGTTGGGAGTAGTAGAGAATTTAATTTTAAGAGTTTGAGAGAGAATGAGAGTAAGAATGTGAAAAATGAAGGTAAATAGGGGTATTTATAGATTTTTAATATGGTATAAAAAAAATAAAAAATAAAAAATAAAAAATATAAAAAAAAAATTTAAAGCCGTTGTAGCCGTTACCGGTTCTACCGGTTCCGGTTCCGGTTCCGGCTAGTTTTCTAGCCGTTGGGTTGTAACCGGTAACAACCGGTTCCCAAACACCGGAACCGGTCCGGTACCATTAAAACCGGACCGGTTCCGGTTATTGAACCGGTAAGACCGGTTCCGGTTCAGAACCGGAACTAGTTACCGGTTCAGAACCGGAAACGGTTACCGGTTCCGGGCCGAACCGGCCCGTTAGCCATATCTAGAGCTTATTCCCTACTGATTGTCTCCAGAGGGCTTGTTGGGTTATTTAGCTCTGTACTTTTATTTATATATTAAACTATTGTTTCGAAAAATAAAATAAAAATAAATCTTAGGTAGGTCAATGATTGATTAATTATAGGTTAAAATATAAGTTTTCCAACTTGTAAATGAATTATATATGTGAGGAGTTTCTAGATTTAAGATGATTCTATTTAGAATTATAAATGCCGCTTTAGTAATAGTGGTCAGAAATAATTTTCTTTTCTTTTTTTCATGGAAGAGATATTCGACTGAGTTTATTAATCTAAACATCATGATAGGCTATTGAATGGCCACGATTTTCAGTGTGACCAATCTTTTTTTCTTCACATGACTCCAAATATTACAAACAACGTCAATCATAGATTTCAAACTCGTGAACAAGAGGATTTGTATCCATCCTCTCAACAATGGCATTCAAGGATTGCGACTTTGCTAGCCTTAATCTTTCTATCTCAAAAGATCCTAAAATAAAAATCGTTTCTCCCCCTTTCAGGGGGATCTCATCTCCTTTTTTTTTTTTTTTATCTTTGTTTTGCTCATTTGTTTTGGTGTTTCTTCTTCTTCCATTGTAGGAGCTTTTAGTCTCCATCAATGGGAATTTTATTTTCCACTTTTGGAATTTTTTCCCATTATAGGGTATAATCTTTCCTCGTTGGTTTGAATTAGGGTTTGAGAATTTTTTGTTTTGGTTACTCAGATTTTTGGTATGGAACAACTCAAATCTTGCCGAAAGTGGTAATATCACTAAATTATAAGATGTGACTACTCTCGGTTCAAAATGGATGCACAAAAATAAAAGGAATGGATGTAGTTTAAGTGGCTTTGGTTTTTCATATCTCCATTCATCGTTGAAAGTTCATAGTCTACAATATTTATATATTTATTAACCATCAATGTCAATGAAGTTTAAAATTCATGTTATGGCAGAAATTTCTAGTTTCAACCTTTGTATTTTTTAATAGTTTTATTAACCTATATTGCTCATTGCTAGAGTTTTTATCTTTACTAGTTTCTTGATTTTTTACAAGAGAGATTTCATAGACTTATTTAGTATTGTAATTTGACTATTTAGTATTGTAATTTGACACATGTGAAATGAAATATTGCGTTGCCATTGAAAGAAAAAAATCATTGACATTCATGGAAAGGGGGGAAGGGTTGCAAACGAATCGAATCGAGTCAAATACCACCATATTCTATTTGTATTCTATTATTAAATCTTGAATTCGAATTCGAATTCGAATTCTATTCGAATACTAAAATCAATTCGAATTCTATTTGACTATATATTCGAATCGAATATCGAATATCGAATATTCGAATATTCGATTATTATTATTTTTTATATTTTTTCATAAAATCTATTTAATAAGACAATATGAATAATATTATATTTAAATATCTATGGAATCATAAATATTACATTTTATAAAATATTGAATTATTTCAAATATATTTTGGGTTATAATATTTTTTTTTTGAGAAATTTTGAATTATAATATATTGTATTTAAATAAATGTCATTTATTATTAAATATATATTGAATTGTAATAAGTATATTAAAATAAATATTTAATTATTCTAATCGAATATTCTATTAATATTCAAATCGAATATTGTGATATTTGTATTCATATTCTAATATTATTCGAATCAAAAAAATTATTCTTATTTGAATTCTATTCTAATAATTCGAATTCGAATCGTAAATTTCGAATCGAATCTCGAATCGAACAAAAAAAACTCGATTCATTTGCAACCCTAGGAAGAAGTATAAAAGGCTATTAAAAGATATCTAAGCCCTTTGACTCAATACGTTGCGTTTTGCCAGATCCGATTTATTTTAGATTGCTCGACGTTGACAATTTGTTATTTGCATGTTTGACAATTCTATGCCAAAAAGTCGAAGATATCCTCATAGTTATTGAGTGTCAAGAGATCTTCACCTTAATATTCTGTACATCTTTGATTTTGTGGATGAAAGAATGAACTCAAAATCCCAGATAAAGTTTTGTACAAATGGAGAGTTAGGCTGTTTGTTATTTATCTCCCACGCATAATCTGCCTGCATAGAACAAAATGTGCAAACAATAGTTAATTATGAATCTCTATACAATAATCAGACATCTCTATACACAACTGCAGCTGACTTTCTTCCATGAATAATAAAAGGAAACTACACTGAATAGCTCCGCAAGAATGACAAAACCACAACAGTACTTCGCCATGCGCTTCAATTTTGTATAAGCAGATGCGTTTACATCTTCCATATTTACGTATAAGCTCTAGGAAAAATTAGAAATACTTACCCGCCTAGAAAGGTTCGTCGGGCTTCATGAAATTGTGATATTCCAATTGCGTCATCTCCCCACCACTCCCTGGATCAAACTTGCAACGGTAGAAACTGCAAGCATATTTCAACTTAGTAAATAATCTATGTATTATCCGTACAAAGAACTTTCGAACAGAGACTGTGGTGTTATGCCAACTTAAAAATCATTGTAGGATTCGAACATGTTCGCTGCTGGGAATGAGAACCTGCTTGTGTTGATAAAAGTGGTGATGTTACTCCTATTGACAATTGTTCTTTTTAGGTAAAACTTGCACTCAGTTGATAAATTGATATGTTGCTTCCCTATTTGTGATTGATTTCCACGCTTTTATTTAGAAAAAAAAGGGGGGAACATACAAGGCCCAAAAAAAAAAAAAAAAAAATGCACAGAGCAGCCCAGGATCACAGTGCACTAACCTTCCATCTAGGCTAAGAATGACCACTGTATTCTTTTGATGACCAAATGCAACAATATACTGTGATCCTTCTGGCAACCTGAACTGAGCTACTGACCATTCAGAGCTGAAATACTTTGGGAGCACTCCTGCACAATAGCTAAAAATTAGACTAGATTCTAGTCTCACATATAATGATTCAAGAAAAGCAAATAACTATGGTTAACATATGTTCACAAGGTAGATTCATATGTTAATCGAAATGAATATAGACTGCCAAGTTTGATATCAGTGTACTTTGAGTGATATTAACGGCTCTGCAGTATATTATTAAGAGAAGATGGTCGAAAAACGAAATATCGTACCTTTAATGAACGAGAGTGAAGAACTTGATCTTGCAAGAGGTTGAGTTTGTTCTGAGCTACTTGTACTCTCACTTCCGCCGCTTCTAGATTCAACCTTAAGGCTGAAGACATGAACAGTGCCTTTGTCGCTTGAAACTGCCAACCACTCCTTGGTGGATGAGAATGCTAGACTATATATGTCTGCTCTGTCTGCACCCCTTCTCAACTGGATAATTTATCTGACGGTCAACTTCAGATCCAAGGTAAAGCACGAAAACAAACAAAGACCCCACACGAGTACAAAAATAGAAGAGAAACTTAGAATATTTTTGGCCAAATGGAAATTGGCCGGTCCTTTGATGCTTTGTGATACGTGAATTATATCATACAGCTCGAAAATCATATTTAGAGCAGTTATTTCTTTTAGGAGACCGGAATATTATTTTCCATGCCATTCTTGACTCAACAATGATAGATGGAGTTTACTAAATGAAGAACATGCTTTTGGCTATTAATTTTCTATAACTGGCATTCAAGAGCATAAGCCATTGACCCAGAAAACAGCTCATACAGGATGCTGTCAAATCAGAGAAACTAAATATCGATGCATTCGGCAGTAAGTCAAGAAAACTAGTTATCTTCTAGAGCAAGAGCTATTAAAATCGAAGTTCAACTGTTGCGACAAAAGAAAAGAGAAAGGCTAGTCAAACTGCGAACTATGCATCATGTTTTGAAGGTAGAAAGAACGAAAAACCAGGCAAGCAATGCTTCTACAAAATAAATCAGAAAACCAGCCAACCATTTCCAACAATCGATCAGAAAACGATAAGAACAATGATGAATACTACCACAGACACAATTCATACCACCAGAATACCATTACCTCCTGCAGCAAGCTGCCATCTTGCGTATCAAAAATCCTAACCAAGGTCCCCTTACTGCTAGCAGTTGCCAGAAAATTTCCATCCTGTGATAGTGCAAAGCACACAATCCTTGAATCATGTGCCATCACGAACTTGTTCTTCTTCGATGCGTAATGCTCCACTCTAACCTGCCCCTTCTGCAATCCCGGGCACACCAGAACAAAGGCCTCCGCCGCTTGGGACACCACGCACAAACCCTTAGGGTTCGCGATCGTCTCAATCTGATGCATCAGCTTCAAATCAGCGAAATTGTACACGAATATCTTCTGTTCCAAAACCACCACGATTCGATCGCGCCGCAATCGAACGCCGCGGACCTCGCTCCTGAAAGACAATTCTCCTATGCACCGGCTCTGATGGTCGTCCCAGATCATCACTTTATTCGGCGGGTACTGCGGTGATTCCCCGCCGCCCACTACCGCGAGGATGTTGCACCGGAAGAGCATCTCCACCACGCCGATCCCCCCGCCCACACCGCTTGTGGCGATGGAATCGCCGTCGAAGTCGCGTCGGAAGATCTCCCGGAAGGGATCGCAGTCGTATATGCGAAACCCACGATCGGTCCCGACGGCGAAGCACCCGTAATCTTGGTTGAAAGATACGTGGAGGACCTTGATTGGGGTGGGATCAGATTGACGATCGTAATATGAGATTGGATTCGTGGCGGTAGAGGAGGTAATCGAGGGATCCTCGGATTCGTCGGGGGAAGGCGGGTCCGCCTGTTCGTGCTGTTCGAGGTAAGGCTGGAGCATTGGGGAGACGAAGTCAGGGGGTTGGTCGTTGGTGAATGTGGCCATGGAAGAAGGGTGTGATTTTGGAAGAGACGGTTAGAGTGTAGGATTGGCGAATTGACAACGCTCTAGCATTGGAGCATTGGGTTTATGCGGGGAGGGGCCGATTGGTAATTTCCTAATAGTCCGTTGCTTGGTGGGCACGTATTAACTCTCTTTCCAAAATGGTCTTTAATTTTCGACACATCATTAAAAATTTAAATTTTCAATTACGGAGTTGAGTTAGTGTATTAACATAGATAGGATAATAATAATATCAGCATAATTGCTAAATATCTAATTTGGAAGGAAGTATAGAATTGTTCGGCAATGGTTAAAGGAGAAAACTGACATAATCAAATCGACAGCCTTGGACCATGGTTTCGGTTCAAACCATGCCGCAACAAGGACCCGCCGGTTTAATCGGAGGGATTTTTTCTTACATACCTTTTCCAACTGGCTTAGATTTTTTATACGTGTCGTACTTTTCACTATCTAACCCACATTGGTACACCCATCAATCCATTACATTCATTAAAAAGGGCACTTGTCAAAAATCTAATCCAATTGGGTAAGGATAGAATAGACCAATTGGAGGTTCATAATCAAACGCCACTTTATATAATTTTATTTTTTGAAAACTGAAACCACAATCTGGATCGGCGGTTTTTTTGCCCTTTTCTTTATTTTTCATAATTTTTTTAAAAAAAAAATTAGTTTGAATCGAAACAGAAACCGTCTAGTAGTTCTATCGAGTGCTCTTGATCCGGCTAGTGAGGATTGTAGTGTAGTGTCGTTAGGTCGTAGTTAGGCAAGTAGCTGACTTTTGGTGAGCCCAGCGATCTCTAATTTACGAGTTCTAAGGAAATGAGCTTGTAATCCCGAAAGTGCCTCATTCTTAGTACGAAGAGTGGGTCGGAAGGATTCGGGTCTAAGGCGCAGCTTCCGCATTTTCCGCACAAAGGGAGTCCATCGAGTAGGCTGAGTGACGAGGCGAGGTTGTGAGTCATTGCCGGCAACAACCCTAAATTAGGCGAAAAAAATCTAAGTAATTCCGGGATTGCCAAAGCTAATTCATCATCCCGGCGGCAACCACTTGTCCCGTGTGCCGAGATATCATCCCCTCGGTTCATCCTTATTCCGATATTAACCAACTTAGAAGGTGGTCTCATAAAAGTCGTAAATCATCCCTATCAACTTCTCCTAAATCATTCCGAGACAATTACTCCGCCGCCGGCATGACCTGGGCTCTCTAAATCATTGCTGATGTTGCAATGAAAATGGTAAATGGTACATAGAAACAGACAAACTCGGCCTTAGACACCAACTGGGACGATGAAAGCCGAAAAAGAAAATAGGCCGAATCGTCGACGAACGACGTCGAAAATCAAACGGAAAGAATAGCTAGTAGTCCACAGTTTATATACTAAAAAAAAAAATACTACGTCATGCCTATTGTTTCTTCCGTCCCATCGGAGCTGCGTTCCCGTCGAAAAGATCTTCGATATACGTCTCGATATCTTCCGACTGATACTTGACGTACTTCTCCGTCTGCCTCCCCGGCGTAAAAGTCTGACTAAACCTCCCCAAGAACGATCTGTAAGCCGGGACGACCATATTCGATATGGAAACCCTAAGCTCCGACTGAAGCTGCTCGTCGCTCACCACCCATGCGCTCTGCGTCTTGTGTATCTCGTCGAACATGGCGTTGAAGCTCTTGAACCTCTCCTTGAGCACGGGCTTGAGCACTTTGCCGTTGACCACCAAGCCCTCGGCGTGGAAGCAGCCCAGAAGCTTCCCCCACGTGTCCCGCTGGTAGCCCTTGTGGTACTGCCGAAGGTCCGACGACCTTTTTCTGTACCAGCCGTCGCCCATCAGCCCGTGGACTTCGTTCGAGCCCTTAATCCTCTGAAGGATGTACCTCCCATTGTTCATCATGAAGATGGAGCTCAGCGAAGGGTCCTTGTACAGCTTCGACTTCCCCTCGAGGTTCGAGTCCAGCAGGTCCATGACCGCGACCATCTGGTGCTGGAACGGGGACTGCTGCTTGACCGCCGCCTGGTCGTGGCTCGGTGGGGCCGGAGCCGGCGACCCGCAGCTGAAGTCTGAGCCGGCGGTCGAGTCGGCCCGCTCGATCTTCTGATGCTCCCTGAACACCTGCTCCAGCGTCTCCCTGTAGTCGAACGCGTAGGTCAGGTAGTTCATGACGTACTTGGTCAGCGGGTGCACCGCGCCGCCCGGGACGGGCGTCTTCCCGGCGTCGGCCCTGATTGACGCCTCGAGCTCGCCGAAGATCGATATGATCGCCTCCCCGAGGCGGCCCTTTATCATGGAGGCCTCCGCCTTCGCCTCGTCGTCGTCCACCGTCGGGAGGACGTCCCTCAGCGCCTCGTAGAGGTCGAGGAACTTGAACAGCTTCTCCGCGGCCCTCTTCGTCAGGGCCACGGCCCCGGCGAAGTTGAGGAGCTGGGCGAGCACGACTCGGAATAGGCTGCTGAGCAAGCCCTCGGACTCAGAGCGGCTGTAGTTCGCGAACACGGCCCCACAGAGCTTCCCTTCGCCGGCGAGGTGTGCCGAGGCGCACCGCTTGAACGTCTTGATCCACGCCGCGATCTCCCTCTCGAGGGACTCCCAGCTCATCTTCTGCACGTCGTCAATGCTGTGCTTCTCGAACCCTAGCCTGCGGAGGGCCTCTTCGAGGGCGTCCCCCCGGGCGACGAAGTAGGCCTGGCTGCACTCGGCTGCATAGCCTGTGGCCTCCATCGCCTCAGAGATCTTGGCCAGGTGGGATAGAGTCTCCTCGGAGTATCCCGGGAAATTGCTCTCCTCCGACTCCGCCGGAGGATGGTTCTGCTCGGATTCTTCTGCTGCGGCCGCCGCCGGGAGTTCTTGGCTAGGGATATGGTGATCTTCGAGGAGGGACTTGAATTCGTCCTCCAAGTAGCTCATCGCCCGCTGAAGGACGCCGCCGACGCGGTTGATGGGGTACGAAAATTGGTATTCGGATGAGAAATCGGAGAGGGCCCTCGACAGGGAGGAGAGGAGGCGCGCGGACTCGAGGAACGAGGCTGAATCTTCGCCCGACAGGCCGCTCCATTTGATGGGGCTCTCCCTCGAGGCGTAGTTCTCGACCTTCGCCTCGACGAGGACGGAAAACTGCTCGACGAATACGGGCACGTCGGGCGGGGCGCCTTTCGAGGAGGACAGTGTGGAAATGTATTGGCGTATTTCCTCGGTGACTTTCTCGAGATCGGGAGGAGCGCCCGAAGAAGGTCCGTCGGCGTCGTCCGTCCGTGTCTCGACTGCCGGCCCTCTCGGGTGATCGGCTTCGGCGATGTCCGACCCGAGGGGGTTGCCGGCTGTTGCCTCGGCCTCCTTCGACGGGCTGCTGTCGATGGCGTGGTTTGGAGGGACGTCTCGATCTGCATCGGGCGGCTCGCTGTTGTCGACGTTCTTTTCGGTCGGGACTGCTTTTTGGGCGAGGGAGTTATCGTTTTCTGAATCCATCCTCTGGTCGGAAATCGAAGACGGGCAAGTGGTAAGTTAGGACAGCTGGTATTAGTCCGACATTTTATTTTATTTTTTTTTGTTTTCTTTACATGGTTTATTTTTTCTCTCTATTTCCCTCTGAATTGGTCGTTAAGTTAGTTATTTGGGGTGGTGATGGAATAGGAACAAAAGGGAGCCTAGTTTAAGTTAATTGTGGGACGAAGAGAAGTTTGAGGAGAGTGGTTGGTGGTGGTCGTGCTCTCCACATTTATGCATTATGAATCGTAAATGATTATATTATTTATTCTATATATGTGACGAAAGAAATCCCTATTTTAGCTTATTAATATAATATAATATAACATTGCTTTTATCTTATCCTATTACTAAATCACTAACTATTTTATTAAGGCTATGTTTGGTATAAAAATTTTAGTGTGAAAAAAGAAAAAAAAAAAAAAGTATAAAAGTACGACAATAAAAGCGTAGTGTAACATTGATGCATTGTAATTGTTTTCCATCGTCTGCATGTGTCTGAAGCTCACAATTCCTTCTTGCAGGCAAAGGTTGCCCATGGATGTGCTATGGTAATTTCTTAAAGTGTCATTCCTTTTATTAGTTGTATCTTTCAAAAATATTGTTCCTTGAGTTCTTTGTAAAATGATAAATGATTGTGTAATGTAGAGTGGGACTTAAATGAAGGATCAATTTAGTACAAATCTAACAACATCAAGGTCCTTATATCGTCAGTGACTAGCAATATCGATATCCCTCAAGAACTCGAAACTCAAAAGAAAAATAAAACAAACAAGAAGTACCTTAATTTTTGGCCTTAACAGAGTTGTTCTCCTTAATCCTGGCTCTGTTATCCAGCTTCACAAAGCGCTTCAAATCCTCGAACGGTAGAGTCTCGATATCCTTCCTCCTCAGCTCGCTCAGAGCAGGGCGCTTGTCCAACAAGTGCCAGAGCCAATCGGGGTACTCAGAATCGGGCAGGATTTTAGGGTCTTGCCCATCTTTCAAGATATTGGCCCCATACACCGTCGTGGATTTAACTTCTTTGCTCAGCGTCGATGCCTTCGGTGCATCAGCAGCAGAACCACCTTTCGAACCTTTCTTGGCTTTAGCCCCGCTAGCGGCAGCAAAGGTTCTGCGGCCTTCTCCAACGAGAATATTGCTTCTTAAAACTTTCGTAATACCTACCGGCATGGCAAGTTCCCTGCAGCATTTGCTAGTGTTATCCCGATGCTCGTATTCAAGGCATCACTAACCTAATTCATACTATGTAACACTAAGCACACAATTAAACTTTGTAGGGTATCAGAGGTCTATTCTTTTCCTACCAACTTGGGAAGCAAACCCAACTCCATTAGATTTTCGATAGGTCGTCGAAAATTTGAATTTTCAATGACTTGTCAGAAATCCAACAGAGTTGGGTAGATTTCCCACTTGAATTTTCAATGGCGTGTCGAAAATCCAACAGAGTTGCGTAGATTTCCCTCGTGGGTATGGAAGAATAATCGGTGCTGTTATCTCCTCAGTTAAGACTACCGTGATCGGTATATACATGCTACCAAGCCCACGATTGGTAAATCCAAAAACCATATGACTCAGTAAAAAAATCGTAGTTTGTAAAATCATCATTAGTTAATCATCAAATTGCCCAATCCAATCACTTGCTGACATAAATATAGGACGGCATGGCCCGGAGAATTCAGCTGATAACCTGACACATTGTATGAAAATGCGAATCCTATTCTAGATAATCAGCTGTAAAAGGGCTTCCACGAAGTGAATTAAAGATATAAAAGGAACCCTAAGATCATAAGATCCCAATCTGACAACATAAATTCACGTAGAGCAGACGCTAAGGAAGAACGCCGATACAAAAATTTCGATTTCATAACTATGAAGCTAACGAAAAATGAGTCTTCCTTCAACCAATGAAAGCTACAGAAATAGAAAACGTACTCTTGAAACGAATTAGCGTGGGCAAACCTTCAAGTCGAGCGATGGCTGCGTGCAATCAGCAGTAGAAGAACGTTCCAAATTCCAATCCTATATAACTAAACTAGGTTCTAAGAACAGAGGAGACCATAACCTTCGATTGGTTAATGGGTTTATATTTGGGCCTTCACTGGGCCCATTATGCAAAGCCCAAGCCCATCAATACGACTGTGTTTCATTACCGAGCCTTAGGGTTTATGGTTCTCTCTCTCTTCGGAAATTACGAAAGAAGACATGATCTTAAGGGGTTTCTTGCGCAAAACTCCAAGTTAGCAACACTCTGTCGTTGTTACGTTCTGAGCTCGCCATTTTTCTACACCCTTCGAAAACCCTAGAGAGTTGGGGGAAAAAAAATTCAATTCGAGGAAGAATTAAGTAGCAGAAAAATGGGGAGTAGCCAAGCTGCAGCTAACTTGCTGACCAACATCGCTCGCGCGGCCTTCGGTGTCGGAATCGGTGCGACGCTGCTGAACTCTTCTCTATACACGGTGGACGGCGGGCAGAGGGCGGTGCTGTTCGACCGTTTCCGAGGAGTGATCGACGAAACTGTCGGTGAAGGGACGCACTTTCTCGTCCCCTGGCTCCAGAAGCCCTTCATCTTTGATATCCGCACCCGACCTCACACCTTCTCCTCCGTTTCTGGTACAATACAGTCTAAATGCTGACTATTTTTTTTTTTACAGCTCTTAATTGACATTGTTGGAAGTGAAAACTTGAAATCGACTCCGTGCTGTATTGTGCTGATTGTGTGTTTCTTCTGGAAACAAGGGATGTTTGACTCGATTGACTCAATTCGTTTTCATTTTTTTAAATTAGTTCATGCTCTAGGTGAAATTGATTCGATGGTGCAGTATGCCTATTTCTTGTTTATCTCTTCTTTGGGAATACAAATTGCTGAACGTTCGATCAACTAAAATGTTTTAATGTTTTAAGATGTTTTTCATGCTCTTGATGTATTTTGGGGTGCATTATGCTGATTTCGTTGTTTCTTTTGGTATGCAAAGGCCGATTGGCACCATCAACTCCATGTTTTAAATTGTCCTTCATGCTTTAGAATAAAGTACTCCCTGATTGTCAACTTTTTGCTCAACTTTTTGACTTTATCGTATCAAGTTTTTGATAAACCTAGTGCTGTTGTATGTTACATCTTCTGTTATTTAACTTGATTCGGACTCATAATTAACCAAGTTATGATAAAATCCTGAATGGGAGGTCAACTTGCATACGAGCTCCATCCTTGATCTTTGTATTAGTGCTCATAGATTCCTGTTTTTATAGATCAGTGTGCGTTCAACATTTATTCAATCAGGAAAGCTGGAAGGTTGACTCATTCAGTTCATTTTGCCGTCCAAATTTTCTTGTTATCATTATTACCTCTTTTGCTCTAATTGATTTTTTTTCCTTATTTTGTACTTCATTACCGGAAGATTATATTCAGATTATTTTTGCCTATTTTCGTATGTCATGACCTTCCAAAGAAAGTTGAACGTTTTTGTCGTTATCTTTGATGAACAACCAGGGACTAAGGATCTGCAAATGGTGAACCTCACTCTGCGTGTGCTCTCCCGCCCTGAGGTCCATCGCCTACCAGACATTTTTAAGACACTGGGACTTGAGTATGATGAGAAGGTCCTCCCGTCTATCGGCAATGAGGTTCTAAAAGCTGTTGTGGCTCAATTCAATGCTGATCAGTTGTTGACGGAACGTCCCCATGTGTCTGCCCTGGTGAGGGAGAGTTTGATACGAAGGGCCAAGGACTTCAACATTGTGTTGGATGACGTGGCGATCACTCATTTGTCTTATGGTGCTGAGTTCTCAAAGGCTGTGGAGCAGAAGCAGGTTGCACAGCAGGAAGCAGAGAGGTCTAAATTTGTGGTGGCGAAGGCCGAGCAGGAGAGGAGGGCAGCAATTATTAGGGCTGAAGGTGAGAGTGAGGCTGCGAAACTTATATCTGATGCAACTGCAGCTGCTGGGATGGGATTGATCGAGCTGAGGAAGATTGAGGCTGCCAGGGAGAATGTTGCCTCCATGAGCAGGAATGGAAACGTGATTTATCTTCCTAACAAGGGCAACATGCTTCTTGGTGTCAACCCTGGTCGTTAATTACGAGGTACCTCCCATAAGCTTTAGGGCAGTCGTTTTTTTGTTGATTATCATTTATATATGCTAGGTTGGCTGCTGATAAAGATGTTGATATTGAACCCCTCTGATTATGTGTGGTTGTGGCTCATTGCTAGCTGGTTAAGTTCCGATATGCAAATGGACATAATGTGCTTGGGGCACTTTTTTGCTGGTCTGTCAATCGAACAATGTCACCAATAATGAAAATGTCCTAGAACTTGATTAGTAGCTGTAGCCCAGTCCAGCTAGCTTACATATATTTATTTACAAGATGAAACCTATATCAGAAACTCGGCATTTATGTTCGTAAGATTTGATGATTTGCTATCCTCTGTATAAGGAAGTTGGATTTTTAATATCTTAACATGTTCCTTGTAATTTGACATTACTATGTCGATAGGACTATGAGTTTTTATGGAAGAATAAGACATTCGTCTGGCTTACTAGTATTTTCGTCGGGAGTTTCTGGAAATGGATCTTTGTCTTTCCATTTTGGATGGGTGATAAATATTCTCATATCACTACGTTTTCTAAAGCTCATTTACTTGCCTGATTCTGTTCGTTTTTGTTGCCTTCATCTTTGTAGGATTTGAAGAATGGACCAACGGGTGATTCGTGCCTTTTTTTGTTTTGGTTGGTTTATTCGGTTAAAATAATCTGTGTTTTGCTTAGTGAGAGAGATTCTATGGACAAGGAGATATCGAAACTTCATTTGTCATTTTCATACATATATGGGGGTGGTAAGTGGCCACCCTTCTATAAAACTTCTCTTTGAACACCTCCCATAGAATAGAACTTCCCTTTTTTTGCATCTTAGTTAATAAAATGTATAAATTTATAAAATTTTAATAAATAGAGTGACTAATGATCACCACGTTCTTATGAACATTTATTTTTTTGCCCATTTTTTTGTTTCTTGCGACCCACATAAAAACCTTGTTTTCATTATTATCAAATTAGGGTCGTACGTCTTTGAATATTCAATTTTCTCGGTCTTTTTTCTCTCATTGGCATAAAACAGTAGGCCCGATTAAATTCAAAAACTGTGATTAATGGCCAAAAGGTGCATATTTTTTGATGTCCCTAATAATTAAACCTATTTTACTGAGTAGTACGTTAAAAATTATTAAATATTAAAAAAAAAAAAAAAAAGGAAGGGCCCTGCTTCTCTTCATTGTTCGTTTCGATGCACAATGCATACATCGAAACTCGACAATTTTGCTATTGCACACAAGCAATCAGCTCATAAGGTTGAAATAAATAGCGGATGTCTTTAAAGAAAAAAAAACAAAAGAAACAGAAAGAAAGGGCCTCGCCATAAGGTTACAAGCCAAGCCGTCTTCTTCATGCGAATGAACTAAAGATTTAAATCAGTGCTTGCACCTCAGCATTATTTATTCGCAAACAATGAAGTAAAGCACTACACTTTCTTCTAAACAAATAATTCTAGCAGCTCAGCTCAGCTCAGCTCAGTTCATACGCTCGAGCTTCTTGATATTTTGGATTTGCATACCAGGGTTCAGTCCCTTGGGGCAAGCTTTCGCGCAGTTCAAGATGGTATGGCAACGGTAGAGCTTGAACTCGTCGTTTATAGCATCGAGGCGCTCGCTTGTGTACTCATCGCGGCTGTCCATTATCCACCTGCCAGCAACATTGTTAAGAAAGATTCGAAATTACAAGCTCTTCAATGGGATAGGGTGTAAATATCACCATTCACCGATGTCACTCTTAGAACAATCACACCCATTGTACAACATAGTTACAATCAGCCAAGAAGCTGAAATAAAGAAAAACGACACCAAGGGCGAAATACGATGGTTGCAGCAGGTTTATCATAGGATAGGACTAAGGCTCCATGGACTGACAAATCGAAGACCACAAGCTCCAGGAATTGAGGAATTGCAAAGTATTGATCAATTATCAGAGTCAATCATCACCAACCCAATAATTTTCAAATTCAAAGAAACACAACGAAGAAAAGAAAAGGAACAAAACTAGCAACAAAAGAAGGAAATCGTAATGCTCTTTCATGAACATCAACCTATGTCAGCTCATTAAACCTCAAGCTAAACCTTTCAGATAAAAGAATATTGGCATTGCAGAAGCCATTATCTTCAACTTTCGTCGTTTGACATAGATGAGCAACATCCCATGATGCAGTAATGGAACATTACTCTGACAAGACATGCCAGCAATCCTAATGGCAGCTACTATAGCACGAAATGTAATAGTAAAGTTATCTCATGATTCCCATGAATCCCATTCCGCACCATTCGCTACCATCGACGCCTCGAACAGACCTAGAAGTCTCTAATGCCCGACATAAATGAGGTAACTACGTTATGTTACCAATAAGCTCAGCATCATTAAAGCTTCAATCGGCGCGAACAAAGAACGAAATAATCTTTAACTAATCACACAGCTTTCCATCAAAATCCAATCTTTTCACTCACAAGAAGCACACATAATTAATCCGAGCTTTCGGCGAACCCATTAGAGGTACCTGTTGGCGTGCAGCAGCGCGGCGGGACCCAAATAGGATTCAGGATTCCACCAGTAGCTGGGGCACGATGTGCTGCAGCAGGCGCAGAGAATACACTCGTACATCCCATCGAGCTTCTTCCTATCCTCCTTCGACTGCAGATACTCCTTCCCTTCGTTCGCCTCGTTCCCGCTCTTCCTCTTCAGCCAGGGCTCGATGCTCTTGTACTGATTGTAGAAGTTGGTCATGTCCACCACCAGGTCCTTGATCACGAACATGTGTGGCAGCGGCGTGATCATCGCCGGGGCTCCGTCGGAGGGTATTTTGGTCAGGCACGCCAGCCCGTTGCGCCCGTTGATGTTCATCGCGCAGGAGCCGCAGATTCCCTCGCGGCAGGAGCGGCGGAAGGTCAGCGTGGGGTCGATCTCATTCTTGATCTTGATAAGGGCGTCGAGGACCATGGGGCCGCACTCCTTGAGGTCAATTTCGTAATTCTGCATCTCGGGCTTGGTGGGGGAGTCGGGGTTCCACCGGTAGATCTGGAAGGTCTTGGGGGATGAAGCGGGCTGGGCCTGTGCCTCCGACGCGTGGGCCCGGGAAAACACGGCAGCTATGTGAGAACGGAGGCGCGAGGTGGAGGAACGTCGGAGCAGTATAGATGAAGCCATCTTTTTCTCGAGATTGACTAATGGTGTCGAGAAATGGTCTCTGATTGAGAAGGGGAGGCGTGTGGTAAGGTAAGGTAATAAACCAAAGAAAGAATAAATGAATGATGTAAATTAATAAAGCCTTAATTATTTTTAAGTCCTATATATTTGGGATATGTAAATTTCTGATAATAATTTTAGAACAATAAGTTTCGAAATTAAAGCAATTTAAGGATATTTAAATTAAAAGTTGTAATTTTAAGACAGTAATTGTTAAAGATCAAGAATTAAAAAATTAATTCATATTAATAATAATTTTGGTGATTGGACAAATAAAACTTAAAATCGGATATGAGATCGATACACCACGTACTGGAAGTCGCGATTAAGAGAAGACAAGTCCATAGTGATGACAGAATATAAGTAAACGTGCAAATAGTAATGACCAAATATCGAATCCAAGCTGGAAAGAGCGGGTTTGAAATTTGAATCAATGCACGGACTGCAAGACTTTATATCAAGGTTGTAGTCCACACGCCATTTAGGTTGGAACTTCTTCTGTTTAAGTATAAAGCAAAGACTAGTTCAGTCGCAAGGCAAGTCAACAGACCCATTTTGGAAAAGCACAGTTAATGCATCGTCTGAAGTTGGTCTACGACATATTTTAGTCCACATTCAGCAATGATCTTCTTCAGAGCCTCAAGTATAAATTCAAGAGACTCAAGACAGAAAGAAAAAAAAGACAGACACGCTGAGAACTTTTCACAACCAACAACGATCGCAAGATTATCAAGCAAAGAAGCAAAAGTGAGAAGTCACAAAAAGCTTACTGAGATTTTGCATTGTGTAACTTAAGGTGTGACCGCTATCAGTGCACAAATAGATCAATCCAACTGACTTTAAAAAGTTGTCTAAGTAGTGTGCTAGGAATTTAGTTAGCGAGTCTATCTAAGAAGGTTATATAACAAAGTGTGTAAACCAAATTTTTTAGTGTTACCTTCCTTGCGGGGAAAAAAGAGAAAACTTAGGAGATTGAACTCCGAACTTGCAGAAACAAAGACTTGTGTTTACAACTCCAAACAGACACACACACTCACACCAGTTCACAGTTGAGACTAGTAGCTATCTTCCCCACCACTGGCTCACTCACCGTTGAGAATATTCACTAGTTCAAACAAAAAAAACACGAAAATTGGTTAGTGTTTATTACATTCCTTCTAAACACACAGACCGATCATAACAGTAAGTTTAAAAATTGAAGCAATCTGAAGACAATAAATTTCAAAATTTGGCGCAAATTGCATAAAATTTTAAATTTATTATTCTAAAAAAACCACATTTAATTTAGGTATTCTCAAGTTGCTTGGAGCTTGTTAAAACCTTTAATTTAGTTGTCTAACCACCAATCCTAATATAAATAATAATAAAAAAAAAAAGAATCAAGCCATTAATGAATAAAGATGTTTAGCAAAATAAATAAATAAATCCCGAAATTTCCAACCCATTTGTTCCACTCCACCTACGCCCATCATTGCATTTATTTTCTACAATGCCTGCGTTATAATTTGAACATCAAGATTTAAAAAAAAAAAAAAAACTACTTCATTCATAACAGATGATGATGATGGTGTGGCACATTCAATGCTAAATATATATATATATATATATATATATATAAATTAGAATTAAATTCGTACGTTAAGTTTCAAGAATTAATTATCCATTATTCATTGAATCCTCTCGTTCGAGCTGTAACCGAAGAACTTGCTTGAGCCCCTTTAAATAATACCCACTTTCACCCTTATTCCAACACAAAATATACAGAAAAAATCACCAAAGAATATATTACATTACATATATAGTACACAATCGATCATCATCATGTCTCTTTCTCCTCTGAGATATGGCAAGAACATGATCTTGGTAGTGTTGATGGTGCTGCTATCATCGTCGACACTCCTCGTTAAAGCAGTAGAATACGACCGAGTGTTTGTGCAACGCTGCATTTGGACTACATATATAGAGGTCGAATGGTGGATCGGACCAGCCTTCACGGGGAAAGATTTTAGGGTTATAGGGGAACATGGCGGTTGCCGCGGCGTCATAAAAATGGGCCGTGCATGCCTGACCGAGGTGGCCAAGAGCTACATGCATAACCCCGACGGATCTTCGGCGGACGAAAGAACCCAACAATGGTACTACAAGAGGGCCGACAGAATCTGGGAACACTGTCAAAATGTAGTAAAGAATCAGCAATAAAATAAAGTAGTTGACATACAATAAAAAATATTATTCGACATAATAATCATTGACATGTGCAAATTTAAAATTGCTAATTATATATGTTGTTACGTCTTAATGTAATAAAATTCAATGTGTTGGAGGCGTTTGACTTCATGTAATTACTAAAGATGCATAACATTTAGTTATAACAAGTAACCATAATAATATCTCAAGAACATCGCGGGAAATTCAATAATATAATCTCCGAAAAACCTATATATATAATTTTATAAGATCATATATACCACCTGAGAATGAGATAATGAGACGTAGATCTTTAAGCGAAAGACAATCAAAAGAAGTTACTACATTCCTTGATTTTTAGATCAATCTCTGAGGTAAGGTCTAAAAATTTACATGTATGTTCCATTATCTTCGGTTCTCAATACATTATATGTATGTATTCTCTAAATGGACTATTGGTAACCATCTTTCAAGGTAGTCCACTTCTCTAAGCTTTTTTTTTTTTTTTATCTTAAAACGTCTAAGCCTAGTTCATTCTTCTTCTTTTTTTCTCTCTCGTGCTTTTTTGCTTATGAAGCTGCCAAAGAGTGATGGTTCATCAAATCATAATAAGGAACGGATAACCTTAACAATGTTTGTGTTTAGAAAGATCGTATTAGTCCGTGATAAAGATTGCGGAATGAGTTCACTATTAATTCGTCCGTATCCATTGGGATTTCTCCATGCTCTTTAAGTTTGGACTTGGCTGAAACATTCGTAGTAAAAGGTCATGAAGGCTTTCCACCTTTCGTTCGCCTCTTCTATGATAGTACATTTCAAACACCAAGTGTGCATAGGAGTGATAATGGATAGACCCACTTAAATCCAGACCTTTACTCGGTTGGCATAAATCCAACTCGAGAGAACGATTTGTATCTGCCGGCTCAGGCCCATTAGATCTTCAAATGAATCTTTAACGGGCATTTTTGTCATCCCTAAATGTCCGTAAAACCTACCCTATTGTTCTTCCCATGTTGATTTTGGTGATAATATGATAGGACTATTTGTCGTGGTTTGAAATCGGCAATTCCGATAGAAAGAGCACGAAAACGATACATACAATATATTGATTCGAATCTCCATTGAATATATCAACCAATACCATGTATACAAATATCTAACTGATAAAGTGAAAGAGAGAAGAATTGCTGCCCGAAAAATCGACATTTTCTTGAAGAAAAAAGTTAAACGCAGGCTTCAGTTGCGTGAAGAACTCAAGTCAGAAACTTAACATGAATTCTTTTTTACAGTTAAGAAAGGTGAACATGAAGTAGAGGACACTAATGAGGAAGCTACACACCACTTGTAATCTATCTCAAGTTTATCACCTTTTTTCTTTTTCTGATTACTAAATGTAGAAACAAAACACTCTTCAATTTCTCCTCTAATGATAATACTACCCCTAAAAGTTTGTAATTGATGCTTAAAAGTTAGCTATAAAATCATATCATTAGCTAATGTAACAATGCTGCATAATATAGGTCATACTACCCCTAAAAGTTTGTAATTGATGCTTAAAAGTTAGCTATAAAATCATATCATTAGCTAATGTAACAATGCTGCATAATATAGGTCATACTACCCCTAAAAGTTTGTAATTGATGCTTAAAAGTTAGCTATCATATCATTAGCTAATGTAACAATGCTGCATAATCTAGGTCATAGATAATGCACGTAATTTTCGATCTGTTGCGACTCTTATACCAGCTGTGAAAGTGAAACAGTATATCACATATGAGTGCACACACAGACACGACGACTAAAGAAACTAAACTATCCCATACATATATTATTGGAAATGTATATAGATCGACCAAAAGAGCCAAATGGTATGTTACCTCCGTTTATTTTCTGCAATACCATACACCAATGACATAGTAGACAAGTCGACACCAACAACAATTATTCACCATCATTGAATAAAATGAACCCTGGACTAAATATAATGTTGCCGATGGCTCGAATAAATCCAGGGTCTGAAATGCAATAACCAGAGAGATTTACAAAGAAAAAGGTGTGAATAACAGATAAGATTATGTTGCAGATACTTGCCATAATGTTTAGAAAATCATGACAACGCTGTCATGCACCCTCGACTTTTGGTTCTGTGCAACACATTCGGAGATCCACATCAAGTTTCTGATCTCCTGCTCCTTCAGTCTCATATACGCAAAAAACACGCCATAGTGGAACTGTTTCATCAAATATTTAAGAGTATCGATTCAATTATCCTTTAAGAATTTGAGTAGAGATATGAGACATGCAGCATGGTTCAGGATATACAGAAGACATTGTGCAACAAACCTGCTGCTCAAATGCTAGGCAAAGTCGTTTCACCTCCTCCTCGTAAAAGGCCTTGTCCAGCATCTGACTTTCTCCATACGAAAGCTTGCCAAATATGGACTGGTAAGGAGGATACTTTTCCATGGCTCCACGGACCTGGAGACAGGTATATAGCTTGTTTTCTAAGAGCGGGAAATCTTTTTGAATGAAAAGGATTATAAACAAGAAAAATCATGATTGGACACCTCTTATTCTTTTCATACAACTTAACAATGTAAAGGCTACAGCTAGAAAACTTCTCAATAGGAGAATATATATATGAGAGTAATCAGATACCTGATCGATATCTTCACATGCTGAAAGCTCCTCATGACCATAAGGATATCTATCATACAAGCAAGTGAAATGTTAATGAAAAGAAAGATCACTGATATATCAATTATTTAACTTCCAACTAATTGAAAAATAATTGCTGATGAAAGATCCCTTACAGCAAGCCAAAATTAGAATACAACTTCTTGCGATCTTCACGAGTGAGCTCAGTACCAATACTGAACATTAAGAGAAAGTTTGAAGGGTTTTGAAACAATAGCAAATAACTATTGATTTTGAACATAAAAGGAATTTCAGACAGTCAAGGGCAAACCTGTTGATTGTGATATTAACTGCCCTTCTGTCTGCCTCAAAAGAAAGGAGGTCAGCCATAATCTCTGCTGTAGCCCCCCCAAGTTTCTGCTTGTAATTTCTTTGATTAGAATTGATTACAGAATGACAATGGAAGTACTCCAAGATACCTCAAAGGAACTTTCTAGGGGTGACCAGAAAGCATATTTACCTGGCAGAATCTGTAGAAGTCCTCAAGGTAAGCCTTGTACAGTGTATTCCTCATAATCTCAATATTCATGTCATCCAAGTCCTGCCAGAAGTAAAATGTACCCAGAAATAACAAGCAGGACATTAAGTAACGTTAATTTATTTATTTTCCATTAGCATGAATCATAAGCTATTCCATTTATCAAACAGTAACGTTGTTTCCAACTGTAACAGTTACTTATCTCCCCATAGTGGGACCAGAAAAGAATTATAGCTAAATTTGACCTCTGAGGTAATACACTCGGAGAAGTACGGCGCAAGGGGCGTGTCCACAAGAACCAGTCTGTAAAGCTCCCTCATGTTCTGAGCAACTGCCAGGGTGGCAATGCTGTGCAAACAAATGGTTTGGTTATAACATATTGAAAATGATACAAAGCTAAATGTCTAATAATAAAAAAACAAGATACCTGTCAAACATCCCCAAAGGATGACATTTCTCCAGCAATTCCTGAACATCTCTCTCGTGCAAAGTTCCCATCACAATAAGTACAACATTGTCAATCATGTGGCCATATCTAGACATCACAAAAAGTTAGGCAGATCAGAATCATCAACTGCATCGGACACTACCATAGAGATAACACTGGAATAGGTGTATATGAGCAAATTGTGGGGTGTTTAGAAGGATATTTATCACCTCAAAATTCAGAAAGGAAGAACCAATGTGTTTTTTATTCGTTAAATGAAATTGCTAAGCTTCAGACACTTAATTAAAGTGTGAGGGTCAGGGACAGAGGGGGGGCATACGTTATGTACTCTAAGAAAGTAGACAGAGGCTCTGTGGCTTGGGTCAGCATGTGCTTGTACTCATCAACGAGCTTAAGGGTGCATTTCTCCACAATTGTTGTTGTATGCAGTGGAGAGGGCTCTGAGATCAAACAAGAAGACTGAATTTTACAATACAATTCCAACAAGGAGAAAATAAAAGGAAATGAATCCAAACAATCAAAAAACTCAAACAACATCATATCATCAGCTCAAAAGAATTCACCAACGACATACTTAAGATAACAATTGTAAACACAAAATAATCAATTTATATAGATAAACTCACGGACTAACTATTCAGTGAGATAAGTTCAAAACCGATCCAATCGACCAACCCTTACTATAACATCGATAATGAGCAGGATTGAAAATTGTACAAGTAGACTGACCGTTTTGGAGGTAAGGACCGTACTCGGTGGCGGAGAGGTGCATCTTGATGTCGTCTAGGGTCTCACACTGGCACAAGTTGTTATAATCCGCGGCGTTGAGGAGGCCGGAGCGGTAGCCTCGAACGATCGCCTCCAGATAACCGCCATGGATGTTGAACGTAAGCGCTTCGAATCCGTACATAATTTCAGGTTTCTACACAGATCTGAAGCGTAATGGATGGATGAATCCGTAGATCGAAGATAGGAGGAAGCTCTATGATTGGGCTTAATGTAATCGCAAGGGGTTCCACGCCAGTCAGCACGTCGGTTGGGGGTAGAATCGTAATTGCACTTTTGCAATTTAATAAATCTTACAATACTATATTTATTGTCCATTTTTAGAATTTCATGGCATATAAATACCATTGGTTTGTTTTTTTTTTTCTTAAAGAAACCTAAGGTCAACTTCAAGCCAACAATGGGTTCATACGTGTCCTCTATCATCGGCGGTGGAGATGCCGAGGCAGCGGATACGAATCCCGGCGGCGAGTCATCTGGACCGTCTAGAGTGACGGCTTTCCATTCGTCTCAGCGCTGGCATCTCCACTTCAATTCCTCCAAGCAATTGAATAAATTGGTGCCCTCTCACGCCCTATTCCTTACTTCTCTAGTCGTCGTATCAGTAGTGCGATTTTTTTTGGATTTCGATTGGGTTTATGTAGAATGATAACTGAATTTCTCCCTGTGAAGTCAGTGAATGCCCATGGTTTTTGTAGATCGTGAATTGAATTTCACTTCAATTGTTTGGGGAAATATGCCGATGGTTCTTTTTCCATCTTTCCCCAAAGTTTTAATCCCAAGATTTAAACGATTAGAAGCTGTAGTAGTTTGATTTTCTCGGTCGATCTCAATTATTTAGGATTGCCCATCATCGTTGTCTGATCTAACTAACACGATACAGTCATTTCCAGAAATCTGTATATCAAAATTTGGTTTTCAGCCTTAACCATGTTTTTTTCTCCTCAACTCAAATGTTATTCGTTTCCTTCTAAATAAACTAGTTGGAGATAGAACAACTTATGATCCAGACGGCTTGTTTACATGATCCTTTTTGAACTTTTGGAAATACAGTATGGAAGAAATATGTTATCCACGTTTTTTGATTATTTCATGCCCTTGATAGCATCTTTATCATTAATTATTCTTTTTTCTTTTATTAGTTATGCACGCTATATACATGTAGCGTATGACTTGTTTCTTGGATGATTGATTTCATTCCTCACTCAATACATTCATATTACTCAATGCATCTTATAATTAATTTTGTTTCGATCTTATGGTAAGCACAAAGTATTCAGATCAATCCATATCAGTAATAACTATTGTGTATAACAGATGGTGGTGGATTTTTCGGCTACTTGGTGCGGGCCATGCAAGTTCATAGAACCAGCCTTCAACGAAATGTCTGCCAAGTACACCGATGTCGACTTTGTCAAAATTGACGTTGATGAGCTCAATGTAAGCTTGCTTTTTCTTTCATTTTTATTTTCTCTTTTCAGTTGAATGTGATGGTAGTTAGATGATGTAAGCGAAACGCATTTTGATGGTCGTAGGATGTGGCACGAGGGTTCGGAGTGCAAGGGATGCCTACATTCGTGCTGTTAAAGCAGGGAAAGGAAGTGGAGCGGGTGGTCGGAGCGAAGAAGGATGAGCTCGAGAAGAAGATTCTCAAGCACAGGGAAGCCCCTAAATTCGCTGCCTAATCTGAGAGTGACTGTTATTGAAAATTGCTTTTCGTTCTCTGCGTGTTTAAGTAAAATTTATTCGTGGCGACGACTGAAGATTGTTTGTTTTATTATTACGCTGGTTTTCGGTTTGCCTTGGTGGATACAAATGAAATAATGCATGCTTATGTTGGGTTTATTACATGCTTGACGAATTATGTAATGAGGATTGCTGGTATGTGCCTATAATGTTATGTGTAGGAAAAGATCATTTCAAACGTAAATTATGAATACCTACTTCGAAGACAATCCAATCTTAGTATAGGAGCATGAATCCTATCCAAAAGAACTCAGTTTCTTTACTAAACAAGTACTCTACTTATAATAGTCGTATCGTCATGACCATTCAAGGCGAAACAAGCCCGGCCTGTAGATACCAAAAGTAGAAGTGAACCTTCGAATTGCCCTTTACACCCTAGTTGCTTCCCAACCATATATCGGATTAGTTTCAATATCACCTCAATCTTCTTCGGCTTAACAAAGAAACAATAGAGAAATGATTCTCTCAAGTTGATCAATGGCCGCCGTGCATTGTTACAACTGATTATCATATACAGTTTGTGCTCGAGGTAGGACTGATTGGTGATTTGCCCTATCGTCCTGCCTAGTCGCTGATTAAGTTTTATATCGCCATTTTAAAGCTGAAATTGAATATGGGATCACTTCTGTACTCGTATTCTTCTTATTTGTTATTCATAGAAATGAAATTCTTGTTGATTTGAAGGAATAATAATGAATGAAAGCTGCAAGAAGATCAATGTGTATGTTAATGTAATGCTGAAGCTTGAGGTGGCAACCTTAGGAACATCAAATGAACTCAAGCTATGGATTGGTTCTATTGACTTGTTTTAACTACGTGCGTTTCTCTTTTCTGTGATCCCAGCAAGAATTGAATGTGCTTGAAAAAGATTCTTTTCAATAAAAAAACCAACCTTTACATGCATTAATTTATTACGACATTGAATGCCTTTGACCAAGAATATTCATCTTGCAAGTGATGATGTCCCGAGCTTCATAGCACCTATAAGTAAGTTTTTTCATGGTAAGATTACGTTTGGTGTGCGGAATTCGTTTGTGGAAAACACGACATAAAACTAAGTTAGTGCATCAAATAATTATACTTCGCACTTTAACCGTGGTACCTTCACACTTTTTCGTACTGAGTTCCTCATAACAAACGTGACCTAAAAAATTTATGTATGACATGCAATAGATATTAGTAAGGATTAATACATTATTTTTTTTTTACTAGGACACTTTGTAGTCTCAATATATAGGTCAAGTGGTTGATCATGAGGGTCACGGATTCGAGTTTACGTGGAGTCCTTGAAATCTCTAAATGTGTGGAATTTAGACGGTCACACATAGATTAAGAAGAATAGTTTCGCTGAAAGTCGGGTGATCGTCCATAGTTAATAATGAGGTTTATATTCTATTCAGACTGAATTAGACGGAATGTGGAAGTATTAGTTCCACTGGTAGCAGAGATTATTCATAGCTAGGGATGTCAATAGGGCGGGGAGCCAATCTCCATTCCGGTCCCCATCAAACAGAGACAAATTTTCTACATTCATAAACTTGGCCGTGATCCCCGACCCACCATTTTTTCTTTTATATAAATTAGATTCAATATTTAAATTGTATATTAAATATTATTTATATATTATACTTATATAAATGGAATATTTTAGTAATTTACAATATCAGATCCCCGCGGGAATAGGGCGGGGGATCCCCACGGAACAGGGAGAGTCATCACGAGCGATCGGGGATTCTCCGCCCTGTTCGGGCAGATCTCCGCGGGATGATGAATCTCTACACCACTCACTGACAATCCTATTCATTGACAATGAAGTTTATAATATATATATAATATATATATATAGAGATTTGCTATGGTGCATACCCTACCGTGAGCACCCCGTGAGCACCGCACACATACTTCGCCTCTTTTCGCTCCAAAACGAAATTTTTAGCCCAATGTTAATCACATCCCCCTTACACAACAACATGATGATGTTGTAAAACAGATTCATCTTTATAAAAACACGCAAAAGATCGATAAGAAGCATCACACGGATATGATATTAAAAAAATTGTTCTTATCGATCTTTTGCGTGTTTTTATAAAGATGAATCTGTTTTACAACATCATCATGTTGTTGTGTAAGGGGATCTGATTAACATTGGGCTAAAAAATTCGTTTTGGAGCGAAAAGAGACGAAGTATGTGTGCGGTGCTCACGGGGTGCTCACGGTAGGGTATGCACCATAGCAAATCTCTATATATATATATATATAATATAGAATACACTTTTGTATTGTAGTAGGAGTATTTTATTTCGAATCGTAGGGTAGTGTCCAGCAAGACACCTCACACCTATCAATGAGACCATCTTCACTGTCAAGCAATAAAACAACCTTACAAAGGGCATCGAGAGAGACCCAATAATAATGACTTGTACCCAAAACCCAACTACTCTCAAGAACAATTACTCTTTACGTCTCCATTTCTTCAGTCTCCCAGGCAGCATCAACTGAACAACCCATCACCGCGCCACCATACCACGGTTTTGATTGTAATGAGAAACTTGTAATTGCAGTTGAAGAGGAGGGATGAAGAAGCTGAAAACTTACTACCACCATCTCAAGCACCCTCACACGCACCCCCACGCCATGGAGAAGAAGAGATGGATCTTCCCTTTGACCATTGTTTCGCTCCTCTCCTTATTCTTCGTCATCCTTATCGCCTCTAGGTCGTCGTCTCCGATCTACCTCACAACCACCACCATTACCAACCCTTCCGCCTCGCACATCTTCGTGGAGTCCAAGCTCAGGCCCGTCCCAGTATCGCCCATTACCGAACAGCCGCCGCGCATAGCTTATCTGATCTCCGGATCCGCCGGCGACGGCGCGATGCTTCGGAGGACGTTGGAGGCACTGTACCATCCTAATAATCAGTATGTTGTGCATTTGGATGCTGAGAGTTCTGCTGAGGAGAGGATGGATCTGTTTGGTTATGTGGGTAAGCATGAAGTTTATGGCAGGTTTCGGAATGTGAGGATGATTGGGAAGGCTAATTTGGTCACCTATAGGGGGCCCACCATGGTGGCCAATACTTTGCACGCTGCTTCGATACTGTTGAGGGAAGGTGGGGACTGGGATTGGTTTATCAACTTAAGTGCTTCTGATTATCCCCTCGTCACTCAAGATGGTGAGTCATTATTAAAATTTTTCCTTGAAAGTTGATTTTTTTTTGTTGTGGGATCTCCCTGGTTGGTTGTTTTTGGGTCACTGTGGGGTGGAAAAGGGAAGAAATTCTGGAATTTTGAAGCTATTTTGATGGTTTCTCTATCTCTGCTGATGGGAGAATGATCAGTTGTTTTGAGTTCTTGGTGGAATTAGGGAAAGCTATCTTGTTTTTGTTATGCTACTATGATGTAATTATCCGAGTGAGCTGAGCTGTTTTTACTAATTCAAGTCAATTTTTGTTGTGATGATGAGCAGATCTGCTTCATGTTTTTTCATCCTTGCCTCGGGATCTTAATTTTATGGATCATACCAGTAATATCGGCTGGAAAGAGTAAGTGGGCCTTCTTTCATTCATCAAGTATTCAAGAATTTGATCTTTGTTTCTGTGATCATTGTAAGGAAAATTCACAATACGGTGTTACGTTGTCTCGTTCAGGTTTCAGAGGGCGAAGCCAGTCATCATCGATCCCGGGCTATATATGACAAAGAAATCTGACGTGTTTTGGATTACGCAGCGAAGAAGCGTGCCAACTGCATTTAAACTCTTCACAGGTGGAGTTAAATAGCAAGTTTACTATAACAGCTCGACTTGATTTCTTAATCATTTTGCCTTTCGTTGTGAAATGTTGCTTATTTAGCATCTGTATGGACTTATATGAAACAAACTGTGGCTGCTTCACTTTTTCTGAGATGCCATGTGTCTATAGCATTTGAGGGAAACCTCAGTTTGGAGGTTTGGTATCTTTATTTTTGTCTGCAAATTGGCTAGCTTTCAGATTGTTTATTGATTCCTTGGTGCATTTACTTACCATTCCCACCTCAAGCCTTAAAGTGAAAAAACCATGTTACAACCCTCTCTTCAATTAACTTATCGAGAAAGATAAGAAACCTCTTCTGTTCTGCTATGCTGGTTTTTCACAAGAGACAGTTTTTTTTCATATTTTGTCCCCTTTGGTACCGCCAATTTTCTATGAAGTTTAAGCCCACCTTATGCTCTACGTACGCTTTTTGATATCGTAGTGATGTGTTAATGCTTTCAAAAGTTTCGTTCTTTAAAATATTTTATCTGATGATTTGATCTTAGTGAATAATCTCCCATCGTATCAACAGGATCGGCATGGATGATGCTATCCCGCTCTTTCGTGGACTACTTCATATGGGGTTGGGACAACTTGCCACGAACGGTTCTCATGTACTACGCAAACTTCATTTCTTCTCCCGAGGGCTATTTCCACACCGTCATATGCAACGCTCCAGAATTCAGCAACACGACTGTGAACAGCGATCTCCACTTTATATCATGGGATAACCCTCCCAAGCAGCATCCGCACTACCTCGCCCTCAATGACATGCAAAGAATGGTAGACAGCAACGCCCCGTTCGCAAGAAAATTCCACCACGACGATCCCGTGCTAGACAATATTGACTCTGAGCTCTTGTTTCGGGGCAAAGGCATGCTCGTTCCAGGTGGGTGGTGTGCGGGAAGTAGGGAGAATGGGTCCGACCCGTGCCTTGTGGTGGGCAATACCACGCAGCTCAGTCCTACTCTCGGTGCGAAGAGGCTGGAAAAGCTTATTAGCTTTGTTCTCTCTGAAGAAAACTTTCGGCCCAAGCAGTGCAAGAAGTAGAAGGTTATTGGTTACTACGGCTTTATATTTTTTTTTCTTATGAAGGGGGTTAGTTTCGGTTTTTATAAGTGGAAAATTCGTTGAAAAGATAGCGACTAGGAACGATTTCTTTAGGACGACACTGTGCACAGGCGAGAACGTGGCCGTGGATTTCAAAGTTCGGTGGTTGAATTAGGTAAGAAAAGGATGGATGAAGATCGTATGCATACCTATCTGTTTATCTATTACAAAGAGACTATAACAGTTCCTGGCGAATTTAGACATCTTCACGAAGGTGAAGAAGCAGCTTTTGTTTCTTTTTATCTTCATGTAATAGGTTCGGTTGCTCGGATATGAACCGTTAAATGGTGCATCATTCCCACTTATATGTAATAGTTCATCTTCGGTGAATTCTTTTAGAGAGAAAAGTAAGAGGGAAAATGTGAGTTTTCTCTTTTATTTTTCAAACGATAATTTCATTAATAATAATAAAATATATCTAAAGAGTTCAGATGCTTCCTCTAGTAACATTGAACCATCTAGGTGGAAGAAAACTGAGTAACAAACACAAACAGTGGCATATCCACCTCATGCCATGCCCACCCTAAAAGAATTATTACGCATATATAATATAGTGTGTGCTTGAAATTGTATGCATATATTTATACTATATGGCAGACGTGGATATAAAGGGATGATTGGTATGTAAAATTTATTGCTATTTAATCCTTCTTTTTATAATTTATTTTAATATGAATAATTACAAATATTTTCCTCAATTTTTATTTATTATAATTACATCCTCAAAAATTATTTTTTAAAATAATATTTCTTATGTTAAATATTATAAATTACAAATAACTCGAAATATAAATCAATATTACGTATTTATATTTTAAGCACACGCATCGAGTATGCACGAAATACTAGTATTAGTTACATGCTCATCGTTAACAAAGAATTATATAGATATCTTTTCATGTATATATAATATTAATATTAGTGTAAGATATTTATTTTCAAGTGGATATTAATGTAAGATATTTATTTCGCTGAACCACATATAAGCAATATATTTATGAAATCAGTTATTTAGGATTAAATTAATAACGATAATTAATGGAATTTGAATTTGATAGACAATTCTCTTATTTTTTTTATGGATCATAATCAGGTCACCTATTTATTTGTGTATAGTATTCATATCTCTTAAAAGGTTTCTAACCAAATATATAAATACACCTCTAAACCATCATCATTATACACCAAGAAAATAGTAATAAATCAGTCCAAAAAAAAGTACTGTATGATTTTTCTTATCCCATCATCCGTATTTTTTTTATTTTTTTTTATATTTCAATTTTTTAAATTATTTCCTAACTCCCCCCTGAAACTAAAACAAGAAAACAAAATTAGCTTTAGAATCGTTTTATATCATATTTTAAAAACGTTTCTTTGTTTCATGATTACTTTGGATTTATTTTTTTGTTTCCATGCAAAGTGTAAAGGAATGTTAGTTCATGTTTTAAATGACTTGAAGCAATGTTGTTGGTTATGTAATAAATATATGCATATGGCCTTCTGATAGTTTCTGTTTTCTTGAGAAAAATAGAAAGTAATTTGAAAGATTTGAACTGAAATTTGAAATTCTAGTGAGAAATATAATAATCAGTCTCAATAAATGTGCCAGATATATATATATATATTTTAAAAAAACTTGAGTACTAATAATATAGTTTTCTTATATTTATGAAAATCTAACATGTAACTGAGTAATGATGTAAAAAAGGTTATGATAAACTTCACCTTCATACTTGGGCTGGTTTGACTTCATTTTATGTGATAAGGGAAATATAGAAATAAATGAAAACACGAGAAGCTTGCTCAAATCATATTTTAAAATAATAATAATATTAATAAATAGGAAAAGCTGGTCCCAAACAAACCCGTGATATATTTCCAGGAAAATTCAACAATAGTATTTTTTAATTTGCGACAAATCACAACATACGATTTCATTTCGAAATATTCTTGTAGCCCCAACAAACGTATTACTGCTATAAATAATTATTTGCCAACACAACCAACCAACCAACCATTTTAATTTGCGATGGCCCACCCAGCCGATAATACAATAATATATATATATATTTACATATATAGCAGCGACAGCAAAATCAAATATGATAATTAATTTCGTCAACAAGAATATTTAGGTAGTAGACCCATTTGAATAGAGACTATTGCTAATGAACCGTTACGCCCATAAATAAATAAATAAATAATACCCTAATTAAAGAACATTACTTTCTTTTATTTTACTTAATTACTCAAGTATTATTTTGTTTGGGTATACCAGATTTCACGTAAAGATATTTTAAAAACTTTCCAAATACCAACACCACCTCATTATTGTTCCCATTATTATTATTATTATTTAATTTACTGCCATGAAGCTAAGCTGTCCCCTTCATCATTCATTGAGAGAGAGAGAGAGATTTAAGTATGATGATGCCATAATTATTTATTCATGGGACTAATCAAAACCTCGTTAACATTGCATTACATAACTGAAAGAGAATCTCTCTCTCTCTCTCGACAGCCTATTTTCAAATTTGAAGCCTCTCCCATGCTATATGCTATGCAGTGCAGTGCTCACTTGGCGCCCCCCTGAGCCTTTTTCCTTTGACTCCCCATTTTCCCAGACAAGGCCGTTTTGACCATTACATTACATAGAATAGAGAATACAACCCAGACAGAAATCTTTCATAGCCATTATTTCTAATCATGAGCAAACCATCTGAAGCTTTCCATGGCCATAACATCATCAGCCATAGTCCCAGCACGGATCTCTCCGGCAGTACAATAACCGATCAGTCGGACAATACCAGCGTGGGCAGTACTAACGCCAGCGAAATCTTGTTGTCAGCTGACAAAGCCGCCGACTTTAAGGATAAAAATGAGGACAGTTGCTTGAATGCAGCTTCCGCCGGCTCGAACGAGGGTGGTCTTGGGGTGTCTTATGCGTCCAAGCCTCACAAGGGAAACGACGTGAGGTGGGATGCTATACAGCGCGCGCAGGCCAGAAATGGCGGGCTAGGTTTGGGCCATTTCAGGCTGCTGAAGAAGCTGGGCTATGGGGACATTGGGAGCGTCTACTTGGCCGAGCTGAGGGGCAGTGGGTGCCTCTTCGCCATGAAAGTCATGGACAAAGCGATGCTGGTCAGTCGGAAGAAGGTGGCCAGGGCTAAGACCGAGAGGGACATTCTGAGCTTGCTGGACCATCCTTTCCTTCCGACGCTTTACTCCCACTTCGAGTCGGAGAAGTTCTCTTGCTTGCTGATGGAGTTTTGCAGCGGCGGAGACCTTCACTTGCTCAGGCAGCGTCAGCCGTGCAGGCATTTCTCCGAGCAGGAAGCGAGGTTTTAAGCTTCGAATCCTTACGAAAAAGCTTCTGCCATTTTCTTTCTAGTGAAGTTAGGACTGAATCTTGATTTTCGGACCATCGCAGGTTCTATGCTTCGGAAGTGTTGCTTGCCCTGGAATACTTGCACATGATGGGAGTGGTGTACAGAGACCTTAAGCCCGAGAACGTACTCTTGAGGGAAGACGGGCACATAATGCTGTCCGATTTCGACCTATCGCTGAGGTGCTGCGTTAGCCCGACCCTCGTCACTACATCATCGGTCCATGTCCAGGCTTGTACGGCATCGTCCTATTGGATCGACCCGTCGTGCAGATTAAGCGTCTGCGCGCAGCCCTCTTGCTTCGTCCAGCCTTCGTGCTTCAAGCCCCGAGCCCTCTTAAAACCAACCAAAAGTAGCAGCAATGAAAGGGTGACTGCTGCGTACAGCTCTGCTTCTCTACCTGTCCTCGTGGCAGAACCCAGCGGGGCACGGTCGATGTCTTTCGTCGGGACCCACGAGTACTTAGCTCCCGAGATAATCAGAGGAGATGGCCATGGCAGCTCTGTCGACTGGTGGACTTTCGGCATATTCTTGTATGAGCTGCTGCATGGGAAGACGCCGTTCAAAGGCAACGTTAACAGAGAGACTCTGTTCAACGTCGTTGGGCAGCCGTTGAAGTTCCCCGATGGATCGATGGTGAGCTTCGCTGCGAAAGATTTGATACAGAAATTGCTGTCGAAGGACCCTAAGAAGAGGTTAGGGTTTAAGAGAGGTTCGACGGAGATAAAGCAGCACCCTTTCTTCGAGGGCGTAAACTGGGCTCTCGTACGGAGCAACACGCCTCCTCAGATTCCTAAGACGGTCGATTGCGAAGGGCTAAAATCATCATCCCCAGGGCCTTACCTTGATTTTGACTTCTTCTGACATCTAAGCTTTATTGCTTATATGTTCTTGAGCATTATTGAGTTTTAGTTCTATAACTGCGAAGTGAAAACCTGAAAATGCCATTATCTCAAAGGCTTGGACCAGAGAAAACCGTCTTGCCGTGCAGAAAACTTAACCGGGATTTACATGCAACAGTTCAGTAAGAAATTAAACACGTAGAGAATCGTTTCACAACAACCGAATGTACCGAAAGAAACGATAAATTACGATGGATTTTTCGACAATACGATTTAGGGACCACCTTTGTAACTAAATTTTCTTACAATAAAACAGAGCACACAGACTGTGGAAGATTAACTATTACCATACAGCAGCTTTCTTAGCTAAGCTAAACTTGTGCAAGAATCATCTCCATTTTCCAGTTCATATAAAACCGTGCGCCAGCAAAAAAAACTCGGTTCGTCTCGTTCCAACGATCAAGCGGGGCTGGTCACCGTCGCCTCTTGTGTCCCAAACACCAGAGGGAACTCATCGTAATGTTCGGAGAATCCATGTTCCTCGGCAATGCTCTTCAGCGATTCGTAGACCTGATACATAGACCACCTATCTTTAGGACGAGGAACCACACAGTTGCAAGCAATCCTTAAAACCCGAACAATGTCCTCGTCGTGTCCTTTCCCACACAACCGTCTGTCTATGGCATCTTTAATCCGACCCGATGCAGAGAGATGATTCACCCAATCCACCAAACTGCCCTTAAAACCTTCCTCGGCCGTGCCCACATCAAGAGGCTTCAGCCCAGTGACTAGTTCGAGAAGCACAACCCCGAAGCTGTAAGAATCCCCTTTCAACGAAGCAACCATAGTGCTCGAATACTCGGGAGCAATGTACCCGACTTCGCCCAGGTCCCCGTTTACGGAGCTGTTATTGTCATTAGAATCTGAGCTCCTCATAAGCCTAGCCAAGCCGAAGTCCATGATTCTAGCATCAAAGTCTTCGTCGAGCAAGACTACGTTCGAGCTGATGTTCTGATGCAGTATGGGCGGGTGGCAACCGTGGTGCAGCCAGGCTAGGCCCCTAGCAGCTCCTAGCCCAATTTTGAACCTAGTCGGCCAGTCTAAGACATCGGTGCCACTAGACAATATCGAACCTAATGTCCCATTGCAGAGATACTTGTAAACCAACAGCTTCTCGTCCTCGACAAGACAATACCCCAGCAAAGAAACCAAATTGGGATGCCTCAGCTGTCCTAGCCTGTTCATCTCCGTCCTAAACTGCTTCTCGCCCATGTTGCAGCCGTTCAGCCGCTTCACGGCTAAGGCGGACCCATCGGACAAAACCGCTTTGTAAGTCGTCCCCGTCCTGCTTGTCACGATCACGCTGTGCTGACTAAAACCGTTGGTTGCAGTCAGTAAATCGCCTAGCTTTACCTTGACAAGCGGCTTTTGGAACAGAACCACCTGAACGAGGCGATGGGACCGCAGTTTCCCGACCAGACCCCCACCATGGCCAACGGGGAAGTCAGCCTGCTTTCTCCTCGCGCCGCCTCTCTTTGTGGAATACCACCACCATAGCCCAAAACCAAGCAGCAACGATGCAGCAGCGCCGAACACACCAGCTGCTACTATGATTGCCAGGCTCTTCTTGCTCATACCGCCGCACTTGCCCAAAGGTCCGCCGCAGAGCCCACTGTTCCCGCTGAAATCAGTCTGCACGGAGCTGTAGTCGAAATTGGGAAGCTTTCCGGTCAGATCGTTGTTCGCAACGGAGAACCTCCGCAACCTCCCCAGGCTGGAAAAGCTAAGAGGAATAGTCCCCGAGAGCTGATTGTCGTTCAACAGCATGGTGTTCAAGTAAGAACAGCCGGAGAGATCGCCGGGTATGGAGCCGGAGAGACCGTTGCGGGACAGATCGAGGGAGACCAAGTAAGGAACCCAATCGCAAACCCCCGACGGAATGGAGCCGGCGAGCGAGTTGCCGGACAGATCTAGCGTTTGGAGGCTGTGGCAGAGCTGCAGAGAGTCCGGCACGGTGCCTTGGAGGCCGAAGTCCCTAAGCTCCAGCCTTATGATGCGATTCTCCTGGTCGTTCCAGCAAGTGACGCCCAAGAAATGGCAGATGAACCCCGCCGTCGTGTTCGAGAAATTCCACGACGAGAGCTGATTCCGTGGGTCTTTGAAGGAGGACTTGAGCTGCTGGAGGCATTGGACGTCGTCTTCGGCGGTGGCGGTGGGTATCGGAGAGAGCAGCAGGGAGAGGAACACCACGGAGTGGAGGAGGTGATGGGTATTCATCGGAGTAATTATTGGGGGGAGAGAATGTGTGTGTAAGGGGGTCAGTGGAGAGAGAAAGGGAAGCAAGGGAGATGAAGCATCGCCTCTCTGCTTTGATTTGTTTAATGAATAAATAACGATGTGAGTGGGATTGTTGACCAGTAGAGTAGCTAAAAAGCATCTTAGTTTTGACTGAAAACTCAAAATGGACAATTAATTAACATCCCCAATTAACTAAATTACAGTTGAACAATAAATATTACTCCAAAGTTTTCATTTGAACTGAAATAATAAACATTAAATGTAACGAAGTATTTATGGAAAATGTAATAACATAATGATATGCCTCTTCTGTCTCACTTCTACCATTGAAAGATGTATCCCTATCGGGTCTATGCTATGCTACCCATTTGAATATAACCCAAGTGGATTGAGATTGTGACACGTTTTCCATCTAAAAGATGGTGCTGAGATCAACACCTTGGATTGGGAAGGTGTGACACGTGTCACAATCTTAATCCACTTGGGTTATGCCCAAGTGGGTAGGTAAGAATAAACCTTCCTATCGTATGTCATCTCACATGAGACCATCGAATGTTAACTAACGATCATGGTTTATCTTATATAGAGTAGTCTGCTTAAGATGCTGATATGTCATACAAATTAAAATATGTTGATATATCATAAAAAAAAAATTAAATTAGTTTATTACACCTATTATTTAATACTTTAATAATATGTCAACGTCTGTTGATACATATGTAGAAATCTATTGCTAGCAACGATACTATGGTAGAAAGTATAACATGACCGACGGCCTGCCATGTAAGACCCGATGAAACAAGTGAGAATCTGAAAGCAAGTCATCAACGAAAAGAGAAAAACATGTATAATTTGTAGTAAAAAAATTTCATTTGTATTGATTTTGACTAGATTATTTTCTTTTACCTAAGCTATATACAACTCTCCGCTTTGTTTTCACACATAGTTGAGTTATTATTATTTATATATATATATATATAGTGACAAGGTTGATGCTTAAGGGGTCTTCAAAACAAACAACTCACATACATATGTTGATATTGGCAAATTGTATGTTTTATGGTAAACTTAAACCTGCTTATATGCTTTGCAGCAACACAAAAGGACTTGACGTCGATTGACAAATGGCAAACACTACTAAATGAGGGTAGAGGCCTGAGTGAGTGCAACATCATCATATATGTGTGTAGTAATAATGCTTTCTTAAGTATATAACAAACAGTGAGGAGGCACCTTAGGTGGGGATGGATGATATCAATCAGATCAAATACGCCTCTTCTTCTCTGGCGTTGCGTGCACCTGAGCCTTGATTCCGTATGTTTTCAATTGGAAGTTCTCGAAAGCCTCAGATATTGCTCCGACCTGAACGAAAAGAGTGTGTATCTGATTGATGTTTTACTACATCTGTGAAATGGGAAAGAGTGAACAGAGGATTTTGAAAATAATAATAATTATAATAAAGTAAAATGTAAATTAAGAGACCAGATGAGGCTTTTTAGAGTACACTCGCACGATCATGTCTTGGTAAGACGTCGGAAGCAAGTGGCTGATGCGATCATCGGGGATGGAGAACTTCTCGTCACTATCATAATCCTGAAGAAAACAAGGCCCGCTAGGAAAGACCAACAATGTGAACGTTACAATTACAATTAGCTAAAACTAGAAACATACCTTGAAAAATTTGATGCTGGTCGAACAGGCACGTGCAAAAAATTGACAACATTAATAATGATCAGCAACACATTCAAGATAAAAGAGTTTGTGGTAGAAAATTAGGAAAATCAATCACGGATAGGTACCTTTCAAGGGGATTCTCCCTCCCACGAGTTAGATCTATACGAACATTGCTAACCACAACATCTTCTTCTCTTAGCAAAGTGCCACCATTTTTCTATATGATTAGAACATTTTGTTATGGCACGTAACCCAGCTGGAACTTTTAAGGGCCACTGAAATCGATAACAAATAAATGTCATGTGTGTCTTAACAAAAACCAGCAAGTACCTGTGAACAAACAATATCTTGTGCAGTAACATTCTTGAACTTTTCCAGTTTATCCTTGGGAACAGCATACTCATTACAAAACTGCAGAAAATTTTAAGTCATGAAGCACACCAAAATAACATCATAAATGTTGAGACTGTAACTAAATCTAGTGAAATCAAGTGAAGAAGCAAACTTGATATAAATCTCTTCTGCGAATGCGAAGGATCAAGTCCTTTGATTCCTTTAATTCTGGGGCCGGGGCTGTCTCAATTGTCTTAACAATCGTGTCATCTAACTACAAAAGAAAACGGTAAACTTAACAAGGATTTCAGAATGAGAAAACAATTTACCACGTGCCATACATAAAGGACATTTAGCAAGCAAATGTTGAGGAACTCAACAAACCTTCCAATACTGTGAGGGATCTTGTATATACGACGCTATCTGTAGATAATCATTTGCACCTACCAGAGCATCCACTAACATAAGCTCTATTGCCTGAAAATTGAACAAGGGTAGTAACAACCAAACAGCTTGAAATGCACAATAACATGTTGGTTCAATAAACAAACTGTAAAATATATTGGGATTACCTTCACTTTAGCATGGGTATAAACAGTTCTGTACAAATCAGCTCTGGTAGAGAACAACTTGTGGATGGTCAGATCTGAAAATTTATATTATGTAAGACTAGCGAAAAGGTAAAGAAGCACGGACTCAAACATCTTATTCAGATACTTACAGTCTTTGGCCCTATAGCATATCTCGTCCCCAATGACTCTCATGGTTTCCATTAATCTAACAATCAAAGTAAGTTGACAATGGTTGTATTGTTCAGACTAATTCCAATCAAAGTTGTCTCCTAGAGTATGTTGAGGAAATATTATAATCAACCTTTGAAACTGGAAGTTGCACCCCAACCCACAGGCTCGGCAATCACGGAATATGTAATCAAACCTGCAAGCCAGTGTAAATATCGAGCGCAAATCCATTAGTAATTTTGAAGCACAAAAAAAAGCATAAAGCCAGAATGAAACAAATGAAATACTAAAGGGAGGGAACTGAAAATATGAGGAGCATGACTAGTAATAAGGAACACAGTGGCTGAAGTAACTAACTTGTCAACATCGATGCCGTTTCGACCATTCGCCACAATATCATATAAAAATCGCTTTTCCCTTTTGCTCTAAAATTAGTGAAGATGGTTAATAAAACAAAAGTTACATATTCGAGAAACTGCAAAGAAGACAGCACAACTTACTTTGTCTGCATACTCAGTACTGGCAAGTATCATTTCCTGCAATCACAGCAAGTGTGGTATATGTTTCAGCATCCTGCGTCAGATATTTGTGTATTGACAAATTCTCATTTAAAAAAGCCAATTCACATCATTTTAAAAAGAGTCATGTGCCAGTCCAACAGGATGTGGGAAACAAATAAAGAGGCAGTTGTTTTAAAGAACAAGACAGGATTAGTAGAAGTACCGATGGAACAATGATAATCTACCAAAAATTTTCTCCAAATGTCCAGTATGCATCATCGTCACTCACCTTGACTCGCTTCACGGTTGCAGAATCAATGTCAATATGGTGCTCATCCACGATATGATCAATCATCTCCACAGACATTTGCTCATGAGACCTACGACAATGTTAAAAGAATCATTTAGAGTTGTTAAGTTGCTAACAGCAGGTACGGTAATTATCTATATAGAGTGAATACTACATTCGAAAATCAATCTGACAGCTACACCATCAGAAATATAATGCACTAGAGAGAATAACTAGGCATATTAATGTCAAACATACTGTGAGAATATCTCACTTTATTATCGTCGCAGTTATTTCAATCAATCGTGCATTAGATATAAAAATATGTTTGGAAAATGATTACCTCATGGAAAATGTTTTTGACATATTATAACAAATAACTCCCTAGATAAATGTCAAGCGATAAAAAGAAAATTTATGCTCAAACTATAAGGATCAAGAAGAATATGACCAGTTACATCCCTGCAGAACCCTCGGCAGAAACTCTCGCTCAAACAGATGACTAAAAGGCCCATGGCCGATATCATGCAAAAGTCCTGTTAAGTGAAGCACAATATCTGGTTAGCATCGACAAGGTAAGTGAACTTATTCATGGCTAGTTTGGAAATAGTATGCCTTTCTTCAAATAATACCAGCAAGCCTCACAGTTTGTACATCAAAACGATCAATATCAAGCTCTGATATCTGGAAAAAAAAAAGAGAAAAGATAATTATCTAAAAACAAAATACATCAGTTCCTACAATCGATTGAAAAATTTCAAGGAGGTTCCATACGTTCTGATTTTTAAGTTTATAAACAGCTTCACCAGCCAGCCAATACACTCCAAGAGAATGTTCAAATCTAGAGTGCACAGCTCCAGGGTAAACCATATGTGCCATTCCTGAAGAATAAAGACGAAAATAAAAAGGCATATAAAACAACTGGCAATGCGACCAACATGTCCAATATTCTTTAGAGTTACGAGCCACACACAATATCGTATCGTGAGAGAGAAGAAAACTAATACAGCTCATTGAAAATAATGATAAGTGTTTTAAGAAAGATAAAATATAAAAGCAGCATGTAAAATTTTACTGCAAAATATCAGATGATTTTCAATTTAAGACATCTAAGTAGTAAAATCATGCAGCTTCTCTTTGTATGGCATCCGAATCATTCATGACATCCAGAGGCCTCCATAATCTTAAGTGAGCCACTAATGAAAAGTTTTGAGAGAATGAAATTTGACACTTACCAAGTTGTTTGAGATCACGCAACCTGTCATGAACACAAACAAATCGCGTTATTGCTGCATCCATATTACACAGAAGAAAAAGACAATATGTGACATTATTACATGATGACGAGGGCAACCATTTCACTTTACCTTTGAAACTGCTCGGTGTCAACGAACTTGAGGAAGAACTATAAAAAAATGGAATTCATAGATGGAGATTGTAATGAATTATAGAAAACGAAATGAAATCTCTATCGAAATAGCAACAGTCAACCGATGTTGTCATGAATCATTAAAAAGACAACGAAAATCTCTATACGAACGGCACCAGCCAACCGAGATCGTCGTGAATCATTATAAACAAGACAGAGATATCCATCGAAACATAAACTGTCAACAGAGATGTAATGAATCATTAAAAACGAAACGAAAATCTCTATAGAAACAGCAACAGGCAATCACAATAGTCATGAATCATAAAAACCGAAATGAAATCGCAATAGAAACAGCAACATACAGCCACGCGATGCGACGGTGTAACTCTCAACAAGTTCTCAGCCAGGAAACAACTCACAATTTTACTATAACAACATCTAGCACGCTGAAAGAGAGTGAACTAGAAACTGAGAAACTAACAGGATCGATATAAATGTTGCCGTGGACATTGTCGTGGACTTGCTTGGAAAGCCGCAGATCCTGAGAGGAGGCGAAACTGCTCGATGATGAAAACATGAGGTCCTCGCTGCAAAATGCTCCCATTTCTCGACTTCCTCCGAGCTGAATCGAAAATCCGCAGCTAATTATCAGAAATCGAATTCTTCAATCTCGCGCAGCGCTCCTATGGTTTTCTCCTCAGGCAGGGGCGAGCGAAAAAAGGAAAGAGAGAGGAGGTAGGGTTTTTAATTGTTAATTCCTAAATAGACATCAAGGAACAGTGGAATGGAAGAGAATGTTCCGAGATGCTGGAAAAAATACAAATGGAAGGAAAGGAATAAATCTTCTTCGCCTTTTATACCAAGTGCGCCTCTATGTGCTATTTGAACCATATTCTAAAAATAGGCTTAATGTTTTGTTTTTTTTTCCGTAAGGGTTACGGACAACTAATTTAGAGGTTCATAAGATACGGACAATAACTTTCGAAAAAATGGCAATTTAGAAACATTATATGCTGCGATCCTGTATTTTGACCCAAACTCGCTGATGTAACGTCCGACTCGCTGACATGTGCGCTTTAATGGCTCGACACATCATTAAAAGTATTCTAAATTACGGGACAAAAAAAAAAAATTAAGCCCTAAAAATTAATTTTCTCAATTAAATATATATTGGAAAAAAAAACACAAAAAGAAAGATAAAATCCTGAATCCTAACAAACCACTAAACGAGAGGTCAGAAACGAACCTCCCAAACAAAACGCAGCAGCACACCATCGACATCAATCAATGGCTACTACGTCACTCTCCTCCCTCCAAGCCAACCCCTACGCCACCGCCGGCAAGCGCACTCAACCATCTCCGGCCCACCTGAGGCAGGGAGTGGCCCGACGTGCTTTCAGGCGAAGACCGTCTAACGTCGTCACGGCCTACATGGAAGAATCCAACTCGTTCTCGGGTTTTGCTAGGAAGGTCATCGGCTCTCTTCCAGTGATCGGCCTCGTGGTGAGGATTGCCAGCGACGAAGGCGGCGTCGGCGGGGACATCATCGACTTCGCCGAGTTCAGGCGGAGGGTTGGTAATAAGTGCTCCGTCAATGATTCCAGGGCATTCTTCGAGTTCCAAGAGCGACGTGGCAAGGTACTGAGAGAATAATCTCATCCTGGACAGCATTTTCCTTTGGTTTTTTTCTAGGATAAGCACACGCATGTAATAGTCTGAGGATAGGCAGGGGATCCTTTGTATGTGCTGCTCTGTTGTTGGCTAGCAGCAGTTGGGGCTGGCCTGCTCAAGTCCGAGGAGATATTGGAAGGCGTGGCGCGGCTTAGGATATCCGATGATATCGAGTTCGAGGAGGAAAATTTTATCGCCATGATGAACGATTCAAGAGAGGTTAGTAGTTTGCTTGCCCCTTGAAACTTAATCTTACTTGGTATCAGTGTTTTCTGTCGATTGATTGCAGAGGCGGGCAAAGATCAACGCCGCCGTGCCTAAAATCCCGATGGAGCTTCGAGCTGAGAAGGCTCTCGAAGCCATCTATGTTTGCTGCTTCGGCAGGGATCTTATAGAAGAAGAAGACGAGCAGCTCCTATCGGTCATGCTCAATGCTGTGTTTCCCAGCGTCGGGGCGACGGAGATAGAGAGGCTCGTGAAGGAGAAGTCAAAGAGAGTAGCCGAGGGAACCGACGATATCAAAATTCCCGAGCCAAAGCCCTTACCGAAAGAAGCCATAGAAGTTCAGATGAGGGACTTGCAATTCCTCAGGGAAGGCGAAAGGAATTGAGACAATGAAGATCAAGAAAGCCATAGACAGAAGTTTCAATAGACATTTGCAGAGTTTGGGCACAACCCAGAAAGGTGAAGGGCTTAAAAGAACAAAAGAAGAGTAGGGAATTATTCAGTCAGTCCTAATATACATGTTTCCATGGCATTCAAGCAACAATGAGCCATGTATTTGTGTACGTCGTCGGAGTTCAGTAAAAGGAACGTTGAGAAACTTTGATGAATCTCAGTTCTCGGAAAAACCCTAAACCCTAAAACGATTTAAGCTTTTTAGTATTGCCGCTCGCCGCAGAGCAATTTATTCTACAATCAAAATGCCATAACAAAAGCCCTTGACATATAAATGCATCAACTGCATGAATGAATATGCTGCTTTTTTATTACATGAGTCATGCCAATGAAAGCTATAATCCCACCCATAGGAGATTGCCAAGAAAATGAACAAAATCCACACATCAAAATCTTAGAAAGTTTTAGCATTACAGTCGTTCGAATTCCGTCTTTCTTCCACCATTTCTGTAGTGAGAACTTGGTCCCTGCTATAGCGGTGTGGCGAAACCTGACACCATACGAACAACAAATGAAGTAAATTACATAAAACTGCAAGAGGATGACTTCGTCTCATTAGCTTATTCACAGAAGAAGCTTCTTTCCTTTACCTTCAGAGAGGAAACCCCATTGGCCGACCTTAGCGGACAGCATCGAATTCATCAAGGAAGAAGCAGTGACGGAGTGGAGAGGCATCAATGACTCGCCGCACATTATCTCAGCCGGCAACCTACGCAAAAAGTACAGCTGATTTTCCTAGTAAACTTTCCAAGTTCAACGAAAATTGGACTCGACGAGCAGTATCAGGCAAACCTGGACAGGGCGGGCGGTCGCCGCCGGGGTGGTAGGCGGTTTGCGGCGGGCGAGGGTCCGCTGAGATTCCATGATCCAGAGGCAACGGAGTGCGATGACTGGACGCGAGAGCGTAGGGGTTTCGTCGAAGAGATGGATCGGCTGAGTAGGCTTCGAGCGGCGTTAGAAGCCATATATGAATTCCTTTTCCTTCGTCAGCCCTTAGCTAAGACCACTGCCCTAGAGCATGTTAATGGAATCTGAAATTATAAAACTTCGCCTGTAATAAAGCCGTTAGATAACGATAGAGTGTAAGGAAGCCCTCGTTTACTACGAGGCCCAGCCCAATAGTGGTGGGCCGTGAATATTAATGTATTGCTAAAGATGTCCCCCCTATCAAGCCTAATAATATATCAATGTATAATTCGAAATTATACGATTCTTTCCAACAAATATATGAAACATTTGAAATTACATAAAATAGTTTATTTGTATAAAACATTATATAGTACTAGTATTTAACGCACACTCGATATGTGTGCTATAATATTTATGTATATAATATTACTTTATATTTTAATTGTTATTTATGATTCAAAATATATTATAAATGAATATCATAAATTCATTTTTAATTATATAGCATTTGTAAATATCTTAAAAAATTGGTTTATGCGGATAAAATTAGAATTAATTAAAAAACTAAAGGATAAATTTGTAATTTAACGTAATATACTAATTAATTGGGGTACTTACTATTACCCATGATCCTTAATATAGTCGAAGATCAATAGAGCAGTAGAAAGAGAACGTGTGATAATATTTTTAATTTTTTAGTAATTATTAATTTGTAGAGAAAAAATAATTGGTCAATTGACAGACCAAAGTAAATTAAATGATGACGGCTTTTAAGAGGGCTTGAGCCTTAATAAAATCGAATATATAGTCTGCTTTATATTTTTGCCATATTTCGCAGAAACCTAGTATGTGGATCAAGTAAAGCTTAGGGTTGGGGTCGTGCAATATCTTGCAAACTATAAATACACATTATAATATATCGTTTAACTTTTGGGTCCTCGTGGATGCTATTTGCCGTAAGTGTAAATATATGGGCGAAATAAATACTACCATCTCCAATTGAGCCGCAAAATCTCAAAATATTGAGTAAAAGTGTACTCCAAATTTATACTTAAAATGGATTTTTCTATTTCTCTCTCGTGTTTCAGACCCATTTTTGCGTTTCAACTCAAAAAATGAGTTTGTAATATTGAAAAATTGCAACACTCCCTATTTGTTTTAATTATTAAAGTGGTCATTTTAAAAAACTAAAAATAAATAAATAACATATATTAAAAGTAATTTAATGTTTTAGTTAATAGTAATACTCTATAAAAATACTAGTAATATTAAATTATTTATTATATTTTATTATATGTAATATAATAGTAAAATATATTTTTGAAAAGTTATAAATTATTTGGGTGGTATTGAAAATTTGTAAAAGTTGGTATAGAAGATAATATTTCAGGAATACTCTTTTGAGTTTGAGAACGTGTTTAACGGTTGGAGAATAATTAATGCATTTTGAGTTTGAGAATGAGTTTGAGTTTGAGAATAAATTTTCGATTGGAGATGGTCTAATATAGTATATCATCCACTTTTTACGTTTTCTTTTAGTACTCGTGATACGTGGGACCAAGTAAACTTCGAAAAACTAGCGCAACAACGTTCTTTTGTTTCGAAAATGATAGTAAAATTTCATTCCATAAAGAAAAAAGTTACGTAGGTTAAATAACCCGAAAGGTCTCTCTAGCTACAAATGCAAATATCGGTAGAGAGGAGTTGAAGCTTTGAGCAAACAAATTTAATCAAGACACGTAAAAACCGAATTTTTAAAACTATTCATACATCCGATTTCTAACAACTATGAACTTCCATAACAAACCAATCTTAAAATTCTACAACGATGGCGTGGCTTATAAAATCAAATTTGTCGTTGACTGCATGCTTTCAACCATGAATAATGAGCGCAAACTCGATAATAGTTACATATTTGGTTTTGATGAGAATGTCTCTTTGCTCAAATCTGCAATAATCTCCAATCAAAACCCTAAATCCAAAGACTAAGAATTTCTCAACAAAAAATGAGAATGAGAAAATCCATTAATCTAAGTTACGTGAGCCTCGAAAGGAAAAAACAACCCACAAAAAATGTGGAAGAAGACCCCACAAAAGGGAGGAAAACATCTAACATTGGAAGACTAAGCTCTCATAAGGAGAGAAAAATAAAAAATAAAAAGCACACTAAAGAGAAGAGAGTAAAATAAATCGAAAAAGAGCTCCCATAACCTCTATTAATGGAGGAAAGTGGGGAAAGAATTTTTCAATTGAGGGTTTTTTAGTGAAAAAGAAGAGAAAAATGATATAGCAATAAACATGTTTATTTATATTCAAAATACCAAACACGGAACACCTCATGTAATTAATTAAACTATTTAAAGTAACTACAAATTCAAGAATATATATATATATATATATATTTATTACGTATATATATATTTATTATATCTACACCATCAAGAAAATAAATGCACAACTCATTATCATTTTGACAAATCCAACTAAACAAGTATAGGAAGACAATATTTACAGTACAATATATAAATCTTGTCGTTGACGATTGAAAATCCTCATCTGTATTATATTCATGCTGAAGTCCCAACAGCTCATATCCAAGAGGTTTATTTGCATTCTGATGCTATCCTTTGATCTGCTACATATATATGTATCATATATCGTTTTCTAAGCCCTTACAATC